>CM055909.1:52163277-52869527 GCA_029582155.1 Panopea generosa | reverse complement strand
GTGAGTAGAAATGATGTATACTTATCTAATATATTCTGTATTATTTATACTTGCCTAGCCAACAGCATCAGTGCCAATGCCTCAGATAGAATGGTAACCCCAGCCAGCAGTGAGTAGAGATGATGTATACTTACCTAATATATTCTGTATTATCTATACTTACCTAGCCAACAGCATCAGTGCCAATGCCTCAGATAGAATGGTAACCCCAGTCAGCAGTGAGGAGAGATGATGTATACTAATCTAATATATTCTGTATTATCTATATTTACCTAGCCAACAGCATCAGTGCTGATGCCTCAGATAGAAAAGTAACCCCAGCCAGCAGTGAGTAGAGATGATGTATACTAATCTAATATATTCTGTATTATCTATACTCGCTTACTCGCCCACAGCCCTCCAGTGCTGATGCTTTTGACAGGATGTTGACCCCAGCCAACAGTGAGTAGAGGTGGGGTACACACCAGTCTAATGTATTCTGTGTTTGTCTATACTTTACTCGCCCATAGCCATCAAGTGCTGATGACTCAAATAGGATGGTGACACAAGCAAACAGAGAGTAAAGGTGGGGTACACACCAGTCTAGTGCATTCTGTGATGTCTACACTTATCTTGCCCATGGCCATCTACTTACCTTGCCCACGACCATCCAGTCCTGATGCCTCATATAGGATGGTGACTCCAGCCAAAAGAGAGTAAAGGTGAGGTACACACCAATCTAGTATATTCTGTGTTGTCTACGCTTACCTCGCCCACAGCCATCCAGTGCTGATGCCTAAGATAGGACGTTGACCCCAGCCAACAGTGAGTGAAGGTGAGGTACACACACCAATCTAGTGTATTTTGTGTTGTCTACACTTACCTCTCACTTGGCCATCCAGTGCTGATAACTAAGATAGGACGTTGACCCCAGCCAACAGTGAGTAAAGGTGAGGTACACACCAACCTAGTGTATTCTGTTGTCTACACTTACTTCTCTATTGGCCATCTAGTGCTGATACCTAAGATAGGATGTTGACCCCAGCCAACAATGAGTAAAGGTGAGGTACACACCAACCTAGTGTATTCTGTGTTGTCTACACTAACCTTGCACTTAGCTATCCAGTGCTGATGCCTCAGATAGGATGTTGACCCCAGCCAACAGTGAGTAAAGGTGAGGCACACACCAATCTAGTGTATTCTGTGTTATCTACACTTACCTTGCACTTAGCTATCCAGTGCTGATGCCTCAGATAGGATGTTGACCCCAGCCAACAGTGAGTAAAGGTGAGGCACACACCAATCTAGTGTATTCTGTGTTGTCTACACTAACCTTGCACTTAGCTATCCAGTGCTGATGCCTCAGATAGGATGTTGACCCCAGCCAACAGTGAGTAAAGGTGAGGCACACACCAATCTAGTGTATTCTGTGTTATCTACACTTACCTTGCACTTAGCTATCCAGTGCTGATGCCTCAGATAGGATGTTGACCCCAGCCAACAGTGAGTAAAGGTGAGGCACACACCAATCTAGTGTATTCTGTGTTATCTACACTTACCTTGCACTTAGCTATCCAGTGCTGATGCCTCAGATAGGATGTTGACCCCAGCCAACAGTGAGTAAAGGTGAGGCACACACCAATCTAGTGTATTCTGTGTTGTCTACACTAACCTTGCACTTAGCTATCCAGTGCTGATGCCTCAGATAGGATGTTGACCCCAGCCAACAGTGAGTAAAGGTGAGGTACACACCAATCTAGTGTATTCTGTGTTGTCTACACTTACCTCTCACTTGGCCATCCAGTGCTGATACCTAACATAGGATGTTGACCCCAGCCAACAGTGAGTAAAGGTGAGGTACACACCAATCAAATGTATTCTGTGCTGTCTACTCTTACTTCGCACTTGGCTATCCAGTGCTGGTGCCTCAGATAGGATGATGACTTCAGCCAACAGTGAGTAAAGGTGAGGTACACACCAATCTAGTGTATTCTGTGTTGTCTACACTTACCTCTCACTTGGCCATCCAGTGCTGGTGCCTCAGATAGGATGATAACTCCAGCCAACAGTGAGTAAAGGTGAGGTACACACCAACCTGGTGTATTCTGTGTTGTCTACACTTACCTTGCACTTGGCCATCCAGTGCTGGTGCCTCAGATAGGATGATGACCCCAACTAACAGTGAGTAAAGGTGAGGCACACACCAATCTAGTGTATTCTGTGTTATCTACACTTACTTCTCCCATGGCCATCAAGTGCTAATGCCTCAGATAGGATGTTGACCCCAGCCAACAGTGAGTGAAGGTGAGGTATACACCAATCTAGTGTATTCTGTGTTGTCTACACTTACCTCGCCCACAGCCATCCAGTGCTGATGCCTAAGATAGGATGGTGAGTCTAGACAACAGAGAGTAAAGGTGGGGTACACACCAATCTATTATATTTTGTGTTGTCTACACTTACCTCACCCATGGCCACACAGTGCTGGTGTCTCAGATAAGATGATGACTCAAGCCAACAGTGAGTAAAGGTGTACACACCAATCTAGTATATTCTGTGTTGTCTACACTTACTTTTGACACTGCCATCCAGTGCTGGTGCCTCAGATAGGATGGTGGCATCAGCCAACAGAGAATAAAGGTGAGGTACACACCAGTCTAGTGTATTCTGTGTTGTCTACACTTACCTCTGCCACTGCCATCCAGTGCTGGTGCCTCAGATAGGATGGTGACTCCAGCCAACCATGAGAAAAGATGAGGTACACAGCTATCTAGTAAATCTGTGTTGTCTACACTTACCTCTGCCAAGGCCATCCAGTGCAGGTGCCTCAGATAGGATGATGACTTCAGGAAACAGTGAGTAAAGGTGGGGTACACCCAAGGCCATCCAGTGCTGGTGCCTCAGATAGGATGATGAATCCACAGCCAACAGAGAGTAATGGTAAGGTACACACCATTCTAGTATATTCTGTGTTGTCTACACTTACCTCTGCCACTGCCATCCAGAGCTGGTGCCTCAGATAGGATGGTGACTGCAGCCAACAGAGAGTAAAGGTGAAGTACACACCAGACTAGTATATTCTGTGTTGTCTACACTTACCTCTGCCACTGCCATCCAGAGCTGGTGCCTCAGATAGGATGGTGACTGCAGCCAACAGAGAGTAAAGGTGAAGTACACACCAGACTAGTATATTCTGTGTTGTTTACACTTACCTCTGCCACTATCATCCAGTGCTGGTGCCTCAGATAGGATGTTGACCCCAGCCAAGAGTAGGGGTACACACCAATCTAGTATATTCTGTGTTGCTTACACTTACCTCTGCCACTACCATCCAGAGCTGGTGCCTCAGATAGGATTGTGACCCCAGCCAATAGTGAATAGAGATGTGGTGCACACCAATCTAGTATATTCTGTGTAGTGATTGTGCTGAACACATTTATATATACACTTCTGTAAAGTCGTAATATGGTATGGGTGAACAGTAAACTGCCTCCAACAAGAACTGACATCTCGTCTGGGGAAAGAAAATCAAATGGAATAATTAAAATTTTCACAAAACACTTCAATATCATTACAAATTTAATGTAGCTTGTAAAAGTAAAATATTTATCAGTAAAATGTTTTTTCTAAGCAATAAAGATTAAAGCTGTGAATTTTGTTATATTTAGTATAGTATCTAAACAATTCAATTGGGGAGAGGTTCAAGCGTGTGCAACTTAAAAAGATAATCCATTTGTGGGCAAGGGATAAACTAGAAATATCACTGAAGGTGATGAATACCTCCAGTTGGCGCCCTGACACAGTTATTGCACTCTTTTACTGTCTGCTTTGACAAAGTGAAACAATTAGAGTAACCAATCACATTCAATTCCAGCCAATGGTTGCCAAGAAACAGCAACAACAACAAACATGTCTGAAATGTTTTAAACGCCATGACTCATTTAAAAATTATTTGGGAGAAACATGCTGACAATATTCACAACTAGGCTTGGTACTAATCACTTTTCTGAAGTGTCACTGAATTCCAGACAATGGTTGCCAAGAAAAAGCAAGCACAAAAGAAAATATCTGAAAAATTCAAAGGGTCAAAACTCATTGAAAAATTATTCATGCACAACATGCCGATAATGTGTAACTAGGCTTGGTACCAGTCACCCTTGTGATGTTTCATTGAATTCTGGCCAATGGTTGCTGAGAAATAGCAATCACAAAAAGTGTCCACAGATGGAAAATATATGTATGAAAAATTCAAAGGGCCACAACTCATTGAAAAATTAGTCTCGCGAAACATGCCAACAAAATGCACAACTAAGTTTGGTACCAGTCACCAATGTGAAGTTTCATTGAATTCCAGCAAATGGTTGCTGAGAAGTAGCGATCACAAAAATTGTCCACAGGCGGATGGACGGACTGACCAAGGGATGGACGAGTGCAACTGCTATATAGCCCCATATACTTTGTATCTGGGGGTATTATTAATTTGTCCTCTCAGTGTGTCCAACATACCCCACCTTTTACAGATGCATTAATAAATTAGATTCTTTATCATGACACAGGTCCTTCGTGAATGAGTGATCTAAGGTGCTGTTGTTTAATGACCACTTGCTTCTCAAAGCTGAGGTTGTGGGTTTGAGGCCAAACCCGGTCGAAAACTTTACATTAGAAAGTTTGTTAGTTACTTACTGATGGATAGTAGTTCTACTCAGATTCATTCTGAGGTCTTCCTCCAATAATAAAACAAGTTATGCCATATATAACTTGTCATGTGTTGAAACCAGCATAAAAATGATTTACCATGACACAGTTACCTGAAGATACAGTGTTAGGGTTAGACACTTTATCCATGATAGACTGGAGCCAGCCAAAGTCTGTAATACCAAACACGTAGGAATTGTACACAGCTATGCATACAGCACCGTTCATACCTAGACCCAGAAATAGTCGACGGATCGGCCTGAAATGTACACAGTTAACACTTGTATTCCACACTCCCAAAATCAGAAAGACAACAATGCATCTACTAATATCACTTCATTTCATATCAAAGATTTAACCATGCTAAAATACAACAAGAGGCCTCTGGAGGTGTCTATTAACCCTTGGAAATTTTGTCCAATAATTTTATGTTAAATAATACTATTATTGACTTTTTTTAATGATAATTTTTCATTTAAAACCTAAACATGTTAACAGAAACAACAAAGAAGAAACAACAACAAACAAAAAAATCAATGAATGACGGACAAAAGACAACAGGCAATGGAAGAAAGAAGCTCACAATAAAAACAAGAGGGCCAAGATGGCCCTATATCGCTCACCTGACTGACCTTGAGTCACCCAACTTAAGTAGATTATATAATACATGTACACTCAAAATTCCAGAAAAACAAGTTAAAATAACGAGTAGTTAAAATTTTGACAGATGCTTACAAGAGTTAAAACTTGGTAGAGGTTCACCCATGGTAAATGTCAGTGAAATTACATCGAAATCAGGTCAGTAGATTCAGACAAGAAGGCTTTTGAAGTTTTTGCTATAGCTGCCTATATAGTAAACTAGCACCTCACTGTGGCGGTCATGTTTTTTAACAAATCACAACGGCTTGAGCTAAAAAGCTTGACATTAGCAGTTGATTTACTACTTCATTTATCTATGTTCATAAAGACCTTTTTTTCTTTTCAACAGTGTACATATAGATTGCACACATGGTGGCTATCCCCACCCTAAATCTATAACATGATAACAGTGGACTATGTGTATCTTGTTGATTTATTATAGTGTATTCAGTAATCTGGGATCCATCAATCATATGGTTGGTTTTTATAAAAGTAAATGCAATTTGCTTAAAAATTTAAACAAATTGTTAGGTTACATTTATTTTCTCCTGCAGAGATTGATACATCTAGTATTACATGTATTTATTGTACTGAATGTCCTTCAGTTATAAAAATATGTGTTAAATGACAGATTTCATGTTGACACCTTAGCTATTGAAAGTGAACTAACAACCCGGCTTTTTCACTTGAACCAACGCATACCAACAATCAATCAAACTCTCAACCCCGAACAAAAACTAATAAACATATTTCACAAAAATTTTAACTATTGAACCAATTTCGAAATGAAAACATAAAATTATACTCTAATACATGTTCAGCATCTCTTAACAACTTGTGTAAGCATGTAAAAGAAAGGATGTTTATTTTGTTCATAATTCATTGTTAGAGAATAATGATAATGCATATACCAATTTTCTTCCTCATCTATAACCTCATTACAATCTATGTCAAAGTCTAATGATGGTCTGTCAATGTTACACCCCATATCATGAACCACATTTATTAAACATTCTTCACTTAATAGCAGCACATCATTTAATATCTCATTACAATCTACGTCAAAGTATAGTGAAGCTCTGTCAATGTGTCACCCAATACCAAGAACTACATTTATTTAACATTCTTCACTTAAAAGCAGAACACCATCTATAACCTAATTACAATCTATATCAAAGTATAGTCATGCTCTGGCAATGTAACATCCCATACCAAGAACTACATTTATTAAACATTCTTCACTTAATAGCAGAAGATCATCTATAACCTCATTACAATCTATGCCAAAGTAAAGTGAAGCTCTGTCAATGTTACACCCCATACCAAGAACTACATTTATTTAACATTCTTCACTTAATAGCAGAACATCATCTTTAACCTCATTACAATCTATGCCAAAGTATAGTGAAGCTCTGTCAATGTTACACCCCATACCAAGAACTACATTTATTAAACATTCTTCACTTAATAGCAGAACATCATCTATAACCCCATTACAATCTATGCCAAAGTATAGTGAAGCTCTGTCGATGTAACATCCCATACCAAGAACTACATTTATTAAACATTCTTCACTTAATAGCAGAACATCATCTATAACCCCATTACAATCTATGTCAAAGTATAGTGAATCTATGTCAATGTTACACCCCATACCAAGAACTACATTTATTTAACATTCTTCACTTAATAGCAGAAGATCATCTATAACCTCATTACAATCTATGTCAAAGTATAGTGAAGCTCTGTCAATGTTACACCCCATACCAAGAACTACATTTATTAACATTCTTCACTTAACAGCAGAACATCATCTATAACCCCATTACAATCTATGTCAAAGTATAGTGAAGCTCTGTCAATGTTACACCCCATACCAAGAACTACATTTATTTAACATTCTTTACTTAACAGCAGAACATCATCTATAACCCCATTACAATCTATGTCAAAGTATAGTGAAGCTCTGTCAATGTTACACCCCATACCAAGAACTACATTTATTTAACATTCTTCATTTAATAGCAGAACATCATCTATAACCTCATTACAATCTATGTCAAAGTATAGTGAAGCTCTGTCAATGTTACACCCAATAGCAAGAACTATGTTTATTAAACATTCTTCACTTAATAGCAGAACATCATCTATAACCTCATTACAATCTATGTCAAAGGATAGCGAAGCTCTGTCAATAGCAAGAACTACGTTTATTAAACATTCTTCACTTAATAGCATAACATCATACATAACCTCATTACAATCTATGCCAAAGTATAGTGAAGCTCTGGCAATGTTACAACCCATACCAAGAACTACATTTATTAAACATTCTTCACTTAATACCAGAACATCATCTATAACCTCATTAAAATCTATGCCAAAGTATAGTGAAGCTCTGTCAATGTTACACCCCATACCAAGAACTACATTTATTAAACATTCTTCACTTATTAGCATAACATTATACATAACCTCATTACAATCTATGTCAAAGTACAGCGAAGCTCTGTCAATGTTACATCCCATACCAAGGACTTCATTTATTAAACATTCTTCACTTATTAGCATAACATCATGCATAACCTCATTAAATCTATATCAAAGTATAGTGAAGCTCTGTCAATGTTACATCCCATACCAAGAACTACATTTATTAAACATTCTTCACTTATTAGCATAACATCATACATAACCTCATTACAATCTATGTCAAAGTATAGTGAAGCTCTGTCAATGTTACATCCCATACCAAGAACTACATTTATTAAACATTCTTCACTTAATAGCAGAACATCATACATAACCCCGTTACAATCTATGTCAAAGTATAGTGAAGCTCTGTCAATGTTACAACCCAAATCATGAACCACATTTATTAAACATTCTTCACTTCATAGCAGAACATCATACATAACCTCATTACAATCTATGTCAGAGTATAGTGAATTTCTGTCAATGTTACACCCCATACCAAGAACTACATTTATTAAACATTCTTCACTTAATAGCAGAACATCATCTATAACCTCATTACAATCTATGTCAGAGTATAGTGAATTTCTGTCAATGTTACACCCCATACCAAGAACCACATTTATTAAACATTCTTCACTTAAATAGCAGAACATCATCTATAACCTCATTACAAACTATGTCAAAGTTTAGTGAAGCTCTGTCAATGTTACACCCCATATCATGAACTACATTTACTAAACATTCTTCACTTCATAGCAGAACATCATACATAACCTCATTACAATCTATGTCAGAGTATAGTGAATTTCTGTCAATGTTACACCCCATACCAAGAACTACATTTATTAAACATTCTTCACTTAATAGCAGAACATCATCTATAACCTCATTACAATCTATGTCAGAGTATAGTGAATTTCTGTCAATGTTACACCCCATACCAAGAACTACATTTATTAAACATTCTTCACTTAATAGCAGAACATCATCTATAACCTCATTACAATCTATGTCAAAGTATAGTGAAGTTCTGTCAATGTTACACCCCATATCATGAACTACATTTATTAACAATTCTTCACTTAATAGCAGAAGATCATTTATAACCTCATTACAATCTATGTCAAAGTATAGTGAAGCTCTGTCAATGTTACACCCCATACTAAGAACTACATTTATTTAACATTCTTCACTTAATAGCAGAACATCATCTATAACCCCATTACAATCTATGTCAAAGTATAGTGAAGCTCTGTCAATGTTACACCCCATACCAAGAACTACATTTATTTAACAGTCTTCATTTAATAGCAGAACATCATCTATAACCTCATTACAATCTATGTCAAAGTATAGTGAAGCTCTGTCAATGTTACACCCAATAGCAAGAACTACATTTATTAAACATTCTTCACTTAATAGCAGAACATCATCTATAACCTCATTACAATCTATGTCAAAGGATAGTGAAGCTCTGTCAATAGCAAGAACTACGTTTATTAAACATTCTTCACTTAATAGCATAACATCATACATAACCTCATTACAATCTATGCCAAAGTATAGTGAAGCACTGGCAATGTTACACCCCATACCAAGAACTATACATTTATTAAACATTCTTCACTTAATACCAGAACATCATCTATAACCTCATTAAAATCTATGCCAAAGTATAGTGAAGCTCTGTCAATGTTACACCCCATACCAAGAACTACATTTATTAAACATTCTTCACTTATTAGCATAACATCATACATAACCTCATTTAAATCTATGTCAAAGTACAGTGAAGCTCTGTCAATGTTACATCCCATACCAAGGACTTCATTTATTAAACATTCTTCACTTATTAGCATAACATCATGCATAACCTCATTAAATCTATGTCAAAGTATAGTGAAGCTCTGTCAATGTTACATCCCATACCAAGAACTACATTTATTAATCATTCTTCACTTATTAGCATAACATCATACATAACCTCATTACAATCTATGTCAAAGTATAGTGAAGCTCTGTCAATGTTACATCCCATACCAAGAACTACATTTATTAAACATTCTTCACTTAATAGCAGAACATCATACATAACCTCATTACAATCTATGTCAAAGTAAAGTGAAGCTCTGTCAATGTTACAACCCAAATCATGAACCACATTTATTAAACATTCTTCACTTAAATAGCAGAACATCATCTATAACCTCATTACAAACTATGTCAAAGTTTAGTGAAGCTCTGTCAATGTTACACCCCATATCATGAACTACATTTACTAAACATTCTTTACTTCATAGCAGAACATCATACATAACCTCATTACAATCTATGTCAGAGTATAGTGAATTTCTGTCAATGTTACACCCCATACCAAGAACTCCATTTATTAAACATTCTTCACTTAATAGCAGAACATCATCTATAACCTCATTACAATCTATGTCAGAGTATAGTGAATTTCTGTCAATGTTACACCCCATACCAAGAACTCCATTTATTAAACATTCTTCACTTAATAGCAGAACATCATCTATAACCTCATTACAATCTATGCCAAAGTATAGTGACGCTCTGTCAATGTCACACCCCATACCAAGAACTACATTTATTAAACATTCTTCACTTAATAGCAGAAGATCATCTATAACCTCATTACAATCTATGTCAAAGTATAGTGACGCTCTGTCAATGTTACACCCCTTACCAAGAACTACATTTATTAAACATTCTTCACTTATTAGCATAACATCATACATAACCTCATTACAATCTATGTCAAAGTATAGTGAAGCTCTGTCAATGTTACATCCCATACCAAGAACTACATTTATTAAACATTCTTCACTTAATAGCAGAACATCATACATAACCTCATTACAATCTATGTCAAAGTATAGTGAAGCTCTGTCAATGTTACAACCCAAATTATGAACCACATTTATTAAACATTTTTCACTTAAATAGCAGAACATCATCTATTACCTCATTACAAACTATGTCAAAGTTTAGTGAAGCTCTGTCAATGTTACACCCCATATCTTGGTCTACATTTACTAAACATTCTTCACTTAATAGCAGAACATCATCTATAACCTCATTACAATCTATGTCAAAATATAGTAAAGCTCTATCAATGTTACAACCCATATCATGACCACATTTATTAAACATTCTTCACTTAGTAGCAGAACATCATCTATAACGTCATTACAATCTATGTCAAAGTACAATGAAGCTCTATCAGTGTTACACCCCATACCAAGAACTACATTTATTAAACATTCTTCACTTAATAGCAGAACATCATCTATAACCTCATTACAATCTATGTCAAAGTATAGTGAAGCTCTGTCAATGTTACACCCAATAGCAAGAACTACGTTTATTTAACATTCTTCACTTAATAGCAGAACATCATCTATAACCTGATTACAATCTATGTCAAAGTATAGTGAAGCTCTTTCAATGTTAGAACCCCATACCAAGGACTACATTTATTTAACATTCTTCACTTAACAGCAGAACATCATCTATAACCTCATTACAATGTATGTCAAAGTATATGGAAGCTCTGTCAATGTTACACCCCATACGAAGAACTACATTTATTTAACATTCTTCACTTAATAGCAGAACATCATCTATAACCTCATTACAATGTATGTCAAAGTATAGTGAAGCTATGTCAATGTTACACCCAATAGCAAGAACTACGTTTATTAAACATTCTTCACTTAATAGCAGAACATCATCTATAACCTCATTACAATGTATGTCAAAGTATAGTGAAGCTCTGTCAATGTTACAACCCATATCATGAACCACATTTATTAAACATTCTTCACTTAATAGCAGCACATCATCTATAACCCCATTACAATCTATGTCAAAGTATAGTGAAGCTCTGTCAATGTTACACCCCATACCAAGAACTACATTTATTAAACATTCTTCACTTAATAGCAAGACATTGTCTTTAACCTCATTACAATCTATGTCAAAGTATAGTGAAGCTCTGTCAATGTAACAACCCATACCAAGAATTTCATTTATTTAACATTCTTCGCTTAATAGCAGAACATCATGCATAACCTCATTACAATATATGTCAAAGTATAGTGAAGCAATGTCAATGTTACACCCCATACCAATGACTACATTTATTTAACATTCTTCGCTTAATAGCAGAACATCATCTATAACCTCATTACCATGTATGTCAAAGTATAGTGAAGCTCTGTCAATGTTACACCCCATACCAAGAACTTCATTTATTTAACATTCTTCGCTTAACAGCAGAACATCATCTATAACTTCATTACAATCTATGTCAAAGTATAGTGAAACTCTGTCAATGTTACACCCCATATCAAGAACTACATTTATTTAACATTCTTCACTTAACAGCAGAACATCATCTATAACCTCATTACAATGTATGTCAAAGTATAGTGAAGCTCTGTCAATGTTACACCCCATACCAAGAACTTACCAGAACAACATGCATAACCTCATTACAATATATGCCAAAGTATATTGAAGCTCTGCCAATGTTACACCCCATATCATGAACTACATTTACTAAACATTCTTCACTTAATAGCAGAACATCATCTTTAACCTCATTACAATGTATGTCAAAGTATAGTGAAGCAATGCCAATGTTACACCCCATATCATGAACAACATTTATTAAACATTCTTTACTTAATAGCAGCACATCATCTATAACTTCATTACAATCTATGTCAAAGTATAGTGAAGTTCTGTCAATGTTACACCCCATACCAAGAACTACAATTATTTAACATTCTTCACTTAATAGCAGAACATCATCAATAACTTAATAACAATCTATTTCAAAGTATAGTGAAACACTGTCAATGTTACATCCCATACCAAGAACTACATTTATTAAACATTCTTCACTTAATACAAGAACATCATCTATAACCTCATTACAATCTATGTCAAAGTACAATAACCTATCCATGTTACACCCCATTACAAGAACTACATTTATTTAACATTCTTCACTTAATAGCAGAACATCGTGTTTAACCTCATTACAATCTATGTCAAAGTATAGTGAAGCTCTGTCAATGTAACACCCCATACCAAGAACTTCATTTATTTAACATTCTTCACTTAATAACAGAACATCATCGTAACATCATTACAATCTATGTCAAAGTATAGTGAAGCTCTGTCAATGTTACATCACATATCAAGAACTACATTTATTTAACATTCTTCACTTAATAGCAGAACACCATCTATAACCTCATTATAATCTATTTCAAAGTATAGTGAAGCTCTGTCAAGGTTACACCCCATACCAAGAACTACATTTATTTAACAGAATTCACTTAATAGCAGAACATCATCTATAACCTCATTACAATGTATGTCAAAGTATAGTGTAGCTCTGTCAATGTTACACCCCAAACCAAGAACTACATTTATTTAACATTCTTCACTAAATAGCAGAACACCATCTATAACCTCATTACAATCTATATCAAAGTATAGTGAATCTCTGTCAAGGTTACACCCCATACCAAGAACTACATTTATTTAACATTCTTCACTTAATAGCAGAACATCATCTATAACCTCATTACAATGTATGTCAAAGTATAGTGAAACTATGCCAATGTTACACCCCATACCAAGAACTACATTTATTTAACATTTTTCACTTTATAGCAGAACATCATCTATAACCTCATTACAATCTATGTCAAAGTATAGTGAAACTCTGTCAATGTTACACCCCATATCAAGAACTACAGTTATCTAACATTCTTCACTTAACAGCAGAACATCGTCTATAACCTCATTACAATGTATGTCAAAGTATAGTGAAGCTCTGTCAATGTTACACCCCATACCAAGAACTTACCAAAACATCATGCATAACCTCATTACAATATATGCCAAAATATATTGAAGCTCTGCCAATGTTACACCCCATATCATGAACTACATTTACTAAACATTCTTCACTTAATAGCAGAACATCATCTATAACCTCATTACAATCTATGTCAAAGTATAGTGAAGCTCTGTCAATGTTACACCCAATACCAAGAAATACATTTATTTAACATTCTTCACTTAATAGCAGAACATCATCAATAACCTAATTACAATCTATGTCAAAGTATAGTGTAGCTCTGTCAATGTAA
Organism: Panopea generosa; assembly: GCA_029582155.1. NCBI lineage: Eukaryota > Metazoa > Mollusca > Bivalvia > Adapedonta > Hiatellidae > Panopea > Panopea generosa. The sequence goes on along the minus strand of CM055909.1, from coordinate 52,855,542 downwards.
CACCCCATGCCAAGAACTTTATTTATTTTACATTTTTCGCTTAATAGCAGAACATCATCTATAACCTCATTACAATCTATGTCAAACTATACTGAAGGTCTGTCAAGGTTACACCCCATACCAAGAATTACATTTATTTAACATTCTTCACTTAATAGCAGAACATCATCTATAATTTCATTACAATGTATGTCAAAGTAAAGTGAAGCTCTGTCAATGTTACACCCCATACCAAGAACTACATTTATTTAACATTCTTCACTTAATAGCACAACATCATCTATAACCTCATTACAATGTATGTCAAAGTATATTGAAGCTCTGTCAATGTTACACCCCATATCATGAACTTCATTTATTTAACATGCTTCGCTTAACAGCAGAACATCATGCAAAACTTAATTACAATCTATGTCAAAGTATAGTGAAACTCTGTCAATGTTACACCCCATATCAACAACTACATTTATTTAACATTCTTCACTTAACAGCAGAACATCATCAATAACCTAATTACAATCTATGTCAAAGTATAGTGAAACTCTGTCAATGTAATTTCCCATACCAAGAACTACATTTATTAAACATTCTTCACTTAATACCAGAACATCATCTATAACCTCATTACAATCTATGTCAAGACAATGACGCTCTATCAGTGTTACACCCCATACCAAGAACTACATTTATTTAACATTCTTCACTTAATAGCAGAACATCGTCTTTAACCTCATTACAATCTATGTCTAAGTAAAGTGAAGCTCTGTCAATGTTACACCCCATACCAAGAACTATATTTATTTAACATTCTTCACTTAATAGCACAACATCATCTATAACCTCATTACAATGTATGTCAAAGTATATTGAAGCTCTGTCAATGTAACACCCCATACCAAGAACTTCATTTATTTAACATTCTTCGCTTAATAGCAGAACATCATCTTAACCTCATTACAATCTATGTCAAAGTATAGTGAAGCTCTGTCAATGTTACACCCAATACCAAGAACTACAATTATTTAACATTCTTCACTTAATAGCAGAACATCATCAATAACCTAATTACAATCTATGTCAAAGTATAGTTAAGCTCTATCAATGTTACACCCCATACCAAGAAATACATTTATTTAACATTCTTCACTTAATAGCAGAACATCATCTATAACCTCATTACAATGTATGTCAAAGTATAGTGAAGCTCTGTCAATGCTACACCCCATACCAAGAACTACATTTATTTAACATTCTTCGCTTAACAGCAGAACATCATCTATAACCTCATTACAATCTATGTCAAAGTATAGTGAAACTCTGTCAATGTTACACCCCCATATCAAGAACTACATTTTTTAACATTCTTCGCTTAACAGCAGAACATCATCTATAACCTCATTACAATGTATGTCAAAGTATAGTGAAGATCTGTCAATGTTACACCCCATATCATGAACTACATTTACTAAACATTCTTCACTTAATAGCAGAACATCATCTATAACCTCATTACAATCTATGTCAAAGTATAGTGAAGCTCTGTCAATGTTACACCCAATACCACGAACTACATTTATTTAACATTCTTCACTTAATAGCAGAACATTATCTATAACCTGAGTACAATCTATGCCAAAGTATAGTGAAGCTCTGTCAATGTTACACCCCATACCAAGAACTACATTTATTAAACATTCTTCACTTAGTAGCAGAACATTATCTATAACCTAATTACAATCTATGTCAAAGTAGAGTAAAGCTCTGTCAATGTTACATCCCATACCAAGAACTACATTTATTAAACATTCTTCACTTAATACCAGAACATCATGCATAACCTCATTACAATATATGTCAAAGTATATTGAAGCTCTGCCAATATTACACCCAATATCATGAACTACATTTACTAAACATTCTTCACTTTATAGCAGAACATCATACATAACCTCATCACAATCTATGTCAAAGTATAGTGAAGCTCTGTCAATGTTACACCCCATATCATGAACTACATTTACTAAACATTCTTCACTTCATAGCAGAACATCATACATAACCTCATTACAATCAATGCCAAAGTATAGTGACGCTCTATCAATGTTACACCCCATACCAAGAACTACATTTATTAAACATTCTTCACTTAATAGCAGAACATCATCTATAACCTCATTACAATTTTTGTCAAGGTATAGTGAACCTCTGTCAATGTTACACCCCATACCAAGAACTACATTTCTTAAACATTCTTCACTTAATAGCAGAACATTATGTATAACCTCAGTACAATCTATGCCAAATTATACTGAAGCTCTGTCAATGTTACACCCAAAATCATGAACCACATTTATTAAACATTCTTCATTTAAATAGCAGAACATCATTTATTACCTCTTATCAATCTATGTCAAAGTTTAGTGAAGCTCTGTCAATGTTAAGCCCTATACCATGAACTACATTTACGAAACATTCTTCACTTCATAGCAGAACATCATACATAACCTCATCACAATCTATGCCAAAGTATAGTGAAGCACTGTCAATGTTACACCCCATACCATCAATTACATTTACTAAACATTCTTTACTTAATAGCAGAACATCATACATAACCTCATTACAATCTATGTCATAGTATAGCGTATTTCTGTCAATGTTACACCCCATATCATGAACCACATTTATGTAACATTCTTCACTTAAATAGCAGCACATCATCTATAACTTCATCACAATCTATGCCAAAATATATTGAAGCTTTGTCAATGTAACACCCCATACCATGAATTACATTTATAAAACATTCTTCACTTAATAGCAGAACACCATACATAACCTCATTACAATGTATGTCAAAGTATAGTGAAGCTCTATCAATGAACCACATTTATTAAACATTCTTCACTTAATAGCAGCACATCATCTTTAACCTCATTACAATCTATGTCAAAGTATAGGGAAGCTCTGTCAATGTTACACCCCATACCAAGAACTACATTTATTAAACATTCTTGAGAGATTTAAAAATTCTCGTGAGATTTAGAGAGCTGTGTTTAATTACAGGGGTTTTATTCAGACTGGTTCCCAGTTCTACAGGGATCCCAACAGGGTGGGGTTACAAGTCCCGTGCTCTTATTCATTGATGGACTAATAAAAGAGCTGCATGATTTAGGCTTAAGTCTATGCTCACTCGATTTAAATATTTCCACTGACTACCGCAGATGATATGTATTTGTTTTCCCTTTCGAAGTCCGCTCTAGATCAAATGATGAACATTTGCTACCAGTATGCCTGTCGCTGGTGTTATGATTACAATGCAAAAAGATGCGCAGTAGTTATTTTTAACGAAGACTATCATGATTTTAGGAATAATAAATGCACATGGTAATTAGGTCCCAAACATGTAGCCGAGTGTGACCGATACACTCATCTGGGAATTACAATTCATAAATATTATGATACAGAGTTGACCATAAATGAAGCCGCAAATAAACTAAGAAGAGCATTTTTTGGCGTTGTATGTAGTGGTGTCCATGAGCAAGGCTTACATCCCTTAACGTCATATACTATTTATAAATCTGTTTTTCTTCCAAAGGCTCTTTATGGTTGCGAATTATGGAATTACATGAGTGGTGCACAGTTATAGATATGGAATGCTGTCATCGAATGTGCATTAAATTTTTGTAAGGTATTTCTTCAAATAAGAGGACTCACATATCTTTATGCATGGTAGGCAGTAGATCTATAGAATCAGAGATAGATTACCTTAAACTGACATATTTTGGTCAACTGTGTAATCTCAAGTGTCATTTTCTTGCAAAGACTATATTCCCTAATAGACTTATCTGATATAACGATGAGCCATATCATAAAAGTGGATTCATTCCTAATATTTATAGGGTATTGGCAAAATATCATCTTCAACATACATGTAATTATATACGATGATTTCTTAAAGGATGGAAGTTTCCCGTCAAAATACTGTTGGAAAACTATAATTAAACATTCTATTCATGTATACAAAAAAATTTGTTCGTCAAAAAGCCATGCTAGAAGATCCTCAACTTACTGAATATATTGTTGCTACTGATGTGTTTTCTTCATCAGCACTGTGGCTGTTGAGTAAAAGATATCCATTACTTTTGGGTGAATGTCAGAGTACCATGAAGCTATTAAGTATGTTGTACTCTCTTAATTCTTATTTTCAGCATTGTTTTAAGTGTGGTACAGTTGTAAACTCGCCAGCAATACACATTGTCTTTGAATGTATAATCAATGAAAATTTATGCGAGGCATTGTGGAAGTTTGGGTTGGTTGTTTTTTACAACTTTGTCCATCTTAAAATGAAAAGCAAAATAACTCATCTATGCACTGGTCTACGTCAATTTCTAATATGGGACGAATTATAAATAAAATGTTTAAAGATTATTGTAAGGTATTTCCATCGCATGATGGGTAGAATGACAAGTCCTTGCTCTATCTTAAAGTTTGTTTGTATTACCATTTTTCCTCATACGTTTTGTTATTTCGTTTTGTCTTTTTTTTTTTCTTTTTTTTTCATTTGAGGTCTTTCTTCTGGAAATATTTACATGTTTTTGATTGATGCACGCGCGTGTGTGTATGTGCGTGTGTGTGTTTGGGCGTGAAAATGTGTGTTACTGTATTGATGTATTGTATTTTATTGAAATGTACTGTATATTTTGTTTTGTATAATTGTATGTTGTTTATTCATTATTTCATGTATTTTGTAACTCTTCAGTATTGGAGGTTGATAAAGATTATATATATATACTCATACTACAAACTATAACCTGCTAAAAAATCTAAGCCTATAAGGACAATAATTCTGCAAAATATTGCCAAAATGCAATCAAGAGTTATGGTTCTTATTTCTAGATGATACTGAACACACATTAAGTTTCATTAATGAAATATGTACCAACTCAAAAACTTTAACCTTCTTAAAAACTCGAACCAAATTTTAAAGTTCAAAAGGGCCATAATTCTGCCAAAATGCAACACAAAGATTCTTGTTTCAATGCATTCCACTGAAACAGATGAACACACATTGGAATTTCATTCATATTCAATGAGTGGTTGCATAGATATCTTACCTCGTAGAAAATCAATGCCATGGCGAGTACAACAGACCCCCTATTATATGAATTTTCGAGCTAAAAACTTATATTATACTTCAAAATGTGTACACATCTGCATATTATAATGATTGGATTATTGGTCTAAAATACTGGGTGTGAAATGTTAAGCAAAAATACTGCATGATTATGGTTTTAATAATGTGTGGAGTGCATGGTCTAGTCAGGTAGAGCACCGAGTCCATGATCGGAGGGTTGTGGGTTTGATCCTCATCCACGACTATGTGTGGTGTCCTTAAGCAAGACACATTTTCCGCATATGCTTTGTACTGGTTCTACTCAGGAAGACTTTGAGCATGATTTGTCTAAGTTGTAAGAACTTGTTTCATAATCGAAGTAAAATAACTAATAATGTTTGCCAAAAATCCTGAAATATGTTTCACTAAATTATTTATTCATACATTTAAATAAGTTATTGATTGTTTCCTTCAAGAATGGCATACTACTATAGAAAAATAGTGCCATTGTGAAATTATATTGTACCATTATTGTTATAAAAATGAATATTGCTTATGAGCAATATTTAGATAAGTATGCAAGCTGGAGACTTAAAAACCTGTATTTGTAAAAATTAATTTATCAGCTATTTCTTTAAGAATTCTAACTGGTTGTTATGTCAGAAATAGAATTCCTAGAGATGCAAGTTATTGACAATATAGTAATACTTATGACTTGAAAGATGAATTACATTTTATTTTAATAAATTATGTTCTTGTTATTCTGGTAACCGAAAAAAAATGTGTACGTAAATTTTTCCACCAAAACTACCTGATAATAGAAAAAATACTGTTAATTTAGCCTATTTTATAAAAAATGCTAAATATATGTAAGAACTGCTCTTACACATGTTTATTTCCCCCTCTTTAATAGCTTGGTTTTTACTTTAAAATTACAATAGCTTTATCAGGCTATGTATAAGTCAAATACAATTTATGTTCTGTTATGATCTGTTCTATGATAAACCTTTAAGATGCTGAACTTTACAATTATTGGTGTATAAAAAAGTATTAAATATTTCAATATTGATTTTCCCTACCTAACTATCCAGTTTTGAGTAAATAAATAATTTTTTTTTAGTAAGTCACTCAAATGAGAACTGAAAATGCAAATGAGTAAATTGTTGCATAACTGATTATTCTGCAGGTGTTCAGTGTCTCACAAATTAATGAACTAAATTAGAACTTAAGATTCTTATTAAACCAATTACCTTTTTGTGAATCTAAGAATTCCCTTTTCTCCATCAAAGTCCCTAGATGTTGCTGATCCAGCCAGTGCTTGATATAGGCCTCTGATCATGTAGGCCCCCGACAGTGAGGTCCACAGGAGGCCAAGGCCCGATATCTGGCCTACATAGGGCAAGGAAATCATGGTTCTATTACAGGCTTACCTACGTGAATGAAGAACACTAAAATGCATGAAATTAAATCTAAAATCAATTACATAAAATTATACATATCAGTTACATAAAATCATATAATTATAAAATTTACTAAAGAAAATAGTTACAATTAAATTCTGTGCCAAGGCTATCCGCTAACCCGGATTTCCGCTAACCCGGACCTTTTTGAGAGAAAGTTTGTCAATTACTTTCTTTTCCCTCTCGCACTTTTAAAGAAAAATTTGGATGATAATCTAGCAATTAATTTATAAACCTCATTCAAAAAGAAGAGTTGGAATACATATAATATTCTATTTACATTTGTGTGGGAATAATGAAATATCAAAAAAAAAGGAGAATTAATTACATTGATAAAGTTATATAATAATCATTAAAATCCATTCTAGCAATGGGCTCAAACCCGCGCCCTCAACAGTGAGAGGTAAATAATCTTATGATGACCACTTCGCCACAGATCAAGAAACTTATTCCAACTCTCAAGTTAATGTATCTACATGAATGTTGAAATGCAACATCATACAAGTTTATACACTCCACAGTTATCTTACACAGTATTTATTAAACAAATAAGAGGCCAAAGAGGGCCTAAGGATGCTCTACTGGCTCAAAGTGGCCAAAGTTCTTTTTGAAATTTCACAATATTAACCCTCCTTTGGGTTGTCTTAAGTAACGACAACCCCAAAAGAGTGTTGATATTGTGAAATAAACCTTTTATTGTTATGAAAAGGAAATACTTTTAATTCACATACCATTGATCTTTAAAAAAAAATTTGTCCTCGAACAGAACTCGTTTACATCCCAGCCCCTTGATTTGTCAAAACTTCAATCACTCACTCATAGGGATTTGCTATGAGCAGAAATGCTTTATGTTTTAAATAGAAGTTTTTTTTTGTACACATGAATGCGAAAATAAAAAACTTCAGTTTTCCCAATAATATTCCAATGTAAATGTAAAAATGGACGAAAAAATGAGAATTTTCAGTTTTCTTATAGAATTCTTATGTAAAACTCCCTTGCAGGGCCACTATACATCCAAATGTCCCTTGAATTGTACAAACTTTAAGAACCTTTAATCATAGGGATGATTTATATCAATATAAACAAATTTGACATACCGGTTGTTGAGAATAAGATTTATGAGAAATTTCAATTTCAACCCATTTGTGACCCCACCTGGCCCCTTATAGAAATTTAATCCTGCTTATTGCACTAAAACTTATTTGCTATGACTAGTAAATGCCTCAGATTTTAAACTGAATAACAGTTCTGCACTTATGGATAAAAAAAAATTTCCATTTTCCCACAGTGTTCCTATGTTAAACTTAAAGTCCCCTTAAAGGGCCCCTATAAATAGCAGCCCCTTGATTTGTAAAAACTTCAAACCCCTATTCATATCAAATATGAACAAATTTAACTGGCCAGTTGTTGAGAAGAAGATTTTTGAAAATGTTCAATTTTAACCATTTTGTGGTCCCCACCTGGCCCTTTTTGGAAAATCAATCCTCTTATTGAACAAAATCTTATTTGTTATAACTAGAAGATGCTCCACAACTTAAAATGAATAAAAAAAACTTCTTAAAAGGAGGGGAAAAATGGAATTTTCTGTTTTTCCAAAGTATTTCTATATAAGTCCCCTTACAGGATTCCAATAAATAGAAGCCCCTTGATTTGTACAAACTGTAAATCCATACTCATTGGGATAATCTATATCAAATATGAACAAAATTAATTTGACTGACCGGTTGTTGAGAAAACAATTTATAATTTTCTTTTTAAACCCTTTTTGGACCCACCCTTGCCCCTTACGGAAAATCAATTCTCCTTATTGAATCAAATGTTATTTTTTATGATTAGCTGATGCTTCAGAACAAAAATTGAATAATAATTTTGTCAAATGGATGGAAAAATGAGAATTTTCTGTTTTCCTATAGTATCCCTACAGGGCCCCTATAAATATTAACCCCTTAATTCTTATCTTCATTCAAACTCCTACACATAGGAATATTTTATGCCAAATAAAAACAAATCTGACTCAGTACCAGTTCTTAAGAAAGCAATTTTTGTAATTCCTAATTTTTACCATTTTAAGACCCCTCCTGACCCCTTAAGACAGTGGAACCCAGTCATTTTTACAAATCTGAACCTCCTTTACCAAACAACGCTTCTGTGTAAATAAAGGCAAAATCAATTCCATTTTGAAAAAAAAAATATATATATTTATAGTGACATGTGTCCCATAATTGAATCCTAAAGACAGGGATTAGAACTATTGTTGGTTATTATTACTACATAAGTTTGGCAGTTCATAAGAAGATTTTTGAAGTTTTGGACTATTTCTAGTAATGGCAGCCATCTTCAATTTCAGATAAAAAACAACAAGAAAATTCTGTATAGACTCCTATGCAATAGAAACATCCATGTGAAGTTTGAGTTTAATTAGCTTAGTGGTTTCAGAGAAAATGCTGCTAACAGGACAACTGATGATGTACAACAGACAACGTGCCATCGCATAAGTCATTTTGGCCTTTGGCCAGTTACTAAGGGCTAAAAATTACAGCAAGTAATTTTCTTCACACAATGGATACTTTTTATTGAAAACTTTAATTGTTAGATGCAGATCGTTGCTAATAGAAATATTTCATATTAACTTTGCCTTATATCTTTAGTATTTATTGGTTTGACTTGGCAAATTATATACATTTAACTAGAACTGGTAGCTACAACAATAAAAAAATTTTGCTGCAGGTTTTGGAATTACTGTGTCTTATTTTTTTTGTGATTGTGACACACATATTTCTTTCACAGTTGAATGTGCTGCGCAAACCATCTCTGTAAACTGTTTTTAAGAAGAAATAAACAGGAAAAATTGAGTAGAGGTGGGGATTGAACCCATGACCTTTGGATTGATAATCCAATGCACTAACCTCTCTACCAACGAGTCCACAATGTCCAATATGCTACAATTGTTTTTCATGAACGTTACATTACAAATTGTGCTGCATACAAAGACATTACAGTTTTGCTTCAATAAATATCAAAGTGATGAAAACAAATGTTATATTCTAATTTGTTGCGAGAATTCCCATAATTTTTTATCCACATGATAGATGTGGTCAATGTTGATATCATAGTCATTATTCTGATCTGTTTTCTTTTTATTTTGAACAACAACCTCGCCAATCACTATTTGTTTTAACGTCTTCAGCCACAATGGAAAAATCCAATGTGACACCACGTGAAAAATCACCTTGACTACCAAAAATGATTCATACGGTTTGCAGGAATTCATCGCAGAATGTTAAAACTGATCATGGAGGCCCTCACGGGGGTTTTGGAGATCTGAAGAACAGGTCCATTTATTTTCAGAGATCTGGGGAACATTTGCCATTACTTTCAGAGATCCAGGGATCAAAGGCCAAATTTTAGAGATCTAGGGATATTGTCCTTAATGAAAAAAAGTACCTAATTTGACCAATTTTATCAGAGACATATAAACAGAGATAGGCAACTGGAGGCACTTGTCTAAATTTCAGGTGGCACATTTTGGCTTTTTTTTACTTATTTATTTTACTTTGATTGTGAAACAAGTTCTTACGACTTAGACAAATCATGCTTTAAGTCCTCCTGGGTAAAACCAGTATAAAGCATATATGGAAAAAGTGTCTTGCTCAAGGACAACACATAGTCGTGGCGATGGATTGAAATACCCACGACCCTCCGATCGGTACTAGACCACGTGGCGTTTTCTAAATCATGGAAACACCCATCTTCCAGAATCAAACAACATATTTTTGTGATTATGGTATCAGAAGAAAGTGCTTGATTTGGGAGATTAATTTTTTCTTTTTTAAATTTAAGGAAATGAAGAATTTTATGCTTAAAGTATTTTTGTGTGATCATTTTCTCTTTTTTAGCCCATTTTTGAAATAAGAAAAACGACTTCAAAAAATATCAATATGAAACTTTCGCCACCAATGGAAAACTTACTGCTTCATCTTTCTAAATTATATTTCTATTTTTATTGTGTTTTGTTTAAATGTACATGGTATTTGTTAAATCAAGACTACCTTTTTTTGTTTAATTTTTTTTTTTTTTCGTGAAATTTCAACATATTTCCATTTCAATCTGTAATAATTTAAATTCAGAAGAAAAATATGAAATAATTGATAATTGGAATTGGTCATCATATTAATCAGCTTTACTTTGGCACCAAAGTTGTTAAATTCAGACAAAGATTTGAAGAGAAATACTAAAAGTACCATGGACATTATATTGCTATTAGCCTGTCAGTCTCTGTAATTAAGTCACTGATTTTATGTATAATTTTTAAACTTGATCATAATTTACTTTTAAAATGAGATGTATACTGCTTGAAACAGCTTTTGACAGCTTTGGAGGTTTCTTATGTGTTAGTCTGGGCCTCTGCACAACTTCATCCCATAATCGTATGTACCCAAAATAAATTTTGGATGGTAATTCCGAGTAAAGATTTATTTACAGTACTGATGCTTAAAGGCAGAATAGTGCAGCATTTAATATCGTCGATTTCAGGTCATAAGGACTGGTGTTCAATCCCACCCGGTATCTAATTTTTTTTTTATTAGATCATGTTTACACAATAAAGTCAATTATTTATGTGTATTTATTGCCTTTTGTAAATTTACCATTCAGCTGTTCAATTTTGTTTTTCTCTTCTGTCCTTCCATCGATATCTTCTTTGGCTCTATTTGCCAAAGGCAAGCAGGGCTTATGTCGTGGTAAATTGTCCGTCATCCATCCATTAACCTTTTTCTTGTAGAAGCTATATCCCCCACATTTTTCAAAGAATCTTATCCAAACTCGCACAGCATTTGTATAACCACAAACTCTTGAAGTTCTTGAACCAGCTTGATTGAACCACAAATGCTCCCTGCCACAGGGCTTACAAGCATATTTTTAAGGAAACTTAAAAAAACACCTTTTCTCTGAAAGTTCAAGTCATAGACCATAAATATTTTAAACAAGGAAAAGTAAATGGATTTTGCTTATTATGTTGATGTGTAAATAATAATAGAGAAGATTATAGTAAATGTTTTACTTAAGGAAACACTATTTGGTACTTTCAGAGAACTATGTTTAAAACTTTTGGAGATCTAGGGAACAGTGGAAATACTTTAAGAGATCTGGGGAACATGGACAAAATACTTCTGGGGAATGGCAAATACTTTTGGAGATCTGGGGAACAATAGGCATTACTTTAAGAGATCCAGAGAACAGAGACCCCCCCCCCCCCCCCCCAAACAAGAAACAAACAAGAAATGTCACTGGTAAATGGTCTGTGAAAATAACAATATATTTTATAATAGGTAGGGATTTAAATATATCCATAAATATCAAGAGTAATGAACTGACATTTCAGACTAGAGATGCAATTTCATGTCTATTTACATTAAAGTGTGACCTTGACCTTGACATCTGGGTATTTCTACAGGTAAATGCAGGTGACACATCACCATGACATGTTGATCACTTGTGTCAAGATCTTTTAAAATCCTTCCACTTGAGACCAGACATTAAATATTTAACTAACTGAATGTATGACCTTGACCTTTGAGGTAAGGTTCTGGGTCTTACACGCGTCATGTCATCATATCATGCTGATCAATTTAACCAAGTGTTTTTAATATCCATCCATGTATGACAAAGTTACAGACTGGACCTGAAATCTCAGACTCAAAGTGTTGTCAAACAAACTCAAAGTGTGACATTGACCTTTGAGGTATGGGTCTTACATGTGACATGTTGTCATGTCATCTTGATCAATTAAACTAAGTTAAATCCCTCCATATAGGACAAAGTTACAGACCAGACACAAAATATCAAACAAATTGAAAGTGTAACCTTGACCTTTGAGGAACGTTCTTGGTCTTACACATGACACTTCATTATGTCATGTTGATCAATTTCAGCCAAGTATTTTTGAAATCATCCATGTATGACAAAGTTACAGATCGCACACGAAATCTCACTCAAACTCAAAGTGTTGTGAAACAAACTCAGTGTGACCTTGACGTTTCAGGTAAGGGTGTGGGTCTTATACAAGACGCATCAAAATTAGTAGGGTCAAAATAGCCATAAAAACATCAAACTGTGGACTAATTGCAACAGAAAATGTTTCAATAGTTTCTGAAAGGTCAATCCTTTTCCAAATACGTACCGAAAATAGGCAAAAAATCTGATATTTCATTTGGAATTTCACCATACAAAAAGGTACCTATTCTTTAAATAGGATTTTGAAATAAAAGTCGTTTAATCAATTAAATGGCCATCGGTTAACTTTTAATAAATAAACTTTGCATGTTTCAACACACTATTAGCATGATGTTTCCTATTAACTGCATTCTTGAACAAAGTTCAATTTTATTTGTGAAAAAACAATAATATACGCAAAAAAACATGTCCAATTACCCCACCCACACTTTTATTTTTTCATAATTTTAATTAAACCTTCCTTTCAGCTGTTTGTTTTTCTTTCTTTATAACTTTTATTAGATTTACCATTATATTACCAATTTTTAGAGCATTGGAGGAGACGTTAAGTCGTTGGTCGTGTGGTCAGGGAGATTAATACCCATTGTACAATATCTCACTGAACTTCAGTTGTAAGCAGTGGTTCAGCTGCTCAAAAAATCTCTCTGGTATATTTTTTATACCATTTCTGTCTTATTTAAAAGAATTTTGAATCCTCTTCTCAATCATTTCATTTATTAAAATGCTGACATGCCATAAAACGTATTTCATTCAGCCAGTCAGTTATCCATGCAATCATATATGTTATGAAGTGTACAATATATCATACAATCATATATGTTATGGCGTGTACAATATATCATACAATCATATATGTTACGGTGTTGTACAATATATCATACAATCATATATGTTATGGCGTGTACAATACATCATACAATCATATATGTTAAGGCGTTGTACAATATATCATACAATCATATATGTTATGGCATGTACAATATATCATATAATCATATATGTTTACGGAGTTGTACAATATATCATACAATCATATATGCTGGTGTGTACAATATATCATACAATCATATATGTTACGGCATTGTACAATATATCATACAATCATATATATTACGGCGTTGTACAATATATCATACAATCATATATGTCTGTGGCCGCTCTGTATTTATATAAATAGTTAACTCATTTTCATCGTTGACACTTTTCATTGCTACAGTGTTTAAACAACTCCCCGACATTCTGTGACTTTTTGCATGTACAGCGAGAATTTCTGCATTCGGTTTTGCATTTCATCTGATCACCTTAAGAAGTCTATCTGGTGTTTTTATGGTATTTCGCAGCATCTTTGGTTGTTGGCAACTGTTCAGGAACATTTAATACTTCCTGCAACCTTTTGGAAGAATTTAGTAAAAGTATCTTCTTTTTTCTATTTAAAAGAACAACAGTTTATAATGCTTTTTTGTCTGCTTCACTAATACCTTCATGAGATGCATTTCCTCGATGAAATGTCATTGAGCACTCTTGAAATTACGCCTTTCAAATTTCATGAGGGACAACCCTTTCCTAAGCTAAAAATCCCCAATGTTATATCGCAGCCGAGTAGCACATGTACAAAAAGTATGTAATTAAATGTTGCGGGACCTAATTTTTTCTAGGAATCTTGGATATTCCAGGTATATGTCTTCTTTTTGTTTTGAGTACACAACTTGGCAATTGACATTAACGTGATAGTAATTCATCAAAATTAAGTCGGTGTCATCTCCAATCACTGTCACGGCTGAGTTTAATGCATACTTAACTGCTGTTGTTACTGTTAATCTGCATCACCTTCTGATTGAAAAGTCTCAATGTATTTAGATTGAAGATGGGTTCATAGCATATCACTGAATCTTGATTTGTGATTAATATTTGCTAGGAATATCTCAATTTTTATACTTAATATGGTTTTGCCACCAAATTTAACGTCAGTGCTAACTCTTCCAGAATGTCTCCTTTGATGGGTACTATCTTTTGTAGACGGAGAATTTAAATATCCATCAAACACAGCAACAACATTTGGGCTATAATACTTCAATATATTATATACTGAATACATATCAGCAATGGTGTTAAATGTGACACCATGACTCCATGAAAGTTTTTGGAGTACATTACATTTTCATCTATGGTACATTTATCCAAGATAGTTAATTTAAACATTGCATCTTTCGGAACTTGCGCTAAAAGACCATTAGCATCAAACAATGATGGTGGATACGGACACAGCTTGTATGTATAAAGACAGCCGATCTCAACTTGTTGTACTGCAGATATAAATCTTTGAAACAACAACTTAGGGTCAACCTTTATGTGTTTGTCGTCGATTTTGACATTTAACTGAAAGTACATTGTTACTGCTTGATATTTTGTTTAAATGAGTATTCAAATATATTTTCAGAAACCATTGTAGTTATTATATTTTGACCTAATTCTTGAGATCTGAAAACGTGTTCGTCTGCATTTACTCCGCTAAATATGTTAATAAGGGTTGAGTATTCAATGAACGGGTTTCTGATTTGAGGAAATTCAGGATTATTATCAGGCAAATCATATATGTTTTGAACGTACATATATATATATTGATTTCGCATACAGATAGTGCCCCTATGCAGCAAAATAGGGCAACATACAAATTGATGTACCCAAATGAAGATTCAAATCACCCGTGCTCTCAGACTTAATAAACGATCATAGAATTTAAATAATTTCAAAGTATTGGAACCAGAGTTTGTGTGTTTTAAACCCTGCAAAGGAAGTTTTGTATTGTTCGATTTTGAGATTAATCCGTTCGAAAATATATCTTTCGTTTTTACATCCTCTATCAAACATAACGGATCCATCTAACACGTCTTCAAGTTTTACAACCTATAGATCATTTTGTTTAATGTGTTTGAAGCTGATGTATGGCTCATATGTTGTATCTTCTGGATACTTTTTTCATTATAAAATCATTAACCGAAATGTTTTCAACGTTTTTTTCTTCAAGAAATTACGCAACATGTAGAAATGCACCATAACTTTCATCTACAGATGGCTTTCAGTACACACAGGACCAACTTTGTCAGATGTAAACTGCTTTGGAATACCCTTATTTGTTCGAAAGTTTACTATATATACACATTTGATGAGACATGACATCTGCTGCGTGCAAATGTTGCTCTCATTGGATTCTAGTAAATACAATTTCATTCCAACAATATTGTCTTTTAGCACATACATCAGCTACCTTTTCTTGAAAGTCAAAGGTATGGACAGGATTTACGTTTTTCATCTTTAAAACTGAACATCTTTTCCGAACGAAGAACTCGCTTAACACTTTACTTCATAAAGACGCCTTTGGACACCTCTTATATTGAAAGCATTAATTCACCACGTACCAGCAATGGGTGAATTATGTTTATATTAACTGACAGAGTGGAAAACAGTGAAGGAAGTGTTCAGATTGCTCGTAACGAAAAAATGATTTTTGGATAAAACAGAGTTACAATAGTTTTGCGCTGATGACCCCTCGAAATGAGATATGGTAATAGAAAGCAATATCCCAAAAACAACAAATGCCAGCTAATGGTAATGAAATCCAAGCTAATTTGGATAAAAAATTAGAAGATATGCTAGATAACACTAGACATATACTATATAATTTTATTAACAGTGAAAGTAAACATCCTTAAGTACATTTGAACTTCCCTCATCCATGTCCGCTGCTTTACAACCAACCGTAACCACTCCCCCCTTTCTGGTACACAGAGGTTTTACACCAAAATCCATTAAATCCTGAAAACTTGATGCAAGATACACAGTAAGAGATTTAACTAGGATGACAAATTTGTTGTTAGCATTGAAAAAATATATCCACGATGGATACCGCATTTGTTGACAGAGGACCAAAAGAAATCAAGGGTTGCTATGTCAGAAAAACTTTTGAAAATGTATCCAGCAAAACCTCTTGAGACTTAATTTACTGATGATGAAATGTGGGACCATTATCATGAGCTAAAATGAAAAGCATTTGGCAGAATCTGGCTCACAGAAAATGCAAGATGCCCATGTATTGCTAAACAATTGAGATCTGTTGAGAAAGTTCTGTATGCAATATTTTCACCAGCAATGGTCCTGTGGTACAGACAGTGGTGCCAAAGGGCAGAATTGTACAGGACAGTTTTATAAAAAAAGAAATTTTAAAACAATTGAAGAAGTACTGCATACAGCATCGCCCTATAACAGGGGTGGTGGTATTCACCAACTATTCTTAAGAAAATTCTTAGACTTGAGAATGAATTTTGAAAAACACACAGACCATTTTAAAGATCAAAATTTGCAAGCATATAGGGGCACCTAACATAAACTCTCACAATTATTCTATCTGTCAATGGTAAACAAGATAATTATCTTAGTTGAAATTTGGATTTTCAAGGTCTAAGAATATTCTCAGGATGGCTGGTGAATACAACCCCAGATATGAAGTATGTTTGTCTTTTGCATGACAACACATCATCCCACAAAGTCCATATTGTGACCGACTTTTTGCAGTCAATGAAGATCACTTTTCTCCGTCAACCCTCATACTGGCCACATACACATTGTAAAGGTAACATAACACTGACTGTTAAGGCAAAAAACACTAATTGTAAAGGTAACATAACACTAATTGTAAAGGTAACAAAACACTAATTGTAAAGGTAACAAAACACTGATTGTAGAAGTAATGAAACAATGATTGTAACAGTAACATAACACTGATTGTAAAGGTAACAAAACACTGATTGTAAAGGTAACAAAACAATGATTGTAAAAGTAATGAAACAATGATTGTAACAGTAACATAACACTGATTGTAAAGGTAACAAAACACTGATTGTAAAGGTAACAAAACAATAATTGTAAAAGTAATGAAACAATGACTATAACAGTAACATAACACTGACTGTAAAGGTAACATAACACTGATTGTAAAAGTAATTAAACAATGATTGTAACAGTAACATAACACTGACTGTAAAGGTAACAAAACACTGATTGTAAAGGTAACAAAACACTGATTGTAAAAGTAATGAAACAATGATTGTAACAGTAACATAACACTGATTGTAAAGGTAACAAAACACTGATTGTAAAGGTAACAAAACACTGATTGTAAAGGTAACAAAACAATGATTGTAAAAGTAATGAAACAATGACTATAACAGTAACATAACACTGACTGTAAAGGTAACATAATCCTGATTGTAAAGGTAACGAAACACTGATTGTAATGGTAATGAAACTCTGATTGTAATGGTAATGAAACACTGATTGTAAAGGTAACAAAACACTGATTGTAAAGGTAACAAAACACTGATTGTAAAGGTAACAAAACAATGATTGTAAAAGTAATGAAACAATGACTATAACAGTAACATAACACTGACTGTAAAGGTAACATAATCCTGATTGTAAAGGTAACGAAACACTGATTGTAATGGTAATGAAACTCTGATTGTAATGGTAATGAAACACTGATTGTAATGGTAATGAAACACTGATTGTAAAGGTAACAAAACACTGATTTGTAAAGGTAACGAAACACTGATTGTAAACATAACAAAACACAGATTGTAACGGTAACGAAACACTGATTTTTAAGGCAATGAAACACTCACTTATGATATTGAAACACTGATTGTAACAGTATTGAAACACTGATTGTGAAGGTAATGAGTCACTGATTGTAACGGTAATGAAACACTGATTGTAAAGGTTACGAAAAATACTGATTTTAAAGGTTAAGAAACACTGATTGTAAAGGTAATGAATCACTGATTGTAACGGTAATGAAACACTAATTGTAATGGTAATGAAACACTAATTGTAATGGTAATGAAACACTGAATGTAACAGTAACATCACACTGACAGTAAAGGTAACATAACACTGATTGTAAAGGTTATGAAACACTGATTGTAATGGTAATGAAATACTGATTGTAAAGGTAATGAAACACTGATTGTTATGGTAATGAAACACTGATTGTAAAGGTAATGAAACAATGATTCACAGTATTCTTTATTGCCAGTCTTTGGTGTATCAGTAATGGTCAGATTCATTACATATTTTGTTAAGATTTACACTTAGGGATTGCACAAGTTATACTTGAATCTATTTTTGAATCTTTGGCTGATTGGGGTATATGAAAAGATGGTATTATCAAGAAATGGAATTACATCATCACACCCATTCCCTGCTCTGTAAATAACCATTGGCAGTAAGGAAACATGATTTTAAAAATATCATGTTAACTCTTAGCTAAAGCACTGTCCCCAAAAATAAAGACTCAAACACTTTTGTATGTTATCAGTTTATTTTTGGTACATCTAAAAGCTACTTTCATCTGACAAATACCAAGGACTTATATATAGAGAAGGGAAAGCCCCTGATTGAGATATAATAAATGCTCGCGTAATTCTTTCTTTGCACAATGGAATTCTCTACAAAATGAGACCATTCCCAGTAAATTGTGTGTATAATTGTTGAAGTACTTATGATAACAAAATTTGTACACTGTAACTAAAAAATCAAGGAAAGGACCTGAAATTTTACTTAAAACTGCAATATTTAAGATCATTTTTTTGTGTTTCAAACAGTATAAAACATCTGAGATAACATACACCTTAAGCCCCAGTCACAGTAGAGATACAACTTATTACTGACTTCTAGCAACCAAAAAAAGCTGCGATCAACGACAACCACTGCTGACCAAAACCCCGAAATTTGCAAGAAATGTTATTGGGCCATTAGTTGCCCATTGGTTGTATGACAGTTTGCCGGATGTCATATGAAAACTGTACGATCTTCAACAATTTTTAAAGATTGATGGCAGGCACTCGGCAATCATTTTAACATTACTAACAACTTCATGTCTAGTTACAACCTCATGTCTACTAACAACCTCATGTCTAGTGGTTATAAATATAGTGCTGTCTGGAAGAATCTCTCAGTATTTCACAAGCTATTGAAGAGGCAACATATCAACATGGTTATTCCATTTCTACCAAGACAGCTATAAATGCTGAGATTCGTATCAGTAATGGTTTGTATCAGTTTTTTGAATTCCAAGTGGTTGTTGTTGGTAATCAATGTTCTGCGAAAGGTCTGCCACTGGTTGTTTATTTTTGCCAATTGACTGGCGATCAGTTGCTGATGTTCACCAACCAGAAACCGTTCTGCGAATTGTTGCTGCTGCATCGAAAACCTTTTCAGCAAATGTAGTTGGTTGTCAAAAGGTTATAAGTGTTTGGCGAATGGTTTCTGAAGCATTTTGGTCGGTTGGAAATTGTTGCTGCTGCATCGAAAACCTTTTCAGCAAATGTAGTTGGTTGTCAAAAGGTTCTAAGTGTTTGGCGAATGGTTTCTGAAGCATTTTGGCTGGTTGGAAATTGTTGCTGCTGCATCGAAAACTTTTTCAGCAAATGTTTTCGATGCAGCAGCAACAATTTCTAACCGGCCAAAATGCTTCAGAAACCATTCGCCAAACACTTAGAACCTTTTGACAACCAACTACTGACCAGTTATTGCTGAAAGTCAGCAATCAGTCGCATCTCTTGTGTGACTGGGGCTTTACATTTTATCAAAGACTTATATCTAGGTTACAAACTTACATACATCTTACACTTTATCAAATACTTATATCTAGGTTACAAACTTACATACACCTTACACTTTATCAAAGACTTATATCTAGGTTACATACACCTTACATTTTATGTAAAAGAAATTAGTTGCCTGTGAAATCTGAATGATTAATTTGCCAAATCATCTATTTTATCAACATAAAATTTAGAGATGCAAGTTTCCTATCTATATAAGTCATGCAAACACATAAAAATCCAACTACTTTCTCTTGAGTAGATTGGACCAATTAGCAGAGACGATTCCAGCATTTCAGTTTGTAGGGAGCATGCTTTAAAATAAAAAAAGATAAAAAAATTAATTCAGTGTTTTTGTTTGGTTTGATCTACTATAATTTTTAAAAAAAATAAAAGTAGAAAAATTAAAAAAAATCATGCTGTTCAGTGAATTGATATTGTTAAGGAATAAACCCATTGAGAAATATTTATTCATGTTAAAGATAAGCGCAGTTTTATCTGCATCATTTATTTGCACCTTTACAGCCTCATGTCACTTCAGTATGAAACATTGTGTCATCCTGCACCGTTTTCCTGCCATGTGATCGAATTCAGGTGCCGCCATATTGTTGGACGTATATTGGGTCACCGTGATCTAACGTGAGTGGAAAAGTCAATGGGCATGTATTTGTTATCTTTTTGGCAGAAAATAATTATTTGATAGTTATTTAAACGTTATATACAAACTTTTATTGTCAACATCCGTTTTGCATTGAAATATTTAGAGGCGGTTCTAAAGTGATCGAAAACCGGTAACACCATTATATTGTCGCACCGTTACTTACTAAGTTTCAATAAATAACAAAAAAATAAAGCAATCGTAACTTGTCATGCGATCGGTTTGGTAAATTCCACATCGCGTGAATACTCTTCCATGAAATACGATTACTACAGAGGATAGTGACGAAATTTCTGAACATAAGATCTAAAGTAAGTCCAAATTGCCCCACCCGCCAATCGAAACATACGCGAGAAAAATATGATATTTATTTAGACTTACCCACACTTTTTAAGTAAATAATCGCCTCCTTTTCTGTCTTACACTGAAATGTTTCGCTCTGCTGATTTGGAACATCTGACAAAACGTAAATCAGTTAATTTTACTGAGGATAAATGACAGGTATTTTCAGTTACGGACCAATAGCTTTGATTGGGTCCTACTAAATGCCACTAAGGACCACTAAGGACTACTAAGGACCACTAAGGACCACTAAGGAGTTCAAAGGGGGCACTAAGGACCACTATGGGGTTCAAAGGGGGCACTAAGGACCACTGAGGGGTTCAAAGGGAGCACTAAGGACTACTAAGGGGTTTCATATTAAGATTAAGATTGTCAGTTAGCTGCAATGGACACATTTTAAGTGATTTAAATGATGACTCGGCATTAAAAACCTGGATACAGATGAGTTTCTTCTATTAAACATGCTTGGTGTATAGTACCATCACATTGGCCCTTTGTTTAAAGTCCCATATGACAATTGTTAGTATATTTAATTGGCCAGCCCTGGGAGTCAAACCCGCAACCCCGAGACTAAAAGTCTGAGAACCACTAAGGACTACTAAGGAGTCACTAAGGACCACTAAGGAGTTCAAAGGGGGCACTAAGGACCACTAAGGGGTTCAAAGGGGGCACTAAGGGGTTCAAAGGGAGCACTAAGGACTACTAAGGGGTTTCATATTAAGATTAAGATTGTCAGTTAGCTACAATGGACACATTTTAAGTGATTTAAATGAGGACTCGGCATTAATAACCTGGATACAGATGAGTTTTTTCTATTAAACATGCTTGGTGTATAGTACCATCATATTGGCCCTTTGTTTAAAGTCCCATATGACAATTGTTAGTATATTTAGTTGGCCAGCCCTGGGAGTCAAACCCGCAACCCCGAGACTAAAAGTCTAAGGACTACTAAGGAGCCACTAAGGACCACTAAGGAGTTCAAAGGGGGCACTAAGGACCACTAAGGGGTTCAAAGGGGGCACTAAGGACCACTAAGGGGTTCAAAGGGAGCACTAAGGACCACTAAGGGGTTCAAAGGGAGCACTAAGGACTACTAAGGGGTTTCATATTAAGATTAAGATAGCTACAATGGACACATTTTAAGTGATTTAAATGATGACTCAGCATTAATCACCTGGATACAGATGAGTGTCTTCTATTGCATGCTTGGTGTATAGTACCATCACATGGGCCCTTTGTTTAAAGTCCCATATGACAGTTGTTAGTATATTTAGTTGGCCAGCCCTGGGAGTCAAACCCGCAACCCCGAGACTAAAAGTTTCGTGCTCTATAGACCGAACTGATGGGACTGTTCCTATTACAGACAAAAAAAAGGCACAAGGTACTGCAAAGGGTCACTAAGGGATTAAAAGGGGACACTAAGTACTACTAAAGGGGTTCAAAGGAGTCACTAAGGACTACTAAGGAGTCTCTAAGGGGTTAACAGCTGGTACTAAGGACTACTAAGAAATTTTAGGGGGTAAAAAGCAGGCACGATAAAGTCTCTAAGGAGTAAAAGGGGGGCACTAAGGACTACTAAGGGGTTCGAAGAGGAGAGGCCATTAAGGACTACTAAGGAGTCTCTAAGGGGTTAAAAGGGGACACTAAGGAGTCTCTAAGGGATTAAAAGGGGCCACTAAGGAGTCTCTAATGGATTAAAAGGGGCCACTACGGACTAATAAGGTGTCTCTAAGGGGTTAAAAGGGGCCATTAAGGACTAATAAGGGGTCTCTCAGGGGTTAAAAGGGGACACTAAGGAGTCGCTAAGGGATTAAAAGGGGCCACTAAGGACTACTAAGGAGTCTCTAAGGAATTAAAAGAGGCCACTAAGGACTACTAAGGGGTTCAAAGAGGCCACTAAGGACTACTAAGGGGGCGCTAAGGAGTCTGTAAGCGGTTAAAGGCGGCACTAAGGAATACTAAGGAGTCTCTAAGGGGGTGCTAAGGAGTCTGTAAGGGGTTAAAGGGGGCACTAAGGACTACTAACGAGTCTCTTAGGGGGCACTTAGGAATCTGTAAGGGGTTTAAAGGGGGCACTAAGGACTACTAACAAGTCTCTTAGAGGTTAAAATGGGGGGCACTAAGGAGTTAAAAGGGGTACTAAGGACTACTAAGGGGTTCAAAGAGGCCACTAAGGACTACTAAGTAGTCTATATGGGGTTAAAAGGGGGCAATAAGGAGTTAAAAGGGGCACTAAGGGATTCAAAGAGGCCACTAAGGACTACTAAGGAGTCTGTATGGGGTTAAAAGGGGGCACTAAGGAGTTGAAAGTGGGCACTAAGGACCACTTAGGAATTCAAAAGGAGCACCATCACATGGGCCCTTGGTTTAAAATCCCATCCAAATGATTGTTAATATTTTAAGTTGGCCAGCCCCGGGAGTAAAACCCGCAACCCCGAGACTAGAAATCTCATGCTCTATATACTCGGCTATTGGGACTGTTCTTATTACAGACAACAAAAAATCAATAGGTACTGCAAAGGGGTCACTAAGGAGCCGCTAAGGGGTTAAAAGTGACACTAAGGGGTTCAAATGGGTCACTTAGGACAACTAAAGAGTCACTTAGGCATTTAAAGGGTTATTTAGGACTACTAAGGGGTCACTAACAAAACGATCTGAGTAATAGTGACTGAACTTCATAAACTTAAAATTATATTATGTTATACAATCAATGCATATGGCTAAGTTATTTAAGTTTCCATACATCTCCGTGAAAAATCATCGAACCGGAACAAAAAGATATTATGCAAATCTCCACTTGGTAGTGAAGCATCCTAGCAAGTAAATTCCAACCAGAGGTTGTAGAGAAATAGCCCGGACAAGAATTTGGTGTCGCACGCACGGACGAAGCGGCAACTATATGCTTCCCACCTTGGGGGGAGCATAAAAAAGTCTGGCCTTATTAAAATGTACATTTTTCTATGTAAAGCATACCAATTTCAATTAAATTACATTCATTCTTATTTTTCTGGGAGCCCATGTTGTTCAAACTAAAAATAGAATCACTCTCAATCTCTTCAGAAGGACTTAATTAAGGTGTGATATGGGTCAGTGCTCTCAATATACAAGAATAACTGATAAAACAGTAGCAATCAGAAACTGTGCATTCACACTCCAGGGGTCAGATGTCACTATTGTGAAATCATGAAATCATTTTTAGTGCAGCATTCTTCCTTTATAAAGTAGTGACTTAATTAAGGTGAGATATGGGTCAGTGCTCTCAATATACCAGAATAACTTATAAAACAGTAGCAATCAGAAACTGTGCATTCACACTCCAGGGTCAGATGTCACTATTGTGAAATCATGAAATCATTTTTAGTGCAGCATTCTTCCTTTATAAGGTAGTGACTTAATTAAGGTGAGATATGGGTCAGTGCTCTCAATATACCAGAATAACTGATAAAACAGTCGCAGCCAGAAACTGTGTATTCACACTCCAGGGGTCATGTGGCACTATTGTGAAATCATTTTTAGTGCAGCATTCTTCCTTTATAAGGTAGTGACTTAATTAAGGTGTGATATGGGTCAGTGCTCTCAATATACCAGAATAACTGATAAAACAGTAGCAGTCAGAAACTGGGTATTCACACTCCAGGGGTCAGGTGTCACTATTGTGAAATCATTTTTAGTACAGTATTCTTCCTTTATAAGGTAGTGACTTAATTAAGGTGAGATATGGGTCAGTGCTCTCAATATACCAGAATAACTGATAAAACAGTAGCAATCAGAAACTGTGTATTCACATTCCAGGGGTCATGTGTCACTATTGTGAAATCATTTTTAGTGCAGCATTCTTCCTTTAACCCTTTACTTCATATAAACACCTTTGGACACCTCTAAGATTGAAAGCATTAAAACACCACGTATCAGCAATGGATGAATTATGTTTATATTAACTGACAGAGTGGAAAACAGTGCAGGAAGAGTTCAGATTGCTCGTTACGAGCAATCTGAACTCTTCCTGCACTGTTTTCAATTTAAATTGACGTTAAACTGTGAAATGTGTATAATAGGGCACCCAGCAGCTCGCGCATACCTTAAAAGTGCCAATAATAAAAAATATTTTAAGAAATCAGATATCATCTCAGATCAGATCTGAAATGAACTGATTAACAGTAACTGGTCCCAAATATTTAAAATAAAAAATAGTCTTGTGTAACTCTATACTGAATACAGTGCTCTCAATACACCAGTATAACTGTTAAAACAGTAGCAGTTGGTAGTTGGTAACTGTATTTACACTCCAGGGGGTCACTATTGTGAAATCATTTTGTATGTATGTACAAGTATTTCTTTACCCTCGCTCTTTGAACTAAGTCATTTTGGCAAGCCGAATGAGATGATTATTTAAAAATATAAGATGATTATTTAAAGTTGATGATGATGATTACCATTTGATTGTTTACTTTGGAGTTTAAGTATTTATTATTTTATTATGTATATAGTAGTTTAGTTGAATATTTCAATTGCTAATATTTAAGAAGAATTGGTATGAGACTTTCTTTGATGACTAAAAATTGACGATTTATTGTTAAGACTTGAATTATTTTACTCTGCCTTGTGCAGCCAAATGAGGAGTTAAACAGTGTTGTTTAGTGTTATTATGGTAGTTTACTATATGTAATACCTATATCTTAGGCCAGACAATTTTTCTTAAAGGGCAAATAAATTTGCTAATGGTATCAAAAGTATCCCTTTGCACACTAATTGTGCTTAGTTGTTATGGTAAAATTTTATTTGTAAGACAGTATCGCTAGCAACCATGTATACCACATACAAACAGTAATTGTCAATATAAGATATCAACAAACTAGAGTATGCCGTAAAACCCGTAACAATATTATTTTTGTTGCTGGTATTGTAGGTGACTTCAGGGTTTTCATTTTAAAATAAAACAACAGATTGAAAGAGAAAAACAACAGACTAGGCCGAGTTTAAGGGGGCGAATGTTCGATGTTTCTGGAAAAACAATCGATCTAAACCTGATTTTAACTGATGTTTCAATCGGCGATCAGTTAAAAATGAAAACCCTGTGACTTAAAATGAATGTGGCTGCACAGGTATCTAAATTTAAGTGAACGGGGTTTAATATATTAGTCTGTTTGAGAGTAAGTAAGTGTCACTTTGAACTCCTTAGAGGCTCCTTAGTGGTCCTGAGTGACCCCTTTGAACCCCTTAGTAGTCCTTAGTGCATGTTTGAACTCCTCAGATGCTTCTTAGTGGTCCTTAGTGGCACTTTGAACTCATAAGTGTCTCCTTTGTACCCCTCTGAACACCTAAGAGGCTCCTTTGAGGTCCTTAGTGGCACTTTGAACTTATAAGTGGCTCCTAAGTGTCCCTTTGAACACATAAAAGGCTCCTTTGAGGTCCTAAGTGCCATTTAGAACTCATTCATGGCTCCTTAGTGCCCCTTTGAACTCCTTAGTGGTCCTTAGTGACACTTTGAACTCATTCGTGGCTCCTTAGTGCCCATTTGAACTCCTTATAGGCTCCTAAATAGTCCTGAGTGGCATTTTGAACTCATTAGAGGCTCCTTAGTGTCCATCTGAACTCCTTAGAGGCTCCTTAGTAGTCCTTAGTGGCACTTTGAACTCATTAGTGGCTCCTTAGTGTCCATCTGAACTCCTTAGAGGCTCCTTAGTAGTCCTTAGTGGCACTTTGAACTCATTAGTGGCTCCTTAGTGCCCAATTGAACTCCTTAGAGGCTCCTTAGTAGTCCTTAGTGGCACTTTGAACTCATTTTTGAACTCCTTAGTGCCCATTTGAACTCCTTAGAGGCTCCTAAGTAGTCCTTAGTGGCACTTTGAACTCATTTTTGAACTCCTTAGTGGCTCCTTAGTGCCCATTTGAAGTGCCCATTTGAACTCCTTAGAGGCTCCTAAGTAGTCCTTAGTGGCACTTTGAACTCATTTTTGAACTCCTTAGTGGCTCCTTAGTGCCCATTTGAACTCCTTAGAGGCTCCTAAGTAGTCCTTAGTGGCACTTTGAACTCATTTTGAACTCCTTAGTGGCTCCTTAGTGCCCATTTGAACTCCTTAGAGGCTCCTAAGTAGTCCTTAGTGGCACTTTGAACTCATTTTGAACTCCTTAGTGGCTCCTTAGTGCCCATTTGAACTCCTTAGAGGCTCCTAAGTAGTCCTTAGTGGCACTTTGAACTCATTTTTGAACTCCTTAGTGGCTCCTTAGTGCCCATTTGAACTCCTTAGAGGCTCCTAAGTAGTCCTTAGTGGCACTTTGAACTCATTTTTGAACTCCTTAGTGGCTCCTTAGTGCCCATTTGAACTCCTTAGAGGCTCCTAAGTAGTCCTTAGTGGCACTTTGAACTCATTTTGAACTCCTTAGTGGCTCCTTAGTGCCCATTTGAACTCCTTAGAGGCTCCTTAGTAGTCCTTAGTTGCACTTTGTACTCATAAGTGGCTCCTAAGTGTCCCTTTAAACTCCTTAGAGGGTCTGTAGCTGTCCCTAATGGCAAGTTGAACTCATTAGTGGCACTTTGAACTTCTAAGAAGCTCCTTAGTGGCACTTTGAACTCCTAAGTTGCTCCTTAATGCCCCTTTAAACTCCTTAGAAGAGGCTCCTTAGTGGCACTATGAACTCCTAAGTGGCTCCTTAATGCCCCTTTCAACTCCTTAGAAGAGGCTCCTTAGTGGCACTATGGACTCCTAAGTGGCTCCTTACTGCCCCTTTGAACTCCTTAGAGGCTCCTTAGTGCCCCCTGTAACTCCTTAGTGATCCTTAGTGTCCCCTTTGAAGCTGTTAGTAGTCCTTAGTGCCGCTTTGAACTCCTTAGTGGTCCTAAGTGCCCCCTTTGAAGCTGTTAGTAGTCCTTAGTGCCGCTTTGAACTCCTTAGTGGTCCTTAGTGCCCCCTTTGAACCCCTTAGTGGTCCTTAGTGCCCCCTTTGAACTCCTTAGTGGTCCTTAGTGGCTCCTTAGTAGTCCTTAGTAGTCTTAAGACTTTTAGTCTCGGGGTTGCGGGTTCGACTCCCAGGGCTGGCCAACTAAATATACTAACAATTGTCATATGGGACTTTAAACAAAGGGCCAATGTGATGGTACTATACACCAAGCATGTTTAATAGAAGAAACTCATCTGTATCCAGGTGATTAATGCCGAGTCATCATTTAAATCACTTAAAATGTGTCCATTGTAGCTAACTGACAATCTTAATCTTAATATGAAACCCCTTAGTAGTCCTTAGTGCTCCCTTTGAACCCCTTAGTGGTCCTTAGTGCCCCCTTTGAACTTCTTAGTGTTCCTTAGTGGCTCCTTAGTAGTCCTTAGTAGTCCTAAGACTTTTAGTCTCGGGGTTGGGGGTTTGACTCCCAGGGCTGGCCAACTAAATATACTAACAATTGTCATATGGGACTTTAAACAAAGGGCCCATGTGATGGTACTATACACCAAGCATGCTTAATAGAAGAAACTCATCTGTATCCAGGTTATTAATGCCGAGTCATCATTTAAATCACTTAAAATGTGTCCATTGTAGCTAACTGACAATCTTAATCTTAATATGAAACCCCTTAGTAGTCCTTAGTGCTCCCTTTGAACCCCTTAGTGGTCCTTAGTGCCCCCTTTGAACTCCTTAGTGGTCCTTAGTGGCTCCTTAGTAGTCCTTAGTGGTTCTTAGACTTTTAGTCTCGGGGTTGCAGGTTTGACTCCCAGGGCTGGCCAACTTAATATACTAACAATTGTCATATGGGACTTTAAACAAAGGGCCAATGTGATGGTACTATACACCAAGCATGTTTAATAGAAGAAACTCATCTGTATCCAGGTTATTAATGCCGAGTCATCATTTAAATCACTTAAAATGTGTCCATTGTAGCTAACTGACAATCTTAATCTTAATATGAAACCCCTTAGTAGTCCTTATTGCTCCCTTTGAACCCCTTAGTGGTCCTTAGTGCCCCCTTTGAATCCCTTAGTGGTCCTTAGTGCCCCCTTTGAACTCCTTAGTGGTCCTTAGTGGCTCCTTAGTAGTCCTTAGTGGTTCTTAGACTTTTAGTCTCGGGGTTGCAGGTTTGACTCCCAGGGCTGTCCAACTTAATATACTAACAATTGTCATATGGGACTTTAAACAAAGGGCCAATGTGATGGTACTATACACCAAGCATGCTTAATAGAAGAAACTCATCTGTATCCAGGTTATTAATGCCGAGTCATCATTTAAATCACTTAAAATGTGTCCATTGTAGCTAACTGACTATCTTAATCTTAATATGAAACCCCTTAGTAGTCCTTAGTGCCCCCTTTGAACCCCTTAGTGGTCCTTAGTGCCCCCTTTGAACTCCTTAGTGGTCCTTAGTGCCCCCTTTGAACTCCTTAGTGGTCCTTAGTAGTCCTTAGTGGTCCTTAGTGGCATTTAGTAGGACGATGAAATATGACAGAAATAATGATGTATTTATTAACAATATAGTTTACGTGATATTATGAGATGCAAATATGTTATGACGATGTATTTAAGTACAAGGTTTAATTTTATTGAATTACATAGGTTTCGTACCGCTACAATTTCGTACCAAATTGAGAGGTTTCGTATCACACATAGATTCATGCATGAACTAATAGTGTTTCAAACCATTATTAGGTGTCCCAATCAAATTATCATGATGGTATTAGTTGTATTAATTTATTTTTATTTGGGGTTATATACTTTTTATTTTCCTTTATTACAACATGCATAATAATTATGAAAAGATTGACAAAACATATGCAATTAAAATTTTGTGCCCGGCCCTTTTGTCTACACAGGCAGGATTAATGGACCTTGGTTGGTCCCTTCCTACCATCCCCAACCTCATACCCCAAAAAAAAAATTTTTTTCAAATATTTTTTTTGTTAACTTTGTTAAATCTATGTTTAATCCATCCAAAAATCCCATTTACCAAAAAAAAAAAATACTGAGAAACATGTTTCCCAGTGTTTTTTTTTTTTTGTTAAATGGGTATTTTGGATGGATTGAACATAGATTTGACCAAAAAAAATTGGGGTATGGGGTTGTTAGGGAGGGACCAACCAAGGTCCATTAATCCTGCCTGTGGCTGATTTAAACAATATCATTACTTAAATATTCGGGGAACCACCGGGGGACATAATGTCGTGTCATTTGGACACTGGAGGGCAAGTCCCGATTCCCGATTTAAATAAAAATTTCTTTTAAAATTTTCAGGCAAGGGCCTGAGATTTTCCTTTGAGCCAGATTTTTTTTCATTTCTTGAAAGCCAAAATATTGTTTTGACTGCAAAGGTTGATTAGATAATTTTTTTAAAGATAAACCCAGGCTAGATTTTTTTTTCACAGAAACATTTCAAGCACGTTACAAATTTTACAGTTTAAAGAATAACCCTTCATACAAAATTGAACTTCCTTTTTTAAGAATTCATATTATAGGTGCTTCAATAATAAAAACAATGAACAGAAGGCATGAAATATACTGTTCAGTTAATGTTAACTCTGGTGTATAGAACATAATTCTGTCTGTATACAGGTAGTGGATGTGGATTATTCAGTCCAGATCCTGGACTGTGGTACTCCCAGTAGACCATCATAGAGGTTACATGAACCATTAATGCTGATGCAGCAATTGAAGTGACCCCCATTGCCATAGGTTGTTGCCAGATGGGAGTACCTGAAAAGAAATTGTGTTCAATGTAAAGTTTAGTATAAACATAAACAAGCAGGCTAAAATGGAGAAGTACACTATATAATTATGAAACCATATTCATTTTGATATTAAGAGCACTATGCATTGTTGAAACATAAACAACAACAAAAAGAATAGCAAGGAAAAAATATTATCTTCACTACAAGCTCTACATGTATACCATAAACCATACAGTCTCTCTGAACTTTCGCTATTAAAGTGCATGACTTTTCTATTGATTGTGTTTAGTATCAGTGACCTCTCTCTCTCTCTCTCTCTCCCCTCTCTCTCTCTCTCTCTCTCTCTCTCTCACACACACACACACACTCACACACACACACACACACACACACACACACAAGAAAGTATACTTACATTACCTTTGAGTCGGATATCTTCTGAAATCATCTTGGTCATGTTCTTCATTATTTCAATTTTGTGCTGATGGACACTTCTTTCTCCGGCTTTTTTATCAACCTGGTTTGAATAGATTTGGGCAGGGGCAAATACTTTTCCTTCTCCATGGACACGTGGCATTTTTTTTCTCAAGAATATTGGTGAAGGCTGGATTTTTTTTTCATTATTTCTGCAGCTAGTTTATTTTTTTCACTTTAAAGCCGAGCTGGGATATTTTTTTCTTGCAAACTGAGGGCTCGGTTATTTTTTTTCCAACCCCCAATAAAATGGTCCGTCCCTAAGAGCACTTCAGTTATTTGGGAGAGACAACCTGGGTGTAGCGTGTGGAAAGGGTGTCCCTTTTCCCACTGGTGGCGGTAATTCTACCCTACTTCCGCTATTGGGATAAGGGGAACCACTCTGAAAAATGTTTGATATCTTAAACACTAACTGCTGAATTTTGCTCATTTCTTAGCTGTTATTTACGCCAAAGTTTTTTTTTACTTTTAAGCCATGCATGCAGGTGCGCGCGCACACACACACACACAAACACACACACACACACACACACACACACACACACACACACACACACACTACTAATAGATGAATTTAAAAGCGAATCTCCAAAAAGTATCAAACCTAGCGGCACTGTGAGTCAAGACGTAGCAGATCAAATCATGCAGTTTAATGCATAGCCTATTACAAGTAATGGTATGATAAGTATTTACTACAATATTTTTTTACTTTAAAACGCTTTTACTAAAGAAACACACAAACACGCACACAAAGTCACAAGAAACTTGGACTAAACCATAAGTCGAGTTTCACTCTCAGTACTACAAGCCAAGATGTAGCGGGGTGTCCCCCACCCCTCCTGCAAATGGTGCATTACCAGGGGCTTTGTGTGCATTTTTGTCTATGTAAAACATATATCAATTACTTTGGGACTTTTAATTTTCTGGGAAAAGTGCAGGCCCTGCAGCTATGCCAGTGTGTCACTGCCATAAAACTAGCACTGGATCCGCTGCCGCGTATCTTGCAGTTACACCGTTAAGTATTTTTTATCAAAATACATGTTGGAACAACGTTTTCACCTCACCCAACCGGATTATTGTGGCAGGGGGTCATCCCGCCCCGACTGCTACGCTTTTGCTCTCATGTGTTTATTAACGGTGTGACCCACTTTCATGGAGGTAAATCATCATTACAATGACTCATTCTAATATCATTTCAATGATAACCTTTTTACTAAATATCAGGGTATCTTTTAAACGTTTTACCCCAAAAATATTAAATGATACACTAAGACCAATGAATCCGTTGCCAAGAAAATAAAATTGGAGTAATGGTATCCAACCTATATAAAATGGACTCGCCTCATTAATATTCATTAGATAAATTGGCAGTTTGGCGGGGATAATAGGAAGACGAGTCCATAAAGGAAGGGGATTAATTTTCATCAGTCATGGCATATTAAATTGTGTTTTGAAATAAACAACAAAAGCAGCGTCGACACTTACAAATCAAACAAACAAGAAAGAACGGACTATATCAGGTTTGCCTATATCTGTTTACATGGAAGATTCTTATACTCGCAGAACGTTGATAACCTGTGTATTAAAATAGACTAGTCTGCATATCTTTCGTAGTCTTGATCATCTCCGGCACTATCACCAACTGATATCGCTGTAATGACACACAAAAGCATGTTTAATGTTTGGATAAACTTAGCTTAGTAGACCTTTAAGAAAAGAAATCATAGAAGATGGCCAAGACACCGTATTGTAAAATAAAGCGTAGATTACAGAATGTTTCCGAATTTGCTGGTACCCAATGCCATATTGTGTTGTATAAATGCATTTCATTTTGAACAAAGTAACTAACAGGAAATCAAAACCTATCTTAATACTTAGGCTGGCCTCCATAGAGGCAAGCCAGTAGGATCTCATTTTATCTCATGATAAAACTGAAACATTGTTGAAAGCAACGCTAAACACCATACAGTAACAATAACATGTCAATGTGTTAAAATCTACTAACAAATTTTGATACATACTGGTTATATTCACTTTTGAAAAAATAATTGTAGAGTGTATACCTTATGCCTAATGAAAAATAACTGGTGTGTCATAACATTCAAATTTATAAAACTGTGAGCAACATTTTACACCAGGCCCCATTTTCCTCAATTAGCAGACCAATGAGTTCACTTATTAACAAAACATACACTCAAATGAATATTCTTGCATCTTCTCATCTGTCATTGCGTTAAAATTGACATTGTAGATCTCGGCACAATGGAAGCCTTTTAATATATCCCATTGATTTTAAAGTCACAGCCTTAACTGCATTTTCAAGATCTACCTTGTAGTAATGAAGTTGCCCACTCATCGTAACATAAAGAAAATTAGCGTAAATCAATTACATACCATTCCTGATACAATATTAATAGTTAAACAGTATGCAAAAAATAAATATTCGAATGGCCCTAACGTCGGGTCATTCGGATACCACGTCATCAGACTAAAATTCATGCTGAGGTCATCTAAGTACACACACACTGACAGTTTCAAGTTTGTTTTTCCTAAAAATGTACTTATAGTTTCAACATTTACTAGTTGATTTTTAAAATTCAATATTGCAAATTTCATTCAGGAGATTTTAATATGATTTTAAATCCAGATATAGATTGTTATAACTAAATTAATATAAATAATCCAAAAGCATGAAGACGAAGTTTTAAATTTTATAAGTGAATTTAACTTAATATATTGTTGGAGAGATCAACATTTGGAAGACAGATAATTTCTTTATTTTAAAAAAAAACTAAAATAAAAAAAAAACTAGACTTTTTCTTAATATCAGATAAATTAGTAACTGACATTGATAAAACAAGTATATAACCGAGATATAGAACGGATCATAGTCTTATTATTTTATCAATTGAATTTGGTTAATTTATTAAAGAGCTGTATATGTTACAGTAAGATTTCATGAAATCCCTGAAAATTTCAGTAATTTCGCGAAATTACTGTTTCACTCAGGGATTTCATGAAATCCCTGAAAATTCCAGTTATTTCATGAAATCCCTGAAAATGGGCAGGGATTTTACACTATCTTACTGGCTGATTTCAGTAAATCTGTGTAATTCTATTTTAGTTAACTTACTATACAGTTGTGTTTTTTTTCTGATTATTACATCACTCATTAGCACAAACAGTGTCAGGAAGCCACTTCTACTGATGTGCACTACCAGGAAAAAGGTGTTTGTCAGGACAATAGGGGTAGGCCTGGGTGTCTGTCTGACCATATGTCAATTATTTTGAGTCACACCAGGTCAATAGGTGTGGGCCTGGCAAATGGCTTCACCTGAGGCCTGTCCTATTAAAAAGAAGTGATCTACAGGATGGAGAGTGAGGATGATCTTCTGGCTGCTTTCTCGTGTAGCACACCTCATACACAAGAAGCTGACATCATACAAGTCATCTCAAGCAGCACAACTCCTTCTCATGAAACTGACAGCATTACAGCCTCCTCAAGAAGCCCAGCTTCTTCTCATGAAACTGACAGCATACCAGCCTCCTCAAGCAGCCCAACATCTCCACATGAAACTGACAGTATACCAGCCGACTTAAGCAGCCCAACTTCTACACCAGCTTACCATGAAGACACTGTACTTATCATACTGCTTTCTACCAGTGAAATGAACCCGCCAGACCATTCCCAGATATCCCCATCAGTCACCACCACACCAATCTTGGAAGACCACACTATCCAGATCAGGAAGCGTAGAGCTGAAGCCTATGCAGCACTACTATCTCAGGCAGAGAGGATGGTGAAACGCAGCCGTGTCGATCTCAAAACCAGTGTGCCTGGGGACAATGTGGCTGTTCCTATACCGGCAGTAGATCGTGGCAGAGGGGATCCTCGTAACATTCTTGGTGTCATCGTCAACAGAGACGTCTGACCAGTACAAGATTGCTGTAAAGGCGGGTGTTTTAAAGGGACAATACTCCAGGAACCAGTTTGATCTGTGTCCTCAGCGATTACTGACAGGAGCTGGTGTTAGTCAGGAGAATGTAACGTCACTTCGTTCTGCTGTTATTGCGGAATCTTCATCTGGTGGGCAAGGTTTTACCAAGTGCAACTGCAACGGTCCAAAAAAGTGCCAGTCCAACAGATGCAAATGTTTTAAAGCAAAGCTAAAGTGTAACTCAAGATGTCATTCCAGCCTCACATGCTCCAACAAATAAACTTTTGATAGATATGCCCAATATACAATGGGAAATGTGTGCCGCATTAATCAGTTACTGCAGTGCTCATTTCACTTGTGCCTTTTTTAAACACAGTCATCAAAGTGCTTTCCTTGAGACCTGTTTTACCAACCCACCATACCTTCCCCTTTCTTCTATGTTTTATTCTGTTTTTATTTAAACCCTTTACTGCCGGAAGTAATTCTGCGCATGTGCAACATTGTGTCCGCTGCATTTTCAAACTCCGGAGATTAACTTAATTTTGGCGAAAATATTGGCCGAGTGTCAAACAGCTTTGATCCGGATGAGACGCCGAGTTACTCGGTGTCTCATCCTGATCTAAGCTGTTTCCATATACCACTATAGTTTAAGGTAAGCAGTGAAGGGTTTAATTGTCAATAAATTAGAT
This sequence comes from Panopea generosa, assembly GCA_029582155.1. NCBI lineage: Eukaryota > Metazoa > Mollusca > Bivalvia > Adapedonta > Hiatellidae > Panopea > Panopea generosa. Next base: position 52,819,542 of record CM055909.1, on the reverse strand, counting down.
GCCAGTAAATTGATGAGTTTTACTGTTTTCTCTCTGATTCACAACAGTTTGCAGTTTGTAATTTTGGCGAAAATATTGGCCGAGTGTCAAACAGCATGGATCCGGTTGAGACGCCGAGTTACTCGCTGTCTCATCCTGATCTAATCTGTTTCCATATAACACTATAGTTTAAGGTAAGCAGTGAAGGGGTTTATTGTCATTGTAAGTTTGCAGTTTGGTTGAACTACGCAAGAAACTATACCTGAAATGTATACCTGATTATTCAAATGTATCAATAAATAAAAAATCACCAGATGTATTGTCTGCTTATTTCCTCTTCAGGGATTTCATGAAATCCCTGACTACATTTTTCAGGGATTTCACGAAATTACTGGAATTTTCAGGGATTTCATGAAATCCCTGAGTGAAACAGTAATTTCGCGAAATTACTGAAATTTTCAGGGATTTCATGAAATCCCTGGTTTCACAATCTTACTGTAACATATATAAAATGAACAATTCACTACTAAAAGATAAAAAAAATATATACATGAAATTAGAGAAATTATCAAGAAAACAAAGCAACAATATTTAAGTGACCCAGAAATATGTAAAACTTCTGATAAGGATATTAAATTTAATACAAATGATCAACTTTGTTTGGATGTTTTATTAATGAAAGTTAGAGGGAAAACCATTTCTTATCCTTCACATTAAAAAAACAAGATAATCGTGAACACAAACTTATCTCAGAGATAGACTCGGGGAAAAAACAACATAAATACAAACCATTTGTTAATTGAAAACATCAGAAAAGAACTTTATGAAACTCGAGAAAAAAGTGTCTGAGGGTATTAAAATAAAGTCTAGAGCAAAATGGATCTAAGAGGGAGAACAAGTATCAAAATATTTTTGGAACCTGGAAAATAAATGTTTTACTTCAAAATGCATGTCCAAAGATAGTATTATTAAAAAAACACAAAGAGAGATCATAAATGAAACAAACTGTTTTTATCTTAAACTATATTCTTATCAAGAGACTGAAGCAATTGACCTTTATGACCTCTTTTCAAATTGTGATATAAAAACATTGGATGAAAAAAAGAAAAGAAAAATTTAAAACAAATATTCCATATGAAGAAATGCTCCAGAGTCAGAAACTGATGTCTAACGGATTTACAGTAGAATTCTATAAAAAAGTATTGGTCGTATATAGGTCACTTTGTAGTTAGATCAATACATTATGGGTTCACAAATGGGCAGTTTTTATTTCCCAATCTCAAGGTGAAATAGCATATATCCCAAAAGGAGGTAGAGATAAATTATACTTAAAAAAAACTGGCGCCCAATATCACTTATATATATGCATCTTATAAACTAGCATCTGCTTGTATTGCTCGAAGATTAAAATTGGTCTTACAGTCTGTCATACATAAACCTCAGACAGGTTTCTTATAAGGAAGATACATAGGTGAAAACACTAGATTGGTATATGATATAATGTTTCCTGCTGAAAAATACAATATCCCCTTACTCCTTCTTTTGATAAATTTCGAAAAAGCATTTGTCTCAGTTGCTTAGGATATTATTTTTAAAGTAATTGATTTCTACAACTTTGGACTAATTTTTAAAAAATGGATCAAAGTCTTTATACCAATATTAAATGTGTTTTAGTGATTGGCCACCTTTCGGAATGTTTCCCCTACAGAGAAGCTGTCGCCAAGGGGATCCATTGTCACCTTATATGTTTATTTTGTGTGCAGAAATACTGGCCATCTGGATAAGAAATTATTAAAGGCATAACTATAGGTACTAAAGAACACTTAATTTCACAATATGCAGATGCACAACATTAATTTTAGATGGTTCCGAAAAATCACTAAGGTGCTCTCTACAGGCTTTTATATCAATTAAGACAAAACTTAAGTTATATGGATTGGTGTAGAAAACGATGTAACATATACATATGCAAAGAATATGATGTGAAAATGACTCATTTACACTATTAGGTATCAAATTTTCTGTACATTTACATACCATATGTCAAATAAACTATAAAAGTAAATTAGAAGACATTAAATTGTACATGTACGCTGGTCAAAACGAATATTTACTCCGATTGGTAAAATAACAGTTATCAAAAGTTTAGCTATCTCAGAAATAAATCATTTAATCTCTTAAGTACCTTACCCAAATCCAGATATAATAAAATAACTGAACACTTAAGTTTTCATTTTTTATGGGGTGGCAAAATAGATAAAGTAAAACGTAAAGTCAATACTCAAGAAAACTAGGAGGTTTAAGAATGATTAATGTTGAATGCTTCTTTAAATCTTAAAACACTATTTGGATAAGACGATTATTAACAAGTGATGATCATCATCTAAATATTTTTAATGAAGTGAACCCATATATCAAAGACTTTACATGTTATGGAGGAAATTATATTACAAATAAATTAAAAACAATAAACACCTTACTGGAAATATGTTTTTGAAAGTTATCTTTATTTCTTACGTAATGTCTCGCCATTGTCATGGTATCATTTTCATAGCATTCCCGTACGGCATAATGAAAATATAATGGTCGGAGGAGCAGCTATTATTTGTAAACACTGGTTTCAAAAAGGCACATATTTTATAAATTATTTGATAGATGCACAAGCTGAATTATTGTCTTTCAAATGTTTGAAAGAAACATATGGTGTTGGGTTCAAATGTAATAGAATATGAAGGTTTCAAATCATCAATTAAAATACTAAATCGTGCCCAAATTTGACAGGAAAACGTTATAATCCTATTGTCAAGATGTTGGTGTAAGTTTCTTGAACTTAAAACGGGATCTTCTGTAAGGTGACGTCGTCTTCACTGGATATTTAAAGCTGTGAAACAGCCTAGATTGAAACTATGTCAAACAAATTTGTTCAAACTATATATACATGTAATATATAAATTTTCCTCAGGCTTCTTGCCTCATGATTCGTAAACTTCAAACAAAAACCTTTTAAAATGATTCTAATATCTAGAAATCATACAGTCATGATCATACCTATCAACTATATACAGTGTAACGTTTCAAACACTGTAGTGTTGAACTTATTTTTGCTCAACACTATTTTAAATTATTAGACCTGCTGTTCAGACAACGTGTCTGGACAGCATTTGCTTTAGACTTGTTTCAAACTCTTACAAAAACTGTATGTCCGGAACACTGCTCAGTTCCAACAATAAATACACTTATATGTTTGAAGACTGTTTCAAACCTAAATCTTCAAACTAATCTAATGCGCATGAAACAAAGTCAAGTTTCAGCACAAAAAATAACTAACATGTTTGAGAACGGTTTCAAGCTTAAAACATCAGACTAAACTAATATGCACGAAACAATCCCCAAATCCAGCACAAGAGTTATTCCTATCAGTTTTAAAACACCAAGACTTCCCAAAGCCTATAACTAGACAAATCTTTGCCCCAACGTAATTAAGCTCCTCCGAGATTTCAAGTACACTTTGACGCTGAAAATTTCAAGCAAACTTCTTACAACTTGCGTCGAAAGAAACTAGCTAAATAGCACAATGGATATACAAAAATTGCGATGTATGTTTTCGACCGAGACGGTATACGCTCTCAGGTTTTCGACCGAGTAATACGGTATTCTTTCGAGATGTATTGTCTTCGACAGACGAATTTTATTAGGGTAAGTGTTTTTTAAGGTATAATTTTCATGAAATAAATATGAAAATACACGATATTAGTCGCAAAATTTTAATATACGTAAATATAATGTACAAATATGCATTATATAGGTACTATTATTTTTACACCGAACACTAGTAGAATGGCAAAAACTGCGTTTTCATGAAATGTTATTAATTTTAAAAAATCAGAAATTAAATGTTTAATACAATGTTATTATTGTATTTTGCATAAAACAATTGAATGACAAGTCAATATTTTCTATATATTCGAATATGTTTTTTCCATGATACGTTTTTCGACGTTGAAAAATGGACGGTACGGTTTTCGTTATTGATTGATACGATTTTCAATACTCATCCAGGATTTGCATATACATTCTTTTTATGAATAAAATGTTTTTGCGTTATATTTAAGAATCTTTAATGTTCGATTACAACATGTTTCCACATATATAATACATTTTGAAATACTTAAACTGCTATCCTACTTTCATGCATGTAGCCTGCCTCAGAATGCATAGATTTATAATAATATAAATAGTGCATGCAATGTAATTTGCATCTTATTTTCGTAGTCAGTGTTGCATTTTCTTATATCAGGGGGGGGGGGGGGGGCGGGTATGCGTTCTTAGGCGGTAAAAATGAGCGGACTCGTCAAAAATGGCGAATTTTTGTTTGTAAAAGTAACGTCAAGGCACAGAAAAACACTGTAATTAATTTTATACTCATTATTTTTCTTAATGCATACTCCCAAGATGTAACTAAGTTTATTGTCTTCCATCGGTAGTTCATTCTTACCTTGCAGCTATCACCATAAAAGACGCAATTCGAGAAAACCGATAGTGTTTACATGTGCCGAAATACATGTTCACTAAATGACACCTTCTTTTGGACTTTTTCTATGATATCACGCTGTGTTTTCATGAATTTTACAGTCAGTACTGTTTTCACCACCAATTATTTCCAAATTACACTTGATTCGCCCGTTTAAGACCTCCGTGTTTTGAAATTCATATGTGTACGACAATATATGAGGGATTTCGTCAACTGTATGCCATAAATGAATGGATGCGTTTGATGCCCAGTAGGGAAAATACAAATATTTTCTTCGTGATCTTCGATGTTTGCTTTTCTAAAACTATGGAAAACGCCAAGGTAGATCCATTATTTGAATCAACCATTCAGAAACATTATCAGAGTACAGTTAATTGTTTTCAAAGAATAAATGTTCAAGACGTTACTCATTTAGAAAAGAAAGCGTCGCAGATGACCAAGTCTTAAAATTAAAATAGTATATTTCGTTTTGATGACGTCATACCGACATTCTCGCCACCTTGTTTGTGTACACATGTAGTAACATGTATGACGACACTCGGAACACCTTGGTTATTTACTACGTTATAACCTCGGAAATAATACGGGGGCCGCCATCACTCGGAACACCTTGGTTATTTACTACGTTATTATCCGAGTATCGGAGATCGCCGAGTAGTTACGATTGGTAGGACGAAAGGTGGTTGTATTTGACTTTTATTGAAGTCATATTCCACCCTGTTTAATACCAAATCAGGCGTGTACCTACCTGCCTATACGCAAGTACGCAGCTGGGTCCACATGATTTTGATTTTTTAGCTGATATCAGAAAATTCGTACGTAATATGTTTGATACTGTCCAACAGATTGCATTAGCGTTTAACTATTCAGCAAAATGTCTACTTGCATTTAAAAATGAATATGAAAATGATGATCTTGATGGAGAAACGGACCGACTTCAAAACCTTTGTGAAACTGTATGGGCAAGTCGGACAGACTCCTTGTACACGTACGTTTAAATCGGCCTATTCTACAATTGTGAATTCACTCGATGTACAGATATAGCATCTTGAAGTTTGACATACGAGGGACATTTCAAAAGTAATGCAACTGGGGTAATATAAAGCGCGCGTTTGATAGATATTAAATTATTTACGCTTCATACCCTCAAAGTAATCCCCCTTGTTACGTACACAAAGTTTCAAACGTTTAATCCAGTTCTTAAAGGCATCTTCATACTCATTTTCAGGTATACCTAGCATACACTGATAAACAGCGGACCCCAGGGCCTGTCGGGACCTATACCGTATACCAGCTAAATGTTTTTTTTTTCAGTTTAGGGAACAAGAAATAGTCACACGGGGCTAGGTCTGGGGAATATGGTGCATGTGGAAGAACTCGAACCATTTTCTTGTTCAAAAAAGGTCACAATAGCAGACTTATGCGCAGGGGCGTTGTCATGCAACAGGGATAGGTGCTTTAAGCCAGTGTGTGGGCGACGTTTGAAACATTGTTTTTTATGCGGATGTGACGTAGTCACAGCTGCATATTAGAAACGATTTGCCGGAAACATTTTTGTGTGAAGATCAGGTGTACCACCCTACGGATTTTTCTTCAGGGTTCAATTCACCATTACGCATAAATAGTCATTACATGAACTATGTATTAATTAACTTCTCATTGTGCAAGAAGTACCTAGTTGACGTTTTATAATTTAATTCAATTTGCATATAACGTTTATGTTTTTTACTTTTGTTAACGAAATATTTTAGATGTAATTTGTCTACATAAAATTATTATACTTAGAGAAGACCCCTACTATAGAAATGCGTTATAAAACTTAACACGTCACTCTGACTTGCCATTGGTTAATATTTGCATGTGACAAAAATCACATTTTATTGGTTGTAGTATAAAAGATCAACACAAGGTCGGCCATTTTTTTTGAAAAAGAAGCTGCAGAAAATTGTCATCACAAAAGAAATACGAAAGGTGAGAAAATTATAGCCAACTGTACTTCTGTATACGTAGTATATGATGTAATCCGATTCATTCAAACGGTCTCCATTTCAAGTTGTAGATTATTTGCTGTTATTAACACATAATTGAGTAAACAACAATTATTCGCAAACAACTTTGGCCCAGTTTCGGTGTCTGGCATTGATATTCATTATAGTACCAAATTCTTGCCTTAGGACAGGAAATGATTATGCATGATAAATCTTTTATTTGCAAGTTGGGCAATGTGTCCATGACCTTAAAGTGACCGCGGTCACCCATCCATGTACTAACCCGTACTTCGTTGCTTAACTTCCAATACAGTCGGTGCACTTCAACCGTGTCGCTGTAAAAGCTAGCTTAACAGCGAGGCTGTTGTAAGTGACCTATGTACATTCACTACACTCCTCCCCTCTTTAGACTTTAGGGCTTAGCCCCAACTGCACAGCCTGTGTCTGGACATATCCCGCCCCATCTCAAGGAAAGAGAAATTCGTGCAGACGCAGGTTCGAAAGTTAATCCTCGTCGCCATTAAAGTGACCGCGGTCACCCATCTATGTACTAACCCGTACTTCGTTGCTTAACTTCCAATACAGTCAGTACACTTCAACCGTGTCGCTGTAAAAGCTAGCTGAAAATTCAAAGCGATTCATTCGTACGACTGATTCCATGATCTTTTTTTTTTTACTTTTCAAAGGGTTGATTTTCTCTTGCACTACCCTAGAATCTTATTACTCGGACCATAAACCAATTGTTGCTTTTCTTTAGATTGCTGTTCTTACTTTCCGAATATTCAGTGATTATCAAAGCATGTAGCCTACAATTCTACCTTCAGACAGGTTCATCTAAAGGTTCAGAGCAATATTTAGACTATTTTGACCAAAGACTTCTGTGTTTTTGGTCTAGTCTACAGGTCTTCCTTTTGTATTTGGCTGTTTCAGTATTTTGTACCTTGAACAGACTTTAAAGATATGCTCAATAAAATCAATTTATAAATCATGTTTAAATGTATACATCTGGGTCATAGGTCATGAGTGCCTGAAACGTGAAGGTATTACACTATAGAGTCCATTATTAGGCGCTGTCGACAAAGAAGTCGCCACTGTGACAGCTGTAATGACTATCGAAGGGGATTCATCTTTGGGCAAGTGGGCTCGGGTATTCCCAGCGATAACATTGAATCATCAATTAACTTTATTTTCAGTTTATATCTAGAGTGTTTTCTCTGCTGCAAAATTACACAGAAAATAATGGTTCTGTGTGTAAATACACCAGTCTGCAGGTATATTAACCATTAATCTCTCATAAACACCCAACATTACCCCAGGCACAAATCTATATCCAGGTCTGTGCTCAGAACTATTTTTTAAATAACAGAAAATCTAAACCCCACATAGTGACATACTGTTGTGTCAGCTAGTGATACATCGGTTGACAACATAGTATCTGACTTTTGCGACAGCTAGTGATGCACCAGTTGGCAACATAGTAACAGACTTGCAGACAGGGAAAACATATCCCTATAGAAATGTTTGTTTTTATCTGTATGAAAATACCAAGGCAACTAATACATCTTGCTTCTTAAGTACATTTTACAGTGATCTTTTTTCAATCATTGTATTTGAAATGAAAGTGAACAGCATGTTTTTTCTCATAGCTACAAAAGTAGAACAAATGAAGTGATCACCTCTATTTAGCAACCACACATTTCCTTATATATACACTCCTATGTTTTTATAATTTCTATAAAATGCAGAGAAGACAGATTGGTTGAAACTGTTTAAATACTTCAAAAGCAACATTTAGATTAAACAGTTGTAATACCATGGCATTCATTTGATACTTTGGGCTGTTTAGGCTTAATTAAAATATTTTGTAGGGCTGTGTAGTGCTTGAGAAATGGTGATTACCGGGCTGGGGATCGAATATACAATCTTCCACAAGCGAGGCGGATGCTCTGCCCCTAGACCACTGGTGCGATTTTACAGGTTGGAGGATTTCCAGTAAATACTTAACTAGCTCCTCTTCAGCACTGATTGTATGTTAAAGCAAGCACAGTACTGAACCTGCATACTTCTGTGAAAATGATTTTAGTTGGTTACGCTGTATTGCAATACACTTGATAAATACAGTTGATTAAGGCATGTTAAGATGTGCCATATTGTGATATAACGCGATTTCAATATATTGTTACAGTCCTGTTGCTGGTTGGAAACTTTCTTTTTATCCCCCCCTCTCCCCTTCCTTTAAAAAATATTGTTCATTCAATACAATATATTCTAGGTCTTTGACTGTCCTTTCTCTGTCCATATCCTTAAAAACGATTTTCTGATTGATTGCAAATCAAAAACCCGTACCTACCCGCCTCCTATATTGTATGGGTTGGATGTGGAATAAAAACAATTTTTTAAGGGTGGCCTTAGTTATCACATATTCAGATAAAATAATGTACACTTGGTTTGTGGTGTCGGGGTACATCTCTATAGTGTAAGCTAGCACACTTTTCTGTTTGAAAAGAGCTCCAGGTTCAAATCCTGGTGGGGATCTTGACACCTTTACAAAGTTGTACAAACTAAAAACTCCAAAACATTTAAAGAAAAGTGTAATAGATGGTGTACCGGTAAATACAATGCGGACCTTTCTTTATCAAGACTGTACACATGAGTGCCCATAGCCAATTAACACAGGTAATAATTAATACATATAAGACAATACAATTGGTATGGGCTAAAGCTATATGATGCTAATAGAATGTGACAACTAGAACTATTACCTGAATATATATAGTTCTGTTTGTTTACAATAACTGAGACACATATACATTAAGTCACTGACAATATAGTTAAACCTGTGTTAGTGGTCACCTTTATTAAGAAACCATTTGTTATAAACAGCCACAACCTAGACACTGGATTCTGTCAGCCAGAACTAAAATATGAATGTTTGTGTTGTATAAAACATTCTGTACAAATTATTTTACCAAATAATTCTTTAAGGACTGCACCCAAATATGTACATCTATGGGTTGTTGTTTTACTACCGGGTATTTAACCATAATAAGTGATATTACTTAATCGAATGGGTGATATCACATATTTGAATAGGTGATATCATTTATTCGTAAAAGTGATATCACTTATTTGAATATGAATAAGTGATATCCTCTATTCAAATAAGTGATATCACCTATTTGAATAAGTGATATCTCTTATTATGGTTAAACAGTAAAACAGTTCCCCATATACATAATAAAATTAAGTTTTACTATATACCACTTTAAAAGACTGTTACACTGATATATAATTTATGAAATACATTAAAAATATTTGTTGGCAATTTATTCCCAAAACAAAAATAGATTTGACACAAAAGTAGCACCTCTGCACAAGTAAGTCAATTTGTATCCCACTATATACCTTTGATAACTGAGGTTACTTGTTGTATGTCTTTGGTATCCTACAAAAAAACATTTATGCTAAATAATTTTTCACATTGTAGTTAAAATTAGAAATATAAAGCAATTGTCTGTTTCCCTGGTTACTCTTTATCCTCTTGTCTTTTGGCATTCTAGATTACTACATTAAATATACAACATCATAATTTAAGAAATACTAAAAAAACATGTCTTTATTTCTGGTAACTTGGTTATCCTTCTATGTGCGGAGTGCGTGATCCAGTGATAGAGCACCAAACCCATGATCAGATCGTTGTGGGTTCAATCCTCTGCCACGTCTATATGTGGTGTCCTTGAACAAGACACTTTCCCACATATGCCTAGTACTGGTTCTAACCAGGAAGTTGTATATTTATTCACGATTTGAAGTAAAAAGAACATATTATCAGTTAAAATGAAACATAATTCCATGTCTCAGACAGTTGAACCTTCGCATTTTGTGTCCATGCATGTACTATCACGTTCATCCGCATTGCAGTACTGACAGTACTTTGATTAAGTTTCTTCAACACTTTTTCTTTATAAAATATTCCAATCATAGATTTTCTATTTGGTACAACCAGTTGCATAATAGGACCACGTATATCAAAGAAAATAACAAACATTGCTTTCTTAGCACTGATCAATCTTTTGGCAATAGTGGGGCGGCGACAGCTTTTGGGAGCCCATATTTTGTTGTTAATTTTTCTGGTAAGCTCGAAAAAGTGTACCCATGCCTTATCTCCAGTAATAATGTCAGAAAACTGCTTTCTTTGATATTTTGGAAACATTTTAAGCAGTTTTCTGGCGGTTTCAAGTCAGACACGCTTTTTTGCTTGTCAGACAACAAATGAGGGATCCATCTAGCTGTAATACGTCTCATTTTTAAATTACGTTTTAGAATGCGGAATACGCTTGCGGCTGAAATACCAACTATACTAGCTATCTGATGAACAGTTAGTCTAGCGTCAGACTTAACCACATCACATACTTTGTTAACCATAATGTTAGAAGTAGCACTACAAGGACGTCCCGATTTTGGTGCATCATAAATGGAGTCACAACCGCTTTTAAACTTCTTAATCCACCTCGTGACGGTGGCATACGACACTTCATTCTGTCCATGAACAACACACAATTCGTTTTAAAATCTCCTTCGCTGATACGCCAAGCTGGCATCGTGTCTTTACATAACCTCGAATTTCAGCTGCCTTTACACTTCTCTTGCCAACCATTTTACTATAGTGCCAATGACTATATCATGCTTTTATCACTGTATTGGTCTATTCATATCTTACGACAACATTACATATGCTAATACTCGATTTGCTATAATCCACGAAAACAGAAAGACTTAACTATCCTCTTATACGTAACGAGTTACTATCCTATGCCGAAAATACGCGCATGCGCGAAAGCAACATCCTCTTCTGTTTTCGTGACCTCGTGTGAGGTAGGTAATTCGAATTCGCTCGTAAAATTGCTAATTTTCCACGGTTTCTATCGTTTACAGTTGCGTTTTATTGTTGTATTAAGTTGCACATTCATTAGTTTGTAGTGTGTTACTTCTTTTAGCGAATAAATTCGCTTTACAGTTTTATTTCACTGTTAAATTATCAAAAGTAAATAGTCGACGGGTTCTTCGTCTTTTAACTATTTGTTTTTTCAAATTATATTTGTATACTAATCGGCGAAATTGTTCGCCAATTTTGTTGTGTATTTCAGGATATTTGTACAAACTACACATTTTTGTACAAAATGGAACATAGCTCTATTAGTCTTGGGAATCCAGGGGTATCTCTTAACCCAGGTATCTTCACCACGGGGAGATACCCCTCAGATCCCAAGGGCCTTCCCATGGAGCAATGTCTCTTGGAGGAAGGCACTGTGGGTGCTAGAGCTACACCCTCCGTTAGACCTTCGACCTCCGGGTCTGTATATAGAGAACCTCCAAGGGCTAGGACAAGTTCCGCAACCCAGAGAGAGGATGGACGGAGTCGTTCCAGGAGCTCCTCCAGAACTGCCAATTTTCAGCATCCTAGCAGCGCACAGCAGCACAAGGATAAGAGGCACATCAGGCGGTCGAGAGAGACTTCCCGTGAGAAGGGTAGGACAAGTAGAAGTAGAAGAGGTATAATTTCTTGTTCTTCTTCTAGTTCTGATTTTTCGGGTTTCTCTTCCCCTTCTAGTTCTAGGGATTCCAGGGGCAGATCTAGACATAGAGGGAGGGATCATGATATTCTCGACAAGATTTTAGCGGCGGTCAACTCTCGATCCATTTCATATCGTCGAGTTCATAAACGTTCAAGGAATGCGAGATCTCGATCTCCAGTTCATTCTCCCTCTACTCGGTCAAACCGTTCGAGGGGTTTCACTCCTGTTGACGTAGCCCCTTCACTTTCTACTAATCAACCGTCTGTCCCCCCTTCAGGGGCTGGGGTTGCTCCTTCTTCCAGGGATAATGAGGACATTTTGGTTGAGAGTTTGGAACCTCACTTGCCTAGATACTCAGAGATGATTTCTCTTCTAAGAGGGAGATTGGGTCCAGAACTTTGCCCCACGGTAGTTTCTACACCCACTACTGTTCAGGGTACCTCAGCCTTAGATTTTTTTAAGACTGACACTCCGCCTAACTCTAACATTTCACTACCTCAAAGTAGTCAGGTATCTCAGTTAGTAACAAAGGTTACAGGAGAACTGAGAGGAGAGGGGATGGTCCCTTTTGGCCCTCTTTCTCACTTTCCTAAGGCGCTTTCGAAAGACAAGTTGTGCGCGAATTTAAAGAATTTTATCAAGAGGCATAGGAAATTCTACATTCCGCAGAACCCCTCTTATCCATTGGATTCCCCTGTTACGGATCCTTCTGTGAATGAGATTTTGAAGCCAGGCTTTTATAAGTTCTCTTCTGTTGCTCGTGTTTCTCACTCCACAATTACTACGTTAGATTCGTTGGCTCGCTTAGGTGTTCAAGTCAGTTCTCACTCAGATCTTTTTCTTTGTGGTATCTTGTCTATTCTGCAAGACCCTAATCCTTCTCCAGAAGCTCTTCTCGAGCTCCAGCAATACCTCCAGTCAACAGCTAAGGCCAACGCCAATATGATGGAGTTTTTTATCAAGCTTTCACAATTTCTCACTTTAGTGAGTCGGGATTCTATTTTGGAACAGAGTTCGTTAAACCCACAGCTGATTTCTAGTCTGAGGGTGGTTCCATTTAACTCTCCTACACTTCTTGGGCCTAATTTCCAAGAAGTGGTTAAGCTTCATAGAGAAGAGATTAAGAACTCCTCTTTTCAGCGGTTAGCCATGACCAAGATTCAAACTAGACCTCCATTACGGTTTCCACCTAAAGTTCCTCAAGCTACAGTCAGTAAGGCTCCAGTAGTTAGGTCTAGAGCCCCCAGTTTTCCTCAGACTTCTTCTTCCCGGGTTACTTTTAACCAGAAAGGTAGTAAATCTTACAGAGGCAGGGGCAGGGGCAGAGGAGGTAGAGCGCCTGCCCCATAGGGGTGCCCGCTCCGGAAATTTCCAGGTCTTTACAGAATTGCCGGGTTCTTCCAACCTAAATTGGCAGATCCCAAGGCTAGACATTCCCACAGGAGGCAGACTTTCAGCCTTCTCAGAGGCCTGGGAAAAATTCGCAGACCCTTGGACACTGTCAGTGATCCGGGGCGGGTATCTCATTCCTTTCGGGGTCAATCCTCCAACGGTTTCATTTCCCCCAAGATTCTTGAAAGATCTACAGGATCCTTCGAAGCAGGAGATTCTCGACACAGAAGTAAAGAAGCTTCTGTCTCTTGCTGCTATCGAACCGGTGCTCCCCTCCTTTCACAAGAAGGGGTTCTACAGTCGTCTTTTTGTAGTTCCCAAGAGCACGGGGGGATGGAGAACCATTATCGACCTTTCTCGTCTGAACAGGTTTCTTTCCACCCCCCACTTCAAAATGGAGACCCTCGACTCCATTCGTATGGAACTTCAAAAGGACGAGTGGGTTACTTCTCTGGATCTAAAGGATGCTTATTTTCACATTCTGATCCATCCAGATTCAAGGCGATACCTTCGCTTCCTTTGGCAAGGTTCAACCTATCAGTTTCGAGTTCTTCCCTTCGGTCTAGCACTAGCACCGTACGTTTTCACTCGAGTAGTAAAATGCGTTTGTTCCCGTGTGCATTTTCTGGGTATTCGTCTCCATACTTATCTGGACGACTGGCTCCTACCCGCCAACTCCAGGGATTTGGCTCTTCAACACTCAAGACGTCTTATAGATCTCGTGTTAGAGCTGGGCTTCATTCCCAACTGGGACAAGTCAGAATTGGTACCCTGCCAAATATTTACTTTCCTAGGAGCACGTTTCCTACTACAGGAAGCTTTATTGGGTCCTTCTCTAGAGAGAGTCAGATTACTTCAGTCCAATCTGGAACATCTTCTTTCAGTTCCCTCTGCCTCAGCCAGGGAACTTCATTCTCTACTGGGTCAGATGGAATCTATGTCCAAACTCCTACCACAGGGCAGAGTACACAAACGTCCTCTGCAGTGGGCAATCAAGGACAGATGGAATCAAGTTTCCCAACTATGGGATTACCAGATACCTTTAGGTTCTTGGTTCCCGGAAGTCACCCAACAATGGAGGGACACAGACTTTCTCATGTCCTTAGTTCCACTCCACCCCCCAAGCCCCGATCTCCATCTTTTCACAGATGCCAGTCTCCAGGGATGGGGAGCTCATCTGGGAGATCTTCACGCGGCAGGGTCTTGGCCCAATCATTTATTGACAAGACATATCAACGTTTTGGAGATGAGAGCAGTTTTTCTGGCCCTACAGTCCTTTCTAGATACAGTTCGAGGACACTCCGTCATGCTAGCCACGGACAACACAACCGTAGCAGCTTATGTGAACAAAGAGGGGGGGGCTCATTCTCAAGAGCTCTCGCAGTTGACAACGGAGACTCTGACTTGGTGCTCCCAAGTAGGAATCTTTCTCAGAGCCAGGTATATTCCAGGCAAGCTGAATGTTCTGGCAGATTCTCTTTCCAGGAAAACCCAGATAGTGCACACAGAATGGATGTTACATCGACCAACACTAGCGCGGGTGTTCCAACATTGGGATACACCCCACCTAGACCTTTTTGCTACTCGGTTGAACAACCAATTACCAACCTTTGTGTCACCAGTTCCAGATCCCCTAGCATGGGCAGTAGATGCTCTGTCAATTCCGTGGCAGGGTCTGTTCGCATATGCATTCCCTCCTCCTCCACTTCTGTCTCGGGTCCTTCTGAAAGCGCAGAGAGAAGACTGCTCGCTGATTTTGATAACCCCATTTTGGACAGGGCACCCATGGTTTCCTACACTGCTATCACTATTAGTGGCTCCTCCAATAGTTCTTCCTCTCAGACGAGACCTTCTGTGTCAACCGCTATCTCGTCTAGTTCACGCCAAGCCAGAAGTATTTCATCTTCACGCTTGTCTATTATCAAACAACATCTCGAAGCAGAAGGATTTTCTACTCGGGTTGCCAACAGAGTCTGTACTTCTAGAAGATCTTCCACAAATGCCCTTTATGAGTACAGATGGAAATGTTGGGTGGATTGGTGTGAGTCAAGGTCACTGGATCCACTCCATCCCTCTTTGAGTTCTCTATCAGATTTTCTTGTGTCACTTTTCGAAGATAAATGTCTTTCACCATCTTCAGTTAAAGGTTATCGTTCGGCCATTTCGGTAACACTTAAGCAGGTTACAGGTAAGGATTTTTCTGATAGTCCACTACTCTCTGACATAGTTAGGAGCATAGAATTAGAGAGACCAGCATCTTCTCAGGTCGCTCCAAAATGGGACCTTCTTCTGGTCTTGAAGGCCATTTCAGGTCCCCCATTCGAACCACTTATTTCTTGTTCAAGAAGGGAATTAACTTTAAAGACTACTTTCCTTCTAGCTCTAGCTTCAGGGCGTAGGCGTAGTGAGCTACATGCTTTATTAGGAACAGACGATTCTATTTACTTTGCGGTAGATGGATCTTCCATTACTTTACATTTCTTTCCGGGGTTTCTCGCCAAGAATCAACCTCCTTCGGTTGCTAGTCAGCCACTGGTTATCCCAGCTCTACCTATACACAACTCAGATAACGAGTTTTCTTCCTCGTTGTTATGTCCAGTGAGAACTTTAAAGATCTACTTGGATCGCTCTAAGGCTTGGCGCAGGAACAGGAAAAGGCTTTTTGTTCCTTATCATCCAGAGGCCATACGAGAAATTTCTCTTTCTTCTATTTCAAGATGGATTGTAGAGACAATTAAGTCTTCCTATGAGGTGGAAGGAGTAGAGCTTCCAAGATCCAACCCAACAGCCCATGAAGTTAGAGCATTGTCTTCTTCTCTTGCTTGGCAGAATTCTATTCCTCTGGATCGTATTCTAAGAGCATGTTACTGGAGTTCCCATAACTCTTTTACTAGGTTCTATCTCAGAGATTGCTCTCTGTTTAACAATGATTTACTGACTTTAGGCCCTGTTGTGGCAGCTCAGTCCGTGATCAGTGTTGAACCTCAGGTTTGAGTTTGTTAACAAACTTTACAGTGTTAGACTATGTAGTCTACCTCCTATTAGTGGGTGGTTTTATGTATCAGGATTCCTGATCACATAAATTAATTTTATATCTTTAAAAAACTTTTATTTTTTGAATCTTACTGATATTGTTTAATCTCAGTATTTGCGATGATGTATCTCTAACATAAATATCTATTTATAGATACATGGGTCTCCTAATCGACTTTTTTTTTTTTTTTTGGGGGGTGTGGATTTTGTCGATTATTTTTGTTGACCTTTTGACGGACGTGTCTCCGGGTATCTGACTAGAGTTGCCTCAGTCTATTTATATGCAGAGTAGTTTTAATCTGCTACTTTAAATATGGATTGGATTGCAAGCTGTACTTGTTGGGAGGATGGTTTCTACAACTAGGCAGATCTTTCTTCCACTACTCCTTCTTTCCACTATGGAGATGTTACAGCCCTTCCAGACAGTTCTACAAAGTATGTAAGTTTTGTAGCACTGTTATATTTTATTCAGTTTAATTCTATGTTACAGTTCATAACTGTTTTTGTTTTGGTTTTTACATGACATATCTTAGTTTCTTAAGATAATTTTCTTACAGGTTCCCCTGTTACCTTTTGACTTATCTATCCTCTCCTCCCCAGGCTTTTATGTTAAAGTCAGCATATGTAATGTTGTCGTAAGATATGAATAGACCAATATAGAAAATTTGAGTTAATTTTACTATTTGTCTATAGTATACTTACGACAACATTACAAGCCCTCCCCTCCTCAGAAGAGGATGTTGCTTTCGCGCATGCGCGTATTTTCGGCATAGGATAGTAACTCGTTACGTATAAGAGGATAGTTAAGTCTTTCTGTTTTCGTGGATTATAGCAAATCGAGTATTAGCATATGTAATGTTGTCGTAAGTATACTATAGACAAATAGTAAAATTAACTCAAATTTTCTATATTAGCGATAATACTGCGTGTACACCTGTAAACTTGGTATGTATGTGTAGATAATGGATGTCTCGCTACATCGGTACACTTTTCACGAAAATCCCGTGCAAGGCGAGGCCGCACGATAATCAGTTGCATTACTTTTGAAATGCCCCTCGTAGTTTCGCAGGATGTAATGCCTCTTAACAAATAGTTGCAGACAAAGGGCAATTGGAAAGCAATGTGCTTACCACACATATTTGCCAAGTATGTTGCATCAGCTGACGACACAAAAGAGAGACAGTGCTTTACTGACCTCAGCGGTGACCATGAGAGCTTATACTATATCCTGGGTTATGTAACCATAACCCTATCCTTTCCTGTCTGGTTGAACTTATAACCATGCCAGTGCGGATTATCTAACGTCAACCATGAAAGCTGAATGCCGCTCTGGACTAGTCATGCTACATAGTTACAGACGTGAACAGATTGACACTGAAAATGTAATTTAAAAAAGAATGAATGAATGAATGAATGAATGAATGAATAGTATTTTACGGCGTAGCAACACAATATAGGTTATTCGACGCCTCTGCAGTGATCGGCAGTGATTTTTTCTTAGCCGGAACCACACGAGGAACCAGGGGCGCTCAATTGGGCACAAATTGTGACTTGTTCTAACGCCGATGATGGTAACATAAATGTTTCGTTTTGCACTGAATTAAATAAAACGTCATCAAACTAAAAAAAAGTTTAACTTATTTTATAATTATTACTATTTTGTTTTAAAACGAAATTACCCAACACCCTTACAATTAAACTATGGCATTCAATGTGATGGATCAATCACACAACATCGTTTAAGTGAAAAAGTGAATTTATTCGAATTTTCATTATTTTTCATTATTTTTTTGGCAATGTAGAGAATGTGCTACTAGTATCTTGAAGAAAATTTGCCAAAAATTGTTCATGTCTATGTCTTTTCTTTATAGATGATAACGGAGAATCAAATTTTCTTTTTGATGTTCTTTGTGACATTGCACTAGATGAGGGTGAAATAAGTTTTCACTACTGCGGTTGTGACCGCTTATTTAAGGAAATGGCTTATTTTATAACATTGGGGAACGCATCCATTCATTTATGGCATACAGTTGACGGAAACCCTCATATATTGTCGTTCACATATGAATTTCAAAACGAGGAGGCCTTAAACGGACGAATCAAGTGTTATTTGGAAATACTTGTTTGTGAAAACAGTACTGACAGTAAAATTCATGAAAACATAGCGTGATATCATAGAAAAAACAACAAAATAAGGTGCCATTTAGTGTTTTGATTTGTTTTGAAGATATAACAGATTCGTAGAAGAGTTCAAACTTGGTAGATGTTCACCCATGATATATGTCAGTGAAACTACATCGAAATCAGGTCAGTAGATTCTTACAAGAAGGTTTTTGAAGTTTTTACTATAGCTGCCTATAGAGTAAACTAGCACCTCACTGCGGCGGTCATGTTTTTTAACAAATAACAACGGCTTGAACAAACTTGGTAAAGGGTCACCCAAGGCACATTTCTGCGAATTGATTTTAATCGATCAAGTGGTTTCTGACCAAAAAAAATTATTTTAAAATCGAGTCAGTAGTTTCTGACAAGAAGATTTTTAAAGTTTTTACTATAGCTTATATATTAAACTAACCCCACCCCATGGCCGCCATGTTTTTAGACGAATCAGTACAGTTTGAACAAACTTGGTGGAGAGTCCTCCAAGTAACATTTCTGTGAAAATATATTAAAATCGAGCCCGTAGTTTCTGACAAGAAGATTTTATAAGTTTTTACTAATTATACTTGCCCCGCCCTCTGGCCGCCATGTTGTTTGACGAATCAAGATGGCTTGAGCAAATTTGGTAGAGGGTCACCAAAGGAACATTTCTGTGAAGTTATATCAAAACTGGCCCAGTGTTTTCTGACAAGAAGCTTTTTTAAGTTTTTACTATAGCTTATATAGTAAACTAACCCCTACCCTGGCCGCCATGTTTTTTGACGAATCACTACGGTTTGAACAAACATGGTAGAGGGTCACCTAAGGAACATTTCTGTGAAATTATTTTAAAATCGAGACAGTAGTTTCTGACGAAGATTTTTTAAGTTTTTACTATAGCTTATATAGTAAACTAACCCCAACCCCTGGCCGCAATGTTTTTGACGAATCACTACGGTTTGAACAAACTTGGTGAAAGGTCCTCTAAGGAACATTTCTGTGAAATTATTTTAAAATCGAGCCAGTAGTTTCTGACAAGAAGATTTTTTAAGTTTTTACTAATCAAACTTACCCCGCCCCCTGGCGGCCATGTTTTTTGACGAATCAAGATGATTTTAACAAACTTGGTAGAGGGTCACACAAGGATTATTTCTGTGATGTTATATCAAAATTGGCCCAGTGGTTTCTGTCAAAAATATTTTTTAAGTTTTTACTATAGCTTATATAGTAAACTAACCCCATCCCCTGGCCGCCATGTTTTTTGTCGAATTACAATGGTTTGAACAAACTTGGTGAAGGGTCCTCCAAGGAACATTTCTGTGAAATTATTTTAAAATCGAGACAGTAGTTTCTTACGAAGATTTTTTAAAGTTTTTACTAAAGCTTATATAGTAAACTAACCCCACCCCCTGGCCGCCATGTTTTTGACGAATCACTACGGTTTGAACAAACTTGGTGAAGGGTCCTCGAAGGAACATTTCTGTGAAATTATTTTTAAATCGAGCCAGAAGTTTTTGACAAGAAGATTTTTTAAGTTTTTACTAATCAAACTTACCCCGTCCCCTGGCGGCCATGTGTTTTACGAATCAAGATGGCTTGAACAAACTTGGTAGAGGGTCACCCAAGGACCATTTCTATGAAATTATTTCGAAATCGATCCAGTAGTTTCTGACAAGAAGATTTTTTTAAGTTTTTACTATAGCTTATATAGTAAACTAACCCCACCCCCTGTCCACCATGTTTTTGACAAATCACTACTTGGTGGAGGGTCCTCCAAGGACATTTCTGTGAAATTATTTTAAAATCGAGCCATTAGTTTCTGACAAGAAGATTTTTTAAGTTTTTAATAATTAAACTTGCCCCGCCCCCTGGTGGCCATGTTTTTTTATGAATCACGATGACTTGAACAAACTTGGTAGAGGGTCACCCAAGGAACATTTCTGTGAAGTTGTATCAAAATTGGCCTGATGGTTTCAGACGACAGACGATGGACACCAGGCGATCACAAAAGCTCATCTATGAGCCTTTGGCTCAAATGAGCTAAAAAGGTGGCAAGTCTATAGCTTCAAACAATAGACCAGTCTCTTTACCTAGCTGTAGTGGTAAGATATTTGAAAGAATCATTTTTAAACACATGTACAATTTTTTTCTTACAAATAAATTATTGTATAAATATCAATCAGTATTTCTACCAAACCATTCAACAACATTTCAGTTAATAGACATTTATCACCATATTTGCAAAACCTTTGAACGGTTCTCCAAGGAACATTTCTGTGAAATTGTTTTAAAATCGAGCCAGTAGTTTCTGACAAGAAGATTTTTTAAGTTTTTACTAATCAAACTTGCCCTGCCCCCTGGCGGCCATGTTTTTTACGAATCAAGATGGCTTAAACAAACCTGGTAGAGGGTCACCCAAGGAACATTTCTGAGAAGTTATATCAAAATTTGCCCAGTGTTTTCAGAGAAGTTGTTAGAAGCTAAAAGTTAACGACGGACGACAGACGACGGACACCAGGCGATCACAAAAGCTCACCTGTGAGCCTTCGGCTCAGGTGAACTAAAAAACGGTATGGTAGGTAAGCGTTTTTTTAAAATCCCTACAACGTCCAATCGACTTGCCCAACATAGAGCAACTGTTGGCTAAAATGTATATCATCAGCATGGTTTGGGCAGTATTGCATATCACTTATTCAATTCTTCGAAGAGTAATATATATCCTATATCAGAGATAGTAATGGACAGTGTATGGGTCATTTAACTGGAGAGGTTCGACTCCCAGATTGCCCTTTGTTGTTTCGTTAAAAGCGAGCGGCTAGGCTGGGTAATTGCTTGTTCACCAGACGTTAGCTTGTTTAAATTATAATATAGGTTATTTTTCATGTAGGTCATTTCTTTATATGTTCATGAATATTAATTTCTAACCTTAACCCAAAAAACTCTCTTTCAGCTAACATCAAGCCATCATCAATAGGGTTGCTATACCCTAGACAGAGCACACTCTTGCGTGTAAGATCATATTCTTTTTATCATTGTAGTTATCTGTGTCTCTGTACATACTGGTGTGACACTTGGTTTACTTTTCATCCATTGCACAAATTTATGCAAAGCCATGCTTGATATCATCATCAAACTGGCCTTTCTTATAACCCGGTGCATCAGTGCGTGCTGCTCTAAGAAGATGGTGCCCGTGTTCAAGTCTTGCACGGTTTGCAATTTGCTTGCTTTTGTATTTGCTTGTTGTTTTGTAAGCCTTTTGCTATTCTGTACTTTTTTAAATCTGCATCAAATGATGTGATGTCTGCTCTGACAGCGCTGTGGCTGAAATGCCCCTGAGTTTTGTTGTCACAGATTTTGTCACAGTGTTGTTTGCTTTCAGGACATTTGCAGCCAGGCGACCCTTGAAGTTCCTCGAGTAATTTGTTTCTTTCAGCATTGTTGAAAGAGCCATTCGATTGAATGCTCCCACTGTCTGAGTTGATGTGTTCGAACTAACACTGCGTACAGCATTCTCACTCAGCCTCATTTGTAGTATAACTTCAAGTATTGACTTATCATTAAGGTCCATGTTCAAACATGTGATCCCATGTGTTGGCAGAAAAGCAGACTTCAGCCACCAGTTTCCTTCTGAGAGACCAGTGCAGACCAATGACTCTGATGGACAGTGGCTACAGTTTCCGGCATAGCATTCTATTGTGGCAGACGTTACTGACGGTAGTTTTGAGAGCATATTGGTGATATCCCCATTTCCGAGTCTGGTGAGTTCTTTTATTATGTGACTGCATGTCGCCTTGAAATATTTTGAAAGTACTGAAATAGCTCACTGTCTCTTCTTCTTGTTTCGACTTAAATGAGGCACCATTTCCTTGCTAAACTGAGCATTTCTAGCCTTTTTTTTCTTGTCTCACAGCCAAATGTTAAGGATCTGCTTGCCATATAACTTTCCATGTCTCGTCTGGCGTAAGTCCAGCAGTCCGAGGTAAGATCCTACATCACGGTCGCTTGTCACAGTACGAATCCAGTAATTTTCCACAGACAAGTCGGCCGCTATCTCATATGTCATTCTTCTCTCGGAACGTGGCTTGAGGTATTGCATGTTTGCGGTGCACCCTGCATGTCTTCCGGGACTATGAATAAATACCATTTTATGGCAGAAAAAATGTGGTTTTTCACCACTTTTTGTCACACTTTTCAAGTTTTAATTGAGATTCTCACATTAATTCTGTTACTTTATTAGTCAAAAAAGAAAAACAAACTCATGAAGGTACATAAAAACTTTTCATCAAAATCCGTCTCATATATTCTGAGAAATTGCAGTTTAGATACTTCTACAAAAATATACTAAAAAGTGCTTGTCGAAGACCAAAAATTAGCACAGTCTCGCATCTTCTTTTTCAATATTTAGACTTGCTTATTCACTTAGAATTAAAAAATTGAACAGAGATGTAGCATCCAGCTTTGATATTTTTTTTATATAAAAAACTGCTTCTTTTAGGAGGAAGACCAATATTACTCAACCCATGTGAAAGTTTAAGTCTTTATTTACTGTATTTGACGATAGACAACTTGAATGAAACTCGGCCACCAGTATTTTCATGACTTTTTGGATAGAGTGAAAAAACGAGATTATGATGATGGCATTACAGAGACACAGAAAGACTGCTAAATAGGTCTCCTGCATGAATTAACTTGTGCTTTATGTGTGGAAACGTTTTTAAACTTGTGACAGAACACCAGAATTATAGAATTTCAGTTGAAGTATATAGGCGAAAAAGTGACTGGTCTGACTCCAAATGCGGTATGTGTAATAATGATTGCGACGTTTAAGTGCACTTATTTATAGAGCCTTATGGGATTGAGGTGGTATAAAAAGCAGGCCAGGTTTCGGCTGGCCAGTCATTTTCTCGCTGCAATTAAAAAGCAAATGCAGCAGGTATAATAATGATTGTGGCGTTTTAATGCACTAATTTATAGTGCCTTATGGGATTGGGGTGGTACTAAAAGCAGGCCAGGTTTCGGCTGGCCAGTCATTTTCTCGCTGCAATTAAAAGGCAAATGCAGTAGGTATGATAATGATTGTGGCGTTTTAATGCACTAATTTATAGTGCCTTATGGGATTGGGGTGGTACTAAAAGCAGGCCAGGTTTCGGCTGGCCGGTCATTTTCTCGCTGCAATTAAAAGGCAAATGCAGTAGGTATAATAATGATTGTGGTGTTTTAATGCACTAATTTATAGTGCCTTATGGGATTGGGGTGGTACTAAAAGCAGGCCAGGTTTCGGCTGGCCAGTCATTTTCTCGCTGCAATTAAAAGGCAAATGCAGTAGGTATAATAATGATTGTGGCGTTTTAATGCACTAATTTATAGTGCCTTATGGGATTGGGGTGGTACTTAAATCAGGCCAGGTTTCGGCTGGCCGGTCATTTTCCGGCTGAAATTAAAAGGCAAATGCAGTTTGTATAATAATGATTGTTGCATTTTAATGCACTAATTTATAGTGCCTTGAGGTTGGGGTGGTACTAAAATCAGGCCAGGTTCCAGCTGATTGGTCATTTTCCATTGTTGACAAATTCCAGCTGAGTTGATGTAAATTATTTTCTAATAACCATGTTTCAATCAACTGTATCGGTGTGGTTTTATCAGTGTGGTGTTAAGCAGGTTATAAGAATCAGACATATCGTCCAACTTGCACAAGTTTTGAAATATACTTTATAGCCACAAATTAATTTTTAAAAATATATACTTTCACAATAATAAATTTTATAGAACATTACAGTAAATAAGTTTGAAAATATACATGGTCAGTTTTAAAACATTTTTTTGAGATATTTTCTCATTGAATTGTATAATAGTTCAGTTTTGTGAATTTAAACACCATACTTACTATAAACACACCACATTTGCCTTTTCCCAGCTGGCGGAATTTGACTGGGTCAGCTGGAACCTGATCGGGTTTTGTATCACCCATGTACTTAGTGCCCGATGCGCGGATGTTTTTATCTTTCCTACATTCACTCAAATATTGCATCTTACACCATTAAACAAGCATATTTCGTACAAACCCTAACTTACACCTTCATTCACTCCGATTGCCACCTCCTTTTATAAGACCCAACTACTGGATGCTTTTTAAAGTAGCCAACTTGTAAAACTTCTGATTTAGGAATAGTCTGGTACCTTGCCCAACTTCATTCCGTTACTCTCATTTCGCAATGGTAAGGAATGGTCAGGGTACCAGACTTACAGTTAAGCACGTTGGTAAATTTGAATGACGTCACAGTTTAGTAAGCGTTCAATAGCTATGAATTGTGGGACTAGCATGTAATTCCATGCTCTTTCAATTTAGGTTAATAGACCTAATTAAATTACATACAGTAGTAAGTCAACTTTTCACTTTTTCGAACCTGAAGTAGAGTGAACAAGTTCGGTGGGTTTGAGACTACCTGGGATGCGTTCAGTTCAGTTAAACGTTTAATTTATTTGCAAACGTTTGATGACAGAAGGGAACTGAACGACATGTTCATTTCAAACGTTTGCTAACAGAATAAACACCTCACCTTGCTTAATGAGAAATGGAGGGACAGCGCTGTTGTAGTCCGATTTTTGTTTACTTTTCGTTAATTTGATCACCGACCATAGAGCAAATATCACTCATACCGCTAGTGTGTTCGCCATCTAAATTTCAATCTGCTAAAATTTGTGGGGTTGACATCTTAGCCTAAGGCGTGAATGGACAGCTTTTTTATTATTTGGAAATCCGATCTGTTCGGTAGACGCAAAATAAAAATCTTTAAAAGGCTCCATAGAGACATGCATGTGTTGACATCCTTACTATGTTTATGCTATAAAAATTATTTATTTGCAATATTTCATAAAAGATAAAAACGTATTTGAAGCTAAATTATTGAAAGCTTGATTTCAGATCTTCAAGTGTAGGAAAGTGTTGTCGACATCGTGGAAAAAAGTATAGCATTCCCGTCATATATAGTAACACCATTGAAAAGAGAAACTATTGACATCTTTTTTGCGCTTTATTGTTTGTAAATTGCTGCATTAATACAAAAGGTATAAATGATTGTTTTACCTAAATTCCTCCGTTTTCATCCGATAATTGATGTGGCGACACAGGAATGCAAGCCAGAAAGAAATTAAATAAACGCACAACAATCCACTAAGTGGCGAGTAAGGGGAGAATGTAGGAGGGGTATCCCCTCCCGCTAGTGAGGGTAATTTGCCGTTATCGATAAACATTGGTGCATTCTGACGCTTTTTGTGGCATATAATTAAACAAGAGGCCCAAGATGGCCCGAATCGCTCTACTTGCAACAAATGGACAGATTAACATTTTAGAGGAAATGAATTTTGTAAGTTCCTAGCCTTCAACAAATCTTTTTAGAAACCACCATGCAATACTACATGTAAAATATCCAAGGTCTAGGCCTTGAACTCTCAGAGAAAATATTTTTTTTAAAGTTTTGCTTAAAATGTGCTTATAAGCCCTGTATTAAGGGCATTTGTGGCCGAATCATGCTGGTTCAAGCACTTGTCCGAGATATCGTGGTTATATAAATGCTGTGCAAGTTTGGTTAAGATTCAATGACAAATAAAGGTGCTATCGCGTCTACAAAAAAGAAGTTAAGAGGCGGACGGACGGACGACGGACAATTTACCATGACACAAGCCCTGATGGCCTTTGGCCAGTAGAGCTAAAAAAATTCGTCCGTTGAAAAGGTAAATATTTCGACAGCCATCCGTTAAAAAGATAAATAATTCAAAATCACCGCTAAAAGTGTTGATTCTCTAAGCGTTTGAGTTAGACTGTTAGACAGACACTACCATATACTGTTTCGACCTCTCCACAAGTTTAATCAGGCGGTGATGGGCTTTACAGCAGGGAATGAAAAAGTTTAGCCTCCAGTACGCAGCTATGTTGTTCCTTTGAGTTTGTCTAACAACCATTCACGGACGTGAAACGACTCCCGGCATCTGTCAGTGAGTTATGTACATTTTTTTTTAAATAAACATCTCTTTAGTGAACTGCAACTCTCTTATGACAATAATGTTAAACTATTTGAAGCAGTTCACAAAAGCATTTTATCAACTAATCGTTTCTCCTGAACATGTAAGTCTGAAGAACTAACATGGCTGTTTCTATTTACGTGGTGAGGTCAGTCCGTCTCCCAATTTTGTATATGCCGTTCAGAACTTGTCCAAAAATGTTAAATATTATTATTATTATGTAAATTCACATAATATTTATTCAATTTTAATCATTTTTTTTTCTTTTCTTATTACTCGCTTCATTTTCTAAGTTTCTTAAATACATTAGAACCAGTATTATTAAGTATGTCAAACATTTTTATTAAATATCTTTTTTAACTATTTTATATTCGTAATGCTACGAGCATGAATTAAATCTGCCAAATATGCTCACAATTTATATGTCATGAGAAAAACTTTATAAGATTTAATCCATATCTATACCTAAACTTATGTGTATATATGCACATTTGAATTAATAAATATGTTTAAGCCAAACTGGTATGTTCTGTTGATTTTTAGATAAACTATGTTTTGCCATATTTCATCCAAGTACTCATGTCTCCCTTCTCATGTAGTACGCCTTGAAGAGCTAAAGCCTGATGCGATGCCTTTACAAGGTCCCATTCAGCGTCTTGCAATGAATTATTACAGAGAGGGTGTTAGAAAGTCTTATGGACCACTTGACAGTACAGAGTGAGATCACAAAGTTTAATGACATACTAGTAATAGCCTTCTAAAAGACGATGCAGTTGACATTGTCTTTGTGCTCATGTCGACCTCAAGGTCAGTGAGTGTTTCTGTTATAGCAGAGAATGTTCTCAAAAACGCAGAGACACTTTTTGAATGCTGTACCAATCTTGTTGGACATAGTTTTCTTAGATGTTCACCATTTGTACTGTGTTGGCAAATAAACACCCAATCATTCCGGGAAAATGGTCAAGAAGAATAATGTATCTCCTACAACAGTAAACATAGACTAAACAAAGGCAACTCTGCATGGATGGCATATGGCTAGGTTCAGGCGACGGTTTCGGCAATGTACGTATTTAGCATTTGGGTATTCTATGGTAAATCGAGCCTGTTCCCCCTGGCATCTACCGGACATATTGCCAGCACCGTCGAGACCTTGAGCTACTATATAATTATGTTTTGTAATTCGGTCCGTTAGAAGCGTATGCAGTACTTCGCTGGTTGTACTGTATGTATGTACAGATGTCAAAAACTATTCATGTACAATGTGAATACCTGACTTTGGCTTCTTAATGGCATATTTTGACAAAATGGCACGCTTTTATAAGAGTATTTACATGATCTTGTGAGCATTTATACCCATACACAATGTTTTTGTATTGCTCCAGTCAGTCAATGGCCGAGCTACGAGGACGTCAATATAAAGCATAGGGCACACATCTACAAATAGGCTATAGCTTAGATAAGGTAATCGTTAAACAGTAAACATCAAGTTGGGCACTCGCCTAGTTTATTTAGCCACAATTTTTAATGGAGCAACCAGTCCTTTAAGCGTTTGAATCTTGAGGTGAGAACAGGCAGTTTCTGCGAATCAGATATCCATAGTCTTTGCATTATGTCTATCTTGCCAAAATAAATAGCAACACATTGTACATACTACAATAAAGAAGATAAGTGTGGATATTATACTAGCATGTTAACATATATATAAAATATATAACTTTTATATAAGTATGTTCAGGCTATGTTTATATATGTTAACAATAAATATTGTAACTTTTTTTATAATGAAGCATAGGCACAATGGGGTATATAAATATTACGTACCTAACTAAGACATAAGTTGATGTATGTAGGCAGTAGATAAAGGATAGTAGATAAGAGAATGAAGTAGATGAAGAAAAAGGAATGCTTGACACTGAAATCTGAAGTCTGAAATCAGTTTGATGACAATGTTAATTCAGTTGAATTTGTCCCATTTGCCGCTATGTTGTTCAAGTTTATTTTTTGTCTTGCTATTATTCTTTCTATATTTTAAATAATAATGTTTTAAATATTTGATAAAATTGATAAACATGGGAATAGTCAGGGCTGGCTCTGGCTCAAAATTTCCTTGCGTCATACATTTTTCTGTGAAATTTAGCAGAGTTATGGTCCTTGTTTCAATGCACTTTTGACTTGAACTTATTCTAATTCTTATATAAGATAAAACTTGTATAAGGGTAGAGTAGCCTTTCTGTACATGCTATTCTATATTTCCCAAAAATCCTTGGACCCAATTGAACTAATATGGCAATAACATATGATAGCATATAGGGCCTCTTGTTTTCCTATGTCTAAAAGTACATAGGTCTTATGACAGCAGGAGAGATGTGTTTTTCTTGTAACAATGTATAAAAATATTTTTTTTACACAAACCATTAACACCCAAATTCGAGTTAATATCCTCCAATGTGGTCACAGCCGCACAGACCCTGTCTTGCTATAGTTTTGGGATAGTGATATGTAGTAAATGATGGCTTATTTACTATAATATAGTTAGCCAAAAGCTATAGTAATATAGGGCCTGTGATTGTAGTCACATTACCCCATCCACTTCTGTCTGCAGAAGATCAATCAATGTTTTATCCTGTGAAAAACAATATAATTACTACATGTAAGTATCAAGCAGTACTAATACGTTATAGAAAATGTGTATTGAGGTGTGTACTTTTTTCCACAGAAAAGGTGTGAATTTCAGAAACACTCGCTGTAGAAACCATATTGAAATCATGTGCATTTAGAATTTAAACAAATTACTTAATAATACACATAAAGTACTGGATCTATTTTTTTAAAATTTGGTAACCGGCTTTTCTCCGTTATAATGGCAAATAAAGCTGAGCATTGTTTGCACTCTTTGGGGGTTTCCCATATTAGTAGGCAAGTCACGTTTTTTGCATACTTATTTTTTGTAAATGAAATATTTAGCATAAATCAATATGGTATTTACCAAATTTGAATAACTGCTTAATACAACATATCCTGGAAAAGATATTACCATATAACTTAATTTTATTGTAAACTGCTTTTCATTAAGATATTCCGGCTTCAAAATTTGTCCAAAAGGCTTTAAAACATTGGCATACCCAAAATAGATGTCTATTAGTTTCATTATTCCCGGCACAAAAATCAAATAAACTTGTATTACATATGTTGCATTTGTGCTGGAATTTGTTGTTAGGTACAATTGGCATATATATTTGTATTGAAAAACTCTTATTTTTGTATCTATTAAAGATGTAAAAGGTACGGTGTGTACAACATTCCAGTTAATGTTCGTACTTTTTGATTCCCATTTAATATGAGGTTTGATAATAATGATAATAATAATAATATTGTTAGTGTTTTTTAATTGTCGATTGTATAAAATTTTTTTGGACTCATGAGGTTTTGGGAACTGAAATAAAAAATTAATTTGTTTATTATTATAAACTTCGTTGTCGGCTTTCAAGTTTTGTTTCCATACTTTTGGTATGCTTTCAATTAAAGTATAATATTTTAAAAAAATCTGAATTATTAAGTGTGTAGCTAGCTTTTACAAACTGAAATGTATAAAAGTTTTTTTTGCCTACGATCAAATATTTGTTTCATGTACTTAATACGTTTTACATACCATTGTTTATAAAATAATATGGTGTAATTGATTTTTTATAGAAGAGTTGTTCCATAATACCCGATTGTTTAATCCTTCAGCTTCTGGTTTATTTACAAATTTTATGTTTGACCGTAATTTCAATATTTCTAATAAAAATTGGGAAGCAGGTGGTTTTGTGTTTTAATATAGTCATTTTCATTTGAATTACATTCAAATATTAACTGTCCCCCTATTTTATCTAACTTGTTATTGTACATATGTTTATAATTACCCTCATTTTTATTATCAAGTATTCTTTTTACCCACCCTACCTCTATTGCTAAACGTTTATAAACATGTTAAATCAATCATCTTTAGTTTCCCATTTTCGTAATCCTGTATTATTGTTTGTCGACTAATTTTATCAGGTGTATTATCCCATAAATAATTGTATATACTTTTATTGATTAAATTAACTAATTCTGAATGTAGGTTTTCTAGGACTGTAAGAGGGTGTATAAGTTTTAGTAGTGCAAAAGCTTTGATAACAGTTATTTTTCCATTAATTGATAAAGTATGCCTCGTCCATCTTTGTAAACAGTTTGTAAATTCCTGTATTTTTGGTATTAAATTTAATTCGTAATATTCGCTTCTGTCATTTGATACAACAATTCCCAATTTAGAACAGCATTCTGATGTCCAAATAAATTGTACAAAATGTATCAATAAAATTGTTTAATGTTCCCGATCTTAAGATAACAGATTTGTTATCGTTTAATTTTAAACCAGCTATTTTACTAAATTCATTTAGCCTTTTTGTTTAAAGATGTAAGCATTTTATAAACGTTGCATCATCTGCAAATGCTGTATTTTCTATTTCTCTACTCTATTATATGTGTTTATGCCCTTTATATATTTATCTGCTTTCACGGACTTAAATAAAATTTCTATAATTAGTATAAATAAATATGGCGATGTGAACATTATTGTCGCACTCCTCTTTTGATGTTGAATAGCTTTTCTAAAATTCCTTGACTACATCCTTGAGCAACGTTGTAAAATAATTAAATCCAATTTATAAAAGAGTAACCAAAGTTAAAATATGCAAGAGCTTTAAATATAAAATCGTGATCTATACTAGAATGCCTTTTCAAACTCGACAAAAACTATAAGTCCAGGTTTGTCTTCGTCATTTAAATATTCTGTTACCGCAAAGACAGTTCGAATGTTTTCGCCTATACATCTTCCTTTTAAAAAACTCATTTGGCTGTTATTGATAAGATTATTTAAAACATTTTTCATTCTATTTGCTATAGTTTTTGTAGTAATTGTATAATCAACATTAAGTAAACTTAATTAGTTTATTAACCATAGAACCTATATCCCAAACCAGTAGGTACCGGCTAATGGTAATGTAAACCAAGCCAAACTGGCTAAGAAAATTAGAAGATATACTAAACAACATATATACTATATGGTCTGAACATTTAAAATGAAAGCAGTTTCATTTGAACTTCCCTCATCCATGTCCGTTGCTTTACAACCAATCGTTACCACTCGGCACTTTCTGGGAAATAGAGAATGAGTAATCTTGATCATATGCGACGCTTGATTTTCTAAAAGACAAACGTCTTGACCATAGGAGCTTGGAGAGAGGATAATAACGTTTAATGGCGGTGGGCAGGTCCCCTAGCGTATATAAAGAGACAAGGGCAGAAACAAACGTGGACCTCTTCCCCGATCAAAATTATAGTTTCTAAGTCAATAGGCAATCAATTTTAACAAACCCGGTCTCGTTCTTTCGCTGAATGATCTTCAAGATCGTACCGTTGTTTATGCATAAATCGGCGGTTTGAAGACGATAGTGCGCTGGGTTCCTAAAAACTGCGTTATTTTTGTCTACCAACATCTGTGGCAACAGATATGACGTCATTTTCGTACGGAGCAAATACAGTGCCGTGTGTGATTGGTTAAAATTCGCTGTTTTTATAAACACACTCGCTTCTAGGGTACCTAATACACGGTTGATACCAAATCCTAACAAGGTCCGGCTGACACAGCGAATTTCCGGCTGCAGGTAAAAGGCAAATTTGGTGTGCTTTATAGAAACTTTGACGTTTGTATGTACTAACCCCAATCATTATATATTGCCAAAGAAACTTACCTTATATAATTTTATAATTATATAATGTACTTACTGTTACGTTCTATACAATGTATTACTGTGATCATATATAATTTAGAATAATTCGTTTACATGTTTTAAATTGATTTGTGGATATATTAATTTAAAAAACCCCCAAAAAAACAGTTAAAAATTACTGTTATTCCAAAACTTGTGCATGTTCGGCGATATATCTGACTCTGACGAGGGGACTAATAAAAGACGGTATCGACGTACCCAATTTATACGGTACTCATTACGGTACTTTTTAAAACATGGCTATTTGAGAACTAATAGGGTAATAAATAACGAAACTGGCAAAATTGTGTACTTTGAAGTATTTCTTATACCATGTAACTCATTTTTTTTTATTAACAATGTTTTGTGCCATTTTTATTGAGATTTCTAAGACCCTTCAAAGAGTATAAAATGAGAAATTTGTGTTATCGTCTGACCGATGGTACTTTTTCCGGAAGAGATTTATAAATCTTTACAAACACTGGGGCATTTTTATATGATGTTTTGTTATAAAATGTAGAGTTTTCTATGAAATGTACAAGTTATTTTCATTAAATGTGTGTTTTTTGACACTTTAAACATCGAAATTGGCCATCGCTCCGATACCGTAATAACCAGTGTTCGTCATATATTTTACACGTCGTAATAAACACAAATTTTACACATGTATATATACATGAATACAAGGAATATTATATAAAGATAATATATATAAGTCCTTGCTGAATATGAACATTGTTTATGTCTTTGTTTACTGTCCTGTATGTTATCGAATATTTTGAATTGCATGAAATTGTACC
This sequence comes from Panopea generosa, assembly GCA_029582155.1. Lineage (NCBI taxonomy): Eukaryota > Metazoa > Mollusca > Bivalvia > Adapedonta > Hiatellidae > Panopea > Panopea generosa. The sequence goes on along the minus strand of CM055909.1, from coordinate 52,786,293 downwards.
TTTGCGATAATTTAATAAAATATTAAATAAAATGATGACAAAATTAAATATTGCTAAAAGACTCAAAATTATCTTTTCAAATCTCCTCTTTTAAATAGTTGTTTTGTAAACCAGTGAGTGAGTGTACGTTTTGTTATTGATTCTTGCAGTGACTGTTGATGAATGACATGAGTGCACACACTATCGGTATTAGGCGCTTGATTGACTGCCTAATGGCTTCTGATATGTTGATGACACGAATGTACCCGCTATCGGTGTTAAGCGGTTGATTGAATAATTGACTGTCGGTAATTTTCACAGACGTGAAGTAACACAGACTTTAGACTTTAATAGTTTATTAGAGTGTCACATATAAAAGTTACATCAAAGTAAGTTCAAGTATATGTACATTAAAACTTCTATATCTGGCCGTTTATTTCGACCAACGAGACACTAAAACATTATTATCACTTCATGTTACTATAAAAAAATCAACACACCATATATAATTATACTGTTATCACTATGTCATATATGCATTCAACAACTCATCGCAATAAACGTTTTAATAAACTTTTATCATAAAATCTCATTAAGATAATTATTATTACTTCTCTGATAATATGGATTTACATTGCAATAGGGCGTTGATAAGAAATGTCTTAAAATATCGAGTATCACCCCGAATCAGATTCGTAAAGAACTGATTAGCACTGGCTGCACTATTTTTTTTTCTATAATTTTCAATAATACAGTATAGATATTGTTACGTAAAGAATAAAATACCTTAAAAATTATAATACAATATTGATAATGCTCTCTTTACAAATACTGTTGATGATTAAGATATATTGACTCTATGTAGCATGTTTCCTTCTTTTGAACATGCTAAGTAAGGTGTTTGCAAGACAAAATTGTATTGCATCACTGTTCATTAATATAATTATTAAGTTTATCACAGGAAGAGTGAATATTGAAATTTTGATTTCCATATAAAGCTTTGTGAAAGAATTCGTAACGTAAATCTGAGTAAAACGTACAATCTATCAAAAAATGTATTTCATCTTTAGTTGTATGAGCGTCACAGTACTTGCAAATACGGTCATTAACAGGAGTTTTAGGTCTAGTGTATCTCCCAGTTTCAATAGCTAATGGGAGATTGCAACTTCTAAATTTGGATAATATACGACATTGGTCTCTGCTCATATTTAATTCAACATAAGTTTCTGTTTTAAAATTAGTCTTAAACAACCGATATGTTCTGAGTTTATTTCTATTATTTTCATTACCATTTCTCATCATAGTATCTAACCATTTTGTTTTAACTACATCTTGCAATTTTAATTTTGCTCACTTTAAACATACAGTTTACAGGGTTTATCAACAAAAATACAGTTATTAAGGCAAAAGCGTTAAATAATTTTTGTTACACATTTATTTTCCCCATGACATATTTATATTACAGGAGTGATTATGAACATAGTGCATTATACTATTAGTGGGCATGTTTCTCAGTCGACACCACAATCTAACAACTTCCAGTTTTTTGTTTAATTTCAGCTGAAAACGAGCCAATGTCCCCCTTAGTAGCAACATAAGCAGCATGTTTACTTACTCCGAGAAATAGCCTCCAGGCTTTATTAAGTACGGCTTCAATTTCATTATATATAGTATAACCCCATATTCCAGCACAATACATAAAAACTGGTTCTACAACAGATTCAAATAATTTTTATATACGTCAAAAGACATGCCCCCAGAATTTAAAAACTTCATATATACCAAAACCCTAAGTATTTATATTCAGAGCTATAATCTATTATCTAGTCTCCAAATTTAAAAATGAAATTTGATATAGTTGTTGACTTTCTCCTAAAATGAAATATTTTGGTTTTAGTTTCGTTTAGGGAGAGACGCCATTTAATACACCAATTGTTTAATGTATCTAGCATGCTTTGCAATCCACGGGCGCTTTCAGAAATAAGTACGATGTCATCTGCATATAAAGGAATTGCTATATCTAAATCGTTTATTTTAACCGCGCAATTTAAGTTTTTAATGTCATTTGCTAGATCGTTTATATATAAAGAAAAAAGCGTCGGAGACAATACACAGCCTTGTTTAACGCCTTGCTTAACATAAAATTATTCTGTGAAATTTTCATTAATTTTTACTGTACATGACACTGAATGATAAAGAGATTGAATGGAACTTAATATTTGACCATGAACATCAACTTGCATTATTTTAATCCAAAGACATTCTCTATTTACCGTATCAAATGCTTTTTTTAGCATCTACAAAGCACGTGAATGTGTCTTTGCGATCAAGCTTCCGATTGTTTAAATAACTTTCTTATGATGTTTGTCTGAGGATTTATATTTTAACCATATTTTCTTATGTTTGCAGACATCCTGCCAAAGTGTTTGTAATTCTAAATTCCAATAAGGTTTATGCATCGACTTATGATGTTTTACTTATATTGCTCTTCTCTTTCAATTTCACAGACATTTCGTTATTTATAAATTCTACAAAAGAAGAAAAAGCATTATTTATACCCGATTCAGTTTCCATAGTGTATTCTATTTTCTCAAAAGTGTTAGTAATCTCAACAAATGAGCTTTCACAGTTTAAAAAAGTCGCTGGCATATTATTGACATGGTAACGTTTTTGGTATATTTTGTATATCATTATCATTATCAATAGCATTTAAAACAGTACTATTTTTACCTAAGTCAATATCACAAGTTAAAATAGAATGATCAGGAACATTATGGTAACCCAATAAATTAAAATCGTTCATTACATCAGATACTGTGCGAATGGAAAAATCTGTGCAATTGGATAACTGTTCATATGGTACAATACAATAAACGACAACTGATTTCCCACGGTGAGAAACGTGTGTGAAATCCTTTTTTTTCTGATTCGACCATTACATAAGTTACAATCAATTAGAAAATCAAGCAAAAAGTCATCATATTTATTTGTTACAAAATCAATGCATTCTCTAATTTTAATATTGTCTACCCCTTTAATGAATACCGATTCATTGCCAATTCGAGAATTAAAATCACCACAAATTAGAATTTTCCCACAATTTTGATACTGGTAGATCTGAGCCATAAGGTTTCTATAAAAAAAAGTTCAACATCTTTTAGTCTACTAGAGCCATCAGGAGGCATATAACAGATGCATATATATAGACATTCGTCACAGCCTTTGTTTTTCACTTTTATCAACATTATGTCTTCAATGGTCTTCTCAACGACAGTTACATCAAAGTCCTGAAGAAAATCCCGATTGACAAATACACCAACACCACCTGGCCCTCTGCGGGCATTCAAATGAGTTTCAGCTCTATTATGGCCAATCCATTTGTAGTTATCAAAACTTAAATCAGTATCAACACGTAAACATGTTTCACATACAGCAAATATATCACAATTAAAGTTTTTAAGAACACTCTCGAAATAAAAAGTTATCTTGATTTAAAAGAGACCATCCGCCTACATTCCAAACACCGACCTTTATACTCCTCTAATGGTTACGTCTTGTGTAGACTTACATACATAGATGACCATTGGAGAGTACAAATTGCTCCGATTTACCAGTTTCCCTTAACAGTGTACGCATATTGCTTTCAACAACCATAGTTTCATGTTTTCTATCACTCTCTATATACACATTTTTGTATGTTGTTGATTTTCTGAGTTCTTTTTTATTTGAGATGACCTTAATTTTCTGTTCTATATTTTCAGTTGGCGCAATAACAACACCTGGCATCTTGTCTCTACCTCCTTTTCTGATCGCCTTGACAATTTTAATATCTTTTAATTTCAATTCGTCTCTCACCAATGCATTGACTTTGTTCAATGTAATGGAGGAATCAGTTTTCTCTCTCTGGTCAGCTTTCAGGTTTCTGATACAAATATTTCTCTCTATGGGGTCTGAAATGGGAGTAGCCACTGTCGAGGCGTACGTATTTGCGGATTTAGCAACTTCTTCAGTGAGTTTTGTTATTTTTGGGTCACTCAGAACTTTTTCTCTAACTACTTTTATTTTGGAATCAATTTCACTTTGGATCACTTTTAACAGTTTCTGCTCTAATTTATTTGATAAGCCTCCAAATCTTGTGTTAAATTCGTCTCTCACTGATTTTATTTCTTCCTGTACTACAAACAGGATAGCAGCTTTAATTCTGGTTTCAGACGTATTTAATTTTACTTCGATTGTGTCATATATCTCTGACTTAAGGCTGTCTTTGAAAGATAATAATTCTGCTTTCATCGTGTCAATCATGTGACTGTCAATGTTTGATATGATTTTCGGGGAAGCTTTCATTCTTTATTAGTTTCATGAAGTTCATCATCGGAGTCACCAGAGACACAGCTCTTACGAATATTACTCTTCATTTCGTCACTTCGTAATTATAGCACTCATGTTGGTCACCGATGGAGACATGACTTTGTCTACAAATTCAGCATATGATGTATGTTGATAATTTGTACAGAATTGTTAGTTTTAAAGCGTAACTGTTTTTGATCGCCACGATCCTCGTGTTTGGTCAAGCGGAACGGAATTCCGGTCAGAACCCGTTTTACAAGCGTATATACTCGATTGTACTTCACCCAATTGAATTTACAGTCTTCCAAATTCAAAAGTTTAACAAATTTTTAAAAAATGTAAATCGGCAAACTTTATGAATACCTTTTCAACTAATGATTCACTAAGTGTCCTTTTCCAAAAGCTCAAATTGGTGCTATAACTTGCAAAAACAATTACCTTGATAAATCACCTATGTTTACCAACGCCTGGTTCCCCAATAATACACATGTAATAATATAGGATATGATAGGACACCTAAAAGATATTCACACATTTCAACTGATTTTGATTTTAATACATCATCAAAATACACAATAAAATAAAAACACATTTTTATTTAAGAACAGAACAGATTTTTTATTTCAGACTTGTACATGAATACATCGTCATAATAACATATTTACAATACATAATATCACGTAAAATATATAGTTAAAAAATACATAACTTGTGCAGCCATTTTTCAATTAAATTTAAGTTAGTTCTTTTTTTATTATCAATATGGAAATAATGCATGTAAAACTTTTAAGTCATAAATTCATAAAAATAAGAGGATGAACAAATTTATTAAATATTTAAATAATTTTCTTTCATCGATTTAGTGAATGTTTTCAAAAATAGATTAAAGATATTCAATATATTTACATAAACTATTAAACGTTCAAAATGCAGTTTCTTAACTTCAGAGATTTCTTAATGTACTGAGCAAAACTGACTAAAATACTTTTATCATTTGTTTTAAGCAATTCCATACGGTCTTTGAAAAACATGTTTATTTATATACGTCTTTATTAAATCACTGTAGCAAGGACAGATGCAAATAAAATGGTATATATCTTCTACCTCAGTAGTGTTACAACTAAGACAATATCTCTCATTTCTTGGAATGTGATTTCTTGCATAACGACCTGTTTGAATTCTAAGAGAATGTGCTGATAATCTTATTCTAGTAACAAACAATCTTAAATCGTTTTGGAGAATATCTGAATATTGGTTGTATGCAAAACTACTTCTGAATTATTTATACTCTTCTATAACATGACTATTGCTAACTAAGCCATACTATTCTTGGATAAAGCAATCATTAACACGCTTTTTGAATATACAAGGAAATGTTTTTTTATCAAAAGAAGCATATGTAAATAAGTAAGAAAACCTATAATCATTTAATAGTTTCTTAACATTGGAAACCCGATTTTTACATTCTTTTGCACAATCATTTACACCTTGTTGATATACTTTATGTATAATGATATTGTCAGTATTAATAATTTTACACCAAAACTTTATAATTCTACTACATCGGGTCAGAGACATAGATACAGAGACTCGCGATAACTCGTAAACACCTATTGTTCTCAATCACGTGACCGTGATCTCCTCCATATTTGATCTGGTTTCCTGGCCATTTAATAAATTGTTGATTTATTGATTTATTAGGGAAGCAGACGACGCGGTATTGTATAAACCGATTCAGCTATTTTGAAACTACGTCATTCTTTTTTTAGATGGAACCTTCCGTATTAGGGGTGTTTGTAGTACGATAGCAGATTTATGTGTTACATAAACTATAAAATAAACTAGATATCAATATAAAATGTGTTGTACTACAGTCTGTTCCGATAGCGTAGTGGTAATGGTTTGAACTGTTAACCCAAATAGTCGCGAGTTCGGGCTTTATTTATGTTGAATTTGTTTTTAATTTATTTTCCATAAAAGTATCCCAGTGTACTGTTTCTTTGTGTGTTTTTTTAATTTGCTAAGTGTTGGTAGCAACCTCTTCTATAATATACATTGCCTGTATACAGGTCTCACTTAAGAATTACTCCCCTTACATTATCAAGGTTTTTACGCCAAAGAAATTAGAGCTGTGTAAAGCGGTTTGGCATTTTTTTTTGTAAAAATACATACAATCATTTGTGCATATAGGAACATTTTTATTATTTCTGCCAAGTTTGGATGACATTGGGAACTGTTTGGTAAAACCATCGAAATTGTGAAAAAGCAACCGGGTCAACCTCAAGTTTTTTTCCCGCATAATTAACCCAACAGAGGACAATCTATGGGAACAATGCACTTTAAGAACCATTGATAATGTATCCAGTGTTCAAGAAACGCATGTCTCTATATGTAGAACAGTACAAAATCAATTGTTGTGCGAGACTTATAGCGTAGCGTCTCACCACACCAAGTCAAAATCATCTAAAACAATTCTGTCTGATTGTGACTTCCGAGGAGCCTCCGATGCCGGTGCCGACTTGCTGCTGCGGATTACAGCTGACGTAATATGTACGTGTGCATATGAACATTGTAAATAAATTTTCTCCGCGAACGTTGATTTTAACAAAAAATCGTTGCATTTTGTTAATTTTGTAGTTGTTTTAACGGACAATAGTATAATACAATTAAAATTATATATCGAGGCACTCTGATACTTTTATGGCAAATAAAAATGCAAATAAAAATTCAACATAGGTACGTCTCGAACTCGCGATATTTGGGTTGACAGTTTAAACCGTTACCACTACGCTATCGGAACAGACAGTGGTACTAGATTAACGAAGGGTGGTCGTAGATTATATATATATAATAATATAATATAATTTTTCTCCATATATATATCATGTATTGTGATGCATCTGAAAAGATCCCAAAAATCGTAAATTCCGTTGTGGTGAATTTAATTATCTCCCTTTATGTAATTAAATATATATGAATTCACTGTATCTATATGATCCAACGGGTTTATAAATATGTCCTTTATATAGCATGTGAGTAGTCATGAATCCTTAACTGGATCCTACTCATATAAAGCTATCATTCCATGTATGTAAATGTGTCCACCCTGTCCAGATGTGTTGCATGTAATTCCATAGTATATAAGTCATGGTCGACACCAAATTTATTGGTTTGGCAGAGGCCTTGATATTGTATCTATGGTTTGCATTGTAGCTAGGCGCACTCGCCGTAGTCTGGTCTGTACATTTATGTCTTGGTTATTCATAAATAGTTATCTCCATATACACAGTGTATAAACGAATTGTACAGCCACTTGGAAATATTGAGTTTAATACAGTCATTTGTGAGTAATGAAGCGACAGCGTTCGAAAGTTTCGGCAGATGTGCAGGTATGTTTGAAACGTTTTCAAAGACTTCCATTTGTAATAATTGACTTAAATTGTAATACTACTAGTAGCCTTTCAATAAACCAGTTATCATTGCCTGTGTTTCATATCAATGAATGCATAGTATTTCTTGCCGATATTAATATTTTTCCGAACCCGTCATACCGTTTACTCACCTTCAATAATTCCATTAGATGGTGTAAAACAGCAATTTTTGTTTTAAAAAACTCTTTCTATGACAATTTTAATTTTACAGATTAATAGTGCTGAAATTACTAGACCAATATCTGCATATGGTATTAAAACAAATGTTCTATTTTGGAAGTTATATCTATTTATTTTCATGCAGGGTCAAAGAAACTCTGTACGGTCATTTGTCTTGTCTTTTTTACAAGGAAAATACTACTGTAATGTCACTTGTGAGTTTTATTGTACGATCGCTTGTGAGCCTTAATAATTAAATTACTGTTTCATACGTTGTAGTTTTATGCACATCACCGCAAAATAGACCATTCATTTGAATTTAAAGGCATAGATAAGTGTTTCATTGAAGTGGGCACTAATATAGCTGTTCAAAATATGAATACAGTACAAAACGAATGTTTAATATCAAAGAGACACAAAAAGACTGCACACGAAACACTTGATGGAAAAAACAATAATGAATAACCGGGATCTTCGCCATCATCAACGAAAAGTTTATTGTGTAATGATTGTGGGAAGATATTTATATCTGCAGAAGGGCTAAGATAACATACCAGGACAGGTCATAAAAGGATCTTTCAATTCACCTGCAATTTGTGTCAGAAAGGATAAAACCCTCTATGGAATTATAAAGGACATATGGCATCGCATGACCTGGCACTAAAAGAAAGATGCAAGACATGTAAAGCAACATTCGCCTTTAGGAAAAGTCTTTCTTAAACATCAAAATATGTGTAGCGTTACTGCTGAAAGAGTTCAATGTCCTGTGTACCCCCAACGACTTTGTGACCAAAGACATAATACATGAACATACCAGGGATGTTCACGACCAGAAGGGAAACTTTTGCAAAAACTGTGGCAAGTTATCGATTTAGCGATCCAGCCTTGCATACCACTTGAAGAAATGGGTCTGATGCATAGAGTATCCATCACCAAAAATGTTACAGTTTAAGTTAAAAAGGATTTAGCCTGAGCAAGTCTGTGATGTTGTTTTGTACATAGTTTACTCGTTCGGCAAAACAAGCAAATAGCTTGTCTTCATAATTATTTCGGACATACATGTATATTAAGTTTAGGCCGTTCTACACGTATTTGAGCATTCATTTTCTTTTGATTTTCTTATTAAATTTATATATATTTTTTTCAGTTTAGGTTGTTTTGTTCGTTAAAAATAAACAAGTTAGATATGGCCTTTCCGTGATGTTTAATCATAATTTACGAGATCTCGTACATCTATTAATTTGAGACTGTTCATTATATAAGTAACATGTGAGGGTTAATTACCTACATTAGTGCAGATATTTAGTGATTGAGATGAAAGTTCTTGTTAAGTGTAATAATTTTTTTTTATTAGCAATGGAATTTTAAAAATAAAAGATTTAAATTATTTTGTCATAGTTGTATTCCATAACAAATTAAACAGTAAATAATTACTTGTAAACTATTATTTCTAAAGTTTCATTTTAAAACAGAAATTAAATCACACACGACAGTGTCGGTACAGAATAGTGCTGAAACGATTAACCGGGTAACCGTCCAGTTACAGATTTAGTGATAAACCGGTTTCAAATTAACTAATTGGTCACAAGTTGATCCTCTTCAAAGGTTCATTATTTAGTAGCAGACATGTTCTGTATATGCCATCCAGAGTATTTAAAACAGACAGTTTATTTGTTTAACTCACTATATTCTACAAGTGACTGTACAAAGAAACTCGGGAAATTGGGCGAGCGATCGTACAGAATGCATACAAGTGACTGTACAGATTTTCGTTGTATTAACGCATTTATAATCGATTATTTTTCTGTATTCTAAGACTATTTTCGGATTTATTGATGACTCAGTTCTTCCAGAACTGTATTATCGACTATTCGAGTCTACTTATAACATTTTATGGTGGTCATTAGTTTGAAAATCTGACGATTTGATCAGTGTGCGTCTAATTTGGGTTGGGAGTTTAGACGAGTTTTAATCACATCTTTATGCAAAATGGCTATATTTGATGTTTCAGAATAGTGATATTGTTAGATATAACACTAATATACAACAAAAAAACAAACTGTGTGGGGATAGTGTACAGCAATAACTTGTAAGAAAGATTTAACTTACCAGCCGCTCAGGAGAGCCGATGGACGACAAGACAAGAATCTCTCGCTTCGTTACTCACAAATGACCGTACAAACTCAAAATATCCAAGTGACTGTACAGTTCGTTTATACACTGTGATATATATATCATGGATTGTGAATGGGCATTTGAAAAGATCCCAAAAATCGTAAATTCCGTTGTTGGAATTTAATTATCTATCTTTATGAAATTAAATATATATGAATTCACTGTATCTATATGATCCAACGGGTTTATAAATCTGTTCTTTATATACCATATGACTCGAGTAGTCGTGAATCCTTAACTGGATCCTACTCATATAAAACTATCAGTACATTTATGTATCGGTTATTCACAAATAATTATCTCCATATATATATGTTTGTAGTAGTAATTTTAATAACTTAACTGTTGTGTTTTTACACCAGGCAAACATATGCATCATGTTGGTTCAGTGGTGTTGCCGAAATAATGTATTATGTAATTACTTTTTGGGTTGATGGGTATTTCTAACGTTGAGTGATGTGGGTTCAGTTAAGTGTTATTTACACATTTTATAGGCTCATTACCTAAACCGACAGCTTTGTTTCAAGTGATAGCAAGACTTACGTTAGATAAATATTCAGTAGATCTAGTACACCAATGACAGCTAGTTCAATGTTTGTTTGTTTTTTGTTGGTAAATTAACATTTCTGTCATTTCCGAAACATCCCTGTCATTAGAGAAGCCTTATTTGTCGTTTCGGTAATGGCCGTGTTGGAAATGACATTTTAGCAATATTTTACACAAAAAAAACGTCTTAATTGATCTAGCAATGATGACAATGATACAAGTAGATCTAGATCTGCCTTTATTAACACATTCCTTTTACATCAATGCAGTTACCTGAGTAAAGGACTTTTTCATACCCCGTGTCGTAATAAAAGTTATTTTCTTTAACAAATTGGCCGTATTCGAGTGTTTTATGCAGCAGATATATTAATAAAGACAATTAACCAACTACTACGTAAATATAGTTTATGTCCTTTTCAAAATACACTATGGTTTGACCATAAATTGTGGATTTACTTCTATTAATTATGAAAAATGTCTTGCTGAAACAAGCGCACCAAACAATTATTACATGTCCTTAAATAAAACTTTTTTTCTCTTCATTCTAATGAGTTTTCATGGACCTCTGTCATTATATTATTCTATAATTTTACATTTCCAATGAAAACCTACACGTAAAACCGGCATTGTTCAGAACTTCAATAATGCAAGCTGGCAAATACAGTCATATGGTCAATGTATTAGATATCTGTTGTATGGCCGATAAATCAATTAAAGTTTTATTGACTGTAGTATTGTTCCCACGCATCCGTGTATTAGACCAAGCGCAATCATTCTGCTTTGACGTAAAAATCAATATTTTATAGGAAGACGCGCGCGAGTGCGAAATCGTCAATATGACGTCATTGCTTCATGAATATTCATACAGCACCTGCCATTTTGGATTCTGAACGCAAGAACAAGCATCTTTTTGACAAAATATGGTAGCAAAATTCAACTTCTAACAATTGTGTAATTATATTAGAACGGCACGCATTAGAATGGGTATTCTGTAAATAAGTATGTGGAACAAATACTTTGTGATCTTGACTGGATATCTGCTGTTATTGAGTGTCGGGAAATTTCCTTGTTTTGGAGACAACATTGATCATCAATTTCCATTGGGTACACTTGGTGAGTCAATGTCGCAGAAACGCTTACTTACAAATTGCTTCCTATTATGGAGTTCTGTTGTTTTGTACATGTAATCGCTTTTAATACCCCAAAACAATTTCTGTCGAAAGAGAGTTTGTGATTTTTACGTTAGTAATGACATAGTAATACATGATTTGCTCATTTTCGTTTGAATACATGACCTGTAGCATAACTCTAAATTGGATCAATTTTATCACAAGAACGCTTGCATTTTTTATGTTTGCAGCTTGACCATTTATGCGCATGCCAATTTACAGTGAATGTGAAGGGAATGGCCGTATCTAATGTTGAGAGAACTTGTGGCTTGACCGTTTTGCCTTAAATTGTATTTGACTTAAATAATATTTTTTGATAATATGCATGATAAATATTGTAATATGTGTTTATATGTTTTAAACTAAGTGAATGTAAAAGCTATATACATTTATATGTTGTTAAAATGATATTACTGTAATTGTGTTTCCCCTTAAGTGTCATGGCGGGGCGGGCCGCCCTGCCATTTTTCTATGGGGCCCTGCCCTTTTCTTATACCGCCACGCTTAAATAATTACCGCCCCTAATGCCCTTTTTAATAAACAATAATAGACACCGCTGTGAAGAATAAACGGTACCTCCCGCTGTGTTCCTTTATTGGCTAATCAGACTGAAGACACTACATGTGTCGTTAGGTAATTTCCAATATGTGTATACACTCGATTAACACATGGTTCCCGCTTTAAGTGCATTATCATATTATTCTTTCATAGAACGCGGTCCCATTAGAATGGTTCTCATTTCAAGCTATCCAATTATATCAAACTAGGATTGATTGATTGATTGAATATTTAGCGTCATTTTTATGCCATCGAGGGCTAACAGACGATCAGTTAACCTAACCAATGTTTCCTGGGATTAACCAGAACTCGAGCACATCCCGTCTCCACAAGTAACTGATAACTTTCCCACTTGAATCAGTGGTGAGAGACGAATGATAATGAGACACAATGTTGTATATCAGTCATCACAGAGACTGTTGCCGGGCGGGGGATTCAAACTCACGACCCCTGGATTGATAGTCAGACGCGTAACCGACTGAGCTAATCGGGCTTGGCTAGGAAGCAAGCGTTATACACACACACCCACCATGTGCGATTGTTTTGATAACCAACTGAAGGTGTTGACAATGTTTTTCACAAGATTTTAAATCGACTACTGACCACGTGTCGGCATAACTTTTCAATTAATTCATTAACCGCCCAATCACGTGAAGTCTATGTAGTATGTGTGCAATCAGTCGGAAAGAAACACTTAATAAAGTGTGTCATGACCATTTCTCAGATCAGACAACTAGAAATAGATCGCAGTGTATAGTAAGGGCTTTAAAAAAAAATTGCAAAAATATATTTATTTATGGTAATATACCATATATATCTATGACTAATTCATGTAAATAAACAGTGTAAAACTTAATAAATAAACCTGTTTCCAACCAACCACCCCCATAAATCCATCCACTCCACTACTAAATTTACAGTTGCAGAGTCCAGATTTAAAAAAAAAAATATTGCCCCACCACCCCTGACCTCGCCATTACCAATTTATTTTTTGTATTGTTCAAACTTGTAAAGACCATCTTTACTTGTCAAACCATCTTTATTTCCAACTGATTAGTCTAAAAGTTTTATTTATTCTGTTATTTATTTTGTTTCTACTGCATTCCAGCAGAAAGTGAGAATAAACAAATAGTGGACACTTTGTAACGCGTTTGTTTTGCCTGTTTGAACCAGTTATTTATTGACAAAAATTGATAAATTGTTACTTATAAAAAGCTTCATAAAACACACCCTCAAATCAGAATAATTGCTCATCCATTCATGAGTCTGATCCTCGTCTCCAGAGAGAGAGAGTTATCATCAAATGAATCAATATCAAAGTCAGAAAAATCACACTCGTCCAAGTCGCTTTCTAAAAGACGCCTAAAATCTTGAATATTTTGATAAAAAAAATTCTAATAACACGGTCACAATGAAAATTTTGATGTTCTAAAGCGAACTGGCCGATTGTTTTCATTCTCCTGGTATATTCAACTTGATCCTCTGTTCTCAGCGGGACAATTTTTGATTTTAGTTTAATTGAGATAACGATGAAAGGTTTATTACCGAATTTGCAACTCGGTATATCACTGGCCACGTGTCATATACCACCTTCAAATTTTCCCAACCGACGACAGCTATCAGCTGTAAAAACAAACCAAATCTTCAAAGATGCCTATATTTTTATTTTTATTAGCTATGCATAAAGTAAAAACACGGTTATTTTTAGAAATATGACCTTGTTTCAACTAGATTGTTCCAGATCTCGCATACAACTTTCGCGCGTGATCTATGGGAATGCCCTCGTTTCATTGGACGCTATTTATTGCGTAATTATTAATAGTAACCACATGATTTTTTTGGGGGATCAACTTCCTGTAGAATTAATGTGTACGAAAAGAAAGGTCGGACATTTGTTTTGAGCGTAAATATGCAATAATTTTGAGTTTAAAAACACACTGCGGGGAAATGCGGTATCATGAAGCAGTCGATAACTACGGGGGTTTGCGGTATTGAGACGCACTGGATAGATGCGGTCTTTTGCGGTATTGAGGCGTACTGGATAGGTGCAGACAGGTGCGTTTTTTTGCGGTATTGAGGAGCAAAGGGTTAAAACGGTTTAAATTTTTAACATTTTTTTAAGACTTAAACATATTTTATTGACTTAAACTTTACAGTTTCTCATCATTATACATACAATAGACAATATTTTTGCACATGACAGATATAAGCAATATAAACATTAAATTTTGCAAGAGTATAAAATGTTTAGTATATAGACGTGTCTGTTAAACAAAATATATTAAGTAACAAAAAACATATGATTTACCCATATACCGTATATTCCCTTATTAACGCCCCCACTCTAATAAACGCCCCCCACCTATTTTTCTTAAAAATTAAAAAACAAAACGTATATGCGATTTGAGTGCTTATTCGCCCATCTTTCCCTGATCGATTATTTTGTTACACAGTCAACAATTAGCGAAGTGTTTATTACCTTTGGACTCTTTAACCCATTGTTTATATCTTGGGTGACCACTTAATCACTTTTGGTTGAACAAATACTTCCCCATATTTGCTGTTTAATACTAGTAAAAATGCTGTCTGTTGATTAAAACATTCCAAAACGTCGGAAAATGCGGTTAGTCTGTGTACGCTGAAAGCTCATTGTTCCACGTTGATAAGAGCAAGCGTCCAAGTGATTTAAAGTGAAGAGTACAATGACCATAAATTCGGATATTCCAGTACGCAGACTAGTAATTTCATACAGATTTTCAGCTTTTTTTCATCCTATGTCGATTATTTCATTCACTCTAAAATAATTCTGAACCACTTTTTCGGGGATTTAAACCGGATTTAAGGTTTTTTTCATGGTTTTATTGGTTTTATTGTATTTTTAACTGTTTGCTTTTTTTATCTTTTATAAACGCCCCCACCTTGTAAAATGTAACACCCCCGGAGGTGTTAATTAGGGAATATACGGTTACCTTAGTATTTTACCCACCCAGTTATAATAAAGTAATTCAGCTTATTTATTAACAACACATACATAACATTTGACATAGCTTTCATGAGAATGTACTATTAATTCGTTAATTCAAAAAAGTTCGGAATAGAGCATCTAATTTTTAAAGCTTCCGATGTATTTGCTAAGTTTAGCAAATTCAATTTTGTTTGAAGATTGTAGCAATGTTACAAATTTGACCATACTTGGTCTTCTTATATAATATTTTTTATAAACTTATTTCTAATATCAGTATACATAGACCACAATAAAACAAAATGACACTCGTCTTCAATATCATTACTGTTACAAACTTGGCATTTACGTTCGTTTTTATCTAATCTGTCTCTGGAATATCTACCAGTTTCGATTCTAAATGAATGAGTGAATATCGTAATTTAGTTAAAAAGCTGCCTAAGGTTTTAGTACACAATAAATCAAGATAGTTTTTTTAACCAAAAGTTAATTTTACATTTCTGTATAAAACATTGAGAAGTCTATTTGAAATGAGATCTGCATTCCAGTTTTGAATAAAACAATCTACTACTCTTTAGAGAAATAATGAAATAAATGTTTTATTAATACCATTAGTTGGTTCATCCCAAACATACATAAACCCATACATTTTACATTTGACAACCAATTTATTTTCCCATTTTCACAGTCTTCATAGTGTACTCTTATATACACAATTTAAAATCACATTATCCGAATTTAGTAGCCTTATCCAGTATTTGATTATTCTTATAAATCTTGATATAAAAAGCGGATAGCGGCCAAGGTCTCCATAGACACCTGCATTGTTCGTCGTTAACTTAACCCTGAAAATATTCTTACAGAGCTTTAAATTTATTCTCATGATATCCTTGGACTTGGTGAATCCCCATACCTCACTCCCATAACTAAGAATACAAAAGCATCAAATAATTGCAAAGATGTTTTTGGTTGAATTTCAAATTTTCTTATTTTTGAAGTTAAAAGATTCATTGCTTTTAACGCTTTATCATAGATTAAAGCATTGTGTAAATATAATATTCATCTTATAAGGGTACTTGAACTATCAAATACTATTGAATAAATTACTTTATAATTGATTAATAATAAGGCTACTACAATAGTATCATGTATTATTAATAAGGCTACTACAATATCATCAAGGAACTATAGTATATCCTTCTATAGTTCCTTGATATCATGTATTATTAATACATGATATTGTAGTAGCCTTATTTAAGATGATTCATACATTTACCAAAACATACATGTATCATACTTGTTATTAGTGCTAAAAATGGTGCTCAACACAACACGCAATAAAGTAATGACTTTTATTTCTATTTTTTTGTACGTGCCAAAAAATGACCCTTTTTCAATTGGTACCCTGCCCTTTTTCAATCCTGGGGGAAACACTACTGTAAACATTGTTTAAAATTATGTAATTTCCCTGATCATCCCTTGTATGGTGCCATAACCTGGTTTGATCACAACCAGAGTTTGATCATTTCAGAGAAATACGAATATCACTCATGCATATTTCGACTTCCACACAAATGTCAGTATTTACAAACAATATCAAAGTGGTCGTTGAATGCAATGAAAAATATAAAAGATAATTTTTTCGATACAAGTAAGAAAGTCATATAGAATGAAAATAAGTAAAAAGTTTGTTATGAGAAGTGAATAATAAAGGTGAGTATAATTATAAAAATGCCTTTATGAAGTCAAGGATTTGTATAGAAAGAAACCTGACTAAATGTTGATGAAACAGCACACGAAGGATTTATAATTTGCAAATTAATCATTCATAATTCACAGGCAACTGATTTCTTGTACAAAAACTGTAAGATGAATGTAATCTTAGATGTTTAAACATGTTTCTATCACGCAAAATGATCTTGAATTAAAGATATTGAGGTAAGAAGGATAATTTATCGTAATTTGTCGTTATTTTAGCTACAGTATACAAATTTTGTAATCATAAGAATTTCAACAATTTTAAACTCAAATTTCTGGGAATGGTATTGTTTTAATGACAATTTCATTCTGCAGTGTAAGAACTTTGATCTGTGTTCCTGCATATCCAGTTTTACTGGCGGAGGAAGACCTCAGACTGAGTAGAACCACTGTCCTTCCGCAAGTAACTGGAAACTTTCTCACATAAAGTTTTTGGAGTGAGCAGGACTCGAACCTACGATCTTAGCGGTGAGAGGGAAGTGATTTTGAGATGGCGCCTTAGACCACACAGCCAAGGAGGACCCTTAAGTCAGTGTTTTAATTAGTGACTAGATCTATGTAAATTTTTTAGAAATATTTTTATTTCAAATAAACTAGAAAAATTCAACAACCTCATGCTGTTAAAGGCTCATTAAACTTCCGAAATGGTCATTTTTATTTTTTATTTTAGTCAATTTTACTCTTCCAGATGATAGAATACATATTTATTTGATCACTGAGACTTTGCAAATGAATAAAAGAAATATAAAGCACATAATTAGTACATAATTAAGAACAAGTTTTGTTTACAAGTTGATGTTCATCTCTTTCTGATAAACATCTCTGGCAGAAAACGGTGAGTTATGAAGTTTGTTCGTAAATGCATCGGTCGGTCATATATGATCAATTCACTTCAGAGAGAAACATAGTATTGGGAACTGTAGGGGATGCGGTTAAAATTAAATAACCACTTGCTGTTAGATAGTTTTTAAGAACATCCCCTTTATTCCCCTCAGTGTATTAATGAACTGGAACCCACAAGCTAATTTATTGCACGTAAGCAACGAATCGTTCATATAAAATTAAATATAAAACTGAACTAAACAAACCACCCTTAGCAGCCTCTCAATATTGACTGCGATAAAGTGGTTTGTGACGTAATAGCGTGTGCGATAGTATCATGCGTATATGCAAGGGAGGATCCTGAGCAAGAGTTAATAGACCAAACTAGTATTCCGTACTTATTGTTTTTCAGTGCATATAAGTTATATAATGTGTACTACATACGATAGTTTTATTGCAGACATCAATATATTTTTTAAAAAAAGAAAACCATATAACGATACAGTCAAACCTGTGTAAGCTGACACCTCTATTAAGCAACCACTAGTCTTAAGCAGACACATTTTCTTTTTCCCATTTCTATGCTTAAAGAGCAAATTAACCTGTATTAAACAACAACCTGTGTTAAAAGGCCACTTTTGCTAATTACCTTGATTGGCTGCTTAAGACAGGTTTCACTGTACATAATATTAGTGAAGCCATAACTTTTTTAACCTTGTTAATGAACCCCTTATCTAATAGTTTTAATCCGCACACTACCACTGCAGTATTCATTTGTGTACTTTTGAACACTGGCAAAGGTACAGTTCGAAATCAACCGAGTCATTACGGAATTACAAAATGTAAAAAGTTAAAAGCTTGGTCCGCTCGTCTAAGAAATACACTTCGATCAAAGGTACTTATTTTCTCGCTTTTTTAAAAGCAGTCAGTCACTAAGGGGTCTACAGGAATGGTTTGAGCAATATTATAAACTCATTTAATTACAATCATATTTGTTTTTATCAAAAAGTGTGCATTCCAGAAGTTTAATAAGGCTTTAAATGAATTGACATTGTCATGAAATAAATATATTGAAAAATATTCACTCACCTGAAAAGTAAATGCAGTTTTATCTACTTCCATTTATTTGCTCATCTACATTTCTCTCATGTCATTTAAGTTTAACACATTACATCATCTATTCATGTGATCCAAATCTGGTGACACACTTTTGTTGAAAGTATATTTGAGTCCTTGTGATCTAACGTGAATGGTGACGACAATAAGTAGGTATTTGTTATGTTCTTGGTAGTAAATAATTATTTTACATGGCTGGAAAATTCCACTAATTAGATCGTCATGACGAGTGAACATTTGGTCAGGACGAGTAAGATTTAAGAAACTCGGACCTTAATACTAAAATGTTGGAAACAGAGGACGAGTAGTTCTTATCAGAAATTTCAAGCCCTGTTTTATAATTATTTAAATATTATAAACAAGCATTTAGTGTCGATATCCACCTTGCATTAAAATATTTAATGGCAATTCTTAAGTGATTGAAAACCGATAACACCATGATATGGGAGCACATAAGGCACCAGTCCTGTGTGTAGCTATTTTGAAAACAAACCAGGACTGTACAAATATGCACAAGCTTTACTAGTTCTGCATTTTTAAGTCTACCTGTGATGGTGGATATATTACGAATGTCTTTCCATGGCAATATTAGATCCTGCCCAATTACATCCAGGTATTTTGATGGCCACAGATGCCTCAAAACTATCATGTTTTTTTCAGCGTTTTTATTGTTTTTTTTAGTATTTTTTTGCTGCTAATCAAAGTTTATTGAAAACTTGGTGGATCATGTTTTTGGAGACATCATGGCATCGGATAGTGAAGGTATAACAAACTATTTCTAAAACTGTAGATTTTATTTCTAAAAATACATTTTTTCACCAAAAATTCCTCATATATGTGATATATAAAGTATGTATGAAATATGGAAATTTCAGCAAAATAGTCATTTAACAAAAACAAACTTTGTTTTATTTTTGAAAGGTGAGCGTAGCGAATGCATTCAATAGTAAAAGGTATCCCACTGGAACACTCAACTTTCCAAAGTTAGAGTCCCATAAAAAAAAGGTGTCCTCGGAATCGCGAGACTGCATTAATGCATTAATGCCCTACATTCTTTGGAAAGAAAAAATGATAATCATATGATAATGTAACCAAGTTCATAACCAAATCAACAATGTTTCTTTGATGAAATTAGAAATAAAATTGATGTATTAATGTATTTATTAGGTCACCTGAAATTTTGTCTCAAGGGACTTTTTGTGATCACCTTTTGTCCGTCATCATGCGTCATCTGTTGTGCGTCCGTAAACAACTGACATTTTCGACTTCCTCTCAAAAACTAAAAGCAATCGTAATGAAATGTTGTATGCAGCTTTGGTACCTAAGGGTGGCTCAAAATCTTCTTACTAAAGGAAACACTGGGAACCAAATAGTGGGCATGATTACAGAGTCAATTTTTTTAACCTTTTACTTTATATATACTCGTTTTCTCGCACCAATCACAGAAGGCCTTTGAAAACAGTGCAGGAAGTGTTCAGATTGCTCGTAAAGAGCAATCTGAACACTTCCTGCACTGTTTTCCACTCTCCCTTATGGAATCTAAAGTCACCAACATATATGTAACTTATATGTGGCTTATGTGAGTCCTAAATGGGACATATATGAGACATATAAGGTACATATAACTGCCATGAAATCCTGACTATGTGTGTTATATGTATAAGGCCACTATATGTCTAACTCATCTCAACATAATTATATGTCCCATATATGACAGTTGTATGGGAATGGGGCACATGTAAGTCCAGTATAAGGCAGTTATAAGTTCAGACAATATTGTCTATAAGGTCCATACATACTGGCCAAAACTGGTAACATGATACTGTGAGCCCATGATTATGCTGATATAACGGCTATTTCAAATTCATGGAAGAGTTACACGCAAAGGAAAAGAGGAAACATGTTTTATATCTAATATTCTGCTGGATTATAAGAGCAAGTATAATTTTGTTTGATTTGATTTGATTTGATTACAATATTTAAGAATTAAATGGAAACTATGGTTGTACTATATACATTATTATCTCTCTTTTTCTTGATCTATGAGAATGTTTTGATTTGGTAACTGTCTCTTTTACATGGATACTGATTGTGAATGTTTACAAAAGCAATTTTACTCAAGGAGCAAAGGGAACTTGATAAATCATCCCCAAATATCAAGCTAACAATTGAAAGATTTCAATAACAATAATTTTCTTGGAATTTACTGGCTGATTTAAATTAAAGCACATCAATATAGATATGTAAGTACCTTGATGATAAAATACAATACATATCTTATGAATTGAAGAAAATCCAGTGTTTGTATTATATTTGTGTTCGTCCTAGTGTACAGTGGAAAGTCAAAGTGATCAAGATGGGGGCTGAGAATTAATGTATATATGCATGCACCCAAAGGTATTCGTTGTTATCAAATTTATACTACAATTTCTGCTGTATACATGCTGGCAGAAATACTGACTTATTGAACAGTTTCCAAGCCTATATTGGATTATATGGGACATATATGTCATATATATGTGGTTGTCATATATGTGCCTTATAAGGGACATTCTTATATGTAGATCACATAATATATGTCTGAAGACTTATAAAGGACATGTATGACACATATATGTGAAACATATTTATAACCCACATATATATATATGTTGTTTATAAGGGTCTTATATCTCATTTGCATTTAAAATCCTTATATTGGACATATATGAAATCTAGTATAAAGGACATATAAGGCACATATATGTGCCTTATAATTTTCTCATATATGTCACATGTAAAAAGTTTCCATAAGGACTGTCAGTTAATATAAACATAATTCACCCAATAATTCAAAAGCCTTCTATATTAGAGGTGTCCAAAGGCGTCTATATTAGAGGTGTCCAAAGGCGTCTATATTAGAGGTGTCCAAAGGCGTCTATATTAGAGGTGTCCAAAGGCGTCTATATTAGAGGTGTCCAAAGGTGTCTATATGAAGTAAAGGGTTAAAGCATGATATTGTAAAACAGATTAAAACAGATTATTAAATTGTTTCTAAAGTAGAAACTATGATTAATTCTGGAAATATGTTGGGAAGTGCTTCGTTGCTCCAGTAGGTTTATCATATACAGTGAAACCGGGTTAAGCAGCCAGTCAAGGTAATTAGCAAAAGTGGCCTTTTAACACAGGTTGTTGCTTAATACAGGTTAATTTGCTCTTTAAGCATAGAAATGGGAAAAAGAAAATGTGGCTGCTTAAGGCAAGTGGGTGCTTAATAGAGGTGATCGCTTACAAAGGTTTGACTGTAGTTTGTATCCATTGTTAGAGTGAAATTTCTTGTTTGTGAGTTGGTTTGTAGAATATTGAAATTAAAGTCACTTTATAAAATTTGTTCATTATGTTCTCCATAAATCTTTCAAGGTTTGAATATAATTATTATCTATTCAGTTGTCGAGGATTCAGCTGGATGGGGACTACTCGCATTATTGATCAAGAGCCAAATTTTATTCCTGCTTTTAATAAAATTACACTGATTTCCTGGTAAAAGTTGACAGTTTCCATATTGAGGGGAAAATAATTTACTTATTTGTTCCGAGAAGAAAAGAAGATAAGTGGCATTTATGTGGGAGAATACACAGAAGGCAAGAAACAAAGGAGTTGAAAGTATATACTAGTCAGAGCATTTGTATAAGGTGACATACTGGATATTTTATTTTTCCTACGACTAGTAACTTTTTAACTATTTTGGTACCATGCTGGTCAGTGGTTATATAGTCGGTCTATTTTTTAATATTGCATGAAATTTTTTTACTGAACATGAAATTTACAATGCTATATTTTTACACTTTGCAACATATTGTTGGAAATAAAAGATGTGTGCATTTGCCTGAGGCGCTCTTGTTTTATAGTAGTGCAAGAATATGGTTTTATAATGAATGAAATATTTCTTCAAGATTTTCTTTTTATTTTCTGAAACATTCAATTTATCCATTTAATGCATTTTTAGCTCTACTTGCTAAAGGCTAATGCGATGGCGGGTTGTCTTTCGTCTGTCTTACGTTGTCTGTCGTCAGTTGGCAACACTTTCTCTAAATCCACTGTGCCAATAAAACACAAACTAAACATGGATGTTAAAATTGCATAGGACACTATAAAGTTGTTGTTTTATTGCGAACTGAAATTCAAGATGGCCTCTGTTACTAAACATAGTAACAAACTTAAAAATATATTTTTCTCATGAACCGCCGGACAGGTTTTAAAAATATTTATGTAGTAATGATAACTACCTATAGTTCTTTTAGATTTGTACAAATGGTGTCCCTAGGGTTAAAAAAGACCCTGCCCTGAGGGTTCAATTAGGGGACAGATACATTTTAATAAACATTAATGCTATTTTTTTAGCTCACCTGAGTAAAGCTCAAGGTGAGCTATTCTGATCGCCTGTTGTCTGTCGGCCGTTCGTTAACTTATTTGTTGTGTACACTCTAGCACTCGCATTTTTCATTGGATCTTCACTAAACTTTTATAGTAGTTATATAACCATAATGTCTTGGACAAGTTCTCGAACTGGCCAAATCAGATTATTAATGCCATAATAATGACCCTTGAAACATTAAAAAATGCACTATTTGACCTTGTGTGTACTCTACCACTCAATTTTTTTCAATTGATCCTCACCAAACTTGCACAGTAGTTATATAACCATAAAATCTTGGACAAGTTCTTGAACTGGCGAAATAGGATTATTAATGTCAGAATTATGGCCCTTGAAACATTAAAAAATGCACTATTTGACCATGTGTTCACTCTAGCACCCACATTTTTCATTTGATCTTCGCCAAAGTTGCACAGTAGTTATATAACCATATCTCAAGACAAGTTCTTGAAATGGCTAAATCAGATTATTAATGTCAGAGTTGTGGCCCTTGAAAAATTAAAAAATGCATTATTTTACCGTGTGCACTCTAGCACCCGCATTTTTCATTTGATCCTCATCACACTCGCAAAGTAGATATATAACCATTATATCTCGGATAAGTTCTTAAACTGACCAAATTGGATGTTTAATGTCAGACTTATGGACCTTGAAACATTAAAAAATGCACTATTTGACTGTGTGTTCACTCTAGCACCCACATTTTTCATTTGATCTTCGCCAAAGTTGCACAGTAGTTATATAACCATATCTCAAGACAAGTTCTTGAAATGGCTAAATCAGATTATTAATGTCAGAGTTGTGGCCCTTGAAAAATTAAAAAATGCATTATTTTACCGTGTGCACTCTAGCACCCGCATTTTTCATTTGATCCTCATCACACTCGCAAAGTAGATATATAACCATTATATCTCGGATAAGTTCTTAAACTGACCAAATTGGATGTTTAATGTCAGACTTATGGACCTTGAAACATAAAAAATGCACTATTTGACCTTGTGTGCACTTTAGCATTTGTATTTTTCATTTGACTCTCACCAAAGTTACACAGTAGTTATATAACCCTAATATCTCAGCTAAATTCTTGAACAGGCCAAATTAATTAATTAATTAATTAATGTCAGAGTTGTGGCCCTTGAAACATTAGAAAAATGCACTATTTGACCGTGTGTGCACTTTTTCATTTGATCCTAGTAGTTATATAACCATACTATCTCAGACAAATTCTTTAACTGGTCAAATAGGATTATCAATGTCATAGTTGTGACCCTTGAAACATTAAAAAATACAATATTTGACCTTTTACAAAGCTTCTGCAAAAATTGCTGTCTTTGGCATTGTCTCTTCTGCCACAGGTGAGCAATTAAGGGACATTGTGGCCCTCTTGTTTTAAAATGGAACTGATTTTGCCTATATTTGCACAGAAGCATTGTTTGGTCAAGGAGGTTCAGATTAGTATAAATTGCTGGGTTCCACTGTCTTGAGGGGTCAGGAGGGGCCCTAAAGGAGTAAAAACAACGAATAATTCATATTTGGTATAAATTATCTCTATGACATGTGTAAGTGTTTGAATAAAGATAAGAATTAAGGGGCTCATATTTATTGGGGTCCTGTAAGAGGACTTAGAATTTTACATAGGAATACTATGGAAAGTCAGAAAACTCTTAACAAATAAGATTTTGTTTAATAAAGATTTACTTTCCAAAAGGAGCCAGGATGGACTCTCAAAATGATTAATGGGCAGTCATATTTGTTCATACTCTTGGGTCCTATTATAAGGCAGACTGTGTTATAGAGATAATTACTTTGAAAATATGGAAGTTGATTATTCACATCTATTGTGCTGTCTGACTCTTAAGTGAATGGTATTGTTTGCATTGTAATGTGATATATTGTGTATTTCGTTACAAAAGATACACTCGGATATGTATTTAATTAATAAAAAAGAAAAAAGTAAAGAAAAATGTTTTCGTGTTTTGATCAAACTAAAATTTGCAGCCATTTCCGTGTAACCATGATGTAAAAACAGGTGTCTATAGATATAAAAAGTCACTCTTCATTTTAATTCAAAGTCAATGCTATTAGTGTTACAATATTAAAAAAAGATATAAAGAGTATTTACAACAATAAAATATGTATAAGCCTTCCTCTTTCTACTGTTTCTAGACATGATTAAGGAATGATGTGATGAAATTGCCGCGGTATATTTATACCTGTCAACTGCTTGTGATCACTCGATAATAACAAAGTATGCAAATGGCTTCCATGTTTGGCACGTGTCAGCATTTATTGAATCACTCTGATTATTACAAACTGTTAATACTCAATGCTGGCATGAATCAATAGCTGGAACTATTCTCATTAAACCACCATGAGGTAAAGGTTATAACAGTTTGTTCCAATGTTGTAATCAAGACTAATTGGTAAGTAGAAGATGAGCGATGATCAAATCAAAACATGGCAATGATATTTTGTTTGGTTGTCATTAGCTCTACTGGCCAAAGGCCAGAAGTGCTTATGCGATGGCACGTTGTCTGTCGTCCGTGGTCTGTCGTCTGTCGTCTGTCGTCTGTCATCTGTTAGCAGCACTTTCTCTGAAACCACTAGGCCAATTAAACTGAAACTTCACATGCAGTTTTCTGTTGCATAGGAGACTATACAGAAGATTATTTTTTTTCGATCTGAAATTCAAGATTGCCGCCGTTACTAAAAATAGTCCAAAACTTAAAAAATCTTCTTCTCATGAACAGCCCAACAGATTTTCAAAATGTTTATGTAGTAATGATGACCAACTATAGTATTGTTAGATTTGTTCAAATGGTGTCCCTAGGGTTAAATATGACCCCACCTCGAGGGTTCAATTAGGGGACACATGTCATAATATTTTTTTTTTTTTTTTTTTTTTTAAATTGATATGATTTTGCCTATATCTTCACAGAAGCATTGTTTGGTGAAGGAGGTTCAGGTTTGTAAAAATGAATGGGTTCCACTGTCTAAAGGGGTCAGGAGGGGCCCCAAAAGGGTAAAAATTCAGAATTACTAAAATCGTTTTCTTGAGAACCGGTATGTCACATTTGTTCATATTTGGCATAAATTATCCCTATGTGTAGGGGTTTGATTGCAGATAAGAATTTAGGGGCTAAAATTTATAGGGGCTTAGAATTTTACATAGGGATACTATGGGAAAACAGAAAATTCTCTTTTTCTTTCATCCTTTCTGAAACCACTAGGCCAATTAAACTGAAACTTCACATGCATGTTTCTGTTGCATAGGAGACTATACAGAAGATTTTTTTTTTTGATCTGAAATTCAAGATGGCCGCCGTTACTAAAACTGGTCCAAAACTTAAAATCATCTTCTCATGTACCGCCCAATATATTTTCAAAATGTTTATGTAGTAATGATGACCAACTATAGTATTGTTAGATTTGTTCAAATTCTGTCCCTAGGGTTAAATATGACCCCGCCCCGAGGGTTCATGAGTCAGTAGAGCGTCCTCAGGCCCTCTTGGGCCTCTTGTTTTTGTTATTTAGTCATTCACACAGATCATTCACACAGTTTTATATCATAGCATCCCCCCCCCCCCCCTCCTCAGTAAGTCAGAATTGGTTCACATTTGATATAGATTATACCTATGATTAAGAGTTCTAAGTTCATACAAATCAAGGGGCACTGGGATGTAAAGAGACACTGTAAGTGGACTTGAGTATTACATACCAATACTACGGTAAAATGGAAAATTCTCATTTTTTTTGTTCATTTATGTAAATACAGTAGAACTTCGTTGTTTCGAATATGGATGGCCAGAACACCACATATATACATATCATATCACCATTGGTCAAGCATTACACAGCCCTAACACACACATACACACAAGCATGCATGCTCCCAAACATAAATATTTTCAGTATTAAATTTTCTAAAATTGAATTAATTGTGACCCAGATATTCCTCTACATCAGTAGTGCAACGTTAAGCCTCCATGGACCTCTTATTTCACTTTGTCTAAATACAATTTATTACAAAACTGAGTCTGGATAGTTTTATTTTATACTTCAATTAATTAGTTTATGTTGTTTTTTAATACGATGTTGACAAAAATAACCTCTTCTCATGAATATTTGAGATGTAGTAGGAGGAATATTGATTGCCAGGCAGCATGCAAGCTTTTGTTTTGCATGATTACGGTGTTGATGAATTAACATACATATTTGATTTACTCTCCATACTGTATGGGTGGGTGCCTAACACTGCCATAAGTTTTATGAAAATCAGTTACTTGTTATTTGAATGAAATTACTTGAAATAGAAAAATACAATGGGTAAAATGTTGTATGATATTTGAAATCCAGCTGTATGTTGTCGGTTACATTACAACCACTCAGAGTGATGCAACAGCTCACCAATGCTACTTAATTTTATTTGCTGAATGACAAGCAGTCTGTGTCAATCCCACTCGTCAGAGGCATTTATTATGCGAAACTTTGAGTGAAGAGTAGAAACTAATGTTCTTCATAGAAATAATTTTACTAGAGTTATACTTTTCAACTTGTTCCTCATCAATTGTTAAACTGATAGCCTTCAGGGATAATATACTTTTAATACAACTTTTGAGGCCTTTGAGGGTCTGAATCGCTCTGCTGGCAACATACAGACATGAACATTTCAGAGGAAATATTTATTTGTAAGTTTCTCTTCTCTAGAAGACCACCATGCATAGCTACACATAAAATATCTAAGGTCTAGGCCTTGAACTTTCAGAGAAAATGTATTTTAAAGTTTCGCTTAAAATATGCTTATAAGCCCTAAGGCAGGGACATTTGTGGTCGAATCATGCTTCTATAAGAACTTGCCTGTGATCTTGTGTTTACATGACTGCTGTGCAAGTTTAGTTAAGATTCAGTGAAAAATGGGGGTGTTATTGCATCTACAACAGTTTCCTTATATAACTATGTAAAACAGTGACCTCTGTGGCACCCCAAAATTTGATATCAGGGACCGACCATAACAAACCTTTTATTGGACCTCAGTGCAATGTTACGTCGAAAATATCTAAGGTCTAGGCATTGAACTTTTAGTCTAAATGTTTTTAAAGTTTCACATAAAATGTGCTTAAAAATCCTGTGAGCAGAGGTATTTGTGTTTGAATCGTGCTGGTTCAAGAACTTGTCTATGGCAAGTAGATTGCATCTTAACATTTTCCCAATATAACTCTATGTAAAACAGTTACCCCTGTGGCGGCCCATAATTTGACCCCAGGGACCTGACTTCAACAAATCTTTTAGAGGATCTTGAACCAGTGTGATTCAACCACAAATACCCCACCACAGGGCTTATAAGTACATTTTAAGAGAAATTTAAAAAAAAAAAATAAGTTCAAACAGATCAGGCTTATTTACACAAACGGATCAGACTCTGATCAGCCTGCTTTGGTTACTTGCAGGCTTATTTACACCAACAGATCAGTCTTTGACCAGCCTACTTAGGTTACTTGCAGGGCTTATTTACACCAACAGATCAGACTTTGACCAGCCTGCTTAGGTTACTTGTAGGCTTATTTACACCAACAGATCAGACTGACCAGCCTGCTTATGTTACTTGAAGGCTTATTTACACCAACAGATCAGTCATTGACCAGCCTGCTTAGGTTACTTGCAGGCTCATTTACACTAACAAATCATACTCCGATCAACCTGCTTAGGCTACTTGCAGACTTATTTACACCAACAAATCAGATTCTGACCAGCCTGCTTACATTACTTGCAGGCTTATTTACACCAACAAATTATACTCTGACCAGTCTTCTTACGTTACTTGCAGGCTTATTTACACCAACAGATCAGACTCTGACCAGTCTGCTTACATTACTTGCAGGCTTATTTACACCAACAAATCATACTCCGACCAACCTGCTTAGGTTACTTGCAGGCTTATTTACACTAACAAATCATACTCGGATCAGCCTGCTTATGTTACTTGCAAGTAGTATATGTGGAGTGAAAATAACCAGGTTTGACCTAGATAAAATGCCACATTTTTTGAGCAAACTGATTACGAAGAAAAGCAATAATCGCCAAAGGCGAATGATCACATATGGAAACCGCCGAGCGAGTCTCAGCTTTTATTTTACTGCGGTAGATGGGTTTGAAGGTAAAAGAAGGCAATAGATTGAAGTTTTATTTGTTTACATTATGTATATATATTATAACTTAAAATAAAAAAGCAGTCGTTTTTAAAAATGTCCTTATGCAAATTGTTTTATTAGATTTTACAAAATAGTATTCTCATCTCAATTTCCTTATTTAAAGATTACCCAAGTATCTATAATGAGATCGTCTGTCTACTCGTTGTAGTAGTGTATTATGTTTTAACAGACACATATAAACAATTATGCCACTGTTTTTATTTAACAACAATGAAAGATGAATACAGAAAATAACAGCGAACGTTGAACTTTAGAAAACACAAATTTAATAATTTAATACATAAAGTTACAGTTAATTATATTTTGCTTATTAGTGTTTAACAATAATAGTATCCAGTTTACATAGAACTATAACACATCGTTCTGTATAATCTCTGTAACAATAAGGTATATTGATGGCTATACATAGTTGAGTGTATTGCTAATGATCTATTTATTGCGCTAATCGACTCTTGTGTGCCTCTTCAAACCTCATTTTGAAATGAGTGTAGGTCTGTATTCAAACATTTACCTTCTCCCTTCTCATTTACATGTCTGTATAAATAAGGAGGCAAAATGAGTGAAAAAAACACAATGAGAATAAACGTAATTTAAAGGATGGCGTTGTTCACTTAATGAAAACTATTATAATGTTTGCGATATTGAACTAAACGGTCTAGATGAACATCTTCTATTTAACACCGAAGTAAGTCATGCAAACTGTACCTACGCTTACAACAGTGATATCAATACCAGTATTATGTATCGAACCAAAGTTGCGCTAATTGAGTCTTGTGTGCCGCTTCAAACCTCGTCATGAAATGAGTGTAAGTTTGTATTCAAACATTTACCTCCTCCCTTCTCCTATACATGTCTGTATAAATAAAAAGGCAAAACGAGTGAAAAAACACAATGAGAATAAACGTAATTTAAAGGATAGCGTTTTTCACTTAATGAAAATAATTATAATGTATGCGATATTTAACTAAACGGTCTAGATAACATCTCCTATTTAACACCGAAGTAAGTCATGCGAACTGAACCTATGTTAACAACAGTGATGCCAATACCGGTATTATATATCGAACCAAAGTTGCGCTATTCGACTCTTGTGTGCCTCTTCAAACCTCATCATGAAATGAGTGTAATTCTGTATTCAAACATTTACCTCCTCCTTTCTCATTTACATGTCTGTATAAATAAGGAGGCAAGACGAGATTAAAAATTCCTGTTGTTTATACAGTGCTCTATCAATCCCTCATCTCTCCCTCTCTCTCATTCGCTCAGTTGACTTTTCCTCTTTCTCTTTTAATACTTTTATAGTAAGAAAATAAGTATATAGTATATTAAAGTTACATGCACATCATACATTATAATACCATACATTACTTATAAACACAACTTAAACAAAACTTGTTATGCTAGACACTGCGTGGACCATAGTAGCGCATCAATTAAAGGAATATAACATCAAGTTTGAATGAAATGATAGTTAGCTTTGTGTAACAATATTATGGTGTTGCCATCACACGGTGGGTTCATATCGTTATTAAACAAGCAGTATTATTTTTTAAAAGAAAAAAAGAAATAGTTAAGAAGCGTTGGTATTACAGGCTTATTTACACTAACAGATCAGACTCTGATCAGCCTGCTAATGTTATTTGCAGGCTTATTTACACCAACAAATCATACTCGGATCAGCCTGCTTATGTTACTTGCAGGCTTATTTACACCAACAGATCAGACTCTGATCAGCCTGCTAAGGTTACTTGCAGGCTTATTTACACCAAAAAATCATACTCGGATCAGCCTGCTTAAGTTACTTGCAGGCTTATTTACACCAACAAATCATACTCGGACCAGCCTGCTTATGTTACTTGCAGGCTTATTTACACCAACAGATCAGACTCTGATCAGCCTGCTTAGGTTTCTTGCAGGTTTATTAACCAACAAATCATACTCGGATCAGCCTGCTTAAGTTACTTGCAGGCTTATTTACACCAACAAATCATACTCGGATCAGCCTGCTTATATTAGTTGCAGGCTTATTAACACTAACAGATCAGACTCTTACCAGCTTGCTTAAGTCACTTGCAAGCTTATTTACACCAACAGATCAGACTCTGACCAGTCTGCTTAAGTCACTTGCAAGCTTATTTACACCAACAGATCAAACTCTGACCAGCCTGCTTAGGTTACTTGCAGACTTATTTACACCAACAGATCTTACTCAGATCAAACTGCTTAGGTTACTTGCAGACTTATTTACACCAACAAATCGTACTCCGATCAGCCTACTTAGTTTACTTGCAGACTTATTTACACCAACAAATCATACTCCGATCAACCTACTTAGGTTACTTGCAGACTTATTTACACAAACAAATCATACTCCGATCAACCTACTTAGGTTACTTGCAGACTTATTTACACCAACAAATCATACTCCGATCAACCTACTTAGGTTACTTGCAGACTTATTTACACCAACAAATCATACTCCGATCAGCCTACTTAGGCTACTTGCAGGCTTATTAACGCCAAAAAATCAAACTCCGATCACCCTACTTAGGTTACTTGCAGGCTTATTTACACCAACAAATCATACTCCGATCAGCCTGCTTATGTTACTTGCAGGCTTATTTACAGCAACAGATCATACTCCGATCAGCCTGCTAAGGTTACTTGCAGAATTATTTACACTAACAAATCATACTCGGATCAGCCTGCTGTGAGATTTCGTGTCCAGTCTGCAACTTTGTCATGCATAGATGGATTTTTATAAATACTTGTTATAAATGATCAACATAACATGACGACATGTTGCACTTAATACCCAAACTCCCACTTCAAAGGTTAAGGTCACAATTGAACTTTATTTGACAACACTTTCTGTCTGTTTGAGATTTTGTGTCTGGTCTGTAACTTTGTCACCGATGGATAAATTTCAAAAACATTTGGCTCAGTTGATCAACATAACATAATTAAGTGTTGCATGTAAGACCCAGAACGTTCCCTCAAAGGTCAAGGTCACACTTTCAATTTGTTTGATATTGCATATCTGGTCTGTAACTTTGTCTTTAACTTGGCTCAGTTGATCAAGATGACATGACGTGTCACATGTAAGACCTAGACCCATACTTCAAAGGTCAAGGTCACACTTTGAGTTTGTATGACAAACTTTGAGTCTGTTTTAGGTTTCAAATTTATCCTGTAACTTTATTATACATGGATGAATGTCAAAAACACTTTCAATTTATCAATTGATCAACATGACATGACAATGTGTCACATTTAGACCCAGAACCTCAAGGTCACACTTTCAGTTTGATATTTCATGTCTGGTCTGTAACTTTGTCTTACATAGAAGGATTTTAAAATAGCTTGACACAAGTGATCAGCATGTCATGATGATGTGTCACCTGCATTTACCTGTAGAAATACCCAGACCGTTACATCAGATGTCAAGGTTTTACAAAGGTCAAGGTCATACTTTAATGTAAAAAAAAAATGAAATTGCATGTCTAGTCTGAAACGTCAGTCCATTACTCTGGATATGCATGGATACATTGCTACCTTACATTACATTATAACATATATTGTTATTTTCACAGACCATTTGGGGGGAATTGCGACACTTGTTTTTGTCTATTTCACCTCAGTGAACAAAACGTTGGGCATGGCCTGAATAAAAACATTAGGACTGATTGGTAAATACCGCAGCGGTGGTCTGAGGCTATTTCTTTGATTGTTCTAGTAATTTACAAATGTCTCAATAATTTCTAAACATGTCTCGTATGTAGTCTGTTCCATTTATCTTAAAATGTTAAAATAAAGCCGAGTTCTGTTTTACCTAAAATGTTATAATGAAGCTGAGTTCTGTTTTACTTAAAATGATAAAATAAAGCCGAGTTCTGTTTTACTTAAAATGTTATAATGAAGCTGAGTTCTGTTTTACTTAAAATGATAAAATAAAGCCGAGTTCTGTTTTACTTAAAATGTTATAATAAAGCTGAGTTCTGTTTTACTTAAAATGTTATAATGAAGCTGAGTTCTGTTTTACTTAAAATGTTAAAATGAAGCTGAGTTCTGTTTTACTTAAAATGTTAAAATATAGCTGAGTTATGTTTTACTTTAAAGATCAAAGAATAGCAGAGTTCCTCTTTATCTAAAAATTCAAAGTCATGTTATCCGATTTCTTTTTCAATTATAGGTCAAAATATAATAAAGTTTCATTTTATTAGCTCACCTGAGCAAAGCTGAAGGTGAGCTATTCTGATCGCCAGTTGTCCGTCGTCCCTCTGTTAACTTTTTTAGCTCACCTGAGCCAAAGGCTCACAGGTGAGATTTTGTGATCGCCTGGTGTCTGTTGTCCGTAACTTCACAGAAATGTTCTTTGGGTGACCCTCTACCAAGTTTGTTCAAGCTATTTTGATTTGTCAAAAAAACATGGCCACCAGGGTACAGGGCAAGTTTAACTAGTAAAACTTAAAAAATCTTTTTGTCAGAAACTACTGGCTCGATTTTAAAATAATTTCACAGAAATGTTCTTTGGAGAACCCTTAACCAAGTTTGTTCAAACTGTAGTGATTCGTCAAAAAACATGGCAGCCAAGGGGTTGAGTTAGGTTATTATATAAGCTTTAGTAAAAACTTAAAAAATCTTCTTGTCAGAAACCACTGGATTGATTTTAAAACAATTTCGCAGAAATGTTCCTTAGGTGACCCTTTACCAAGTTTGTTCAAGCTGTTGTGATTTGTTAAAAAACATGACCGCCACAGTGAGGTGCTAGTTTACTATATAGGCAGCTATAGTAAAAACTTCAAAAACCTTCTTGTCAGAATCTACTGACCTGATTTCAGTGTCATTTCACTGACATGGGCGAACATCTACCTAGTTTGTTCCAGCCATTGCGATTCGTCGAAAGACAAAGTCGCCAGGAGGAGAAGCAGGTTTACTTTAAGTGGATATGCCATAAATCTCCTATTATAAACAGCACTCAAGTATAATCTGCAGGTGATATTGAAGCCGAAACTGGTCGAAAAAAGCTAGAATACCTCTATAATCTGCAGGCATGAATCAAATGAATCAGTTGTTTACTAGATCTGCCATTTTGAAATCAGGACCAAAGTGAAAGATGAATTTTGATTGGCTAATTATGGAGTAATGAAATCTAGACTGGTGTACTGCATAACTTTGTAAAAACCTATGTTAAACGTTTTGATGTGATGTATAGTGTGTTAGAGACAATAAAACTTGCGAGTACAAAATGGTGTTACTGAAATTATTTTTATGTTTGTGTATTTGAGTAAAATTTTAATTAATCAAATACCACCATGCACAAAATTTTAATTGATAAATTACCACCGCTTGGTTGTGTGGGTGTAGAGGTAACATCTGGTACTGTAGTTGGTATTGTGGATGTAGAGGATACAGCTGGTAGTGTAGTGGGTATGGTGGGTGAAGAGGGTACAGCTGGTAATGTAGTTGGTATGGTGGGTGTTTAGGGTACAGCTTGTACTATAGTTGGTAGTGTTGGTGTAGAGGGTACATCTGGTACTATAGTAAGTAGTGTGGGTGTAGAGGCTACATCTTGTAGTGTAGTGGGTATAGTGGATGTACATCTGGTACTATAGTTGGTTGTGTGGGTGTAGAGGGTACATCTGGTAGTGTAGAGGGTATGGTGGATGTAGAGGGTACATCTGGTACTATAGTTGGTTGTGTGGGTGTAGAGGGTACATCTGGTACTGTAGTTGGTACTGTGGATGTAGAGAATACAGCTGGTAGTGTAGTGGGTATGGTGGGTGTAGAGAGTACGACTGGTAATGTAGTTGGTATGGTGGGTGTTAAGAGTACAGCTGGTAGTGCAGATGGTATCATGGGTGTAGACATTACAGCTGGTAGTAAAGTCGATATGTAGGGTGTAGAGGGTACAGCTGGTAATGTAGTTGATATTGTTGATGTAGAGGGTACAGCTGGTAGCATTGTTTGTGTTGTGAGTGTAGAAGATACAGCTGTAGTGCAGTTGGTATGGTGGATGTAGAGGGTATGGCTCGTAGCATAGATGATATAGTGGGTGTGGATGGTACAACTGGAAGCATAGTTGGTATAGTGGGTGTTGAGGGTAAAACTTGAAGCATAGTTGGTATGGTGGGTGTTGAGGGTACATCTGGTAGTGTAGTTAGTATGGTGGGTGTTAAGGGTACAGCTGGTAATGTAGTTGGTATGGTAGGTGTAGAGGGTATGGCTTGAAGCATAGATGATATAGTGGGTGTGGATGGTACAACTGGAAGCATAGTTGGTATGGTGGGTGTTGAGGGTACAACTTGTAGCATAGTTGGTATGGTGAGTATAAAGGGTATAGCTGGTAGTGTAGTTGGTAATGTGAGTATAAAGGGTACAGCTGGTAGTGTAGTTGGTAATGTGAGTATAAAGGGTACAGCTGGTAGTGCAGTTGGTACTGTGAGTATGGAGGGAATACCTGGTAGTGTAGTTGGTAATGTGAGTATAAAGGATACAGCTGGTAGTGTAGTTGGTAATGTGAGTATAAAGGATACAGCTGGTAGTGTAGTTGGTAATGTGAGTATAAATGGTACAGCTGGTAGCGTAGTACTATACTATATACTATATAAATTTACACAATATCAATTTCTAAATATGAATTTGGAAATATAATTCTATATACTGTATATTCCCTTATTAACACCCCCGGGGGTGTTACATTTTACAAGGTGGGGGCGTTTATTAAAGATAAAAAAAAGCAAATTTAACATCAGTTAAAAATACAATAAAGCCCTGGAAAAACCCTAAATCCAGTTGAAATCCCCGAAAAAGTGGTTCAGAATTATTTGAGAGCAAATGAAATAATCGACATAGGATGAAAAAAAGCTGAAAATCTGTATGAAACTACTATTCCGCCTACTGGAATATCTGAATTGATGGTCATTTCACTCTTCACTTTAAATCACTTAGACACTTGCTCTTATCAACATAGAACAATGAACTTTCAGTGTACACATACTAACCACATTTTCCGACATTTTGTAATGTTTTAATAAACAGACGGCATTTTTACTAGTTTTAAACGGCAAATATGGGGAAGTGTATATTCAACCAAAAGTGGTTAATTGACTCAAGATATAAAAAATGGGTTAGAGAGTTCTGCTAATTGTTGACTGTGTAACAAAATAACTGATCTGGGAAAGATGGGCAAATACGCACTCAACTGGCATATACGTTTTATTTTTTTAATTTTCCAGAAAAATAGGGTGGGGGGTGGGGGGCCCGATTATTACAGGTGGGGAGGGGGGGGGGCGTTAATAAGGGAATATACGGTATCAACTTGTATAAACATAATTTAATTCTTTCATAACTGAAATATTATGCTTTACAATGTTAATGACATTAATTGATCATTAACACGAGAACTATCAAAATTATTGTATTTATAGGCTAAAACATAAATAATACAGCTTAATATACTTTTGTATATGATTTTCGTTATTTCCAATACTTCTTATATGTTTGTGTTAACCTTTAATAGAATTAAAATTGGTTTTGGATTAATAACAACATAATTTTAAAGTTTTATATTGAGTAACAATATTTTTAAACTTAGAAATTAATTATATATCTTGTAAAACTTGGTGCAAAACTATTGTAACTTGAGTTACCACTATCAAAACCCACAAAATCATCTCCTTCGTTATCGCTGCCGAGTAGCGATCACACATTCTAAATCCCTTCTCACCAACCAGGTTCTGAACACCTACATACACCTGTCACTATAAACACTTGTCAAATGGTATTCGCGCTTTTTAATTCAAGATCAAAGAGATGTCAGTTAGTTTCAATTAACAGTGATAATCCAACAGCAGTAAAGGACAAGGAAAGTCAAATTAGCATTGCCTAACACCTGCACAATTTTGTTCTCCCAAAGTTTTAAATTTTTTATGTGTTATATTTTAATCAGTAAACAGATAATAATTATTCATAATTGTAAAAAAAAAAGCAAAACATAACTGTAAAAAATAGTAATATAAATTACATTAAACAATATACAATTATCCCACTAAACGGCGAGCATAAAAAAATAGCAAATTTAACAAAATTTGAATATTTGCACCAGTCTTGTGAATAAATAGAAGACTTCCGGTTTAGGGAAAAGTTTTGTTGTTTTCCCATTTGGAAGTTACAGAATACGCAATAAGTTATCTTTATTGGGAGAGATAGCTGGGCCAGTTACAATTGACTTTATTATACTATATCTAGGGATATAGAATATATATAATAATATTGTAACTAGCTAAGTTCGCAGGAACTCCTAATGTACAGTTAGTATGCATGGCGAGTTCATCTATTTTAGTGCTTGAAATTGAAAATTTCTACCTTGAAAAGTGCTTGAATTTTATCAGTCCTTATCTGTATTAACCCTGTAGTATATGCATATCCAAACAGCTGTTTCACATTTCCTGTATTTTGGTAAACAGGAAACAGTCAGATAAGCCTTATAGATGAACTGTTTTACTGACCTCAAGGTCTTTTTCTCTTGACAATAATGTATTGTGCATTTCTGTCTGATGCTTTATTTCTGAGAGCTTACAGATGAACTGTTTTGCTGACCTCAAGGTCTTTTTCTCTTGACAATAAGTTAATGTGCGTTACTGTCTGATGCTTTATTTCTGAGAGCTTAAAGATGAACTGTTTTGCTGACCTGAAGGTCTTTTTCTCTTGACAATAAGTTACTCTGCGTTACTGTCTGATGCTTTATTTCTGAGAGCTTATAGATGAACTGTTTTGCTGACCTCAAGGTCTTTTTCTCTTGACAATAAGTTACTGTGCGTTACTGTCTGATGCTTTATTTCTGAGAGCTTACAGATGAACTGTTTTGCTGACCTCAAGGTCTTTTTCTCTTGACAATAAGTTACTGTGCGTTACTGTCTGATGCTTTATTTCTGAGAGCTTACAGATGAACTTTTTTGCTGACCTGAAGGTCTTTTTCTCTTGACAATAAGTTACTGTGCAGTTCTGTCTGATGCTTTATTTCTGAGAGCTTACAGATGAACTGTTTTGCTGACCTGAAGGTCCTTTCTCTTGACAATAAGTTACTATGCATTTCTGTCTGATGCTTTATTCCTGAGAGCTTATAGATGAACTGTTTTGCTGACATCAAGGTCTTTTTCTCTTGACAATAAGTTACTGTGCAGTTCTGTCTGATGCTTTATTTCTGAGAGCTTACAGATGAACTGTTTTGCTGACCTGAAGGTTTTTTTCTCTTTACAATAAGTTATTGTGCATTACTGTCTGATGCTTTATTTCTGAGAGCTTACAGATGAACTGTTTTGCTGACCTCAAGGTCGTTTTTCTCTTGGCAATAAGTTACTGTGCATTTCTGTCTGATGCTTTATTTCTGAGAGCTTACAGATGAACTGTTTTGCTGACCTCAAGGTCTTTTTTCTCTTGACAATAAGTTACTGTGCATTTCTGTCTGATGCTTTATTTCTGAGAGCTTATAGATGAACTGTTTTGCTGACCTCAATGTCTTTTTTCTCTTGGCAATAAGTTACTGTGCATATCTGTCTGATGCTTTATTTCTGAGAGCTTATAGATGAACTGTTTTGCTGACCTGAAGGCCTTTTTCTCTTGACAATAAGTTATTGTGCATTTCTGTCTGATGCTTTATTTCTGAGGGCTTACAGATGAACTGTTTTGCTGACCTCAATGTCTTTTTATTGGCCAGAAGTTATTGTGCATTTCTGTTTGATGCTTTATTTCTGAGCGCTTATAGGTTTATTATTTTGCTAACCTCAATGTCTTTTTCTCTTGACAATTAACTACTGTGCATATCTGTCTAATGCTTTATTTCTGGGAGCTTATAGTTGAACTGTTTTACTGAGTAACATCAAGGTCTTTTTCTCTTGACAATAAGTTATTGTGCATTTCTGTCGGATGCTTTATTTCTGAGAGCTTATAGATGAACTGTTTTACCAACCTCAATGTATTTTTCTCTTGGCAATAAGTTAATGTGCATTTCTGTTTGATGCTTTATTTCTAAGAGCTTATAGATGAACGGTTTACAAGAAATGTCAGCCGTGGATCGATGGCAAGTGTGTTCAGATATAGATCTCTGCCAAGAAGAAATTTCAGCCTCAGATCTATGGCAAGTGTGTTCAGATATAGATCTCTGTCAAGAAGAAATTTCAGCCGTATATCTATGGCAAGTGTGTTCAGATATAGATCTCTGTCAAGAAGAAATGTCAGCCGTATATCTATGGCAAGTGTGTTCAGATATAGATCTCTGTCAAGAAGAAATGTTTGCCGTATATCTATGGCAAGTGTGTTCAGATATAGATCTCTGTCAAGAAGAAATGTCAGCCGTATATCAATGGCAAGTGTATTTAGACATAGATCTCTGTCAAGAAGAAATGTCAGCTGTTGATCTCAGACAAGTGTTCTCAGATATAGATTTCTCTGGTAAGAAGTGCCAACTGTAGCTCTCTCAAAAGTGTTCTTAGATATAGGTCTCTGGCAAGTGTTCTTACATATATATCTCTGGCAAGAAGTGCTAACTGTAGATATCAGTCAAGTGTTCTCAGATATAGATCTATGACAAGAAATGTCGGATGTAGCTTTCAGACAAGTGCTCTCAGAATATAGATCTCTGGCAAGAACTGTCAGCTGTAGATATCTGACAAATGCTATAAGTTATGTAACTCTGACAAGTGCTGTCAGCCATAAATCTCTGACAAAAGCTATTAGCTGTAGATCTCTGACAAAAGCTATCAGTTGAAGATCTCTTGACAAATGCTATCAGCTGTAGATCTCTGACAAATGCTATCAGCTGTTGATCTCTGACAAAAGCTATCAACCCAAGATTTCTCACAGAAGTTATCAGCTGTAAATCTCTGACATGTACTATCAGCTGTAGATCTCTGACAACAGCTGTCAGCTGTAGATCTCTGACAAAAGTTATCCACTGCAAATCTCTGACAAATGCTATCGGTTGATATCTGACACAAGCTATCAGATGTAGATCTCTTACAAATGCTATAAGCTGTAGATCTCTGACAAAAGCTGTCAGCTGTAGATCTCTGACAGATGCTATCAGCTGTAGATCTCTGACAAATGCTATCAGTTGTTAATCTCTGACACAAGCTATCAACTGTAGATCTCTGACAAATGATATCAGCTGTAGATCTCTTGACAAATGCTACCATCTGTAGATCTCTGACAAATGATATCAGCTGTAGATCTCTGACAAATGATATCAGTTGTTGATTTCTGACAAATGATATCAGCTGTAGATCTCTGACAAATGATATCATCTGTAGATATCTTGACAAATGCTATCAGCTGTAGATCTCTGACAAATGATATCAGCTGTAGATCTCTTGACAAATGATATCAGCTGTAGATATCTGACAAATGATATCAGCTGTAGATATATTGACACATGATATCAGCTGTAGATCTCTGACAAATGATATCAGCTGTAGATCTCTTGACAAATGATATCAGCTGTAGATCTCTGACAAATGCTATCAGTTGTTGATCTCTGACATGCTATCAGCTGTAGATCTCTGACAAATGCTATCAGGTGTTGTTCTCTGACAAATGATATCAGCTGTAGATCTCTGACAAATGATATCAGCTGTAGATCTCTTGAGAAATGCTATCAGCTCTAGATCTCTGACAAATGCTATCAGTTGTTGATCTCTGACACAAGCTATCAGCTGTAGACCTCTTGACAAATGCTATCAGTTATAGACATCTGACAAATGATATTAGTTGTTGATCTCTGACAAATGCTATCAGCTGTAGATCTCTGACAAATGCTATCAGCTGTAGATCTCTGACAAATGCTATCAGCTGTAGATTTCTCACAAATGATATCAGCTGTAGATCTCTGACAAATGATATCAGCTGTAGATCTCTTGACAAATGCTATCAGCTCTAGATCTCTGACAAATGCTATCAGATGTTGTTCTCTGACAAATGCTTTCAGCTGTAGATCTCTGACAAATGATATCAGCTGTAGATCTGACAAATGCTATCAGTTGTTGATCTCTGACACAAGCTATCAGCTGTAGATCTCAGACAAATGCTATCAACTGTAGATCTCTAACAAAAGCTATTTGCTGTATGACAAATGCTACCAGCTGTAGATCTCTGACAAATGCTGCTGGATAGTGTCATCCATAGATCTTTTCCTGCCAGTTATGTCTGAGCTATAGGATATTTGCTGAGTTGTGTCAGATGTTATAACATTTATTGGATTTTTTTTTGCAATGATGCCTATTAATTAATTAGGTGCTTCATGTCCTATAGAAAATGTCCTTAATGCAGCTAATCATAAAATACGTTTAGTGATCAAACTATGTGGTTGGCTATGCAGAGAGAGTGAACTGTTGATTACAATGGTATAATTTGCCATTGATTTTTGTCTTCAAAAATGTCAGTTGCAGCGTTTATACTAATAGGATAATGGCTGGTTGCAAGCACACTGATAGTTGTATTCAATAATGAGATTGTGTTTCATTAATTGAAACTGCCTTCACATTAGTTGTGCTTTGTTTTATGGTAGCTATAGACAGTTAGGGGAAATGTTATACCTGGTAATTGTATGTATTGGTGGTTGTAGAATCAAATATGCTAGCCAGGTGCACAATAATGCGC
Source organism: Panopea generosa (assembly GCA_029582155.1). Taxonomy (NCBI): domain Eukaryota; kingdom Metazoa; phylum Mollusca; class Bivalvia; order Adapedonta; family Hiatellidae; genus Panopea; species Panopea generosa. The sequence continues at coordinate 52,743,994 of CM055909.1, read as the reverse complement.
AACTGGTCAAAGGCCAGTGTCTTGTGATAGCGAGTTGTCAGTTGTTCATCCTCTGTCGTCTAACGTCCATCGTCTGTCATGTGTCAACCGTTAGCAGCACTGTCTCTGAAACCACTTGGCCAATTAAACTCGAACTTCACATGGATGTTTGCATAGCACAGGAGACTACAGAAGATTTTATTTTTATTATATGAAATTCAAGATGGCCAACATTTCTTAAAATAGTAAAAATCTTCTTCTCATGAACTGACCAATAGATTTTGAAAATATATATGTAGTAATGATAACCAACTATAGTTTATTAGATTTGTACAAATGATGTCCCTTGGGTTAAAAATGACCCAGCCCTGATGGTTCTATTGGGGGGACACATGTCATTATAATAAACTTTAATACTTTTTGTTTTAAGATGGAACTAAAATAAGATTTTTTAATACCACTTGTTTGATTTTTTTTGCAGTTTTTACATAATTTTGTCAGAAACAAATTATAATTATTGGGGTCATCTCAAAAGTAGAAGAGAGGCAACCTGTGTTAAAATATTTTGTTTGTTCTTCTCTTTCTTTCTATATATCAGCCACAGGTTGTTTGGTTTATTATAAAATAAATTTCATGTGTCTTTCAAATATTTTGTTTTACTAGTATATGATTTTATGCTTGTAGCTACATTATATGAAAGACTTCAGTTGCAACTAACATAACAGCTATGGCTAAGTGTTTGAAAGGTCATCATTGTGTTGGTTTATGATATCAAAAAGGCGTAAAATGAAAAAAAAAAATGTATATAATTGTATCATCATCAACTAAAACTGAGAAAAATCTATTATTTTATTATTAAAAAGTATTTATATAGTGCTCACTCTTTTCATATATAAGATATGTTCAGAAGTGTTTTACAAAACAAAAAGTACGTACAGTGTATAAAACATCCATAGAGTATCATGTATTTGAATTAAAAAAAAATTTTCATTGTTTTAACAAAATTTCTTTCTGTCTGTTTTTAGCTGTACTGGCCAAAGGCCAGAAGTGCTTATGCGATGGCGCGTTGTCTGTCGTCCGTCGTCTGTCGTCTGTTAGCAGCACTTTCTCTGAAACAACTAGGCCAATTGAACTGAAACTTCACATGCATGTTTCTGTTGCATAGGAGACTATACAGAAGTTGTTTTTTTTTCGATCTGAAATACAAGATGGCACTGTCCAAAAAATAGTTCAAAACTTAAAAAAATCTTCTTCTCATGAATGGCCCAACAGATTTTCAAAATGTATGATGACCAACTATGGTATTGTTAGATCTGTTCAAATGGTGTCCCTAGGGTTAAAAATGACCCTGCCCCGAGGGTTCAATTAGGGGACACGTCAAAATAATATATATTTTTTTTTTAAATGAAAATGATTTTGCCTATATCTTCACAAAAGCATTGTTTGGTGAAGGAGGTTCAGATTTGTAAAAATGAATAGGTTCCACTGTCTTAAGGGGTCAGGAGGGGCCCAAAAAGGGTACAAATTGAGAATTACTAAAATCGTTTTCTTAAGAATCGGTATGTCAGATTTGTTCATATTTGGCATAAATTATCCCTATGTGTAGGGGTTTGATTGCAGATAAGAATTAAGGGGCTTAGATTTATAGGGGCCCTGTAAGGGGAATTCAAGATGGCCGCCATTACTAAAAATAGTCCAAAACTTAAAAAATCTTCTTCTCATGAACGGCCCAAAAGATTTTCAAAATGTTTATGTTGTAATGATGACCAACTACAGTTTTGTTAGATTTTATCAAATCATGTCCGTGGGGTTAAAAATGACCCTGCCCTGATATTTCTATTGCATAGGAGAATTTCAAAAAGTGCTATGGCCACTATGAGTCAGTAGAGCATCCTCAGGCCCTCTTGGGCCTCTTGTTAAATAATTTCACAGAAATGTTTGTTGGGTGACCATCTACCAAGTTTGTTCAACCCATCTTGATTTGTCAAAAAACATGGTGGCCAGGGGGTGGGGTTAGTTTACTATATAAGCTATAGTAAAAACTTTAAAAATCTTCTTGTCAGAAACTACTGACTCGATTTTAAAATAATTTCACAGAAACTGTCCTTGGGTGACCCTTTACTAAGTTTGTTCAAGTCATCTTGATTCGTCAAAAAACATGGCGGCCAGGGGGTGGGGTTAGTTAACTATATAAGCTAATTAGTAAAAACTTAAAAAATCTTCTGGTCAGAAACTACTGGCTCGATTTTAAAATAATATCACAGAAATAGTCCTTTGGTGACCCTCTACCAATTTTGTTCAAGTCATCTTGATTCGTCAAAAAACATGGCGGCCAGGGGGTGGGGTTAGTTTACTATATAAGATATAATAAAAACTTGAAAAAAATCTTCTTGTCAGAAACTACTGGTTCGATTTTAAAATAATTTCACAGAAACGGTCCTTGGGTGACCTTTTACCATGTTTGTTCAAGTCATCTTGATTCGTCAAAAAACATGGTAGCCAGGGGGTGGGGTAAGTTTACTACCGTATATTCCCTTATAAACGCCCCCACTCTAATAAATGCCCCCCCACCTATTTTTCTGGAAAATTAAAAAAAAAAACGTATATGCGATTTGAGTGCGTATTCGCCCATCTTTCCCTGATCGATTATTTTGTTACACATTCAACAATTAGCAAAGTGTTTATTACCTTTGGACTCTTTAACCCATTGTTTATATCTTGGGTGACCACTTAACCACTTTTGGTTGAACAAATATTTCCCCATATTTGCTGTTTAATACTAGTAAAAATGCCGTCTGCCGATTAAAACATTCCAAAATGTCGGAAAATGCGGTTAGTCTGTGTACGCTGAAAGCTCATTGTTTCATGTTGATAAGAGCAAGCGTCCAAGTGATTTAAAGTGAAGAATACAATGACCATAAATTCGGACATTCCAGTACGCAGACTAGTCATTTCATACAGATTTTCAGCTTTTTTTCATCTTATGTCGATTATTTCATTTTAATGTCCGAGCTCTGTCCCTTGAAACATAAAAAATTGCACTGTAACTTGACCATGAATGTGTGCTTTCTGGCATCAACATTTTTAATTTGATCCTCCCTAAACTTCAACAGTAATTATATAACCTCATTTTTTTGGACAAGTTCTTGAACTGGCTTAATTGAATAATGAATGACGGAATAATGGCCCTTGAATTGTCAAATATTGTGTTATTTAACATTGTTAGCACTCTAACCACTGACAGTTTTCATTTGAACTTACACAGTAGGTATACATGTATAACTATAACATTTTTTATTAACAAGTTCTTGAAGTGGCAAAATCAGATAATAAGTGACTGAGATATGGCCCTTTATTGTCAAAAATGTATATATTTATTTTTTGAACACTCTAGTACTTGCAGTTTTCATTTGATATTCACTAAACTTACACAGTAGTTATATATCTATAATATCTTGACTGACCAAACTTGAATGTCTCAGGTATGACATTACATTATCAAAAATTGTTTTCTTTGTCATTGTCTCCTCTACCACAGGTGAGTGCATTAGTGCCAATATGGCACTTTTGTTATTTGTAACCGCAGCGGTGGTTTAGTGGTAGAGCATCATATACTGCATTGCATTTGGAACTTTGTGTATTCAGTCATAGGCCAGGTCATAATAAAGTGTTGAAAAATGGCATGGTAGAAGCTGCCAAACTTGGCATTCAGAGGATAGCCCTAGGTTTGGTCGGGTCGATGTCGGTATACACCGAAAGACATTAGAAACACAATACTCAGATAAACTGCAACAAAACATTGAGTTCTTTGTCGATTTTTTAAATTTTAAAACTGTTTTCTACCATTCCTGAAAATTTTCATCCAAATCTATTGCAAATATCTCTTCTTATTATTGATTTGAAACATACAACTACCATACCTAAATTCAGAAAAACAGTATCTTGTAGAGTCTGCTAGCACATTGATGCACAGGGGTTGATTGTTTCAAATCAATAAAATTAGTGATAATCCCAATGAATTTTGATGAAACTTTCCACCATAAAACAACAACTCTGTTTATTTATCTGTTAAATTTGCTGGAAGCTATAATAGTGTATTTTAAAAATAAACTTATCACCTGGAATCCACTTCATTTTCCTTTAATTGACACCATGATGGCAAAACAAGAAATTTGATATGTATTTCAATATATTTGTTACTTTTGAGAAACAATCATTGTTCTCTCATTAAACAAGGATTGTGGTCATTAAATCACAAATTCGCATGGTGCTAATCTTTGTACGAGGTATGTCCCAAAAGTAATAAGACGACCATGTCATTTTCAGCTCTACTGGCCAAAGGCGTTGTCTGTCGTCTGTCGTCTGACATCTCGTCTGTCGTCTGTTAGCAGCACTTCCTCTGAAACCACCAGGCCAATTAAATTTAAACTTCACATTGATGTTTCTATCGCATAGGAGACTATTCAGAAGATTTTTTGTTTTCGATCAGATTTTTTGATTGCAGATAAGAATGTAGGGGCTAAAATTTATAGGGCCCTGTTAGGGTGCTTAGAATTTTACATAGGGATACTATGGGAAAATAGAAAATTGTCTTTTTATTTCATCTATTCTGAAACTGCAAGGCCAATTAAACTGAAACTTCACATGGATGTTTCTATTGCATAGGAGACTATACAGAAGATTTTTTTGGGGGGATCTGAAGTTCAAGATGGCCACCGTTACTAAAAATAGTCCAGAACTTAAAAAATCTTCTGCTCATGAACGGCCCAACAGATTTTCAAAACATTTATGTAGTAATGATGACCAACTTTAGTTTTGTTAGATTTGTTCAAATGGTGTCCATAGGGTTAAATATGACCCCGCCCCGAGGGTTCAATTAGGGGACACATGTAATATTTTTTTTTTATTTTTTTTTTAACTTAAAATGACTTTGCATATATCTTCACAGAAGCATTGTTTGGTGAAGGAGGTTCAGATTTGTAAAAATGACTGGATTCCACTGTCTTAAGGGGTCAGGAGCGTCCTAAAAGGGTACAAATTGGGAATTATTAAATTCGTTTTCTTAAGAACTGGTATGTCAGATTTGTTCATATTTTGCATAAATTTTCCCTATGTGTAGGGGTTTGATTGAAAATAAGAATTTAGGGGCTAAAATTTATAGGGGCCCTGTAAGGGGACTTAGAATTTTACAAAGGAATACTATGGGAAAACAGAAAATTCTCTTTTTCTTTCATCTATTCTGAAACCATTTGGCCAATTAAACTGAAACCTCACATGGAAATTTCAATTGCATAGGAGACTATACAGAAGATTTTTTGATTGATCTGAAATTCAAGATGGCCGCTGTTACTAAAAATAGTCCAAAACTTAAAAAATCTTCTTCTCATGAACAGCCCAACAGATTTTCAAAATGTTTATGTAGTAATGATGACCAACTAGTTTGTTAGATTTGTTCAAATGGTGTCCCTACAGTTAAAAATAACCCCGCCCGAGAGTTTAATTAAGGGACATGTCAATATAATATATATTTATTTTTTTTTAAATGGAAATGATTTTGCCTATATCATCACAAAAGTATTGTTAGGTGAAGGAGGTTCAGATTTGTAAAATTGACTGGGTTCCTATGTCTTAAGGGGTCAAGAGGGGCCCCAAAAGGGTACAAATTTGGAATTAATTAAATAGATTTCTTAAGAACGGTATACATGTCAGATTTGTACATATTTGATATAAATTATCCCTATGTGTAGGGGTGATTGCAGATAAGATAGGGGCCCTGGAAGGGGACTTAAACTTTTACATAGGGATACTATGGGAAAATAGAAAATTCTCTTTTTTTTTTCATTTATTCTGAAACCACTAAGCCAATTAAACTGAAACTTCACATGGATGTTTCTATTGCATAGGAGACTATACAATTCTAAAATTCAAGATGGTGTCCCCAGGGTTAAAAATGACCCCACCCCGATGTTTCTTTTGCATAGGAGAATTTCAAAAAGTGCTATGGCCACTATGAGTCAGTATAGCGTCCTCAGGCCCTCTTGGGCCTCTTGTTGTATTTAGGGTGCCACATGCAAACTAGTGGTATAAATGGATAGATCGACATATCTTCTATTGTCATAAAATATCAAATCAACTTTCAGTAATTGTTAAGTTCATGCAAAAGGCACCATAGTAACACGAGTTTGGAAGTATGGGTGATTTTGAAATTATACGCCATTTAAAAAAACAACATTGCCTTGGAAAGCAGACAACTTCCTCAATATCGTGCCAAATGTTATAAAATAACAATGGACGCAATTTCTTATCATGTACGAATGTCATTTAAAAATTCAAAGTTATCGATAAACATTTGATTATTGTGCGCACTTTTAGAATAACAAGTGGGAATTTGAATAGTAAAGAAATGGAGTGTGGTAAAATTTTGTTTTGGGTGTCATATAACCCCACAGGAGACTCTGAACTTTATTTCACACACCTATTTAACAGAAGGTATATCCTGGAGTCTTAACTATTGGTGGTAAAAACAGGTTTCCAATGGTGAGATGAAAATAACTGACAATCAGCGATCTGGATGACCAAAATCTGGTGTGGTTTTCCTCGGATTCAAGTCATACATTCAAGTGTACATTCTTTGGTTAGGATCTGCGAGTTATAAAAGTATTGTGACATGTATCAGAAGTGGGTGCAGCACCATAAAAATTGTGTTTTGCACAGCAGTTCATACTTTAAAAAAAGAATGACTTTCATTTTAATGTCGCACAAATAACGTCATTCTCCCCCGTACTTTGTAACATACATTTTAACTTGTCAAAATTAATATCAAACAGTGGTGTATGATATTGAAATTTTGCATGCTTATAGTTTAGATATTGAAAATTATCCATGCTAAGTTTTGTTCGGATATAAACACTAAAAGTCATATTTCTAAATGCGTCCTATTACTTTTGGGACATACCTCGTACAAGGCTAGTTATCTTGTGAACATTTGTTTTTCATCCAGTCTAGCGATAATTGATAACTGCAGTAGTAATCCAAACTCATTCCATCATTCTTTAAGGTGTCTGCATGCCAAGATGCCATTTAAATATTGTTGTCTTAAGATTACTTTGCTCAGAAAAAAAAAGTTGGAGGAGCATGTGTTTAAAAAGCATGTTCAGCTATTGCGTGTTTTAAAAAGCAGTCTCTGTTATAAAATAGCCATTGACATTTTCAGATCTCCTAAGCAAAGCAAGAAGTTAGCTATTCTGATGGCCTGTAGTTCGCCATTCATTGTCCGTCCGTGAACTTATTGTTGTGTGCACTTTAACATCTGCATTTTTCTTAGAGAAATTCTTGAACTGGCTAATTCTGATTATTGGTGCCAGAGTAATGGCTCTTTAAACATAACAAAATGCACTAGTTTACCTTGTGTGCATTCTAGCATCCGCTTTTTTTCATTTGATTCTCATTAAATTTAATTAGTTGTTGTATAACTATAATATCTCGAACAAGTTATTTAACCGGCCAAATTGTATGATTAATGTCAGAGTTACGGCCTTTGAAACATTAAAAACTGCACTATTTGACTTTGTGTGCACTCTATATAGCACCCACATTTCTCTTTTGATTCTCACCAAATTTACATAGTAGTTGTATAGCCATAATATCTCGGGACAAATTCTTTAACTGGCCAAATCAAATTATTGATGCCAGAGTTACAGCCCTTTAGGCATTAAAAATGCACTATATGATATTATGTGCATTCTAGAACCCACATTTTTCATTTGATTCTCACTTAATTTACACAATAGTTGTATTACTGTGATATCTCATACAAACTCATGACCTTGCTAAATTGGTTGATTAATGTCAGAGTTATGGCCCTTGAAACATTACAAAATGCACTATTTGATATTATGTGCATTCTAGCACCCACAGTTTTCATTTGATTATCACCAAACTTACACAGTAGTTATATAACCATAATATCTCAAACAAGTTCTTGAACAGACCAAATTGGATAATTAGTATCAGAGTTATGGGCCTTTAAACATTTAAAAATGCACTATTTGGCCTTGTGTGCACTCAACCATCTGCACTTTTCATTTGAATTTCACTTAATTTACACAGTAGATGACATTGTATAAATGTATTATCTTGGACAAGTTCATGAACTTGCCATATCTGATGATTAATGTCAGATTCATGGCCCTTGAAACATTGAAAATGCACTATTAGACTATGTGTGTACTCTAGCACCCACATTTTTTCATTTTGATTCTCACCAAACTTACACATTAGTTATATAACCATAATATCTTGGACAAGTTCTTTTTTAACTGGCCAAATTGGATTATTAATGTCAGATTTATGACCCCTGCATTTTTCATTTGATCCTCACTCAACTTGCACAGTAGTTATGTAAGCATAAAATCTCGGACAAGTTTCTGAACTGGCCAAATCAGTTTATTAATGTGAGAGTTATAGACCTTGAAACTTTAAACAATGCACTGTTGGACTGTGTGTGCACTCTAGCAGCCACATTTTTCGTTTGATTCTCACAGTAGTTATATATACACAGTAGTTATATACCCATAATATCTTGGACAAGTTCTTGAACTGTCCAAATCAGATCAATAATGTCAAAGTTATGGCCCTTTAAACATTAAAAAATACACTATTTGACTGTGTGTGCACTCTAACACCCGCATTTTTCATTTGATCCTCACAAAATGTTCATAGCAGTTATATATCAATATTATTTCGGACAATTCCTTGAACTGGCCATATATGTCGGCAGTATGACCCTTTAACCCTTTGCCTCATATAGGTATTATCATATCAACCATGCTAACCAATACTGTGTACTCCTTATCTCAGTATCTGTCACGCTCAGGTAATGATAGCCAGATTACACTGTCCCCATGAAGGTATTAGGAACATGTTGATAATTTGACACCTTGCTACTTTAACACATATTTCCAACATTAAGACTTCATTTTATGCTTTTTTAGTATATGGAAACTTTGTAGAGAAATTAATTCTCTTTGTCACAGTGTAAAGTTTAAAATTGTAAGGCAAATATTAAATGAAATATAGGAACAGAAAATAAGAGGAAGTAAAAATTTATGCATAAAATTTACTTTTTTTGTTTAATTCATTTCCAGAAATAAAAAAAGAAACATGTACAGCAATCAAAACTAGATCTATATCTACATGTTTGTTTTATTTTTTTTTTAAATGAAATAAACATAAAATTTAAATGTATATGCAAACTAGATCTACATAATAAAAACACAACACAATTCTAGTGTTTATTGGTGACCTCATGTGACAGTAAAACTCCATAAACAATGGAAACAAAGTTGCCTATAAAAAAATCCGATGCAAATTTCAGTGTCCGTTTCATCATTTGACATGTATGACCTATTTCCTTTCATAGTTTTGATATTTTATTTGTACACGCTGACGTCACTGAAATGTGACATTTAAAACTTAACACACGGTTCCAAATTTAGGGTAATTTTATAGCAATCGTGTAGACGTCGTGTATAAAACATGTGCAGGATTTAATAAATACATGCATTATGGTTGTTGTTTATGCGTATGCTACGGAAATAATATGAATCTTTACTAAAAATTATCCCATCAATTACCATACTAGCGAGAAAACAACTTTTCATTTTAATAAGGTAAGAATTTTATTTATTTTGAAAATACAATCAATCTGCTTGTGAAGCGATAATTTATAAATCTATTTGCGGGTATGTTTCTAATTAAATACCCGATTGAAAAAAAATTGTTTGATCTTTCAAACACAGCGGGTTCTTATTTGATCTTTCTTAATTGTCAAAATCTTACCGTTATCAGTGATTTATTGCCCCCTGTTTGGTCAGTATTACACCGCGATATACCCATGAATTTGTGTCAGCTGTGAAAACACAACAACTTCAAAAGTGTGCCGAAAGTCAGCTGCGCATAAACATAGTTTTATTTTCTGCCAAAGGTCACACGGGATGGACATTTCCAAAAACATGAAAATAGACTGCTTCTGTTTTCAGAAAATTGTATTTGACCCCGATTTATTTTTAGATTCCCGCGCAAGTCATGGAAAATTCTAGCACTTTACATAATGCGACTGGGCGATGACCTTGCTTGATCACGCTTGACCCGTATGTTCGATTGGACGCTATTTTTATAAAAACTTTAAATAGTAATACTATGATGTCATGGGTAATTTTACTTGGGGAAATGTTATTTTACACAAATGTAAACTTCCTGTCGCGGAAAATGAAGTTTATGTGTGTTATTTTTGCGATTGAAATACACAGGCGTGAATTGTCGTGATCATGAGGCTATCGATAGAGGCGTGGAAAGTCGTCTCTGAGAGGCTATCGATACAGGCGTGAAAATTCGTCTCTGAGAGGCTCTCGTTACAGGCGTGAAAAGTCGTCTCTGAGAGGCATAGGGTTAAACATAAAAAAATGCAATATTTGACTTTGTGTGCAGTCTAATACCCACATTTTTCATTTGATCCTCACAAAACGTTCATAGCATTTATATCAATATTATTTCGGACAATTCCTTGAACTGGTCAAATACGATTATAAGTGTCAGCAGTATGGCTCTTTAAACATATAAAAATGCACTATTTGACCTTATGTGCACTCCAGCACCCGCATTTTTCATTTGATTCTCACCAAACTTACACAGTAGTTTTATATCCATAATAACTCGGACAAATTCTTGAACTGGCCAAATCAGATTATTAGTGCCAGAGTTATTGCCCTTGAAACATTAAAAAAGTGCACTATATGATGTGGTGTGCATTTTCATTGGTTGTTCACTAAACTTAGTAGTTATACAACCATAATATCTTGGACAAGTTTGTGAACTGGCCATACCGGATTATTAATGTCAGAGTTACGGCCCTTTGAACATTAAAAAATGCAATATTTGACCTTGTGTGCACTCTAGCACCCGTATTTTTCATTTGATTCTCACCTTACTTAGTAGTTGTATAAACATGATATCTCGAACAAGTTTTTGAACTAGCCAAATTGGATTATAAATGTCAGAGTTCTGGCCCTTGAAACATTAAAAAATACACTATTTGACCGTGTGTGCTCTCTAGTTCTGTAATTAGTTCAAGGTAAACTATCCTGATAACCGTGTCCATTGTCCGTCCTCCGTCCATGTGAACCTTTTAGTTCATCAGAGCGGAATACTCAAGAGCACCATCCATGCATCCATCCATTAACAATTACTTAAAAGACTTTTTCTCAGAAACGACATGACAGATTTTCACCAAATTTTGTGTGAAGCATTCTTACAAAATAATCTCTCAAATTTGTTCAAATGATGACTCTGGGGTCAAATTTGGCCCTGCCTCTCGGGTTTATCAGTATTTTTCTTTCAAAATTTCTAAAATATTCTTCTCCGGAAGTGCAAGGCCTGGAGCTTTGATATTTTGCTTGTAGTTTCATCTAATGAGTTTCAATCAAGTTTGTTAGAGTCATGGCCCTATGGTCAAAATTGGCCTCATGCCTGGAACATGTCAGATTAACATTTAAAAAGGTTCTTCTTATGAACTGTCCAATCAAATTCGTTCATATTTGGTATAAATGATCCCTATGACTTGGAGTTTGTTCAAATACAGTGGCTAGAAGCAATGGAAGCCCAGTAAGGAGAATTGATTTTTACATATGAATACTATGGAAAAACAGTAAATTCTATTTTTGTCAGTTATTTTGGGAATTATTTTAATCATCTTGAGGTTTGTAGTATTGTTTAGTCACAGCAGCTAAGCTTGAAGCCTTTAAAGGTTATTTTATATTCATAAAGAACCAGCAGGGACCCCAAAAATGGATAAAATGGTGAATTGTCAAAAATCTTGTTTTTAAGAGTTTATTACCTCCTTTTATCACAGCTGGATACCCTTTCATGAAAATAAAGAAAATAAATCTTAAAAAAAAAAAAGAATAAAAAAAGAATTAAACTTTACAAAACAGAACTTTACAAAAAAGAAAAAAAGATTAAACTTAGGGCGGGCCAATTTTGCACCCAGTGTCATGGTTTTGAACAAATTTGAGAGAGGACCACAGACTGACCCTATTTGTCAAAATTCTAAGATCAAAGCTTTGTACTACAAACTTTTATAGCCTGCTAAAAACAAAAGTCTAAAAGGGAAATAACTCTGCCAAAATGCAATCAAGAGTCATGATTCTTGTCTATGAGTTTCCTAGAGAATGCTGAACACGCATGTGAAGTTTCATTCATGTCCAATGATAGGATGATGAAATGAGTACCAAATCAACAACTTTAACCTCTTAAAAATCTCTAAACAAATTTTCTAAGTCCAAAAGTGCCATAACTGTGTAAAAATGCATTCCAGAGTTATGGTTCTTATCTCTGTGCATTCCATTGATGATGCTGAACACACATGTGAAGTTTCATTCATATCGTATGAGTGGTTGCATGGATATCTTAACTGATGAAAAACTCTAACCTGAAAAATAAAGTCCAAAAAAGGCCATAACTCTGCCAAAATGCAACCCAGAGTTATGGTTCTTGTGTCTGTGAGTTCTATTGATGATGCTGAACAAACATGTAAAGTTTTCATTCATATCAAATGAGTGGTTGCATAATTATCTTACATGATAAAAAACTTTAACCTGAAAAATTAAGTCCAAAAAAGGGCCATTAATCTGCCAAAATGCAACCCAGAGTTATGGTTCTTATGTCCATGAGTTCCATTGATGATGCTAAAGACACATATGAAGATTCATTCATATCGTATGGGTGGTTGCATTGATATCTTACCTGATGAAAATATTTAACCAACGCCGACGCTGATGCCGACGGGGCGAGTACAATAGCCCCCCTATTTTATGAATAGTTAAGGTAAAAAGCAGGTGCTTGAGTGCACACAAGGTCAAATAGTGCTTTTTTATGTTTCAAGTACTCTAAATTTAATCACCAGATTTGGCCAGTTCAAGAACCTGTCTGAGATATTATGGTTATAAAATTGCTGTGTAAGTTTGGTGAGAACTGAATGAAAAATGCAGGTGCTAAAGTGCACATAAAATCAAATAGTACAGCTTTTAATGTTTCAAGTGCCATAACTCTGACATTAATATTCTGATTTGGCCAGTTCAAGAACTTGTCCAAAATATTATGGTTATATAACTACTAAGTTTAGTGAACACCCAATGCAGGTGCTTAGAGTGCACACAACAAAGTCGCTTATCTGGTTTCACATGGCACTATGAAGAACTTGTTGTAGTTGGAGATGAAAAAATAAGAATTATCTGTTTTCTCATAGCATTTCCATGTAAATTGGAAGTTAATGTATAGGCCTATATGTCATGCTGAATTAAATAATATTAAGGCAACACGAGTCATCCATTCACTTTGTTGTTTTCAAAAAAAAACATAACTTGATAATGAAAATGAATAGTGTTGATGAATTATTTTTAACATATATAAGCAATAATTATAGTTTAATTTTACCACCCCTGAGTTTTAATTGCCTTCCATTTGGTACTTATTTCCTGAAAAAGCTGTTGTTTTAGAACAGTATCGATATAGTCAAGCGTGCTGTCCCTCCGACAGCTCTTGTTTAATTTGATAACCATAATATCTCGGACAAGTTCTTGAACTGGCCAAATTGGATAATTTATGTCAGAATTATGGCCCTTGAAACATATGTGTGCCCTATAGAATCTGCATTTTGAGTTTGATCCTCACCAAACTTATACATTTGTTATATAATCATAAGATCACACAGGGTTTGATATTTCATAAAAAAGCTACTCCCATCCTACCTTTCAAACATTTTTTATTGAATGGTAACAATCAAAGAAATATTATAGTCAGTTTCTTAAATATTACTCATCCTGACCAAATGTGCACTGTTCGTGGTATGCAGACAAGTGGAATTTTTCAGCCCTGTCTCAGACAAACTTATGAACTGTTCAAATGGATGATCAGTGCTGGAGTTTTTTACCCTTGAATCGCCAAAATTTGCATTATTATGACCTTGTGAGCACTCTAGCATCCTCATTTTTTAATTTGAGCTTCACCAAACGTGCACAGTAGTTATAAATGTATAATAATATTCATACATGTGATATTTTCAGGACTCCAATCTCTGAGTTTGGTGGTTATTTACTGTGAAATTCATGCCTGAAACTGTGAGGTTTTTTAACATATATTTTAGTGCGTGAAATTCAAGCATTCTTATAAAAATTTACATATGTGGATAAATGGATTTACTTATGAGCATCATAATGATGTTTAAAATTAAGACTGTGTATAATTAAATGATTTACATCTAACAGGAAAACAGAAAAGAAGTTTCAAAAACAAATATTTTCTTTATTTATATAGTACTTTATTTTCAAGATTTATGTATTTTTTCTACTTTATTTCTACATTGTTTCTATTACATTTCAATTCCATACTTTGAGGCTAATTACACACACCAAGGTCCTGTATAGAAAGACGTCTGTTTATAATTCCTTGCACACTCTATCTCTCTCTCTCTGCAGTTTTAAATAAGACACAGTCTTAGTCTTGTTCAGTTTGATGCTTTCGACTGATTATTGATTTTGAAACTCAAAAGATTGAATAATTTCGCTACATTAAAAACTGGTATTTCTGTTGTTAGGGGGAAGGTGTATTCTTCAGTCTCTCCCTCATCCTGGTTGATAGACAATTCTGATCTGAATCATTGGCACAGCTTCATAACTGAAAAATATAAATTACCATAAAATAAATATTTGTTTTTATCTGCAATTTTTATGCCCGCCGCCCCCCCATTTTTTTTGGGTGGCATATAGTAATTGCAGCGTCTGTCCTTCCGTTCAATATTTCGTGTCCAGCCTGTAACTTTGTCATGCATAGATGGATTTTGTTGATACTTGCTACAAATGATCATCATAACATAATGACATGTCGCGAGTGAGGCCCACACCTGTACTTCAAAGGTCAAGGTCACAATTTGAGTTTGTTTGACAACACTTTGAGTTTGTGTGAGATTTTGTGTCCAGCCTGTAACTTTGCCATGCATAGATGAATTTTGTTGATACTTGCTGCAAATGATCAACATAACATGACACCGTGCGGCGAGTAAGACCCACACCCATACCTCAAATGTCAAGGTCACAATTTTACTTTAAAATAGCTTGACACAAGTGGCGCGATAATGTTTCACCTGCATTTAACTGTTGAAATACCCAGATCATTACATCAGATGTCAAAGTCATGGTTACACAAAGGTCAAGGTCATGTTTAATATAAAAAAAAAAAAATTTGAAATTGCATGTCTATTCTGAAACATTAGTCCATTACTCTTGATATTCATGGATACATCGCTTCCTATTATATCATATATTGTTATTTTTCACAGACCATTTGGGGGGCTTGTGACACTTAACAGTGACATATCTTGTTTAACTTGTGGTTTCACATTAGCTTTTGGAGGTGGCAGGATATATTACAGGCGGAGTCTGATATTGATTATTTTTATTCATGATCATTATTTTGTTATATAAAATAGAAATAATTTTAAATATTTCAATTTTTATTTTCCATGTTTAAGCATTTCCAGCATCCACTTCAATATGAATGTTTTTTATCCTGGTCTTGTGTATTCACCTAAAATATATTTATACAGACCCTAAACCGCTCAAGTACCCCAATTGCACGCAAACGGAGTGACTGAGAGCATAAACGGAGCACGAACGTAGCGCAGACGGAGTGCGAACGGAGCGCAGATTGAGGGCTGACGGAGCAGACCTGGACCGTTAACGAACGCTGGATTTTGAATAATAAACGCACTCCTGAACGCATGAAATAGATCAAGTGCACTCAGACACGCTGAATGCACTCAGATGCGCAGCATATGCACTATAGGCTTGACACAGTAAGATAACTGATAACTAAACTATTTGTGCGCTACTGAGTGGACTCGTTCATTCGGATACACTCTTCTTTTATTATTTGAGCGTGAAGTCAATAGTCAAAATTGAGATGAATAAGAAATTTTTTGTTCACATAAATATAAACCATGTTGTATATAATTATAAATGTTGTTTTGGTATAACGCATGATAAAACTAATTTTGGTCAACAATTTGTCAATTATATCGTAAATATTAATATTGAGCTAATCAATATGATAAAGTTTAAAAGCCTATTATACAATAGACGACGCATCAATGGTTATCTACGGATTCAAGGCCAATTTAGTTGCACATTTAAACATGATTTGGTTTGCACAACAAAACTATAAATAAATTTATATATTATGTAAATAACAATTGGAAAATATGTAATATGAACTCACTATTTGCCTTGCTATTTCGATATAAATTAGTTATAGAACATACAGAACGTATATTTCAATTGGATTTAAGCGTTTACAGCTCTAAAGACAAAAAAATCAATACATTTGTGAAACAAACAAAACATAGATATGCGGGAAATTATATGATTATGATTTTATTTGTTTGAGTATTTTGGCAAAATAAAAATTGACCATTTTAAATTCAATTTGGAGTTTAGTTTTATATTTTCCCCAAACATAGTTACACTGAGTCTGTGCTTAGTTGTGAAAAAAATGCACGTAAAACTGTTATATTGCAATTAATGTGAAAACAGTATACTCGTGCACATCTCATTAAAATATGAAAATAATAGTACCAAAACAATATCATTCTTAAATATAAAGACGGCAGACGGCAGAGGTCGCGAGTTTGACCCGCGCTCTACCCTATGACATCTCGAAACACAATTCAGTACCAGAATGCACTGGAGAATGATATGCATAAGCTCCGAGCTTGCTTCACAATCAAGCTAAATTAAATTAAATTAATGTAAAATAATTGTATGTATGCCAAAACACGACAGGCCGACTAATAATGATGATAAAAATAATATTATGAAAAAAATTGCATTTATTTGCATATATATTTCTTATTGAATCACATGTCGTGGGTTAAATTAAGATTCATTAATCTGGTACAAATTATAATCAAAATACACACCCGCACGTATCCAATATAAAAACTGTGACAAATAAAGAAGTCAATATATATCTATTATGATAACAGATCCAATGATAATAATATTTAAAAAAAAATAAAACAAATAATAAAAATACAAATAAATACTATATTTTCATTAGTTTAAAAATTGTAGGATTGCTTTTATCTTGTGAAATTAACAATTCTGATTTTTAGTTTTATCTGATTTTTATCAAAAGATATGCTGACATTCATCTCCTGCAGATTGGGAATGTAATTGACTTGTTTATTTAAACCACGGGACTAATGACAGATAATGAACAAAAACTGCAAACTGTCAAAACTGTCAAATATGTTCGTAATTTATAATAAATGCATTTGTTACATAAAATAAAACAACTAAATAGTAAGTATATTGCTCATACATGCACGTTGTTTTATTTTTGTTCTAAATTTATTTATTTTACATCAAAAGTCAAGATCCAGAATGCCAGCTGTGGTAAATTGACAGCCCTAGATACACATCCCTTAATACGTGTGTCACACTTTCTACCATTCACTCAGCACTGGTTATATTTTATAACGTCGGGGTTTTCATTTCGTTAATTTAATGATATTAATATCATGGGTTTACATACTAAAGTACCATTTTGAAACCTCGAATAACCAATATCTTAAATGAATTTGTTTGATTTGTTGTTAATTGGCTGGCAGTTTTTCTTATATCTTTTCTTTTCAATCACATACTGCGGGTTCAATTAAGATTCGTCCGTCTGGCACTAATTACAATCAAAATTAAAGCATCCGCAGGGTTCTGCCGTGGACAATAGACCGGTAAGTCGCTGCTTTGGCGTATAATTTAATTGACACGGCTCTCACTGGCATGCGACATAACGTAATTAACACCACGGGTGTCTGTATTGCTGCGTGTCATATAAGTAGCGGTACAGCACAGTGGGTATATTTTCAAACAAGTTTAATATAGTTTGTATTTTAATTAATATATATTTACATGAATCATACTATCATAAAAAAAATAATTTGAGAAACACTGAAAAAATGTTCATTTCAGGTACATATATATATACATAATGATATTGGAAATATTTATTAAATCTGATAATATCAGAATATCTTTTTTAAGTTTAGTGAAGCAACATTTAGACCCAAATCTAGAAAAACACTACAAGATTATTATTTTTTAAAAATCATTTATTATTTTATATGTCAAATCCCATTGCACGAATTATAATAAATTTTTCATCACCCATGCAGTGCATAATTTTATTATTGATTATAAAGCTGATTTTAGTTTGAACATTAACAAACACCAGTGACATATCCACATATTGTTAGGTAACTGCTTATACTGATCAAATGAATGGATTACTGTTAATCCAAAGACGTATAAGCGGTATTGAATTATTAATAACAATTACAATATATTTAGTTTATGTTCATGATGTATCTATAAATTTTGTGGATAACTTTTTTGCTTTCCTGTAAAAAACGGCTCACGATATATCAAAGAAGTTACTGACGCAAACACATTTTGGTCTGGATAGTAGAAGTCGGTAGAACGTTCGATATTCTTTGATCACACAGACCACTGATCACATATCAAAATATGGACTCTTTCGTTAATCTTCCCTATTATCAGTAATGGTTTATCCGAAATTTACAACCTTTCGCCCAGCAGGTGACACAATATGTAGACAATGTGATTATGAATTCAATTACCTTGAGTAAATCCCATGGATACATTTTATTTATTGCTCCATTTTTTAACAGCTTCAATTAAAAAGTCAATATGGAATCATTTTAAGAGTTGAGAGGTTGCTATTGGTTATGGACCGGAAACCGAACTGAGCAGACTGAACGATGAGTGAACGCTGAACGAACGAAGCGAACGCTGAGAGGAGTATAAAATAAAGATAGTAAACATCGCTCGTGAGCGAATACTTGCGTTTGCGAGTGCATTTAATTAACCGCATTTAATCGAGTGCACACAAATGGAGCATAAACGGAGTGCAATGTGAGTGCAAACGGAGTGCAATTATGGGGTACTTGAGCGGTTTTCTGTACACACCTTCCAAAACAGGCACCTTATGTCTAGTCTCTGGACACAGGAACTCCAGGGAGCAAAGAACATCTCATGGAATGACAAACGTGTAATCATCTTTCCAACAACAACCTGTTAGAACATAAATAAATCATCTGAGTAAATGTTACGTATATATTGCTTTAAAAATTCAAAAACAAAACTTCAAAGACGGACCTACGAACACTAAACATCAATTCAATGTGTTAATAATCAATTATTAAAATACAATACAAATCTCTTCTATCTGTTTACTCACCGACGATTGTTGGCAGATCATCTACCAAACACTTGTTTTCTGAGTATATATCTGCTGAGACAAATGTGTTTCCTTTTAGTCATAAACCCACTTCAATTATGAAGATTATATAGAAAATTTGAGTTAATTTTACTATTTGTCTATAGTATACTTACGACAACATTACATATGCTAATACTCGATTTGCCATAATCCACGAAAACAGAAAGACTTAACTATCCTCTATAAGTAACGAGTTACTATCCTTTGCTATAAATATGCGCATGCGCGAAAGCAACTTCCTCTTTCTGAGGAGGGGAGGGCTTGTAATGTTGTCGTAAGTATACTATAGACAAATAGTAAAATTAACTCAAATTTTCTATATTGGTCTATTTATATCTTACGACAACATTACATATGCTGACTTTAACATAAAAGCCTGGGGAGGAGAGGATAGATAAGTCAAAATAAAAGGGAACAGGGGAGCCTGTAAAAAATTATCTTAAGAAACTAAGATAAGTCATGTAAAAATCAGTTATGAATTTTAACATAGAACTAAACTAAATAAACTTTAACAGTGCTACAAAACTTACATACTTTGTAGAACCATCTGGAAGTGCTGTAACATCTCCGAAGTAGGAGATGACCAAAGTGTCTAGTTGTAGAAGACCTTCATTCCAACAAGTACAGCATGTAATCCATTCCATATTATAAAGTAGCAGAAATAACTTACTCTGCCTGTGTAGACTGAAGAAACTCCAGTCAAAGATACCTGGAGACACGGCAGTCAAAAGGTCAAAATATTTTAAGTAATATATATCTATCTTATATATATACCTACATAAATCTACAAAATCAGAACTTCAGAAGTTGATTAGGAGATCCATGTACTGATATATTGATATATTATGTTAGAGAAACATAACATAAATCCTAGATTAACGAATATCAGTAAGATGAAAATTAAAATGTAAATAAATTTATTTGATCAAGAATCCTGATACATAAAACACCAACCAAAAGGAGCTAGATTATGTAGTCTAAAACCATAAAGTTTGTTGAAAACAAACTCAATCTAGAGGTTCACCTCTGATCACAAACTGAGCTACCACAACAGAACTTAGAGTCAGGAAATATAAAAAGATGAGTAATCTCTTATATAGAACTTAGTTAAGGAGTTATGTAAACTCCAGTAACATGCTCATAGGATACGATCCTGAGAATTAAAATTCAGCCAAGCAAGAGAAGAAGACAATGTTCTAACTTCGTGTGCTGTTGGGTTTGCTCATGGAAGTACTACTTCTTCTAACTCATAAGAAGACATAATTGTCCCTACAATCCTTCTTGATATGAAAGCAAGAGAAAAATCTCTTGTGGTTTCTGGGAGATAAGCAACAAAAAGCCGTTTCCTGTACTTACGCCATGCCTTAGAGCTATCTCAGTAGATTTTAATGTTCTCACTGGACATAAACCAGAAGAAGAAATCTCGTTACCTGAGGTGTTTGTAGGTAGGGCTGGAATAACCAGTTGTTGAATAGCAACCAAAGGAGGTTAATGCTATGAGAGAAACCCTGGAAAGAAAAGCAACGTAATGGAAGGGCCACCTACCGCGAAGTAAATGGAATCTTAAGTTCCTGATAAAGCATGTAGCTCACTACGTCAATACCTGGAGTTATAGCTAACAGGAAAGTAGTTTTAAAAATTAATCCCAATCTCAAACAAGATATAAGTGGTTTGGATGTAGGACCTGAAATAGCCTACAGGACCTGGAGACAGTCCCCTTCTGGAGTGACATAAAAAGAAGCGGGATTCTCTAACTATGTTAGAAAGTAGACGACTATCGGACTTTCCTGTAACCTGCCTAAATGTTACAGAAATGGCTGAACAATAATCTTAAACTGAAGATGGTGAAAGACCTTTATCTTTGAAAGTGACACAAGAAATCTGATAGATAATTGAAAAGTGTGATTGCATAGATCCAATGACACTGACTCACCCTTTTCCAACCAACCTTTTCATCTGTACTCATAAAGACATTTGTAGAAAAACTTCTAGAAATACCGACTGAAAGAACTCGAGTAGCAAATCATTCTGTTTCGAGATGTCGTTAGATAAGAGACAGGAGTAAAGATGAAATACTTGTCTTGGCGTGAACTAGCCGATCAAGAGCTAGACACACCAGGCCTCGTCTGAGAGGGAATACTACTGGAGGAGCCACTAATAGAGATAACAGTGTAGGAAACCATGGATGTCCAGTCCAAAATGGTGTTATCATCAGCAGCAAACCGTCTTCTCTCTGTGCTTTCAGAAGTACCCAAGATAGAAGTTGAGGTGGAGGGTATGCATTTTAGTCTAAAGCACCCGGAATTCCCAGGTGGTTTGAACCTCTGACCACCTGCTTTCGAGATGGACGCCTTAACCATTACACCACGAAAGACAGTATTACTTGAACAGACCCTGCCAAGGAATTGACAGAGCGTCTACTGCCCCTGACAGAGGATCTAAAACTGGAGAAACAAGGTTGGGAGTTGATTGATCAACCGAGTAGCAAATAGATCTACAAGGTGTGTCCCAAAGTTGGAACACCTGATCTAGTGTAGATCGATGTACCATCCTCTCTGTGTGAAATATCTGGGTTTTCCTGGAAAGGGAATATACCAGAATATTCAGTTTGCCTGTAATATACCTGGCTCTGAGAGAGATCCTTACTTGGCAGTACCAAGTCAGAGTCTCCTTTGCAAAGTTCGAGAGCTCCTGAGCATGAGCACCCCCCCCACTTCTTGTACACATAAGAAGCTAAGGTTGTGTTGTCCGTGGTTAGCGTGACCAAGTGACCTCGTACTGACACTAGAAAGGATGTAGGGACGGAAATACTGCCCTCATCTGCAATATGTTTATATGGCTCGTTAATAACTGAATGAATGAATGAAAGAATGAAAGAAGTTCCCTGGCTGAGGCAGAGGGAACTGAAAGAAGATGTTCCAGTTTTACCTGACATAATCTTAATCTTTCTAGAGAAGGATCAAAAAAGCTTCCTGTAGTTGGAAATGTGCTCTTAGGCAAGTAAATATTTGACAAAGAACCAATACCGACTTGTTCCCATTGGGAAAGAAGTCCAGCTCTAGAATTAGACATAGAAGATGTATTGAGTGTTGCAGAGCCAAGTCCCTGGAATTGAAGGTTAGGAGCCAGTCCTCCAGATAAGAATGGAGACAAATATCTGTATAATCCACCTGGAATCATGAGCACTTTACTATTCTAGTGAAAACGTAAGGTGCTAGTGATAAACTGAAGGGAAGAGCTCGAACTGATAGGTTGAACCTTGCCAAGGGAAGCGAAGGTATCGTCTGAATCTGGTTGTATAGGAAAGTGAATGTAAGCAACTAACAGATCAAACAAAGTTACCCACTCGTTCTTTGTAGTTCCATCGATAAAGGTTCTCCATACCCCTGTTCTATAGGAACTATGAAAAGACGACTGTAGCACCCCTGCTTGGGAGAGGAGGGGGATACCGGTTCAATTGCAGTGAGACAGAAAATACTAGACATATGTGTCGAAATCTACTGCTTCATTTGATCCCAGAGAATTACTAAGCATCTTGGGTGAAAAGAAACCGTTGGGGATTGACCCAAAAAAGCATTAGATACCCCTCTGGATACCGAAAGGGTCTAAGGGTCTGCGAAAAATAATTTTCCCCGGACTCTGAGAAGGTAGAAAGTCTACCTCTTGAGAGAATGTCTAGCCTTGGGATCTTCAAATTTAAGTTGGAAGAACCCAGCAAAACTGGAAAGAGCCTGGAAATTTCCAGAAAGGGCACCCCTATTGGTCAGGCACTAGACCTCCTCTACCCTCGCCCCTGCCTCTGTATGACTTGCTTCCTTTATGGTTAAAAGTAACCCTGGAAGAAAGATCCCGAGTAAAATGGGGCCTTAAGACCCAACTACTGGAGTCCTACTGAATGGAGCTTGAGGAGCTATAAATGGAACCATACTGGAGGTCTGGTATGAAGTTTGGCCATGGCTAACCGCTGAAAAGAGGGGTTCTCAAACTCTATTCTACGAATCTTAACCACTTCTTGGAAATTAAGTCCAAGAAGTGTATAAGAGTTAAATGGTCCATCCTACAGACTAGAAACGAGCTGTTGGTTTAGAGAACTCTACTCCAACAAATAAATTCTGACTCCTTAAAGAAAGGAAATATTGAAAGCCTGACGAAATACTCCATCATATTGGCGTTGTCCTTAACCATTGACTAAAGGAATAGATGCAGCTCGATGAGAGCTTCAGGTAAGTTTATGGTCCTGCCGGATAGACAAGATACCACAGATGCTATAAAGCGACAGGTTCTCCCCTCCGTGTAACAGGAGTGAGAACGACCATCCTCAGGGAAGCGGACACCGATCGAGTGCTGTTGACCGGCGAACCCTCTCGGAAGAGCAACCTCCGCCCCCATAATATCCGAGTGAAATTGGGCCTGAACTTCTTAACATGCCAACGAATGTAAAGAATTAATTACAGTACTTCAAATCTGTGCCCAACCTGTCTGACGTAATAGCCTTAGAAAAGTGAGAGGAAGGGCCATAAGGGACCATCTCTTCCTCTCTAAGCTCTGATGTAAAATAGTCATCAAATGAGGTACCTGACTACTCTGTGGTAGCGAAAGGATAGAGTTAGTTGGAGTGTGAGTCTTAAATAAAATTCTAAGGCTGAGTAACCCTGAACAGTAGTGTAAGTATAAACCACTGTGAGACAAAGTTCAGGGCCTAATATATCTCTAAGCAGAGAAAACATCTCTGAGTAATGGGGAAAGGGTGTTCCCAATTTCTCGACCAAATGGCCTTGTCATCAATGGAAAGAGAAGCAACCATCGCCCCTGGAAAGGGGACTGGCAGTTGGTTAGCAGGGAGTGAAGGGACTACGTGGTCAGGAGTGAAACCCCTGGAAAAATTAGATCTAGTTGAGTGAGAAAGTACTCGAGATCTCTGGGTTGTGGTACCAGCCCTAGCCCTATGAGACTCCTTTTAGACTGACCCGTAGGTCGAAGGTCTAACTGAGGGTGTAACTCCAACACCAAAGATGCCTTCTTTCAAGATACATTGCTCCATTGGAAGGCCCTTATAATAATTAGGGAAAACTCCTCATGGTTAAAACACTATTGTTTTATTTAAAGGGCACCCCCCACGTGCCTTTGTAAATTTGATTCCGGTAATTCCGGTAAGGTATACTATTTGGTGTAATGTATAGATATGTCATTGGAAATCCACTGGTTAGTTTCCAAGACTATTAGAACTAGTGTAGAGACTCCCTTAGATCTGTCCCTTCAATAAGAAGGGAAAAAGAAAACCGAAAGTCGGTGTCTCTTCCCTTAGATGAAAAACAAGAAACTTTACCTCTATTTCTTCTATGTTCCCTTCCACTCTTAGTGGTAGTCTTCCCTCGATCGCCTTCTGTTCCTGTCCTTGTGCTGCTGTGCGCTGCTGGGACAGTGATAGCTGATTTTGAGGGAAATCTCTCGATCGTCTGCTGTTCAAGTCCTTGTGCTGCTACAGAGAGCTGCTGGGACAGTGATAGCTAGCGAATGTGGAGGAGCTCCTGGAGCGTCTTCGTCCACCCGTCACTCTCTGGGTTTTGGTACTAGACCTAGCCCATTGAGACTCCTTGTAAACTGACCCGGAGGTCGAAGGTCTACGGAGGGTGTAGCTCTAACACCAACGGTGCCTTCCTCCCGGTGACATTGCTCCATGGGAAGGCCCCTGGAATCTGAGGGATATCTCCCCGTGGTGAATTTACCTGGGTTAAGAGATATCCCTTGATTACCAAGACTGAGCTTTGTTAGGACATTTTGTACAAACGCAGGTTGTACAAAAATCCTGAAATATAAAACAAAATTGGCGAACAATTTCGCCGGTAAGTTTGCACATATTATTTGTAAAAAACAGTTAAATGACGAAGAAACTCGACTATTTACTTTTTAATAATTTAACAGTGAAATTCTCGCGAAATTAAACTGAGAATTAAAACTGTAAAGCGAATTTATTCGCTGAAAAGAAGTAACACAACTACAAACTAATGAATGTGCTTCTTAATAAAACAATAAAACGCACTATATAACGAAGAAACCGTGGAAAATTAGCAATTTTTACGAGTGAATTCGAATTACCTACCTCACACGAGGTTACGAAAACAGAAAGAGGAAGTTGCTTTCGCGCATGCGCATATTTATAGCAAAGGATAGTAACTCGTTACTTATAGAGGATAGTTAAGTCTTTCTGTTTTCGTGGATTATGGCAAATCGAGTATTAGCATATGTAATGTTGTCGTAAGATATAAATAGACCAATCTTCCAGTTGTAATCATTTAATTACATACTCAATTAATACCTACTCCCCACAGGCATATTGTTGTGGACACACGTTTTGTTTTGCAAATTACCAAGTCGTGTCATAAGGTTTACTCGGATTTGTTCCCCAAAAACAATAAGTGTAAACAAGCTAAAAGGCTGACTGACGTTACTGTAAAACTCGGAAAATAGTGGTCAATTTCTCTACTTCTTTTGAAATATGGTTTTACCATGAGATTTTGATCATGACCCGTGAGACCGTGAATTGGTAAAAAAACTGTGAGGTTTTGTCTCACCCCGTGAGGTATCACATGTATAAAACATTATATGAAGGGAATTAATATTGTTATATGAGAGTGTTGTCATTATTATATGAGGGGAATTGATATTGTTATATGAGAGTGTTGTCATTATTATATGGAAGCAATTGATAGTGTTATATGAGAGTGTTGTCATTATTATATGAGGGGAATTGTTATTGATATATGAGAGTGTTGTCATTATTATATGAGGGGAATTGATATTGTTACATGAGAGTGTTGTCATTATTATATGAGGGGAATTGATATTGTTACATGAGAGTGTTGTCATTATTATATGAGGGGAATTGATATTGTTACATGAGAGTGTTGTCATTATTATATGAGGGGAATTGATATTGTTATATGAGTGTTGTCATTATTATATGAGGGGGAATTGATAGAGTTATATGAGAGTTGTCATTATTATATGAGGGGAATTGATATTGTTATATGAGTGTTGTCATTATTATATGAGGGGCAATTGATAGTGTTATATGAGAGTGTTGTCATTATAGAGGGGAACTGATATTGTTATATGAGAGTGTTGTCATTATTATATGAAGGGAATTGATATTGTTACTTTAGAGTTTTGTCATTATTATATGAGGGGATTTGATATTGTTATATGAGAGTAATGTCATTAATATATGAGGGGAATTGATATTGTTACATGAGAGTGTTGTCATTATTATATGAGGGGAATTGATATTGTTACATGAGAGTGTTGTCATTATTATATGAGGGGAATTGATATTGTTACATGAGAGTGTTGTCATTATTATATGAGGGGAATTGATATTGTTATATATGTGTTGTCATTATTATATGAGGGGGAATTGATAGAGTTATATGAGAGTTGTCATTATTATATGAGGGGAATTGATATTGTTATATGAGTGTTGTCATTATTATATGAGGGGCAATTGATAGTGTTATATGAGAGTGTTGTCATTATAGAGGGGAATTGATATTGTTATATGAGAGTGTTGTCATTATTATATGAAGGGAATTGATATTGTTACTTTAGAGTTTTGTCATTATTATATGAGAGGATTTGATATTGTTATATGAGAGTAATGTCATTAATATATGAGGGGAATTGATATTGTTATATGAGAGTGTTCTCATTATTATGAGGGGAATTGATATTGTTATATGAGAATCTTGTCATTATTATATGAGGAGAATTGATATTGTTATATGAGAGTGTTGTCATTAATATATGAGGGGAATTAATATTGTTATATGAAAGTGTTGTCATTATAATATGAGGGGCAATTGAAAGTGTAACATGAGAGTGTCATTATTATATGAGGGGAATTGATATTGTTATATGAGAGTGTTGTCATTATTATATGAGGGGCAATTGATATTATTATATGAGTGTTGCCATTATTATATGAGGGAAAATTGATAGTGTTACATGATAATGTTGTCATAATATGAGGGGAATTGATAATGTTATATAATAGTGTTGTCATTATTATATGACAGAAATTGATATTGTTATATGATAATGTTGTCATTATATGAGGGAAATTGATAGTGTTATATGAGAGTGTTGTCATTATAGTTTGAGGAGCAAATTGATGTTGTCATATGAACACATTGCCATTATTATGTTAGGGGAATCGATTGTTACATTATGATATGACTGAGAGAATATTATACTATGTGTCTGTGGCATGATACTTCATTGTGACAGTGTATGATATGACTTAACAATTGTTGAAAGCAATGCTAAAAACACCATACAATGCAATACAAGATTTATTATGGTTGTGCAATAATTATATTATCAGAACTACTGGTATTGTATTACAATGGTGATTGCAGTCACTCAGTTATGGGCCATATCACTATGATTTTAACTTGTGGGGAATTAATGTCATTTTCCATAATAATGGTTTATATATGGTATGTATGGCATTATTGGAGGATAGACCACGATCCTTGGTAAAAACCACCATCGCCCAGCTGATAATCTGCAAACTATCTCAAATAAAAAAACTTTTGTACTGAGCTGAAACTTGAATCCATGACCTCAACGGTATGTGATTTTGAACCACTGTGACCTACATCATTATAGTAGAATTTCAAAAAGACTATTTTTCAAACAACAATATTATATAACATGTATAATGAATCTCAATAGATTAAATAGATATCAATTTGTTGAAAAAAACAGCAAGTGTGGTAAAATTAATTATCAAAACACAGCTGCGCGATCTATATTAGCTGTTTGAAAGATTGATTTTTGTTGTGCAATAGTATAAGCATCCCATGTGACTTCCATAATTGATCAATCTGTTTTGTAAAGTTAACTTCACCATGTGCAGCTGTATTTAATGTGGTTAGGATGTTAAACATCGGTATCAATGCTTAATTTGGCTGATAATTATTTCCCCTGACATGTGCACCATTGTCAGTAACAAGCATTCTCTACATCACCTCTAATCAAAGTAAAGTTGTAAGGATTTTTAGCTCACCTGAGCTGAAGGCTCACAGGTGAGCTTTTGTGATCGCCTGGTGACCGTTGTATGTCGTCTGTCGTCCGTTGTTAACTTTTAGCTTGTAACAACTTCTCCTCTGAAACCACTGGGCAAATTTTGATATAACTTCACAGAAATGTTCCTTGGGTGACCCTCTACCAAGTTTGTTAAAGCCATCTTTAGTCGTCAAAAAACATGGCGGCCAGGGGATTGGGTTAGTTTACTATATAAGCTATAGTAAAAACTTAAAAAATCTTCTTGTCAGAAACTACTGGCTCGAATTTAAAATAATTTCACAGAAATGTTCCTTGGGTTACTCTCTACCAAGTTTGTTCAAACTATCTTGATTTGTCAAAAAATATTGCAGCCAGGGTGTGGGGTTAGTTTTTATGTCAAATTATTGCCCTTGTTTTATAGCATAAATGTTTGTATATAGCAATTATTATAAGAAGAGGTAATAAACTCTTTAAATAATCTTTTTTTTTGCTATTATAAAAGTCAAAGTTTTTATGGTTCAGACAGGGATGGTTTACTGCTTCATAATAAAGCAATACCATATTTTCAGCTAGTTTCATAACAGCAAGAAGTCTGCTTGAGATTTTCAGTGTCAAAGTGTTTATATAGTAATGATGCTCAACTCTAGTTTTGTTAGATTTGTTCAAATGGTGTTCCTAGGGTTAAAAATGACTCTGCCCCAAGGGTTCAATTAGGGGACACATGTCAATATATATATATTTTTTTAAATGGAAATGAATTTGCCTATATCTTCACAAAAGCATTGTTAGGTGAAGGAGGTTCAGATTTGTAAAAATGACTGGGTTCCTATGTCTTGAGGGGTCAGGAGGGGCCCCAAAAGGGTACAAATTGGGAATTACAAAAATCGTTTTCATAAGAACCAGTATGTCAGATTTGTACATATTTGATATTAATTATCCATATTCACTGCGGTCCCGTTATAACGCGGTCCGATATAACGCGAATTCCGTTATAACGCGGTTTTTGCTTGGCTCCCAATTTTTCGGCGGGGGGGAAAGGTCGTGATACAAAACTTGAAAATATGCGCGAATGACCAAATGACAACCAAACAATAGATCGTCGCCATGTTTTGATTTGATAATCGCTCATCTTCTACTCATCAATTAGCCTTGATTATAACAAACTGTTATAACCATTACCTCATGGTGGTTTAAAGGATTGTTTAAGGGATTGATTCATGCCAGCATTGACAATTAACAGTTTGTAATAATCCCGAGTGCTTCAATAAATGCTGACACGCGCCAAACACGGAAGCCATATGCAAACTTTGTTATTATCGAGTGATCACGTGATCAAGCAACGAAGCGGTTGACAGGTATTAATATATCGCGGGTATCTTATCGGATCGTAAACACAAACTTATTTTTATTATTTAATTGTTGTTAATACTTCAGATTTATATTTTTAATATTTTTATACTAACAGCGTTGAGTTTAAATTGAAGCGCGATTTTTTATATAGACACCGTTTTTTCTCCTTCCGGGTTAAACGGAAATGGCTGCCAATTTTAGTATAATCAAAACACGAAAACGTTTTTCTTTCTTTTCTTTTTTTGTATTAATTTCATACATATCTAAGTGTATCTGTTGTAACTAAATACGCGTTGTATCATATTACAATGCAAACAATACCATTCACAGTAGGACAGCACGATAGGTGTGAAAAACCGACATCGATTTTTTTTCGAGGTAATTATCGCTATAACGCGGTCCGCTTATAACGCGGTTTCGTTTTGTGGACCCCAAGATCCGCGTTATAACGGGACCCGAGTGTATGTAGGGGTTTGATAGCAGATAAGAATTCAAGGGTTAAAATTTATAGGGGCCCTGGAAGAGGACTTAGAATTTTATATACAGTAAATTCTCTTTTTATTTATTCCGAAACCACTATTCCAATTAAACTAAAACTTCACATGGATGTTTCTATTGCATAGGAGACTATACAGAAGATTTTTTGTCTATCTAAAATTCAAGATGGCTGCCATTACTAAAAATAGTCCAAAACTTAAAAAAATCTTCTGCTCATGAACAGCCCATCAGATTTTCAAAATGTTGATGTGGTAATGATGACCAATCAAGTTTTGTTAGATTTGTTCAAATGGTGTCCCTAGGGTTAAAAAATGACACCACCCAGATGTTTCTATTGCATAGGAGAATTTCAAAAAGTGCTATGGCCACTATGAGTCAGTAGAGCATCCTCAGGCCCTCTTGGGCCTCATGTTTTTTAAAAGTTTAATCTTTTTTTGTCAAGTTAAATCCCTTTTTTTATTTTTTTTTAGTTTTATTTATTTCATTTTCATGAAAGGGTATCCAGCTGTGATAAACGATGCATGCTGTGCATGCTTGTACAAGATTATTTGTCGGTTACGCGTCTGACTATCAATCCATGGGTCGCGATTTCGAATCCCCTGGCCGGCAACAGTCTCCGTGATGATTGATATATGACATTGTGTCTCATTATCAACTGTCTCTCACCACTGATTCAAGTGGGAAAGTCATCAGTCACTTGCGGAGACGGGGTGTGCTTGAGTACTGGTTAATCCCAGGAAATAGTGATTAGGTTAACTGATCGTCTGTTAGCCCTTTATGGCATAAAAATGACGCTCAATATTCAATCAGTCAATCAATCAAACAAAAAAATATAACTTTTGATAATGAAAATGAATATTGTTGGTGAATTATTTTGCTAATTTATTTCTAACAGATGAGCAATAATTATAGTTTAATTTTACCACCCCTGAGTTTTAATTGTCTTCCATTTGGTACTTATTTCCTGATAAAAGCTGTTGTTTTAGGACAGCATCTAAATAGCCAAGCGCGCTGTTACTCCGACAGCTCTTGTAAGGATACTATATATATATATATATATTTTTTTACAGACGAATGGTATGCGAATTTCATAGTAATTTACTTTTTAGTCAGTAAAGGTGTGGTGGCAGCATTTATTCATAAGGAGTTTAAAGGAACTCTCAATTGGGGTTAATATTGTGAAATTTCAAACAGTGCTATGGCAACTACTACATTTATATGCCAGCTCTTGTGCGTTTTGTTTTTGTCCCCTACTTTGCGTAAAGTCAGAGACAGTTATTAAGTCTGTCCATTCTTCTGTCATACTTTGGTTTTCATGCAATAACTTGAGAATGCCTGAATCAAATCTTTTGAAATTCTAATACAATGTTTATCATGACAAAACACAGGCTTAGTTCGAATTCAGGGTTGTGACTTTTGGCGTTGTAAAGTGCCCCTTTGATTTCTGAAAAATTGTCACACTTTTGTTTCCGAGCAATAACTTAAGAATGCCTGAATCAAATCTTTTGAAATTTTAATACAATGTTCATAATGACAAAACACATCAGGGAATAAAACTTCCACTCATCCTATCGTATTTATGAGTGGAAATGGGTCATTGAGAGAAAACATTTACACATCATTCGTCCTGTATGTCGAGTGCTAAAATTGTAGCTAAACTATAAACTACCATTGGTAGTTTACTTGCCTGATTGAATCTTAGCAATTCAGGGGCAGAATATTTGTTCAGAATCACGAGGACTATGTTGAAAATGAAACCTGAAACTGAAAACTGCAGATTGTGACTACTATATGTCAGTATCCTATATTGTTTGATCCCGGTGTCTATCGGTATCTCTACAACGTAATGCTTATTATCCCCTTGCCGCAAGCCAAGCGGGATATGGTAATGGTCTCCTTCAATCTGTCTGTAACTCTTTTGTCTGGAGTAAAACTCCAAAACTATTCAAGGGATATTGTTGAATCTTAACACAATGACAGACGAAATTGAGAGAAAGTGCAGTGTACAAGAACCATAACTCTACCTTGCTTACTTTTTGAATCATCTCCCTTTATTAATTTACACTTTTGTCTCGAGCATTGCTCCAAAACTATTTAAGGGATATTGTTGAATCTTCACACAATGACTGAGGACATTGAGAGGAAGTGCATTATACCTTGCTTACTTTTTAGCTCACCTGAGCCAAAGGCTCACAGGTGAGCTTTTGTGATTGCCTGGTGTCTGTCCTCCGTCGTTAACTTTTAGCTTTTAACAACTTCTCCTCTGAAACCACTCTGCCAAGTTTGATATAACTTCATGGAAATGTTCCTTGGGTGACCTTCTACCAATTTTGTTCAAGCCATCTTGATTTGTCAAAAAACATGGCCGCTAGGGCGCGGGGCAAGTTTAAAAAGTAAAAACTTAAAAAATCTTCTTGTCAGAAACTACTGGCTTGATTTAAAATAATTTCACAGAAATGTTCCTTGGGTGACCCTCTACCAAGTTTGTTCAAGCCATTTTGATTCGTCAAAAAACGTGGTGGCTAGGGGTTGGGGTTAGTTTACTATATAAGCTATAGTAAAAACTTAAAAAATCTTCTTGTCAGAAACTACTTGCTCGATTTTAAAATAATTTCAAAGAAATGGTCCATGGGTGACCCACTACCAAGTTTGTTCAAGCCATCTTGATTCGTCAAAAAACATGGCAACCAGGGGTTGGGGTTAGTTTACTATTAAGCTATAGTAAAAACTTAAAAAATCTTCTTGTCACAAACTACTGGCTCCATTTTAAAATAATTTCACAGAAATGGTCCTTGGTTGACTGTCTACCAAGTTTGTTCAACCAATCTTGATTCATCAAAAAACATGGCTGCAAGGGGTTGGGGTTAGTTTACTATATAAGCTATAGTAAATATTTAAAGACGTTTCTGCGGGTTGTTACTGCGCATCGCTACGCGCATAATTCCTTTCTGTTACTTTCAGTTTCGGGGTCTAATGTCGCCGTTTGGTTAATTAAAAGTTGAGTCGCATTAGGATATTTACAAAGCGAAGTATTTTCATTTCGAGATGTCAGAAATGTTAATTTTGTCAAGGAAGCGATCGAAAAGCACGGAAGAGTATATTGTTTTTCGTTCTAAACCACCAGAAGTGCTTGTACATAACGAAGTTCGAAGGAACAACTACGAAAATATAATCAATACTCGTAGTGGTAACATTTTGGATCTCATTTTTCGGATATGGATCATTTTTGAATTTGTTCCAAAGCGCTGAATACATAATGAATTTACCTAAAACAATATTATTCATACCGGGATTGAGACAAGGCAGAATAAGTCTTGATTTTTGACATTTAGCTGACCTGATGCATCTAAAAGTTTGGTATTGAAGGACATTATGGAAGACACTTATATGGGTCAATGTTATACATAAACTGTATATGTGGAAGTATAAGAACAGTGGAAACAAACAAGACACATCGATTAAACAGGAAAAGTCCAATATCATTTGACATCAACACAAAGCAATTGAGTATAAGGTTAGTTGATGCTTTATCATAACTCACTGATCAATATTAATGTATCACATAAAATGATAACTTACTTTATGATTTCTAGAGATGAACAACTATAAAAAGTGATTCATTGGTTGAATATTTACATCATTTTCATGCCATCGAGGGCTAACAGACGATCACCTAACCACTGTTTCCTGGAATTAACCAGTATTTAAGCACACCCCATCTCCGCAAGTAACTGATAGCTTTCCCACTTGAATCAGCGGTGAGAGACGATTGATAAAGAGACATAATGCTGTATATCTATCATCCTGGAGACTTGCCAGGCGGGGATTCGAACAGTATTCTTACATTGAGTAAATGTTAAAATTAAATTTATACACCGTCATGTTCTGTGTTTCCTGTTAAACAGAAAATTGATACATGAATTATGAAAATAAGAAACTATTCAACACATTTCAGGAATGCTAAACAGAGGCTCAGGTTACAGATGGATTGAGATGTCGGTGCTTTAAATACCTGTAGTGGTTTCATTAACTATGAAAAGACAATCAATATTGTGACATAGACAACGTGTACAGAAACACTAAATGAAAGAGTGACAATCATCAAAAGGGGCCAATGGTAATTATTAATGTAATTTAACCATTTCAGCTTATTTCTACTATGGATTACAACAAAATAATCATGAGCACAACAGATGATCTGAGGGGGATCAAACCTGTGACTACTTGTTTGGCACACCCAATATCCGTGCAAATAACTGACAACTTTCCCACTTGAATCAGTGATTAAAGATGAATGAACATGAGACATTGTACAATGTTGGAATTTGCATATATTTAAATCATCACAGAGACTGGCCAAGTGGGGATTTGAGCTTGCAACCCCTTGACTGCTTGTTACATAACATAACAGTTTCATTCAGTAAAAAAATGTCCACATA
Organism: Panopea generosa; assembly: GCA_029582155.1. NCBI lineage: Eukaryota > Metazoa > Mollusca > Bivalvia > Adapedonta > Hiatellidae > Panopea > Panopea generosa. Next base: position 52,709,252 of record CM055909.1, on the reverse strand, counting down.
CATGTATGCAAGTTTATAACCATAAGATTTTGTTCAATGGTTTGAACATAGATATCATAACAGGAATTGCTGCTTAGTTATAGCCCTTGAGTTGTCAAACTATACCCATATATTGTGCTGTTTTATTAAAATACATTGTCGTTTTTTTAGCCAGACCAATGATCTCAGTCAGTAGAGCACGATACTTCTAGCTCAGGGTTGAGAGTTTGATACCTGAGACTGGCTAACTTACAGCGCTAACTGTCATTCAGATGGGACTTTAAACTGAGGACTTTTATGATGGTGCTATACACCAAGCAAAATAATCAGGTGAAACATATGATTATGTTTCTATGATATTTGTTTCCTGCACTATCCCCCACAAACCTAAAAAGTCTAAACTGTTCACTCTTCTGGGTGCATCACCCGAATGGGAAACTGGTGATGATGTAAATTAAGCTTACATACAAACAAACATTGTCATTTATTTCTTTATCTCATGTAAGCTTCCTTTAATTTTCAGTGATGAAGTCAGTCAAGTAGTACACCAGGACCAGGCCAATTTATTACAATATGTGTTGCCAGAAGAATGGATTGTGACAGTAAATCAGATACTGGGACCATGTTAACAAAAAGTATTCGAAAAACATATGATGTTTTTCCAGAAGACTAGGAAATGCACATATTATGGAAAATTAAGAACAATCACTACCAGTTCACCAGGCAGTGTTCTAAAATTTTAATGACAATTCAAAGATTAAAGTTGGAAGTAGCCCAGTACAGGAATAAAAATTTCAAGTTAATGTAATAATAATGGATGACAGTGTGACTACTATAGCCAAGATAAATACCAGAAAAAATGACTTGAATGGACTCGTAGATAAAACCCTGAAGATATTATGTTGAGTAGCAGGTCACTGGTGATCCAACCTTAATTGACAGTACATGGTTTTACCACTAGGCCTCTAACATTTCAAACTTTTACAACTATTGATGTTCATCAATTACCCAGTATATATGAAATGTATAAAAGCAATTTAACAGTAATTACATTATAAATTACAAATATTATAATTGCTATTTAGTGCATCATTTAGAAATATGAAAGTTACTTCTGCAATGAAACTTCATTTATAAAAATTACAACAGATAATTTTCACAATTTTGACAATTTTAGGCCATTTTATGAAAAGGGAAGTTAACATTTAGCACTGTAGCTTGGTAACAAGCAGGTGACATGTATTTTTTATTTTATTTAATGATATTGTTTGTTGTTGTGCTTCTTTGTAGAAAGATTGAAACAATTCTCCACGTAGAACATTTTTTTTTAATTGAATTGGTGTGAAAATGCATCGATTGCGGCCATTTTATGAAAAGGGGAGGTAACATTTAGCACTGTAACTTTGTAACAAGCATGGTGACCTGTATTTTTTATTTTATTTTCTGATATAGTTTGTAATAATGCCTCTTTGTAGAAAGAATGAAACAATTCTCCGCATTAGAACTTTTTTTATTATTGAATTAGTGTCAAAATGCATCATTTGCGGCCATTTTATGAAAAGGGAGGTAACATTTAGCTCTGTAACTTAGTATCAAGCATGGGGACATCTATTTTTTGTTTTACTTTCTTATAAAGTTTGGTTTAGTGCCTCTTTGTAGAAATGAATGAAACAATTCTCCGCGTTACAACTTTTTTTATTATTGAATTAGTGTAAAAATGCATCGTTTGCGGCCATTTTATGAAAAAGGGAGGTAACATTTAGCAAAGTAACTTAGTAACAAGTAAGGTAACATATGTTTTTTATTTTATTTTCTGATATAGTTTGTTAAAGTGCCTCTTTGTAGAAAGAATGAAACAATTCTCTGCATTAGAACTTTTTTTTATTATTGAATTAGTGTCAAAATGCATCGTTTACGGTCATTTTATGAAAAGGGAGGTAACATTAAGCACTGTAACTTAGTAACAAGCATGGGGACATATATTTTTTATTTTATTTTCTGATATAGTTTGTTATGGTGCCTCTTTGTAGAAAGAATGAAACAATTCTCCACGTTAGAACTTTTTTTATTTTTAAATTAGTGTAAAAATACATTGTTAACGGCCAATTCTATAATCGTAGAAATTTATGAAAATTACTGTATGAAATGTGAAACTCAAAAGAGCATCATGACTTTTTCTGTTTTAGATACTTTATCTTTTGTTACATGAGTGACAACAATATTTTGTTGAAATATATCACTTTGTTAGTAAATTAAACAAGATTTATAACTTACACCAATTTGCTGTTTTTTCTTTAAAAAATGTAAAACGGTGTAGTTTAAAAATAGTCATAGCAAAAAAACAAGCATGGGGACCTATATTTTTTTTTAGTGTTTTAAACTTGTCTTACTTCAAAGTACATGTGTGCAAAATTTAAAAAAAATCTACGCGCTAGAACTTACTCGAAGAAACGTCTTTAAAAAATGTTCTTATCAAAAACATCACTGGCTCGATTTAAAAATAATTTCACAGAAATGGTCCTTGGGTGACCCTTTACCAAGTTTGTTCTAGCCATTGTGATTTGTTAAAAAACATGATCGCCACAGTGAGGTGCTAGTTTACTATATAGGCAGCTATAGTAAAAACTTCAAAAGCCATCTTGGCAGAATCTACTGACCTGATTTCAATGTAATTTCACTGACATTTACCATGGGTGAACCTCTACCAAGTTTGAACTCTTCTACGCATCTTCAAAACAAACCAAAATTCTTACCCATCTGGTTTTTCTGAAATTTTAAGTGTACATGTATTAGTATATTATCTACTTAAGTTGGGTGACTCAATGTCAGTCAGGTGAGCGATATAGGGCCATCTTGGCTCTCTTGTTTTTTATATGCATTGTACTGTAGCTAGCCACTCCCTACAATTATCAAAACCAGCTTGTATTTATAATTAAAGTTATTTTTTAAAAAATGAAACAAACAAGTAACACTGCATGTTTTATCAAATATTTTAATGACGCAAACAATATTCGGTCCGACCGTCCCAGAAATTATGGATGCAAACACAATCTTTTGATGAACCAACAGAACGCTATTGGTTGTTGATCACACATCGAAGGCATGCTACATAGCGATAGACTCTTCCAATAAACTCCCCCTAATATCGTTAATTGTTTAGTCAAAATTGACATCATTTCGCACAGCAGGTGACAAAACAATCGGATAATTGGGTCAAATGATACTGCCGCAAGGCGTATTTCACAGGTCAGTATGCAGGCCCGGTAAGAGCAATTTATTAGATTTTATAGGACCGATAAAAAATATCTGGACCGATTTTTTTATTAAACTTTGAAAAGAAAATCAGTTTTGAACTTCAAAAATCGGTCCAAAAACTGAAAAAAAACTGCAATTTAAGAAGGCCTGAGCTATAGTAAAAACTTAAAAAATCTTCTTGTCAGAAACCACCGGATCAATTTAAAAACAATTTCGCAGAAATGTTCCTTAGATGACCCTTTACAAAGTTTGTTCAAGCCATTGTGATTTGTTTAAAAACATGATGATGGCGCCACAGTGAGGTGCTAATTTACTATATAGTAAAACTTTCAAAAGCCTTCTTGTCAGAATCTACTGACCTGATTTTGATGTTATTTCACTGACATTTACCATCGGTGAACTTCTACCAAGTTTGAACTCTTCTATGCATCTGTAACATTTTCTAAACAAATCAAAATTCCAACTACTTGCCCATCTGGTTTTTCTGGAATTTTGAGTGTACATGTATTATATAATCTACTTAAGTTGGGTGACTCAAGGTCAGTCAGGTGAGCGATATAGGTTCATCTTGGCCCTCTTGTTTAAAAATTCAAGCCTGAATAATGTCTGGCCTAGCTTAAGATTCTTTCACAAGAAAAATAATGTATATATAAAGACTTTTTATTGAATTATCTGTCTGGATATTGTGATATTCTAACAATACTTTAGTGATGTAATAATCTCTATCCAGTAATAATATCTGATATCTAAGGAACTGTGCATATTGACATGGGAATATTGCTGTAATATGCAGTGTTTTCTCCAGCCCCAATTTTTTGGGGGGTCATAAATGGCCCACTGACTAAAAATCTGGGGGTCATTTTCAAAATCTGGCATTGATCAGTTGACTAGTTCTAAACTAAATCAACTTGAATAAATGGTGGTAAAAATACATAATTTACTAAAACAGTTTAACTTTCTGTTTCACACAAATTTCTCAATCAAAGCTGCAATTTAAGTAAATAACTTCAAAACAGTTAAACTTCAAACGAATGTTTCTCTTCTGGCAACAAGTTACAACAACTAGAAACTAGTTTTTATAATCGTGGCCACAGGGCCATGAACTTTTCAAATGCCTCAGCTCCATTACCATGGCTCTAACTATTTATAATGAGAAACACTAAAATTATTTCAACATCTTATATTTCAGCTGAGCGTCATGTTTACCATTAGTAAGCATTATACTCTTTCGAAACCAGAACTTTGTTGTTTTCTTTTTCCCAAAACCATTTCTCTTCTGGTTCATAGCTAGACTCATTTTAGAGTAATGTTATCTTAATAATATAACATTTTAATGGTAACTTAACAAAAATAAGTTTTTCAAAATAAATATTATTTTCTACAATTTTATTTTCTTTTTTCCATAACCTTTTAAACGTCCGTAACGGTGCAGGGAATACCACCGTAAAACATGGACTGGCCTATGTTTAAACCGGTATTTAATGTTGCGCATACACGTCTCGATACCTTATAGAAAACAAAATAAAAAGGTTTTCAGATAGAGTAACGTACGTACATTTCAAACAACTTTCTTGAAAAGTTTCACGATTTCCACATTTCATCTTTATATATTAACAACCTAAAACTGGGTATATATCAGTGCTATTGTTGCAGCATACATTTATTTTCACAGATGTTGTCTTTAAACTATAATATTGCTTCGCGGAAAATTATGTATGTGATCATAATCGTCTATGCAGTTGCATAGATATAGCGTTAATAACCAATTAGAGCCTTAATGTAACTTAATAGAACCGCGTGACTGGGGTTTCCCTGAATCAGACCATGTGATATGCCAAAACAGCTAGCGTTGTAAAACTAACTCTGAAACCAGCTTGCCGAAACAAGTTTGCGTAATTCGAATTTCTGTATTTTTAAGGTTGTGTCATAGTGGACGCACTGAACAATTTTGATTGCGTCAAATGAGATTTAATTGCATCAAAAACGCAAGAAACGCACTCTGGAGAAAACACTGAATATGTGTTGATACAGACAGTTTTGTACAATAAATAAACTGCAGGATTCCAAATGAAATTAAAGAACAACATAAAATGAGATTATTTGAATATAAATACACCTTTTGTTTTATGTGGATGGCCGCAAGAGGTTTTTATGCCCCCCCAAAAATTTACTGGGTGGCATTATAGTAATCACAGCGTCTGTCCGTCTGTCCCCTGTCTGGTATTTCGTTTCCTGCCTGTATCTTTTTCATGCAAAGATGGATTTTGTTGACACTTGGTACAAATGATCAACATAACATATCGACGTGTTGCGAGAAAAACCCACACAGGTATCTCAAAGGTCAAGGTCACAATTTGAGTTTGTTTGAATACACGTTGAGTCTGTGTGAGATTTCGTTTCCGGCCTGTAACTTTGTCATGCATAGATGGATTTTATAAATACTTGCTACAAATGATCAACATAACATGATGACGTGTCCCGAGTAAAACTCACACCTGTACCTCAAAGGTCAAGGTCACAATTTGAGTTTGTTTAACAACACTTTGAGTCTGTGAGATTTTGTTTCTGGCCTCTAACTTTGTCATGCATAGATGGATTTTAATGATACTTGCTACAATTGATCAACATAATATGACGACGTGTCGCGAGTAAGACCCACATCTGTACCTCAAAGGTCAAGGTCACAATTTGAATTTGAAAACACTTTGAGTCTGTGTCAGGTTTCGTGTCCGGCCTGCAACTTTGTCATGCATAGATGGATTTTTATAATGATCAACATAACATGACGATGTGTTGCACTTAATACCCAAACTCCCACTTCAGAGGTCAAGGTCACAATTTAACTTTGTTTGACAACACTTGTCACATTTTGACATTTCTTGTCCGATCTGTCATCTATGTATAAATTTTAAAAACACTTGGCTTAGTTGATCAACATGACATAATTAAGTGTCGCATGTAAGACCCAGAACCATTCCTCAAAGATCAAGGTCACACTTTCAATTTGTTTGATGTTGTGTGTCTGGTCTGTGACTTTGCCTTTAACTTGGCTCAATTGATCAAGATGACATGACGACGTGTCATTAGTAAGAATTAGACCCATACCTCAAAGGTCAAGGTCACACATTTAGTATGTATGACAACACTTTGAATCTGTTTGAGATTTCAAGTCTGTCCTTTAACGTTATCATACATGGATGGATTTCAAAAACACTAGGCTCAATTTATCAACAATTGATCTGTTACTTTGTCTTACATTTAGGAATATCAAAATAGCTTGACACAAGTGATCAGCATGTCATAATGATGTTTCAGCAGCATTTAACTGTTGAAATACCCAGACCATTACATCAGATGTCAAGATCAAGGTTACACAAAGGTCAAGGTCACGCTTTAATGTAAAAAAACACGAAATTGTATGTCTAGTTTGAAACATCAGTCCATTACTCTTTATATTCATGGATACATCGCTACCTATTATAACATAATTATATTGTTGTTTTTTTTTCGATGACCATTTTGGGGGCATGCGACACTTACCAGTATCATTTGTTGTTTAGTCTTAAAAAGTCAATAAAACTGGATATGTCATGTTTAACCTGAAATGGGTTGAAAATGACAAAAAAGGGAATTTATCAACATTTTCCCCCAAATAAACCATGGTTTTGTACTCGCTGACCACATATTGCCAAAATGATATATTGAAATGAGATTTCCTAATTTGAGCTACGACCCTATGTTGGACTAAAATAGATTTCCCGCTTAAAATTTTAACATATTTTGCAACATAATATAAGTGGAGTGATTTTAATTTGATTTCAGTTTGATTCATTTTACAGGTTTACAAGTAATTAAGATTGTTTCATGTTTGCATTATTTAAGTGTTGTCTATTTTTAGATTGGGGATTTCATTTCATGTTTACCACTCCAATTTACATATCAATTTTGTCACCTTTTTGTGGATTTGACATTCCAGTCTATTTGGATTTTATTTATTAATGATAATGAGTATTTTTTTTATCCATTATTAGCTCTACCGGCCAAAGGGCTGATGCGATGGTGCGTTGTCTGTAGTCTGTCGTACGTCTTCTGTCGTTAGAAGCACTTCACTAAAACCACTAGGCCAATTAAACTCAAACTTCACATGGATGTTTATATTGCATAGGAGACTATACAGAAGAATTTTTTTTTTCTTATCTCAAATTCAAAATGGTTGCCATTACTTAAAACAGTCCAAAACTTAGAAAATACACTTCTCATTAACCACCCAACAGATTTTAAAAATATTTACGTAGTAATGATAACTTTAGTTTAAAATGACCCTGGTTGCTCTAAGGTTCAATTAAGGGATACATGTCATTATAATAAAAATTAATTTATTTTTTTTAAAATGGAACTGATTTTTGCCTTTATTTTCACAGAAGCATTGTTTTAGTCGAGGAGGTTCAGATTTGTGAAAATGACTGGGTTCAACTGTCTTAACTAATGAAGGAATAATTATTTATAAGGCATTTCAGACTTTTTAACTAATGACGGAGTGAATATTTAGATTAGACATTTTAGATTATTATATATCATCATGAATGCTTCAATCTGATGAAATCCAAACTAATCAGGTCAAATAAAATGAACTATTGACCACTTATTCCTTCAAAAAATAACTATTGACCACATATTCTGTCGAAAACCGGTTTCACCCGGTTACCAAGTCAATAGTTCAAACGGAACGTTCTTCCGTTCTCATGCTGATAGTCCATTCAAACTCCATTTGCTCTACTCGATAAAACAACAGTTAAACTGAACTGTTTGGTATATTCCGTAAATTAAAACTGACACTAAAGTTTCCACTTTTTAACGCTAAAATAAAATTAAACCTTTTTCCACGACTGATATGTTTATATAATGACGTCAGGTTGTATACGTATTGGCATTGATGACGTTATTTTGATCAAGAACGGATCCAGCATGTAGCTAAATACTGGTGACATTGTACTTTTAGTAGTTGGAAATATTTTAAGTTAGAGAATGTTATTATGAAGGTTAGGAATGTAACCGTAATAGTTGAATTGGTAAGTGGAGAACAGCCATACAAAGGCTACGAAAAAAAATGCTTTGCACACCTCTGTTAAAAAATACCGTGAAAGTATGAATGAAGTGAGGTGAAAAACTTTTACTTCTTAACTAACCTTTTTTTAATGTTATTGAATATAATAAAACAACTATTTACCTTTTAAGCAGTCAATGGTTAAAATTAAATATCCTCGGAAAATGACTATTGACCCAAAGCATTGAACTATTAACCATGACTGTGTATCGGTCAATAGTTTCCTGCTTTGGGTCAAAAGTCCTTTTCGTTGGATAAATAATTTTAACCATTGACCGCTAGAAAGGTTGATAGTTGTATACTATTTAACTAATGGTGGAGTGAATATTTATAAGGTATTTCAGACTATTTAAGTAATGGTGGAGTGAATATTTATAAGGTATTTCAGACTATTTAAGTAATGGTGGAGTGAATATTTATAAGGTATTTCAGACTATTTAAGTAATGGTGGAGTGAATATTTATAAGGTATTTCAGACTATTTAAGTAATGGTGGAGTGAATATTTATAAGACATTTTAGACTATTTAACTAATGACAGAGTGAATATTTATAAGGTATTTCAGACTATTTAAGTAATGGTGGAGTGAATATTTATAAGGTATTTCAGACTATTTAAGTAATGGTGGAGTGAATATTTATAAGACATTTTAGACTATTTAACTAATGACAGAGTGAATATTTATAAGGCATTTCAGACTATTTAACTAATGGTGGATTGAATATTTATAAGGCATTTCAGACTATTTAAGTAATGGTGGAGTGAATATTTATAAGGTATTTCAGACTATTTAAGTAATGGTGGAGTGAATATTTATAAGGTATTTCAGACTATTTAAGTAATGGTGGAGTGAATATTTATAAGATATTTCAGACTATTTAAGTAATGGTGGAGTGAATATTTATAAGGTATTTCAGACTATTTAAGTAATGGTGGAGTGAATATTTATAAGACATTTTAGACTATTTAACTAATGACAGAGTGAATATTTATAAGGCATTTCAGACTATTTAACTAATGGTGGATTGAATATTTATATGGCATTTCAGACTATCTAACTAATGGTGAAGTGAATATTTATAAGGCATTTCAGATTATCATTATGTTTGCTTCAAACTCAACTGGTCAAATAAAATGAACAATTGACCACTTATTCTGTCGAAAAACTGGTTTCCTCCAGTTACCAAGTCAATAGTTCAAACAAAATGTTCTAAATAATGACGTCACATTATATACATATTGACGCTGATGTTTTCGCATTGTTTGCTCAAGCCTGGATCCAGGAGTTACTCGGGCAAAATTAAACTCTGAATAATCAAAAAAAGTTTTTAAAATAGTGAATTCTTTAAGATGTGCAGGTAAATGTATCATTGGGAACTTAACAATTGAAATTGTTTGTGGAGAACAGACATGCAAAGGTTAGAAAAGTGTTTATAAATATACTTTACACACGTCTATTAGGTCATTATACAGACCCTACAATCCTTTAAACCACCATGAGGTAATGGTTATAACAGTTTGTTATAATCAAGGCTAATTGGTGAGTAGAAGATGAGCGATTATCAAATCAAAACATGGCGACGATCTATTGTTTGGTTGTCATTTGGTCATTCGCGCATATTTTCAAGTTTTGTATCACGACCTTTCCTGCCCGCCGTAAAATTGGGAGCCAAGCAAAAACCGCGTTTTAACGGAATTCGCGTTATATCGGACCCCGTTATAACGGGACCGCAGTGTTTTATGTCGCGCGCTGGACGAAAGGTTGAACTAGTCTCGATAGTAGGCATGTTTAACGGAAGTGTCTTATGTTTTGATATGTGATCAGTGGTCTGGGTGATCAAAGAATATCGCACGTTATACCGGCTTCTGTTATCCAGACCGACATGTGTTTGCGTCAGTATCTTCTTTGATATACCGTAAGCCATTTGTTACAGGAAATCAATAAAGTTTGTCCACAAAATTTACATAAACATCATTAACATAAACTAAATAAATTGTTATTAATAATGAAATTTAATTAAAAATGCCATACTGTTGATACCTCGGTTGGCCTTATAATAATCCGTAAATCTGCCCAGTGTAAGCAGTGACTTAACAACATGTGGATATATCACTGGTTTTGTTAATGTTCAAACTAAAATAAGCTTTATAATCAATAATATGCACTGCATGGGTGATGAAAAATTTATTATAATCTGATCGATGCAATTCGACATTATAATAAATGATTTTTGAAAAATAATAATCTTGTAGTGTTTTTCTCGATTTGGGTCCAAATGTAGCTTCACTAAACTTAAAAAAGATATTCTGATATTTTAAGTTTTTATTATTATTTTCGTTATCATTATGTATATAAATATACTTGCAATGAACTTTTTTCAGTGGGTTTCTCAAATTATTCTTTTACTGATAGTATGCTTTATGTTAATACATTATTTAAAATGACAAACTATATTAAACTTGTTTGAAACTAAACCCACTGTGCTATACCGCTAATTATATGACACGCAGCAACACACCCGTGGTGTTAATTACGTTATGTCACATGCCAGTGAGAGCCGTGTCAGTTAAGTTATATGCTTAAGCGGTGACTTATCGGTCTATTGACCATGGAAGATATGTATGATTTCATTTTGATTGTAATTCGTGCCAGGTGGATGAATCTTAATTGAGCCAACATTATGCGATTGAAAAGAAAAGATAAAAAAGAAAAACTGCTAGCCAATTAACAACAAATAAAAAAATAATTTAAGATATTGGTTATTCGAAGTTTCAGAACGCTTAAGTATGTAAATATCATGATGTTAATATCATTAAATTAACGAACTGAAAACCCCACGCCAGTTCTGAATGAATGGTAGAAAGTGTGACATACACGTATTAAGGGATGTATATTCAGGGCTGTCATTTTACCACAGATGCCATAGCGATTTCGTATAAAAACAGATCAGAATTGTTAATTTACAAAATAAAACAATCCTACAATTTTAAAACTAATAAAAATTAAAGACATGTCTCTAAATAATTCCTTGTAAAAATGTAGTATTTTATTTGTATTATTTTTTACTTTCATTATTTGTTTTATTTTTTTAAATATTATTATCATTGGAGCTATTATTATAATATACATATTGACTTACTGATTTGTCACAGCTTTTATATTGGATACGTGCGTACGTGCATCTGGTCAGTCGTTCACAATTAATAAAAAAATTTAATTACTATTATGAAGGCAGAGTTGCATGGCAATCATCAAAACAGATACCCATGGTGAGAACCACATGTGTGTCAATAAATAGTTAACTGGTGATTTATCGGTCCATTGATCACGAAGAACCCTGTCGGTGTGTAATTTTCATTTTGATTATAATTTGTGCCAGATGAATTAATCTTTATTTAACTCGCGGCATTTGATTGGATAAGAAATATGTAGTCAAAATCAATACTAAAATATGCAGATTTTTTATAATATTATTATTATCCTCATTATTATTAATATCTATTATATATTTTATTATGATTTATTACTATTATTATTAATATTAATGTTATTATTGATATATTACTTTATTATTATATTATTATTATGTGAGTATTTTTTCTTCTTTATTATTATTATTCTTCTTATTATTGTTGTCATTTCTTACTTGTTGCGCCTTTCACAGCTTTTATAACGGCTTAATTGTTACGTACCTACATGCACGTGATCAGGCGTATCGATTTTGTAGGAAAGTGGGAAAATAATATATTTACTATTTTATAGGCAGTGAATACATGTTCTTTTTTGTTTATTTAAACCTTCCTCATGATCAAAAGCTGTTCTTTAGTCAATATAAAATCACAACCTCAAAAAGGTCACCTAGAAATTTACGTTTTCTAGTTTTTATTTCCTGTGTCTAATGTGTTATTTTGGTCTGTCGTTGTAAATTGGCATACATACATTTATTTTACATTAATTTAATTTAGCTTGATTGTGAAGTAAGCTCGGAGCTTATGCATTCTCCAGTGCATTCCCTTATTAGATCTGGTACTGAATTGTGTTTCTAGAGGTCGGGTAGAGCCTGGGTCAAACTCGCGACCTCTGCCCTCTGAAGCCAGCACCCTATCCGCTTTACTACTGACCCACTTTATATTTTAGAATACAATTAATTTATTACTATTATTTTAATGAGATGTGCATGAGTAAAATGTATCCACTTTAATTGCAATATAACAGTTTTATCTAGATTTGTTCACAACTAAGCACAAACTCAGTGTAACTATGTTTGGGGAAAATATAAAACTAAAGTCCAAATTAAATTGAAAATTGGTAATTTTTATTTTGCCGAAATACCCAAACAAATAGAATCATAATCATATAATTTTCCGCATATCTATGTTTTGTTTGATTCATGCATGCTTTGATATTTTTGTATTTGGAGCAGTATACGCTTAAATCGAAATAAAGTACATGTTTTGTATGTTCTATAACTAATTTATATCGAAATAACACGGCAAATAGTGAATTCATATTACATCTTTTCGAATTGTTATTTACACAATATATATAATTATTTATATTTTTGTTGTGCAAACCAAATCATGCTTAAACATGCAACTAAATTAGCCTTGAAACAGTAGATAATCATTGATGTATCGTCTTTTGTATAATAGGTATTTTAAACATTATTGTATTGATCAGCTAAATATTGATATTTATGTTATAATTGATAAATTGTTGACCAAAATAAGTTTTATCATGCGTTTTACAATAAAACATTTATATAAACTACAAGGTTTATATTTATGTGCAAGAAAATTTCTTTGTTATCTCGATTTTAAGTATCGACTTCACGATCAAATCATGAAAAAGAGTGTATCCGAATGAACGAAGGCACTCAGTAACGCACGAATAGCTCTGTTATCAGTTATCTTACAAAGTCTAGTGTATACTGCATATACTGCGCATCTGAGTGCACTCAGCGTATCTGAGTACATTCAGCATGTCTGAGTGCGCTCGATCTATTTCATGCGTTCAGGAGTGCGTTTATTATTCAAAATCCAGCGTTTGCTTTCGGTCCAGGTCCGCTCTGTCAGCGGTCAATCTGCGCTACGCTCGCGCTCCGCTTACGCTCTGAGTGCACTCCGTTTGCGTGCAATTGGGGTACTTGAGCGGTTTAGGGTCTGTAGCAGTGAAGTGTTATTGAGGAGGGACTTATAATCAATATAAAAACCTACTTCTTGATTTAGTCTTTTTCTCTGTTATTCAATATAATAAAACAACTATCTACCTCATAAGTGTTCAATGGTTAAAATGACATATCCTCAGAAAACGACTATTGACCCAAAGAAGGAAACTATTAACATTGACTTCGTTTCGGTCAATAGTTTCCTGCTTTGGGTCAATAGTCATTTTCTTTGATAAATAATTTTAACCATTTACCACATAAATGGTAGATAATTGTATACTATTTAACTAATGACACAGTGAATTTTTATAAGGCGTTACAGACTATTCAACTAATGGCAGAGTGGTGTTTTTGGACATAAAACAATGCAGAAGTTGTTTAGACAAAATCTTTTTTGTCTTGTATTAACATTTTTTATGGATGTTGTCTGATGATTTAATTGAACAAAGAGCTTTATGATGTTTTGCAGTGTCAAGCAGTCTCTCAATGTTGTTTATAAAGTTAACATCACATGTCCGATGTCGACCAGCAGGATCTATGATTGCTCTGGTGATGGTGATAGTTGAAATGAGAAGAAAGTTATAATCAAAGTGTTAGAAGTACTGGAAGATGTAAATAATAGAGATTTGAGTATATTTCTACTGTGATTATTCCTTGAGCATCTAAGGATGAAGCCTTAAACTCGATCAAGTTCTCACTCCCCAGGCATTATTCTGTCCGCAAGGTCGTTATTTAGTAATTATGTTGAGAACAATCATCAGTATCTATTGCACTCTGCATATCTAACTAGAAAATAAAGATATAAGAGAGTCAGGATGACCCTTAATGACTTAAAAGCAGACAATATTGATTTTAGTCATAACGAATGAATGATTGATGGTCAGTGCAATAATTTGAAAACCATAAATAGTAGTTAATCGTAAACAAACCCTAAAAAACCCAAAACTTTCAAGGTATCATAAATAAATGTTATTGCTGTTATTCACATTGTTTTCTGTATTCTATCATATATTATACAAAATCCAATTACCAGAGATTGTATTTTAGTTTCAAAATAATGACAATAATTATGTGCTGCCACAAGAATAGGACCACCGTAGTTTATTTATGTAACAAGTTGACAGATTGTGCAACTGCAGTTTTGCAGATACCAATGTTCAAGATTCATTTCGAGTGTTGATGTATTGTTTGTTGCTTTTATACATTAAGAGTGAACCTGGGATCTTCCTTCTTGTTGCCGTCATATAATCTATATATTGACACATGCAGTAATACCTCATTCTATTAACTAAACGAAGATCCATGTAATTATACCCCCGACAAACGAAGTTTTGAGAGGGTATACTGGAGTCACCCTGAGGTCGGTCTGTCGGTCTGTCCTTTGCAATTTTCCTTGTCCGGAGCATCACTTGAAAAGTACTGGATGGAATTTCATCAAACGTCATACAATGGTAGAATATAATGAGAGGAAGTGCAGTGTACAAGAAACATAACTCTATTCTTGCTAATTACAGAGTTATTGCCCTTTGATATTTTTTCTTGTCCGGAGCATAACTTGAAAAGTACCTGATGGAATTTCATCAAGCTTCATACAATGGTAGAATATAATGAGAGGAAGTGCAGTGTACAAGAAAGATAACTCTATTCTTGCTAATTACAGAGTTATTGCCCTTTGATATATTTCCCTTTGATATTTTTTCTTGTCCGGAGCATAACTTGAAAAGTACCGGATGGAATTTCATCAAGCTTCATACAATGGTAGAATATAATGAGAGGAAGTGCATTGTACAGGGAACATAACTCTATTCTTGCTAATTACAGAGTTATTGCCCTTTGATATATTTCCCTTGTCCGGAGCATTACTTTTAAAGTACTGGATGGAATTTCATCAAACTTCATACAATGGTAGAATATAATGACAGGAAGTGCAGTGTACAAGAAACATAACTCTATTCTTGCTAATTACAGAGTTATTGCCCTTTGATATATTTCCCTTGTCTGGAGCATTACTTTTAAAGTACTGGATGGAATTTCATCAAACTTCATACAATGGTAGAATATAATGAGAGGAAGTGCAGTGTACAAAAAACATAACTCTATAATTGCTAATTACAGAGTTATTGCCCTTTGATATTTTTTCTTGTCTGGAGCATAACTTGAGAAGTACCGGATGGAATTTCATCAAGCTTCATACAATGGTAGAATATAATGAGAGGAAGTGCAGTGTACAAGAAACATAACTCTATTCTTGCTTATTACAGAGTTATTGCCTTTTGATATATTTCCCTTGTCCGGAGCATTACTTTTAAAGTACTGGATGGAATTCATCAAACTTCATACAATGGTAGAATATAATGACAGGAAGTGCAGTGTACAGGAAACATAACTCTATAATTGCTAATTACAGAGTTATTGCCCTTTGATATATTTCCCTTGTCCGGAGCATTACTTTTAAAGCACTGGATGGAATTTCATCAAACTTCATACAATGGTAGAATATAATGAGAGGAAGTGCAGTGTACAAGAAACATAACTCTATTCTTGCTAATTACAGAGTTATTGCCCTTTGATATATTTCCCTTGTCTGGAGCATTACTTTTAAAGTACTGGATGGAATTTCATCAAACTTCATACAATGGTAGAATATAATGAGAGGAAGTGCAGTGTACAAGAAACATAACTTTATTATTGCTGATTACAGAGTTATTGCCCTTTGATATTTTTTCTTGTCCGGAGCATAACTTGAAAAGTACCTGATGGAATTTCATCAAGCTTCATACAATGGTAGAATATAATGACAGGAAGTGCAGTGTACAAGAAACATAACTCTATTCTTGCTAATTACAGAGTTATTGCCCTTTGATATATTTCCCTTGTCCGGAGCATTACTTTTAAAGTACTGGATGGAATTTCATCAAACTTCATACAATGGTAGAATATAATGACAGGAAGTGCAGTGTACAAGAAACATACCTCTATTCTTGCTAATTACAGAGTTATTGCCCTTTGATATATTTCCCTTGTCTGGAGCATTACTTTTAAAGTACTGGGTGGAATTTCATCAAACTTCATACAATGGTAGAATATAATGAGAGGAAGTGCAGTGTACAAGAAACATAACTCTATTCTTGCTTATTACAGAGTTATTGCCCTTTGATGTTTTTTCTTGTCCGGAGCATTACTTTTAAAGTACTGGATGGAATTTCATCAAACTTCATACAATGGTAGAATATAATGACAGGAAGTGCAGTGTACAGGAAACATAACTTTATAATTGCTAATTACAGAGTTATTGCCCTTTGATATATTTCCCTTGTCCGGAGCATTACTTTTAAAGTACTGGATTGAATTTCATCAAACTTCATACAATGGTAGAATATAATGAGAGGAAGTGCAGTGTACAAGAAACATAACTCTATTCTTGCTAATTACAGAGTTATTGCCCTTTGATATATTTCCCTTGTCTGGTGCAGTACTTTTAAAGTACTTTTAAAGCCATCAGTGATAACAGTTTAATAAAGTTCATGAAAGAACCAAGTTGATGAATACATGGAGTTCGAGCAAAGCAGGTTTGATATTGTATTCCTAGTGTTCTTGTTTGTTTCTTATCCATAAAATTGTTGTCCCTCAACATAACTCGAAAAAGTATAACATTTATTGATTGCCATGAAAGCTTGTACACTGCACAATAATTAAAAAGACCGTTTTTAATTTTAACAAAACCATAAAAAAATTAACAATACAAACAACTCAATCCATAACATTCTCTTTTATTAAGAATTTTTTTTGTCTGGAGCATAACTTTAAAACTATTGGATATAATTTAATAAAACTTCATACAATGGTTAACCATTTTCTGTCATGGCGGCGTTCGGGGGTATTCATCACTACAGTGATAGGTCTAGTTTCTTTCTAAATGTTTGTCTTCTATTTTCAGGCTGCCTATTCACGGGTACTAGAGATTTTTGCAAGCCTGGTGCTAGATGTATAGATGGTGAGTTATTTATTATATAAGTCAAGTATTGCATTTTGTTGTGCTCCAGTTTATACCAAAATCGAAAAACCGCCAGGCATTCAAATATATGTATATATATGGAGATAATAGTTTGTGAATAACCAAGACAAATGTACAGACCAGACTACGGTGAGTGCACCAAGCTACAATGCAAACCATAGACACAATATCAAGGCCTCTGTCAAACCAATAAATTTGGTGTTGACCATGACTTATATACTATGGATTTACATGCAACACATCTGGACTGGATGGACAGTTTACATACATGAACTGATAGCTTTTATATGAGTAGGATCCAGTTAAGGATTCATGACTACTCACTTGCTATATTAAGGACATATTTATAAACCCGTTGGATCATAGAGATACTGTGAATTTATATATATTTAATTTCATAAAGGGAGGTAATTAAATTCACAACAACGGAATTTACGATTTTTGGGATCTTTTCAGATGCTCATTCACAATGCATGATATATATATATATATGGAGATAATTATTTGTGAATAACCAAGACATAAATGTACAGACCAGACTACGGTGAGTGCGCCTAGCAACAATGCAAACCATAGACACAATATCGAGGCCTCTGCCGAACCAATAAATTTGGTGTCGACCATGACTTGTTTACTATGGAATATATATATATATAGGGCTTCTAAAATTCCAAAATGCAAATCAGTCCAGGGTTTTTATTACTGTAAGAATAACACTTTTTCCTTTTAAAACCACTCTACATTATGCCCATGCATATATATATCCAAATACCCTCCCCCCATTGCGTAATTTTATCAGTTTGTTTATTTTTCATGCTAACTTTTCTAAATATGTACATTATTATTACCAAAATCATGTATTCTCATTTGAATGAACCAGTTTCAATCAATTTCTCGCAAAAAATAGATTCTGGATGTAAACCAGAAGTATCGTGTATACCGGATATAGCCTTGGTTCGTCCCGAGTTGATGCCTTATTCAATGCTTTGAACATTGTCAGAAGCACTTTTTACTGAATGTGACATTTAAACAGACTAGCCAATAGCAATATTATTATCGCTTAACTATGTATGATTATATGTAAATTTGCGTACAACTACTTTCAACTCTGTCACCTTTCATAGTATTATCAATTCGTTAAAAAAAACGTTAGCATCTAATGGAAGATATTTAAAATGGAATATAAAACTTATTGACGAAATCCTATTTTAAGTGAACACAAACAAATGCACAATTTCATTGCATGTATTGAATGCAACAACACGTTTGCTGTTGTCTCTTTGATGACTGACATCACCGTGTGTCGGCTAACATCAAAGGGATATTGTACAGGTGAAATGTATATGATTTTGAGGTGGGGCGGTAGTCTAATGGATAGAGTGTTGGCCGCTCATTCCAGAGGTTGCGTGTTCGATCCCCAGCTCAACCCGATGCCTCTCAGTACTGGTTCTACCCAGGAAGTGGACTCTAAAGCAATTTTGAAAATTGAAGCGTGTTTTTGGATTGCGAAGTTAGTAATATGGAGGAAATATATTAAATTAATGGATAAGATATAAACGGTATGGAAATTTTGTATGACTGATTAAGTTCAAGTTATGTTGATGATGCACAGATCTGTACTCTATGGACAACTTTTTTTCCAAACGTTATGGCGAACGCAAATAATTCCAGTCTGACATCAAAATAAAATTGGTGCAGGTTTGATCACTTTCCTTAATTTATGACATTAATATTATAATTAAAGTCACTGTTAAAAAACTCAAACAAACAAGTACTACTGCACGTTTTTAGCTCTACTGGCCAAAGGCAAGAAGTGCTTATGCAATGGCGCATTGTCGGTCGTCTGTCGTTTCTGAAGTGTGTTAGCAGCACTTTCTGTAAAACCACTAGGCCAATTAAACTGAAACTTCACATGGATGTTTCTATTGCAAAGGAGACTATAAAGAAGATTTTTTTATTTTATTTTTTGAAATTTAAGATGGCCACCATTACTAAAAATAGTCATAAACTTAAAAAATCTTCTTCTCATGAACAGCCCAACAGATTTTTGAAATATTTATGTTGTAATGATGACCAACTATAGTTTTGTTAGATTTGTTCAAATGGTGTCCTTAGGGTTTAAAATGACCCCGCCCGGAGGGTTCATTTAGGGCATACATGTCATTATAATAATTTCTTTTTGAAGTTTGCTGGAAAGCTATTGCCATGACCCTGGCGTTGTCGTCGGCGTCATCATCGTCTGTAGACACCCAGGTTAAACTTTTGCGTTTAAGTTGAAGATATCCATGCAATCACTCATTGGATGCGAATGTAACTTAGCATGTGTGTTCACCATCATCAATAGAACACACACAGACAAGAACCATAACTCTGGATTGCATTTTGGCACAGTTATGGCCCTTTTTAGACTTAGACACCCAGGGGCAAGGTTAGTTGAAGACAACTGTTGTTTTTAGCTCATCTGAGCCAAAGGCTCACAGGTGAGCTTTTGTGATCGCTGGTGTCGGTCGTCTGTCGTCTGTCATTAACTTTTAGCTTCTAAAACTTCTCCTCTGAAACCACTGGGCCAATTTTGATATAACTTCACAGAAATATTCCTTGGGTGACCCTCTACCAAGTTTGTTCAAGCCAACTTGATTCATCAAAAAACATGGCCGCTAGGGGGCGGGGCAAGTTTAATTAGTAAAAACTTAAAAAATATTTTTTGTCAGAAACTACTGGCTCGATTTTAAAATAATTTCACAGAAGTGTTCCTTGGGTGACCCTCGACCAAGTTTCTTCAAGCCATGTTGATTCGTCAAAAAACATGGCGGCCAGGGGGTTGGGTTAATATACTATATAAGCTAAAGTAAAAACTTAAAAAATCTTCTTGTCAGAAACTACTGGCTTGATTTTAAAATAATTTCACAGAAACGTTCCTTGGGTGACTGTCTACTAAGTTTGTTCAAGCCTTCTTGATTCGTCAAAAAACATGGACGCCAAGGGGCGGGCAAGGTTGATTAGTAAAAACTTAAAAAATCTTCTTGTCAGAAACAACTGGCTCAATTTTAAAATAATTTCACAGAAATGTTCCTTGGGAGACCCTCTACCAAGTTCGTTCAAGCCATGTTGATTCGTCAAAAAACATGGCAACAAGGGGGTGGGGTCAGGCCTTCTAAAATTCCAAAATGCAAATCGGTCCCGGTTTTTTCACTACCGTAAGAATCGCACTTATTTTTAAAAAAATCACTATATGACATATGAATACCCTACCCACCATGTCAGCTGCACCTTGTATTTTCTCCGTTTATTCATTAATAGGGAACTATTTCAAGTTTATCTGTGTATTATTTATAACAAACTTTATCACATTGTGTACATTTTAATGACTGACATTATGTTTCCGCTTTACTGAATAATTTTCATTATATTAAAAACGCTCGATCGACCGGAAGTGACGCAAGTTCCGGAAGCTGCATGAAATAATCACCGTGGAAACCAATGTAACGGTTTATTCAACTTTTTTATTTTTGATATACGTTGTGCTGTAGCTAGCCACTACGTACAATAACCAAAACCAGCTCATATATATAGTTATTTTTAAAACAAATGAAACAAACAAATAACACTGAACTTTTTATCAAATATTTTAAATGACGCAAACAATATTCTGTCCGACCATCCAAGCTTTGGCAAGCGGTATATCAAAGAAATTACGGACGCAAACACAATCTTATGATGAACCGACAGAACGTTATGGGTCGCTGATCACACATTGAAGGTGTGCTACATAGCGATAGACTCTTCCCATAAACTCCCCCTAATATCATTAATGGTTAAGTCAAAATTGACATCATTTCGCACAGCAGGTGACAAAACAATTGGATTATTGGGTCAAATCATATTGCCGCAAGGCTTATTTCACAGGTCAGTATGGCATAGTAAGAGCAATTTATGAACATTTATACGACCGATAGAAAATATCTGGACCAATTTTTTATTAAACTTTGAAACGAAAATCCGTTAATTCAGAAATCGGTCCAAAAACCGAAACCGGCAATTTTAGAAGGCCTGGGTGGGGTTAGTTTACTATATAAGCTATAGTAAAAACTTAAAAAATCTTCTTGTCAGAAACTACTGGCTTGATTTTAAAATAATTTCACAGAAACGTTCCTTGGGTGACTGTCTACTAAGTTTGTTCAAGCCATTTTGATTCATCAAAAAACATGGCCGCCAGGGGGCGGGGCAGGTTTGATTAGTAAAAACTTAAAAAATCTTCTTGTCAGAAACTACTGGCTTGATTAAAAAAATAATTTCACAGAAATGTTCCTTGGGTGACTGTCTACTAAGTTTGTTCAAGCCATCTTGATTCGTCAAAAAACATGGCCTCCAGGGGGTGGGGCAAATATAATTAGTAAATACTTAAAAAATCTTCTTGTCAGAAACTACTGGCTCAATTTTAAAATAATTCCACAGAAATGTTCCTTGGAGGATCCTTCACCAAGTTTCTGAAACGGTAATGATTTGTCAAAAAACATGGCGGCCAGGGGGTGGGGTTAGTGTATTATATAAGCTATAGTAAAAACTTCTATCTCTCGTTTTTCTGGAATTTTGAGTGTTCATGATTGTATTATATAATCTACATAAGTTGTGTCAGGTGAGCGATATAGGGCTATCTTGGCCCTCTTGTTTTTTAAAATGGAAATGATTTTCCCTATATATTCACAGAAGTATTGTTTTGTTAAGGAGGTTCAGATTTGTAAAAATAACTGGGTTCCACTGTCTTAATAGGTCAGGAGGTGCCCCAAAAATGTAAAAACTGGGTTTACTAAAATCGTTTTCTTAAAGAACTGATATGTCAGATTTTTTCATATTTGGCATAAATTATCCTTATGTGTACGGGTTTGATTGCAGATAAGAATGTAGGGGCTAAAATTTATAGGGCCCTGTAAGGGTGCTTAGAATTTTACATAGGGATACTATGGGAAAATAGAAAATTCTCTTTTTTTTTCATCTATTCTGAAACTGCAAGGCCAGTTAAACTGAAACTTCACATGGATGTTTCTATTGCATAGGAGACTATACAGAAGATTTTTTTTGTTTTGATCTGTAATTCAAGATGGTCGCCATTACTAAAAATAGCCCAAAACTTAAAAAGTCTTCTACTCACGAACGGCCCAACAGATTTTCAAAATGTTTATGTAGTAATGATGACCAACTATAGTTTTTTTTGGATTTGTTCAAATGGTGTCCCTAGAGTTAATAATGAGCCTGCCCTGAGGGTTCAATTAGGGGACACATGTCATTATAATATATATTTTTTTTTAAATGGAAATGATTTTGCCTATATCTCCACAGAAGCATTGTTTGGTGAAGGAGGTTCAGTTTTGTAAAAATGACTGGGTTCTGCTGTCTTAAGGGGTCAGGAGGGGCCCCAAAAGGGTAAAAATTGGGAATTACAAAAATCGTTTTCTTAAGAACCGGTATGCAAGATTTGTTTATATTTGGCATAAATTATCCCTATGTGTAGGGGTTAGATTGCAGATAAGAATTTAGGGGCTAAAATTTATAGGGGCCATGTAATGGGACTTGGAATTTTACATGGGAATACTATAGGAAAACAGAACATTATCCTTATGTGTACGGGTTTGATTGCAGATAAGAATGTAGGGGCTAAAATTTATAGGGCCCTGTAAGGGGGCCAGGCTGTGTCAAAAATGGTTAAAATAGAAAAAATTTCAAAAAATTTCTAAAATCTTTTCAACAACAGGTCAAATTTGTTCATAATTGATATGGATTATCCAAATGGGTATGGGTTTAAAGTTTGTACAAATCAAGGGTCTTGTATTGATAGGGCCCTGTAAAGGTACTTTGAGTTTTATATAGGAATACTATTGGAAAACAGAAAATTCTCTTTTTTATCATTTATTTATGACTTTATTTGTTCAGTTTGAGTTTTGAATCAACTTCTAGTCATAACAAACATGATTTTGTTTGATACGAAGGATTGATTTCTAAAAGGAGTCAGGTGGGGTCACAAAATGATTAAAATCGAACATTGTCATTTTTCAACATCTGGTCAGTCAAATTTGTTCATATTTGATATAAATTATACCTATGATTAAGAAATCTAAGATTATACAAAGATTATACAAGTGCTATGGCCACTATGAGTCAGTAGAGTGTCCTCAGGCCCTCTTGGGCCTCTTGTTATTAAATATTTTAATGACGCAAGCAATTTTTGGTCTGAAAGTCTCAGCTTTGACTACTTGGAAAAAAAACACAACACGAGCAAACACATTACAGCAAGAAGTATATCAAAAAAATTACCGAAGCAAAACTGTTTTGATGAACCAATATAGGTCCTTGATCACACATCGAAGGCATGTTACATAGCGATAAACTCTTCAAAAAAACTCTCCTACTATCCATAATGGCTTAGTCAAAATTGACCTCCTTTGACACAGTGGGCGACGAAACTATCGAATGTTATTGCCGCAAGGCATATTTCACAGCTTAGTAACCATGATAAGGGTAATTTATACATCCGATAGAAAATATCTGGATCGATATTTTATTAGATTTTTAAATAAACCTGTTTTGAACAGTAGAAATATGTCCAAAACAGAAAGCCCTGATACATATATATTTGTATTCAAAATCTCTCAATAAAATATTACTTTTTTCTATGTATTTCTTCATTATTAGTTGTACTTCACATATTTTTTCCCAATTGAGGTAAAAAAAACAACACTGAAACATTTTTCTCTCTTTTTTTTCTTTTTTTTTATTAATTAGATACAATATATCATAATTATATATCTAAGTGTATCTGTTGTAACCAAATACGAACAATACCATTTATTTAGAGTTGGACAGCACCATAGGTGTGAATAGCCAACTTCCAGCTTTATCAAGGTAATTATGTCTATAACATGGTCTGCATATTGCATGGTTCCTTTTTTTTGGACCCCGAGATCTGCGTTATATCAGGACCCAAGTGTATATAATTTTTTACAGATGAATGGTATGGGAATTTAAAGTATTTCCTATTCATAGAGATTATAGCAAAGAGTGTTAGAACTGTGAAATTTCAAAAAGTGCTATGGCCACAGTCACTATGACCCAATAGAGCATCCTCAGGCCCTCTTGGTTCTCTTGTTTAGTAATGTTTCAAGATCACCTTCAGAACTCAGGTCAGTCCCAAAACTTTCAAGTCTGTTTATATGTATCTGGTAACTTTTTGAAGGGTATATGTATCTGGTAACTTTTGGAAGTGTATATGTCTCTGGTAACATTTGGAAGTGTATGTCTCTGGTAATGTTTGGAAGTGTATATGTCTCTGGTAACGTTTGGAAGTGTATATGTCTATGGTAACTTTTGGAAGTGTCTATGTCTCTGGTAACTTTTGGAAGTGTATATGTATCTGGTAACTTTTGGAAGTGTATATGTCTTTAGTAACGTTTGGAAGTGTACAGGTCTTTGGTAACTTTTGGAAGTGTATATGTTTCTGGTAACGTTTGGAAGTTTATATGTCTCTGGAAACCTTTGGAAGTTTATATGTCTCTGGTAATGTTTGGAAGTGTATATGTCTCTGGTAACTTTTGGAAGTGTATAATTATGTCTTTGGTAACCTTTTGAAGTGTATATGTCTCTGGAAACTTTTGGAAGTGTATATGTCTTTGGTAACGCTCGGAAATATCTATGTCTATGGTAATTTTTTGAAGTGTATATGTCTCTGGTAACATTTGGAAGTGTTTATGTCTCTGGTAATTTTTGAAAGTGTATATGTCTCTGGTAACTTTTGGAAGTGTATATGTCTCTGGTAATATGTGGAAGTGTATGTCTCTGGTAATGTTTGGAAGTGTATATGTCTCTGGTAACTTTTGGAAGTGTATAAGTATGTCTTTAGTAACTTTTGGAAGTGTATATGTCTCTAGTTACTTTTGGAAGTGTATATGTCTCTGGTAACTTTTGGAAGTGTATATGTCTCTGGTAATGTTTGAAAGTGTAACTGTCTCCTAGTAACTTTTGGAAGTGTATATGTCTCCTAGTAACTTTTGGAAGTGTATATGTCTCTGGTAACTTTTGGAAGTGTATATGTCTCTGGTAACTTTTGGAAGTTTATATGTCTTCGGAAATGTTTGGAAGTGTCCATATGTCTCTGGTAACTTTTGGAAATGTATATGTCTCTGGTAACGTTTGGAAGTGTATATGTCACTGGTAACGTTTGGAAGTATATTTGTCTATGGTAACGTTTTGAAGTGTATATGTCTCTTTTAACGTTTGGAAGTGTATATGTCTCTGGTAGCTTTTGGAAGAATATATGTCTCTGGTAACTTTTGGAAGTGTATATGTCTCTAGTAACTATTGGAAGTGTATATGTGTCTGTTAACTTTTGGAAGTGTATATGTCTCTGGTAACGTTTGGAAGTGTATATGTCTATGGTAACGTTTGGAAGAGTATATGTCTCTGATAACTTTTGGAAGTATATATGTCTCTGGTAACGTTTGGAAGTTTATATGTCTCTGGTAACATTTTGAAGTGTATATGTCTCTGGTAGTTTTTGGAAGTGTACATGTCTCTGGTAACTTTTTGAAGTGTATATGTCTCTGGTAATGTTTGAAAGTTGATATGTCTCTGGAAATGTTTGGAAGTGTATATGTCTCTGGTAACTTTTGGAAGTGTATAATTATGTCTTTTGTAACTTTTGGAAGTGTATATGTCTCTGGAAACTTTTGGAAGTGTATATGTCTCTGGTAACGCTTGGAAAAATATATGTCTATGGTAACTTTTTGAAGTGTATATGTCTCTGGTAACATTTGGAAGTGTTTATGTCTCTGGTAATTTTTGAAAGTGTATATGTCTCTGGTAACTTTTGGAAGTGTATATGTCTCTGGTAACATTTGGAAGTGTATATGTCTCTGGTAATATGTGGAAGTGTATGTCTCTGGTAATGTTTGGAAGTGTATATGTCTCTGGTAACTTTTGAAAGTTTATATGTCTCTGGTAACTTTTGGAAGTGAATATGTCTGTGGTAACTTTGGAAAGTGTATACACCTCTGGTAACTTTTGTAAGTGTGTGTCTCTGGTAATGTTTGGAAGTGTATATGTGTCTGGTAACTTTTGGAAGTGTATATGTCTGGTAACTTTTGGAAGTGTATAAGTCTCTGGTAACTTTTGGAAGTGTATATGTCTCTGGTAACGTTTGGAAGTTTATATGTCTCTGGTAACGTTTGGAAGTGTATATGTGTCTGGTAACTTTTGGAAGTTAATATTTCTCTGGTATTGTTTGGAAGTGTATACGTCTCTGGTAACTTTGGGAAGTTTATATGTCTCATGTAACATTTGGAACTGTATATGTCTCTGTTAACTTATGGAAGTGTATATGTCTCTGGTAACTTTTGGAGGTGTATATGTGTATGGTAACGTTTGGAAGTGTATAATGTCTCCTAGTAAATTTTGGAAGTTAATATGTCTCTGGTAATGTTTGGAAGTGTATGTCTCTGGTAACTTTTGGAAGTTAATATGTCTCTGGTAATGTTTGGAAGTGTATACGTCTCTGGTAACTTTGGGAAGTTTATATGTCTCTTGTAATGTTTGGAAGTGTATATGTCTCTGGTAACTTTTGGAAGTTAATATGTCTCTGGTAAGCTTTGGAAGAGTATTCTTCTCTGGTAATTTTGGAAAGTTTATATGTCTCTGGTAACATTTGGAACTGCAATGTGTCTGTTAACTTATGGAAGTGTAAACGTCTCTTGTAACCTTTGGAAGTGTATATGTCTCTGGTAAGGTTTGGAAGTTTATATGTCTCTGGTAATGTTTGGAAGTGTATATGTCTTTGGTAACTTTTGGAAGTGTATAATTATGTCTTTGATAACTTTTGGAAGTGTATATGTATCTGGTTACTTTTGGAAGTGTATATGTCTCTGGTAAGGTTTTAAAGTTTATATGTTTCGGTAACTTTTGGAAGTTTATATGTCTCTGGTAATGTTTGGAAGTGTATATGTCTCTGGTAACTTTGGGAAGTTTATATGTCTCTGGTAACGTTTGGAAGTGTATATGTCTCTGTTAACTTATGGAAGTGTTTATGTCTCTGGTAACTTTTGGAAGTGTATAATTATGTCTCTGGTAACTTTTGAAAGTAAATATGTCTCTGGTAACTTTTGGAAGTGTATATGTCTCTGGTAACATTTGGAAGTGTATATGTCTATGGTTACTTTTGGAAGTGTATAATTTATGTCTCTGGTAACTTTTGGAAGTGTATATGTATCTGGTAACTTTTGGAAGTGTATATGTCACTAGTAACGTTTGGAAGTGTACATGTCTTTGGTAACTTTTGGAAGTGTATATGTTTCTGGTAACGTTTGGAAGTTTATATGTCTCTGGTAACCTTTGGAAGTGTATATGTCTCTGGTTGCTTTTGGAAGTGTACATGTCTCTGGTAACGTTTGGAAGTTTATATGTCTCTGGTAACATTTGGAAGTGTATATGTCTATAGTAACTTTTTGAAGTGTATATGTCTCTGGTAACTTTTGGAAGTGTATATGTCTATGGTAACTTTTGAAAGTGTATGTGTCTATGGTAACTTTTGAAAGTGTATATGTCTGGTAACATTTGAAAGTGTATGTCTCTGTTAATGTTTGAAAGTGTATATGTCTATGGCAACTTTTGGAAGTGTATATGTCTCTGGTAATGTTTGGAAGTGTATATGTCTCTGGTAACTTTTGGAAGTGTATAATTATGTATTTGGTAACTTTTGGAAGTGTATATGTCTCTGGTTAGTTTTGGAAGTGTATATGTCTCTGGTAACTTTTTGAAGTGTATATATCTCTGGTAATGTTTGAAAGTGTAACTGTCTCCTAGTATATTTTGGAAGTGTATATGTCTCCTAGTAACTTTTGGAAGTGTATATGTTTCCTAGTAACTTTTGGAAGTGTATATGCCTCACGTAAATTTGGGAAGTTTATATGTCTCTGGTAACGTTTGGAAGTGTATATGTCTCTGTTAACTTATGGAAGTGTATAATTATGTCTCTGGTGACTTTTGGAAGTGTATAATTATGTCTCTGGTAACTTTTGAAAGTATATATGTCTCTGGTAACTTTTGGAAGTGTATATGTCTTGTAACATTTGGAAGTGTATATGTCTCTGGTAACTTTTTGAAGGGTATATGTCTCTGGTAACTTTTGTAAGTGTATATGTCTCTGGTAACATTTGGAAGTGTATGTCTCTGGTAATGTTTGGAAGTGTATATGTCTGTTGTAACTTTTGGAAGTGTATATGTCTCTGGTAACGTTTGGAAGTGTATATGTCTATGGTAACTTTTGGAAATGTATATGTCTCTGGTAACTTTTGGAAGTGTATATGTATCTGGTAACTTTTGGAAGTGTATATGTCTCTAGTAACGTTTGGAGGTGTATATGTCTTTGGTAACTTTTGGAAGTGTTTATGTTTCTGCTAACGTTTGAAGTGTATATGTCTCTGGTAATGTTTGGAAGTTAATATGTCTCTGGTAACTTTTAGAAGCGATATGTCTCTGGTTACTTTTGGAAGTGTATATGTCTCTGGTAACGTTTTGAAGTGTATATGTCTCTGGTAACTTTTGGAAGTGTATATGTCTCTGGTAAGGTTTGGTAATTTAAATGTCTCTGTTAACTTTTGAAAGTGTATATGTCTTTGGTAATGTTTGGAAGTGTATATGTCTCTGGTAACTTTTGGAAGTGTATAATTATGTATTTGGTAACTTTTGGAAGTGTATATGTCTCTGGTTACTTTTGGAAGTGTATATGTCTCTGTTAACTTTTGGAAGTGTATATGTTCTGGTAATGTTTGAAAGTGTAACTGTCTCCTAGTAACTTTTGGAAGTGTATATGTCTCCTAGTAACTTTTGGAAGTGTATATGTCTCACGTAAATTCGGGAAGTTTATATGTCTCTGGTAATGTTTTGAAGTGTATATGTCTCTGTTAACTAATGGAAGTGTATATGTCTCTGGTAACTTTTGGAAGTGTATAATTATGTCTCTGGTAACTTTTGAAAGTATATATGTCTCCTAGTATATTTTGGAAGTGTATATGTCTCCTAGTAACTTTTGGAAGTGTATATGTTTCCTAGTAACTTTTGGAAGTGTATATGCCTCACGTAAATGTCTCTGGTAACTTTTGAAAGTATATATGTCTCCTAGTATATTTTGGAAGTGTATATGTCTCCTAGTAACTTTTGGAAGTGTATATGTCTCTGGTAACTTTTTGAAATGTGTATATGTATCTGGTAACTTTTGGAAGTGTTTATGTCTCTAGTAACGTTTGGAAGTTTATATGTCTCTGGTAACATTTGGAAGTGTATATGTCTCTGGTAACATTTGGAAGTGTATATGTCTCTGTTAACTTATGGAAGTGTATATGTCTCTGGTAACTTTTGGAAGTGTATATGTCTTTGGTAACTTTTGGAAGTGTTTATGTCTCTGGTAACTTTTGGAAGTGTATATGTCTCTGGTAACGTTTTGAAGTGTATATGTCTCTGCTAACATTTGGAAGTCAATATGTCTCTGGTAACTTTTGAAGATGTATCATGTCTCTCGTAACTTCTGGAAGTTTATATGTCTCTGGTAATGTTTGGAAGTGTATGTCTCTGTTAATATTTGGAAGTGTATATGTCTCTGATAACGTTTGGAAGTGTATATGTCTCTGTTAACTTTTGAAAGTGTATATGTCGCTGGTACGGTTTGGAAATGTATATGTCTCTGGTAACTTTCGGAAGTGTATATGTCTCTGGTAATGTTTAGAAGTGTATATGTCTCTGGTAACTTTTGGAAGTGTATAATATTGTGTCTCTGATAACGTTTGGAAGTGTATATGTGTCTGGTAACATTTGGAAGTGTATATGTCTCTGGTAACTTTTGGAAGTGTATAATATTATGTCTCTGGTAACATTTGGAAGTGTATATGTCTCTGGTAACGTTTGGAATTGAATATGTCTGGTAACTTTTGGAAGTGTATAATATTATGTCTCTGGTAACGTTTGGAAGTGTATATGTCACTGGTAACTTGTGGAAGTGTATAATATTATGTCTCTGGTAACGTTTGGAAGTGTATATGTCTCTGGTAACTTTTGGAAGTGTATAATAATGTCTCTGGTAACATTTGGAAGTGTATACGTCTGGTAATTTTTGGAAGTTTATATGTCTCTGATATCTTTAAGAAGTGAATATGTCTCTGGTAACATTTGGAAGTGTATAGTTATGTCTCTGATAACTTTTGGAAGAGTATATGTCTCTGGTTACTTTTAGAAGGGTATATATCTGTTGTAACATTTGGAAGTGTATACGTCTCTGGTAACTTTTGGAAGTGTATATGTCTCTGGTAACGTTTGGAAGTGTAAATGTCTCTGGTAATTTTTGGAAGTTTATATGTCTCTGATAACTTTAAGAAGTGTACATGTCTCTGGTAAAATTTGGAAGTGTATATTGATGTCTTTGATAACTTTTGGAAGGGTATATGTCTTTGGTTACTTTTAGAAGGGTATATGTCTG
This sequence comes from Panopea generosa, assembly GCA_029582155.1. NCBI lineage: Eukaryota > Metazoa > Mollusca > Bivalvia > Adapedonta > Hiatellidae > Panopea > Panopea generosa. The sequence goes on along the minus strand of CM055909.1, from coordinate 52,678,222 downwards.
TTGTAACTTTTGGAAGTGTATATTTCTCTGGTAACTTTTGGAAGTGTATCATGTCTCTGGTAACTTCTGGAAGTTTATATGTCTCTAGTAATGTTTGGAAGTGTATATGTCTTTGGTAACTTTTGGAAGTGTATATGTCTCTGTTAACTTTTGGAAGTGTATATGTCTCTGGTAACTTTTAGAAGTGTATATGTCTCTGGTAACTTTTGGAAGTGTATATGTCTCTGGTTACCTTTGGAAGTGTATATGTCTCTGGTAACTTTTGGAAGTGTATATGTCTCTGGTTACCTTTGGAAGTGTATATGTTTCTGGTAACTTTTGGAAGTTTATATGTCTCTGGTAATGTTTTTTTTGGAAGTGTATAATATTGTGTCTCTGGTAACGTTTGGAAGTGTATATGTGTCTGGTAACATTTGGAAGTGTATATGTCTCTGGTAACTTTTGGAAGTGTATAATATTATGTCTCTGGTAACATTTGGAAGTGTATATGTCTCTGGTAACGTTTGGAATTGAATATGTCTGGTAACTTTTGGAAGTGTATAATATTATGTCTCTGGTAACGTTTGGAAGTGTATATGTCACTGGTAACTTGTGGAAGTGTATAATATTATGTCTCTGGTAACGTTTGGAAGTGTATATGTCTCTGGTAACTTTTGGAAGTGTATAATAATGTCTCTGGTAACATTTGGAAGTGTATACGTCTGGTAATTTTTGGAAGTTTATATGTCTCTGATATCTTTAAGAAGTGAATATGTCTCTGGTAACATTTGGAAGTGTATAGTTATGTCTCTGATAACTTTTGGAAGAGTATATGTCTCTGGTTACTTTTAGAAGGGTATATATCTGTTGTAACATTTGGAAGTGTATACGTCTCTGGTAACTTTTGGAAGTGTATATGTCTCTGGTAACGTTTGGAAGTGTAAATGTCTCTGGTAATTTTTGGAAGTTTATATGTCTCTGATAACTTTAAGAAGTGTACATGTCTCTGGTAAAATTTGGAAGTGTATATTGATGTCTTTGATAACTTTTGGAAGGGTATATGTCTTTGGTTACTTTTAGAAGGGTATATGTCTGTTGTAACTTTTGGAAGTGTATATTTCTCTGGTAACTTTTGGAAGTGTATCATGTCTCTGGTAACTTCTGGAAGTTTATATGTCTCTAGTAATGTTTGGAAGTGTATATGTCTTTGGTAACTTTTGGAAGTGTATATGTCTCTGTTAACTTTTGGAAGTGTATATGTCTCTGGTAACTTTTAGAAGTGTATATGTCTCTGGTAACTTTTGGAAGTGTATATGTCTCTGGTTACCTTTGGAAGTGTATATGTTTCTGGTAACTTTTGGAAGTTTATATGTCTCTGGTAATGTTTGGAAGTGTATATGTCTCTGGTAACTTTGGAAGTGTATATGTCTCTGGTAACTTATGGAAGTGTATATGTCTCTGATAACTTTTGGAAGTTTATATGTCTGGTAATGTTTGGAAGTTTATATGTATCTGGTAACTTTTGGAAGTGTATATGACTCTGGTAACTTATGGAAGTGTATATGTCTCCTGGTAACTTTTGGAAGTGTATATGTCTCTGGTATCATTTGGAAATGTATATGTCTCTGGTAATGTTTGGAAGTTAATATGTCTCTGGTAACTTTTAGAAGCGATATGTCTCTGGTTACTTTTGGAAGTGTATATGTCTCTGGTAACGTTTCGAAGTGTATATGTCTCTGGTAACTTTTGGAAGTGTATCTGTCTCTGGTAACATTTGGAAGTGTGTATGTCTCTGGTAACTTATGGAAGTGTATATGTCTCTGGTAATGTTTGGTAGTGTTTATTTCTCTGGAAACATTTGGAAGTGTATATGTCTCTGGTACATTTTGAAAGTGTATATGTCTCTAGTAACGTTTGGAAGTGTATATGTCTCTGGTTACGTTTGGAAGTGTATATGTATCTGGTAACGTTTGAAAGTGTATATGTCTCTGGTAACGTTTGGAAGGAAGATGACTGCTTAGATTCATTCTGACTTGTTTTTACCAATAAATCTCGATACTCCATTATATAATCCGAAATTTGTTTTACAAGATACAAAATGTTTTATTGAGTAAATAAAGCCATCTGGCCCAAAATACAACAATTATTGTTGATCATTTATGAAAAGAAGAAATTACGGGATTAACTGTCCAAGATAATGATCATGGGAAGCAACTCTTTAGATCAGACTACTTCAATATGCTGAAGAGTTACATCTCTTGTATTGCAAAATTTTTTACTTTACTTGCAGTACCAGTTGGATGGAGTCTGAACATGCCTAAATATATTTTCCACCTTTTTCTCTGAAAATGTGTTGTTTTCTGATATGTTTGGAATCTCATGATCATTTCCTCACCCCATCCCTGTATACTTTAGTGATGATATGTTTGTAATAGTCTCATGATCATTTCTTCACCCCATCCCTGGATACTCTAGTGATGATATGTTTGGAATCTCATGATCATTTCTTCACCCCATCCCTGGATACTCTAGTGATGATATGTTTGGACTCTCATGATCATTTCTTCACCCCATCCCTGGATACTCTATTGATGATATGTTTGTAAAAGTCTCATTATCATTTCTTCACCCCATCCCTGGATACTCTAGTGATGATATGTGTGTAATAATCTCATCATTTCTTCACCCCATCCCTGGATACTCTAGTGTTTGTAATAATCTCATCATTTCTTCACCCCATCCCTGGATACTCTAGTGTTGATATCTTTGTAATAATCTCATCATTTCTTCACCCCATCCCTGGATACTCTAGTGATGATATGTTTGTAATAATCTCATAATTTCTTCACCCCATCCCTGGTTACTCTAGTGATGATATGTTTATAATAATCTCATCATTTCTTCACCCCATCCCTGGTTACTCAAGTGGTGATATGTTTGTAATAATCTCATCATTTCTTCACCCCATCTCTGAATACTCTAGTGATGATATGTTTGTAATAATCTTATCATTTCTTCACCCCATCCCTTAATACTCTAGTGATGATGTTTGTAATAGTCTCATTATCATTTCTTCACCCCATCCCTGGATACTCTAGTGATGATATGTTTGGAATCTCATGATCATTTCTTCACCCCATCCCCTGATACTTTAGTAATTATATTTGATCCAAATTGTAATTCAGATCAGTTAATCATTGAGTTGACATTTAAAATTAATCTGGTTAAAGGATTATAATTCAATAACATAATTATTATCCTGTAAACAGATTAATGGTAATTAATAATAATTGATTGGATGCGCCCATCAAATAATGATAAAATTAGACTAAAAATCTGCCTCATAGGTATATTTTACATGTTAAAGATAATTTATTAACATATCTTTTATTATTTTGCTAATTGTGTAACAGACTGAATGTAATTTTTTATTTTAATATAATTTAATAAAAGGGATAATAGCTAATTATAGCCTGTTTATTATTGTTTTCACCTGGAGTTTTGAATGTTTTTATTTTACATTACTTTGAACCTTTGTGATCCTAATGTGAAGTTTTTTTATGTTTTAAAAATCCTTTGTACTTATTCCTGTAAATGAGGGGACACACATTGTGTCAAGCATGGCATTGACCTCAATACCTCGAGTGTAGGTTGACATCACCCCTACTATTCGTTACACAGCTTCCCTATGTTTGATAAAAAATAAAACGAAAATTTGAAGAATTTTTTTCTCCATTTATTTCAGATCTTCTATTTGGAACATGTTCTGACAGCAGAACTCCAGGCAACTTTGTATACACCCTCGACAAACATGACCTCACCAAACTAGAACAAGAAATTGAAAATCTTGTAAAGAACAAATTTTCCTGGAGAGATGGGTATACACAATGCTTAATTCAAAACATCATCATTTCATTAAGTATAAAACAGCCATTCAGTAAAAGAATTTGTTACAGTTTAATATTTGACTGGGAAGAACCAGTCAAAAATGAAATCAGATCAGTTTTGGGAAATTTATACAAAAGAACCAAAGAATTCGATAGGCTGACCTCATCTCAATTTGAAGGGGTGCCACTGTTTTCAAATTCTCAAAAACGAGATGAAATAGTCCGAGTGCATAAGTATTTTGACAAATCAAAAACCATTCACAAAAGAAAGTTTATTGATCCATATGACAACTACCTCTCATACTACCCTAGAGATGATATCATAGATATGGAGCCCACATTTTATCAACAAAATTATGCCGACAGCTATGCTGGCCAAAACATTGGTGGTTGGGAGAACTCTGGTATTCCAGTCGAGGATTTAGCCTTGGTGAAAAGTTACCTTGAAACTACAAAAAGTCAACCGAAATATAGGTCAAAATTATCAGATCTGTTCTCAAATGGCCCAGACTTACAACAGTTGACATCAGATGAAGGGTTCTATGATGGTTACCCAACAGAAATGTATGATTTGAGAGAAGATGAACAACCAGGCTATACAGGGACAGAGGGAGAGGATGTTTATAATCTCATCCCGACAGAAACTGGTAATGTTTTATTGTTTACTCTCTTTTCTATATACATATAAATATACCAAAATCAAATCTTTTGAAAAATGCAGGGGACACAAATGCACTGAATTTACTTGTTAAGTTTTTGATGGCAAATAAGTGTCAATCAGTGTCACTTGTAATTCCCAGTAAGTAGGCCGGAAGTCTGATGACATAACTACACTTATGAACATTCTTGATAATAAATAAACCATGACACATCTTTTACATTTATAAACGTTACTTGACAAATATCAAACACACCACATGCAAAAAATGGAATATTGTCTAAATACAAAACCAACAAATAAACTATCGCAGTTGTAAGTTGTAATATTATAGGATAATATGATTACTGTGCCAGATTATGATAAACAATACTTTGATTACATCAATTGTGTTTGTTAGCCACCTGAGCAAAAGCTCAAGGTGAGCTATTCTGATCGCCTGTTGTCCATCTGTCCGTGAACCTTTTCAGAGTTATGACCGTTGAAACATTAAAAAAATGCAATATTTGACATTGTGTGCACCTACCTTTTTTCATTTGATTCTCACCAAACTTGTATTGTAGTTATATATCCATACTATCTCGAACAAGTTCTTGAACTGGCCAAGTCGGATTTTTACTGTCAGTCATTTGATTCTCACCCAACTTGCACAGTAGTTGTATAACCGCAATATCTCAGACAAGTTCTTGAACAGGCCAAATCAGATTTTTAATTACAGAGTTGTGGTCCTTGAAACATTAAAAAATGCACTATTTGACATTGTGTGCACTCTAGCACACACTTTTTTCATTTGATTCTCACCAAACCTACATTGTAGTTATATAACCATAATATCTCAAACAAGTTCTTGAACTGGCCAAATCGGATTATTAATGTCAGAGTTATGGCCCTTTAAACATTAAAGAATGCACTATTTGACCGGGTGTGGACTCTAGCACCCACATTTTTCATATTATCCTTACCAAACTTACACAGTATTTATGTAACCATAATTTCTCGGACAAGTCCTTGAACTGGCCAAATCAGATTATTAATGTCAGAGTTATGGCCCTTGAAACATTAAAAAAAAAATGCAATATTCGACCTTGTGTGCACTCTAGCACCTGTTTTTTTCAATTGATTCTCACCAAACTTACACAGTATTTATATAACCGTAATAACTCGGACAAGTTCTTGAACTGGACAAATCAGATTATTAATGTTAGAGTTATGGCCCTTGAAACATTAAAAAAATGCAATATTCGACCTTGTGCACTCTAGCACCTGCATTTTTCATTTGATTCTAACAAAACTTGCACAGTATTTATATAACTGTAAAACCTCGGACATATTCTTGAACTGGCCAAATCAGATTATTAATGTCCGAGTTATGGCCCTTGGAACATTAAAAAAATGCAATATAAGACCTTGTGTGCATTCTAGCACCTGCATTTTTCATTTGATTCTAACCAAACTTGCACAGTATTTATATAACTGTAATACCTCGGACAAGTTCTTGAACTGACCAAATCAGATTATTGATTATTAATGTCTGAGTTATGGCCCTTGAAACATTAAAAAAATGCAATATTTGACCTTGTGTGCACCCTAGGACACACCTTTTTCATTTGATTCTCACCAAACTTATATTATAGTTATATATCCATAATATCTCGATCAAGTTCTTGAACTGGCCAAGTCGGATTTTTATCCCCCCCCCCCCTCCCAAAAGAAAAATAATTTTTCGGTGCCATTGAAAAGCAGTTGAAAAATAATTACGTGGCTGTTTCTAGCCACTTAAAAACAGCATTTATGTGGCTTTTTTTCTTTTATGTGGCTAAAATTGTCTAAAATTTAGCCACACAAGTAATAAGATTGACGCAAAGAAGCCACTTAATTACAGACCCTAAACCACTCAAGTACCCCAATTGCACGCAAACGGAGTGCACTCAGAGCGTAAACAGAGCACAAACGTAGCGCAGACGGAGCGCGAGGGAGCGCAGATTGAGCGCTGACGGAGCGGACCTGGACCGTTAGCGAACGCTGGATTTTGAATAATAAACGCACTCCCGAACGCATGAAATAGAATGTATATGCACTATACGCTAGACACAGTAAGATAAGTGATAACTTAACTATTCCTGCGCTACTGAGTGCACTCGTTCATTCGGATACACTCTTCTTTCATTATTTGGGCGTGAAGTCAATAATCAAAATCGATATAAATAAGAAATTTTCTGTTCCCATAAATATAAACCATGCAGTTATAAATGTTTTTTTTTGTTTTTTTTTTGGTATAACCGCTTTGGCGTATAATTTATTTGACACGGTTCACACTGGCATGTGACATAGCGTAATTAACACCACGGGTGTCTGTATTGCTGCGTATCATATAAGTAGCGATATAGCACAGTGGGTATAATTTCAAACATGTTTAATATAGTTTGTATTTTAATTAATATATTAACATGAGTCATACTATCAGTAAAAAAATAATTTGAGAGACACTGAAAAAAGGTTCATTTCAGGTTCATATATATACATAATGATAACGAAAATATTTATTAAGTCTTATAATATCAGAATATCTTTTTTAAGTTTAGTGAAGCCACATTTAGACCCAAATCTAGAAAAACACTACAAGATTATTATACCCCCGACAAACGAATATTGGAGTCACCCTGTGGTCGGTCTGTTGGTCTGTCGGTAGGTCGGTCTGTCGGTCTGTCCTTGCAATTTTCCTTGTCCGGAGCACCACTTGAAAAGTACTGGATGGAATTTCATCAAACGTCATACAATGGTAGAATATAATGAGAGGAAGTGCAGTGAACAAGAAACATAACTCTATTCTTGCTAATTACAGAGTTATTGCCCTTTGATATTTTTTCTTATCCGGAGCATAACTTGAAAAGTACCTGATGGAATTTCATCAAGCTTCATACAATGGTAGAATATAATGAGAGGAAGTGCAGTGTACAAGAAACATAACTCTATTCTTGCTAATTACAGAGTTATTGCCCATCGATATATTTCCCTTGTCCGGAGCATTTCTTTTAAAGTACTGGAAAGAATTTCATCAAACTTCATACAATGGTAGAATATAATGACAGGAAGTGCAGTGTACAGGAAACATAACTCTATTCTTGCTAATTACAGAGTTATTGCCCTTTGATATATTTCCCTTGTCCAGAGCATAACTTTAAAACTATTGGATATAATATAATAAAACTTCATACAATGGTAAACCATTTTCTGTCATGGCGGCGTTCGGGGGTATTCATCACTTTCAGTGATAGCTCTAGTTATTTTTCAAAAATCATTTGTTATTTTATATGTCAAATCCCATCGTACGAATTATAATAAATTTTTCATCACCCTTGCAGTGCATAATTTTATTATTGATTATAAAGCTGATTTTAGTTTGAACATTAACAAAAACCAGTGACATCCACATATTGTTAGGTCACTGCTTATACTGATCAAATGAATGGATTACTGTTAATCCAAAGACGTATAAGCAGTATTGAATTATTAATAACAATTACAATATATTTAGTTTATGTTCATGATGTATCTATTAATTTTGTGGAAAACTTTTTTTGCTTTCCTGTAAAAAACGGCTTACGATATATCAAAGAAATTACTGACGCAAACACATTTCGGTCTGGGTAGTAGAAGTCAGTAGAATGTGCGATATTCTTTGATCACACAGATCACTGATCACATATGAAAATATAGACTCTTCCGTTAATCTTCCCTATTATCAGTAATGGTTTATCCGAAATTTACAACCTTTCGCCCAGCGGGTGACACAATATGTAGACAAACAATCGGATTATGAATTCAATTACTTTGAGTAAATCCCATGGATAGATTTTATTCATTTCTTCTTTTTTAACAGCTTCAATTAAAAAGTCAATATGGAATCATTTTAAGAGTTGAGAGGTTGTGATTGGTTATTGGCCGGAGAGCGGACTGAACGATGAGTGAACGCTGAACGAACGAAGCGAACACTGAGAGGAGAGTAAAATAAAGATAGTAAACATCGCTCGTGAGCGAATACTTGCATTTGTGAGTGCATTGAATTAACCGCACTTAATCGAGTGCACGCAAACTGAGCATAAACGGAGCGCAAACTGAGCATGAATGGAGTGCAATTATGGAGTACTTGAACGGTTTAGGGTCTGTACCCATTCGTGAGAACGTCCGTCCTTCTGTCCAGTATTTCATTTCCGGCCTGTAACTTTGTCATGCATAGATGGAATTTGTTGATACTTGCTACAAATGATCATCATTACATGACGACATGTCGCGAGTAAGACCAACACCCGTACCTCAAAGGTCACAAAAATTCAGTTTGTTTGACAACACTTTGAGTTTGTGTGAGATTTCGTTTCCAGCCTGTAACTTTGTCATGCATAGATTCTTGCTACAAATGATCAACATAACATGACGACGGGTCACGAGTAAGACCCACACCTGTTTCTCACCAAACTTACACAGTAGTTATATAACCACAATATCTCAGACAAGTTCTTAAACAGGCCAAATCAGATTTTTAATGTCAGAGTTGTGGCCCTTGAAACATTAAAAAATGCACTATTTGACATTGTGTGTCCTCTAGCACATGCTTTTTATATTGGATTCTCACCAAACTTACACAGTAGTTATATAACCATCATAAAATTATCTCAAACAAGTTCTTGAACTGGCCAAATTGGCTAATTAATGTCAGAGTGAAAGCCCTTTAAACATTAAACTATTTGACTGTGTGTGCACTCTTGCACCTGCATTTTTATACACCCGACAAACGAAGTTTTGAGGGGGTATATTGGAGTCACCCTGAGGTCGGTCTGTTGGTCTGTCGGTCGGTCTGTCCGTTGCAATTTTCCTTGTCCGGAGCATCACTTGAAAAGTACTGGATGGAATTTCATCAAACGTCATACAATGGTAGAATATAATGAGAGGAAGTGCAGTGAACAAGAAACATAACTCTATTCTTGCTAATTACAGAGTTATTGCCCTTTGATATTTTTTCTTGTCCGGAGCATAACTTGAAAAGTACCAGATGGAATTTCATCAAGCTTCATACAATGGTAGAATATAATGAGAGGAAGGTACAGGAAACATAACTCTATTCTTGCTAATTACAGAGTTATTGCCCTTTGATATATTTCCCTTTGATATTTTTTCTTGTCCGGAGCATAACTTGAAAAGTACCGGATGGAATTTCATCAAGCTTCATACAATGGTAGAATATAATGAGAGGAAGTGCAGTGTACAAGAAACATAACTCTATTCTTGCTAATTACAGAGTTATTGCCCTTTGATATATTTCCCTTGTCCGGAGCATTTCTTTTAAAGTACTGGATGGAATTTCATCAAACTTCATACAATGGTAGAATATAATGACAGGAAGTGCAGTGTACAAGAAACATAACTCTATTCATGCTAATTACAGAGTAATTGCCCTTTGATATATTTCCCTTGTCTGGAGCATTACTTTTAAAGTACTGGATGGAATTTCATCAAACTTCATACAATGGTAGAATATAATGAGAGGAAGTGCAGTGTACAAGAAACATAACTATTATTGCTAATTACAGAGTTATTGCCCTTTGATATTTTTTCTTGTCCGGAGCATAACTTGAAAAGTACTGGATGGAATTTCATCAAGCTTCATACAATGGTAGAATATTATGAGAGGAAGTGCAGTGTACAAGAAACATTACTCTATTCTTGCTAATTACAGAGTTATTGCCCTTTGATATATTTCCCTTGTCCGGAGCATTACTTTTAAAGTACTGGATGGAATTTCATTAAACTTCATACAATGGTAGAATATAATGACAGGAAGTGCAGTTATCAGAAAACATAACTCTATTCTTGCTAATAACAGAGTTATTGCCCTTTGATATATTTCCCTTGTCCGGAGAATTACTTTTAAAGTACTGGATGGAATTTCATCAAACTTCATACAATGGTAGAATATAATGACAGGAAGTGCAGTGTACAAGAAACATAACTCTATTCTTGCTAATTACAGAGTTATTGCCCTTTGATATATTTCCCTTGTCTGATGCAGTACTTTTAAAGTACTTTTAAAGCCATCAGTGATAACAGTTTAATAAAATTCATGAAAGAACCAAGTTGATGAATACATGAAGTTCGAGCCAAGCAGGTTCGATATTGTATTCATAGTGCTCTTGTTTGTTCTTATCCATAAAATTGTTGTCCCTCAACATAACTCAAAAAAGTATAACATTTATTGATTGCCATGAAAGCTTGTACACTGCACAATAATTAAAAAGACCGTTTTTAATTTTAACAAAACCATAAAAAAATTAACAATACAAAAAACTCAATCCATAACATTCTCTTTTATTAAGAATTTTTTTTGTCTGGAGCATAACTTTAAAACTATTGGATATAATTTAATAAAACTTCATACAATGGTTAACCATTTTCTGTCATGGCAGCGTTCGGGGGTATTCATCACCTTCAGTGATAGGTCTAGTTAGCTCTACTGGCCAAAGGCCACAAGTGCTTATGCGATGGCGCGTTGTCTGTCGTCCGTCGTCTGTCGTCTGTTAGCAGCACTTTCTCTGAAACCACTAGGCCTATTAAACTGAAACTTCACATGCATGTTTCTGTTGCATAGGAGACTATACAGAATATATTTTTTTTTTTTCGATCTGAAATTCAAGATGGCTGCCGTCACTAAAAATACTCCAAAACTTAAAAAATCTTCTTCTTATGAACGGCCCAACAGATTTTCAAAATGTTTATGTAGTTATGATGACCAACTATAGTATTGTTAGATTTGTTCAAATGGTGTCCCTACGGTTAAATATGACCCCACCCTGAGGGTTCAATTAGGGGACACATGTCATTTTAATATTTTTTTTTTTTTTTCTTTAAAATTGAAATGATTTTGCCTATATCTTCACAGAAGCATTGTTTGGTGAAGGAGGTTCAGATTTGTAAAAATGAATGGGTTCCACTGTCTAAAGGGGTCAGGAGTGGCCCCAAAAGGGTAAAAATTTGGAATTACTAAAATCGTTTTCTTGAGAACCGGTAGGTCATATTTGTTCATATTTGGCATAAATTATCCCTATGTGTAGGGGTTTGATTGCAGATAAGAATTTAGGGGCTAAAATTTATAGGGGCCTGTAAGGGGACTTACAATTTTACATAGGGATACTATGGGAAAACAGAAAATTCTCTTTTTTTTCACCATTTATTCTGAAACCACTAGGCCAGTTAAACTGAAACTTCACATGGATGTTTCTATTGCATAGGAGACGATACAAAAGATTTATTTTTTCTATCTAAAATTCAAGATGGCCGATGTTTCTATTGCATAGTAGAATTTCAAAAAGTGCTATGGCCACTATGAGTCAGTAGAGCGTCCTCAGGCCCTCTTGGGCCTCTTGTTCTTCAGAACCGGTATGTCAGGTTTGTTCATATTTGGCATAAATTATCCCTATGTGTAGGGGTTTGATTGCAGATAAGAATTAAGGGGATAAAATTTATAGGGGCCCTGTAATGGGACTTAGAATTTTACATAGGGATACTATGGGAAAACAGAAAATTCTCTTTTTCTTTCATCCTTTCTGAAACCACTAGGCCAATTAAACTGAAACTTCACATGCATGTTTCTGTTGCATAGGAGACAATTTTATTCAGAAGATTTTTTTTCGATCTGAAATTCAAGATGGCCACCATTACTAAAAATAGTCCAAAACTTAATATCTTCTTCTCATGAACGGCCCAATATATTTTCAAAATGTTTATGTAGTAATGATGACCAACTATAGTATTGTTAGATTTGTTCAAATGGTGTCCCTAGGGTTAAAAATGAACTCGCCCCGAGGGATCATGAGTCAGTAGAGCGTCCTCAGGCCCTCTTGAGTCTCGTGTTCATATTATTGTTACGAAACTTGCACAATAGTTATATAACTAATATCTTGGACAAGTTCTTGAGCTGGCCGAATCAGTTTATTGAAGTCTCTTCTTCCACAGATGAGTGATTTAGGGCTTTTCTGGCCCTCTTTTTAGCTCACCTGAGCCGAAGGCTCACAAATGAGCTTTTGTGATCGCCTGGTGTCTGTCGTCTGTGGTCCGTCATCCGTCGTCTGTCGTTCATCGTTAACTTTTAACAACTACTCCTCTGAAACCACTGGGCCAATTTTGATATAAGTAAAGGAAAGATGCCCTAGGCAATGTTTTTCACTGATAATTCGGGATTAAAACTTATAACAAAGAAATAAATTAAAGCTACAGGTAGGGCAATTTATAGACTAAATAACAGAGAGCAATCATTATTTTACTTTATTTCAGGTAATGCACTTAGAGCTATGAGTTCGCTTTTTAATATAACAAAAAATATGGAAGTCCCATACCATATAATGTTTAATCTGTTTGATGCGTATGTTTTATCAGTTTTAAATTATAGTTGTGAAGTATGGGGTTTCGCAAAATCTGACAACATTGAACGTGTTCATAGAAAGTTTTGCAAATGGGTCCTTAATGTAAAATTATCTACAAATTCTTTATCTCTATATTCTGAGTTAGGTCATTTCCTCTTTATATAGGAAGATATCTGAGAATTGTTAAATACTTCATTAAATTACATGGAAATAAGCAAGATAATTGTATTCTACTGTCAATAATACATAGTCAAAGAAGGGAAATTGATGAAAATCACAATGTTCAAAATTGGGCCTTTAAAGTCCGATCGATTTTACATAATGCAGGTTATGCAGACGTTTGGATGTTTCCCGAATCAGTCAATATTAAGTGTTTCATACCATTATTACGGACTAGGCTTATAGATATATATACATTGCAAATTGGAGGGAATGTATGGTCACATGTACATCTTTATATATATACAGACATTTAAAACAGAAATTTGAGCCTTCTACTTATTTATGTTTAGAAAATGTAAAATATAGAAACAATATAGCTAAAATATGGTTATTATCACATAAACTAGCTATAGAAACAGGACGACATCAAAAAATTGCAAGAGACCAAAGAAAATGTTTATGTTGTGACATAAATGACATCGAAGACGAATACCATTTCATACTTATTTGCCCATTTTATAATGATCTGATAAAATTATATATACCTAAATATTATTCAACTCATCCAAGCATGTTTAAATTTATTAACCTTCTTAATATTGACAAAAAATCGATTTTAAACAAACTTGCAACTGATTGTATTAAGGGTTTCAAACTCAGGGATTCTCATTTAACAGTTTAATGTAGAATAAATCATATTTATTGTAATTTGTATTTGTATTGAGTTTATGCTTAAAATAATTTTGTATGATTGTTTCTAAATACCAAGATAACACTCACAAAATATCAACTAAATGAAACGATATTCATATTCCAGTTTATTTCAACGTATGTATTGATTTTGTATATATATGTATGACGATAAGCTGTAATTCTTAAGTTTAATAAAATATATGTTCTGTTCTGTTCTTAATCTTTTAAAATATACATGGGAAATTATCGGAAATAGAAAATTTACATTAAAAAAATAATGAAATCTTCTGTACTGATGTATATCGCATCCCTTCTCGAAATTCTTAAAAGTTGGAAAAAAAACTGCGCCTTATACGTGAGTAGAAACGGTAAGCTATAGTAAAAAATTTAAAAAATCTTCTTGTCAGAAACTACTGGCTCGATTTTAAAATAATTTCACAGAAATGTTCCTTGGGTGACCCTCTACAAAGTTTGTTTAAACCGTAGTGATTCGTGAAAAAACATGGGGTCCAGGGGGTGGGGTTAGTTTACTATAGAAGCTATAGTAAAAACTTAAAAAATCTTCTTGTCAAAAACCACTGGTCAAATTTTGATATAACTTCCTTGGGTGACCCTCTACCAAGTTTGTTTATGTCATCTTGATTCTTCAAACAACATGGCAAGTATAATTAGTAAAAACTTAAAAAATCTTCTTGTCAGAAATTACTGGCTCGATTTTAAAATAATTTCACAGAAAAGTTCCTGGGAGGACCCTCCACCAAGTTTGTTCAAAACGTAATGATTCGTAAAAAAACATGGAGGCCATGGGGTGGGGTTAGTTTACTATATAAGCTATAGTAAAAACTTAAAAAAATCTTCTTGTCAGGAACTGCTGGCTCGATTTTAAATAATTTCACAGAAATGTTCCTTGGAGGACCTTTCACCAAGTTTGTTCAAACTGTAGTGATTCGTCAAAAACATGGGGCCAGGGGGTGGAGTTAGTTTACTATATATATATAAGCTATAGTAAAAACTTAAAAATCTTCTTGTCAGAAATAACTGGGCCAATTTTGATAAAACTTTACAGAAATGTTTTTTGGGTGACCTCTACCAAATTGTTCAAGCCATCTTGATACATCCAAAAACATGGCCGCCAGGGGGCGGGGCACGTTTAATAAGTAAAAACTTAAAAAAACCTCTAGTCAGAAACTACTGGCTCTATTTTAAAATATTTTCACAGAAATGTTCCTTAGAGGACCCTTCACCAAGTTATTTTCAAACCGTAGTGATTTGTCTAAAAACATGGCGGCCAGGGGGCGGGGTTAGTTTTCTATATAAGCCATAGCAAAAACTTAAAAAAATTTCTTGTCAGAAACCACTTGATTGATTTTAAAACAATTCGCAGAAATGTTCCTTGGGTGACCCTCTACCAAGTTTGTTCAAGCCATTGTGATTTATTAAAAAACATGACCGCCACAGTGAGATCTTAGTTTACTATATAGGCAGCTATAGTAAAAACTTCAGAAGCCTTCTTGTCAGAATCTACTGACCTAATATAAAAGTCAGAGTTTTTATGGTTCATAATAAAACAATACCATATTTTTAGCTAGTTTCATCACAGCAAGAAGTCTGCTTGAGATTTTCAGTGTCAAAGAGTACATGAAATCTTGGAGGAGGAGCTTAATTGTTTTTGGGGGAGAGTGCACTGCGACAAAGATTCTTTCAAGTGATATACTTTGGGAAGGCTTGTGTTTGAAACTCTTAGGAATATTTATTGTGCTGGAACTGTGGATTGTTTCATGCACAATAGTTTAGTCTGATACTTTAGTTTGAAACCGTTCTCAAACATAACAGATTAGTTTTGTGCTGGAATTTGACTTTTTATCTTAGTTCGAAGACTTAGCCGCTATAGTAAAAACTTCAAAAGCCTTCTTGTCAGAATCTACTGACCTGATTTTGATGTAGTTTCACTGACATTTACCATGGGTGAACCTCTACCAAGTTTGAACTCTTCTACGCATCTGTTACATCTTCAAAACAAATAAAAATTCTAACTACTCGCCCATCTTGTTTTTCTGGAATTTTTAGTGTACATGTATTATATAATCTACTTAAGTTGGACGACTCAAGGTTAGTCAGGTGAGCGATATAGGGCCATCTTGGCCCTCTTGTTTCATTTTGATATTGTAAACCATATCTGTATCTAAATGTCAAATTTCAGATTCTCAGATATAATATTTCTTTAATTTTTTGTATATGTGTTAATGTCACAGACAACATTACTTACTGCAGAAATTAACGTACCACGTGGAAACTATTAAGTAAAATATGAAGGTTGTCTGCTGCTTGCACTGAAACTATCTGGTAAATCATGAAGGTTGTCTACTGCTGCCACTGGAACTATCTAGTTACTCATGATGGTTGTCTACTGCTGCCACTGGAACTATCTAGTTACTCATGATGGTTGTCTGCTGCTGGTACTGGAACTTTCTAGTAAAACATAAAGGTTGTCTGCTGTTGGTACTGAAACTACCTAGTAAACATGAAGGTTGTCTGCTTGTGGTACTGAAACTATCTAGTTACTCATGGTGGTTGTCTGCTGCTGCCACTGGAATTATCTAGTTACTCATGGTGGTTGTCTGCTGCTGCTACTGGAACTATCTAGTTACTCATGATGGTTGTCTGCTGCTGCCACTGGAACTATCTAGTTACTCATGATGGTTGTCTGCTGCTGCCACTGGAACTATCTAGTTACTCATGATGGTTGTCTGCTGCTGGTACTGGAACTATCTAGTTACTCATGATGGTTGTCTGCTTGTGGTACTGAAACTATCTAGTTACTCATGGTGGTTGTCTGCTGCTGCCACTGAAACTATCTAGTTACTCATGATGGTTGTCTGCTGCTGCTACTGGAACTATCTAGTTACTCATGATGGTTGTCTGCTTGTGGTACTGAAACTATCTAGTTACTCATGATGGTTGTCTGCTGCTGCCACTGAAACTATCTAGTTACTCATGATGGTTGTCTGCTGCTGCTACTGGAACTATCTAGTTACTCATGATGGTTGTCTGCTGCTGCCACTGAAACTATCTAGTTACTCATGATGGTTGTCTGCTGCTGCTACTGGAACTATCTAGTTACTCATGATGGTTGTCTGCTGCTGCCACTGGAACTATCTAGTTACTCATGATGGTTGTCTGCTGCTGCCACTGGAACTATCTAGTTACTCATGATGGTTGTCTGCTGCTGGTACTGGAACTATCTAGTTACTCATGATGGTTGTCTGCTTGTGGTACTGAAACTATCTAGTTACTCATGGTGGTTGTCTACTGCTGCCACTGGAACTATCTAGTTACTCATGGTTGTTGTCTGCTGCTGCCACTGGAACTATCTAGTTACTCATGATGGTTGTATGCTGCTGCCACTGGAACTATCTAGTTACTCATGGTGGTTGTCTGCTGCTGCCACTGGAACTATCTAGTTACTCATGATGGTTGTATGCTGCTGCCACTGGAACTATCTAGTTACTCATGATGGTTGTCTACTGCTGCCACTGGAACTATCTAGTTACTCATGGTGGTTGTCTGCTTGTGGTACTGAAACTACCTAGTTACTCATGATGGTTGTCTGCTGCTGCTACTGGAACTATCTAGTTACTCATGATGGTTGTCTGCTGCTGGTACTGGAACTTTCTAGTAAAACATAAAGGTTGTCTGCTGTTGGTACTGAAACTACCTAGTAAACATGAAGGTTGTCTGCTTGTGGTACTGAAACTATCTAGTTACTCATGATGGTTGTATGCTGCTGCCACTGGAACTATCTAGTTACTCATGATGGTTGTCTACTGCTGCCACTGGAACTATCTAGTTACTCATGATGGTTGTCTGCTGCTGGTACTGGAACTTTCTAGTAAAACATAAAGGTTGTCTGCTGTTGGTACTGAAACTACCTAGTAAACATGAAGGTTGTCTGCTTGTGGTACTGAAACTATCTAGTTACTCATGAAGGTTGTCTGCTGCTGCCACTGGAACTATCTAGTTACTCATGGTGGTTGTCTGCTGCTGGTACTGGAACTTTCTAGTAAAACATAAAGGTTGTCTGCTGTTGGTACTGAAACTACCTAGTAAACATGAAGGTTGTCTGCTTGTGGTACTGAAACTATCTAGTTACTCATGATGGTTGTCTGCTGCTGCTACTGGAACTATCTAGTTACTCATGATGGTTGTCTGCTGCTGCTACTGGAACTATCTAGTTACTCATGATGGTTGTCTGCTGCTGGTACTGGAACTTTCTAGTAAAACATAAAGGTTGTCTGCTGTTGGTACTGAAACTACCTAGTAAACATGAAGGTTGTCTGCTTGTGGTACTGAAACTATCTAGTTACTCATGATGGTTGTCTGCTGCTGCTACTGGAACTATCTAGTTACTCATGATGGTTGTCTGCTGCTGCCACTGGAACTATCTATTTATTCATGATGGTTGTCTGCTGCTGCCACTGGAACTATCTAGTTACTCATGATGGTTGTCTGCTGCTGGTACTGAAACTATCTAGTTACTCATGGTGGTTGTCTGCTGCTGCTACTGGAACTATCTAGTTACTCATGAAGGTTGTCTGCTGCTGCCACTGGAACTATCTAGTTACTCATGATGGTTGTCTGCTGCTGGTACTGGAACTTTCTAGTAAAACATAAAGGTTGTCTGCTGTTGGTACTGAAACTACCTAGTAAACATGAAGGTTGTCTGCTTGTGGTACTGAAACTATCTAGTTACTCATGGTGGTTGTCTGCTGCTGCTACTGGAACTATCTAGTTACTCATGATGGTTGTCTGCTGCTGCCACTGGAACTATCTATTTATTCATGATGGTTGTCTGCTGCTGCCACTGGAACTATCTAGTTACTCATGATGGTTGTCTGCTGCTGGTACTGAAACTATCTAGTTACTCATGGTGGTTGTCTGCTGCTGCTACTGGAACTATCTAGTTACTCATGAAGGTTGTCTGCTGCTGCCACTGGAACTATCTAGTTACTCATGATGGTTGTCTGCTGCTGGTACTGGAACTTTCTAGTAAACATGAAGGTTGTCTGCTGTTGGTACTGAAACTACCTAGTAAACATGAAGGTTGTCTGCTTGTGGTACTGAAACTATCTAGTTACTCATGGTGGTTGTCTGCTGCTGCTACTGGAACTATCTAGTTACTCATGAAGGTTGTCTGCTGCTGCCACTGGAACTATCTAGTTACTCATGATGGTTGTCTGCTGCTGGTACTGGAACTTTCTAGTAAAACATAAAGGTTGTCTGCTGTTGGTACTGAAACTACCTAGTAAACATGAAGGTTGTCTGCTTGTGGTACTGAAACTATCTAGTTACTCATGGTGGTTGTCTGCTGCTGCTACTGGAACTATCTAGTTACTCATGAAGGTTGTCTGCTGCTGCCACTGGAACTATCTAGTTACTCATGATGGTTGTCTGCTGCTGGTACTGGAACTTTCTAGTAAAACATAAAGGTTGTCTGCTGTTGGTACTGAAACTACCTAGTAAACATGAAGGTTGTCTGCTTGTGGTACTGAAACTATCTAGTTACTCATGGTGGTTGTCTGCTGCTGCTACTGGAACTATCTAGTTACTCATGAAGGTTGTCTGCTGCTGCCACTGGAACTATCTAGTTACTCATGATGGTTGTCTGCTGCTGGTACTGGAACTTTCTAGTAAAACATAAAGGTTGTCTGCTGTTGGTACTGAAACTACCTAGTAAACATGAAGGTTGTCTGCTTGTGGTACTGAAACTATCTAGTTACTCATGATGGTTGTCTGCTGCTGCTACTGAAACTATCTAGTTACTCATGGTGGTTGTCTGCTGCTGGTACTGAAACTATCTAGTTACTCATGGTGGTTGTCTGCTGCTGCTACTGGAACTATCTAGTTACTCATGATGGTTGTCTGCTGCTGCCACTGGAACTATCTATTTACTCATGATGGTTGTCTGCTGCTGCCACTGGAACTATCTAGTTACTCATGATGGTTGTCTGCTGCTGCTACTGGAACTATCTAGTTACTCATGAAGGTTGTCTGCTGCTGCCACTGGAACTATCTAGTTACTCATGATGGTTGTCTGCTGCTGGTACTGGAACTTTCTAGTAAAACATAAAGGTTGTCTGCTGTTGGTACTGAAACTACCTAGTAAACATGAAGGTTGTCTGCTTGTGGTACTGAAACTATCTAGTTACTCATGGTGGTTGTCTGCTGCTGCCACTGGAATTATCTAGTTACTCATGGTGGTTGTCTGCTGCTGCTACTGGAACTATCTAGTAAACATGAAGGTTGTCTGCTTGTGGTACTGAAACTATCTAGTTACTCATGATGGTTGTCTGCTGCTGGTACTGGAACTTTCTAGTAAAACATAAAGGTTGTCTGCTGTTGGTACTGAAACTACCTAGTAAACATGAAGGTTGTCTGCTTGTGGTACTGAAACTATCTAGTTACTCATGGTTGTTGTCTGCTGCTGCCACTGGAACTATCTAGTTACTCATGGTGGTTGTCTGCTGCTGCTACTGGAACTATCTAGTTACTCATGGTTGTTGTCTGCTGCTGCCACTGGAACTATCTAGTTACTCATGGTGGTTGTCTGCTGCTGCTACTGGAACTATCTAGTTACTCATGGTGGTTGTCTGCTGCTGCCACTGGAACTATCTAGTTACTCATGGTGGTTGTCTGCTGCTGCCACTGGAACTATCTAGTTACTCATGGTTGTTGTCTGCTGCTGCCACTGGAACTATCTAGTTACTCATGGTGGTTGTCTGCTGCTGCTACTGGAACTATCTAGTTACTCATGGTTGTTGTCTGCTGCTGCCACTGGAACTATCTAGTTACTCATGGTGGTTGTCTGCTGCTGCCACTGAAACTATCTAGTTACTCATGGTGGTTGTCTGCTGCTGCCACTGGAACTATCTAGTTACTCATGGTGGTTGTCTGCTGCTGCCACTGGAACTATCTAGTTACTCATGGTGGTTGTCTGCTGCTGCTACTGGAACTATCTAGTTACTCATGGTGGTTGTCTGCTGCTGCCACTGAAACTATCTAGTTACTCATGGTGGTTGTCTGCTGCTGCCACTGGAACTATCTAGTTACTCATGGTGGTTGTCTGCTGCTGCCACTGAAACTATCTAGTTACTCATGGTGGTTGTCTGCTGCTGCCACTGGAACTATCTAGTTACTCATGGTTGTTGTCTGCTGCTGCCACTGGAACTATCTAGTTACTCATGGTGGTTGTCTGCTGCTGCTACTGGAACTATCTAGTTACTCATGGTTGTTGTCTGCTGCTGCCACTGGAACTATCTAGTTACTCATGGTGGTTGTCTGCTGCTGCTACTGGAACTATCTAGTTACTCATGGTTGTTGTCTGCTGCTGCCACTGGAACTATCTAGTTACTCATGGTGGTTGTCTGCTGCTGCTACTGGAACTATCTAGTTACTCATGGTTGTTGTCTGCTGCTGCCACTGGAACTATCTAGTTACTCATGGTGGTTGTCTGCTGCTGCCACTGGAACTATCTAGTTACTCATGGTGGTTGTCTGCTGCTGCTACTGGAACTATCTAGTTACTCATGGTTGTTGTCTGCTGCTGCCACTGGAACTATCTAGTTACTCATGGTTGTTGTCTGCTGCTGCCACTGGAACTATCTAGTTACTCATGGTTGTTGTCTGCTGCTGCCACTGGAACTATCTAGTTACTCATGGTGGTTGTCTGCTGCTGCTACTGGAACTATCTAGTTACTCATGGTTGTTGTCTGCTGCTGCCACTGGAACTATCTAGTTACTCATGGTGGTTGTCTGCTGCTGCCACTGGAACTATCTAGTTACTCATGATGGTTGTCTGCTGCTGGTACTGGAACTTTCTAGTAAAACATAAAGGTTGTCTGCTGTTGGTACTGAAACTACCTAGTAAACATGAAGGTTGTCTGCTTGTGGTACTGAAACTATCTAGTTACTCATGGTGGTTGTCTGCTGCTGCTACTGGAACTATCTAGTTACTCATGAAGGTTGTCTGCTGCTGCCACTGGAACTATCTAGTTACTCATGATGGTTGTCTGCTGCTGGTACTGGAACTTTCTAGTAAAACATAAAGGTTGTCTGCTGTTGGTACTGAAACTACCTAGTAAACATGAAGGTTGTCTGCTTGTGGTACTGAAACTACCTAGTTACTCATGAAGGTTGTCTGCTGCTGCTACTGGAACTATCTAGTTACTCATGATGGTTGTCTGCTGCTGCCACTGGAACTATCTAGTTACTCATGGTGGTTGTCTGCTGCTGCTACTGGAACTATCTAGTTACTCATGATGGTTGTCTGCTGCTGCCACTGGAACTATCTAGTTACTCATGGTGGTTGTCTGCTGCTGGTACTGGAACTTTCTAGTAAAACATAAAGGTTGTCTGCTGCTGGTACTGGAACTTTCTAGTAAAACATAAAGGTTGTCTGCTGTTGGTACTGAAACTACCTAGTAAACATGAAGGTTGTCTGCTTGTGGTACTGAAACTATCTAGTTACTCATGGTGGTTGTCTGCTGCTGCTACTGGAACTATCTAGTTACTCATGAAGGTTGTCTGCTGCTGCCACTGGAACTATCTAGTTACTCATGATGCTTGTCTGCTGCTGCCACTGGAACTATCTAGTTACTCATGATGGTTGTCTGCTGCTGCTACTGGAACTATCTAGTTACTCATGATGGTTGTCTGCTGCTGCCACTGGAACTATCTAGTTACTCATGAAGGTTGTCTGCTGCTGCCACTGGAACTATCTAGTTACTCATGATGCTTGTCTGCTGCTGCCACTGGAACTATCTAGTTACTCATGAAGGTTGTCTGCTGCTGCCACTGGAACTATCTAGTTACTCATGATGCTTGTCTGCTGCTGCCACTGGAACTATCTAGTTACTCATGATGGTTGTCTGCTGCTGCTACTGGAACTATCTAGTTACTCATGATGGTTGTCTGCTGCTGCCACTGGAACTATCTAGTTACTCATGAAGGTTGTCTGCTGCTGCCACTGGAACTATCTAGTTACTCATGATGGTTGTCTGCTGCTGGTACTGGAACTTTCTAGTAAAACATAAAGGTTGTCTGCTGTTGGTACTGAAACTACCTAGTAAACATGAAGGTTGTCTGCTTGTGGTACTGAAACTATCTAGTTACTCATGATGGTTGTCTGCTGCTGCTACTGGAACTATCTAGTTACTCATGGTGGTTGTCTGCTGCTGGTACTGAAACTATTTAGTTACTCATGGTGGTTGTCTGCTGCTGCTACTGGAACTATCTAGTTACTCATGGTGGTTGTCTGCTGCTGCTACTGGAACTATCTAGTTACTCATGGTGGTTGTCTGCTGCTGCCACTGGAACTATCTAGTTAACTCATGATGGTTGTCTGCTGCTGCCACTGGAACTATCTAGTTAACTCATGATGGTTGTCTGCTGCTGCTACTGGAACTATCTAGTTACTCATGGTGGTTGTCTGCTGCTGGTACTGAAACTATTTAGTTACTCATGGTGGTTGTCTGCTGCTGCTACTGGAACTATCTAGTTACTCATGGTGGTTGTCTGCTGCTGCTACTGGAACTATCTAGTTACTCATGGTGGTTGTCTGCTGCTGCCACTGGAACTATCTAGTTAACTCATGAAGGTTGTCTGCTGCTGCTACTGAAACTATCTAGTTACTCATGGTGGTTGTCTGCTGCTGGTACTGAAACTATTTAGTTACTCATGGTGGTTGTCTGCTGCTGCTACTGGAACTATCTAGTTACTCATGGTGGTTGTCTGCTGCTGCTACTGGAACTATCTAGTTACTCATGGTGGTTGTCTGCTGCTGCCACTGGAACTATCTAGTTAACTCATGATGGTTGTCTGCTGCTGCTACTGGAACTATCTAGTTACTCATGATGGTTGTCTGCTGCTGCCACTGGAACTATCTATTTACTCATGATGGTTGTCTGCTGCTGCCACTGGAACTATCTAGTTACTCATGATGGTTGTATGCTGCTGCCACTGGAACTATCTAGTTACTCATGATGGTTGTATGCTGCTGCCACTGGAACTATCTAGTTACTCATGATGGTTGTCTGCTGCTGGTACTGGAACTTTCTAGTAAAACATAAAGGTTGTCTGCTGTTGGTACTGAAACTACCTAGTAAACATGAAGGTTGTCTGCTTGTGGTACTGAAACTATCTAGTTACTCATGGTGGTTGTCTGCTGCTGCCACTGGAATTATCTAGTTACTCATGGTGGTTGTCTGCTGCTGCTACTGGAACTATCTAGTTACTCATGATGGTTGTCTGCTGCTGCCACTGGAACTATCTAGTTACTCATGATGGTTGTCTGCTGCTGCCACTGGAACTATCTATTTACTCATGATGGTTGTCTGCTGCTGCCACTGGAACTATCTAGTTACTCATGATGGTTGTATGCTGCTGCTACTGGAACTATCTAGTTACTCATGATGGTTGTCTGCTGCTGGTACTGGAACTTTCTAGTAAAACATAAAGGTTGTCTGCTGTTGGTACTGAAACTATCTAGTAAACATGAAGGTTGTCTGCTTGTGGTACTGAAACTATCTAGTTACTCATGGTTGTTGTCTGCTGCTGCCACTGGAACTATCTAGTTACTCATGGTGGTTGTCTGCTGCTGCTACTGGAACTATCTAGTTACTCATGATGCTTGTCTGCTGCTGCCACTGGAACTATCTATTTACTCATGATGGTTGTCTGCTGCTGCCACTTGAACTATCTAGTTACTCATGATGGTTGTATGCTGCTGCTACTGGAACTATCTAGTTACTCATGATGGTTGTCTGCTGCTGCCACTGGAACTATCTAGTTAACTCATGATGGTTGTATGCTGCTGCCACTGGAATTATCTAGTAACTCATGATGGTTGTCCGCTGCTGCCACTGGAACTATCTAGTTACTCATGATGGTTGTCTACTGCTGCCACTGGAACTATCTAGTTACTCATGATGGTTGTATGCTGCTGCTACTGGAACTATCTAGTTACTCATGATGGTTGTCTGCTGCTGCCACTGGAACTATCTAGTTACTCATGATGGTTGTATGCTGCTGCCACTGGAACTATCTAGTTACTCATGATGCTTGTCTGCTGCTGCCACTGGAATTATCTAGTAACTCATGATGGTTGTCCGCTGCTGCCACTGGAACTATCTAGTTACTGATGGTGGTTGTATGCTGCTGCTACTGGAACTATCTAGTTACTCATGATGGTTGTCTGCTGCTGCCACTGGAACTATCTAGTTACTCATGATGGTTGTCTGCTGCTGCCACTGGAACTATCTAGTTACTCATGATGGTTGTCCGCTGCTGCCACTGGAACTATCTAGTTACTCATGAAGGTTGTCCGCTACTGCCACTGGAACTATCTAGTTACTCATGATGGTTGTCCGCTGCTGCCACTGGAACTATCTAGTTACTCATGAAGGTTGTCCGCTACTGCCACTGGAACTATCTAGTTACTCATGATGGTTGTCTGCTGCTGCCACTGGAACTATCTAGTTACTCATGATGGTTGTATGCTGCTGCCACTGGAACTATCTAGTTACTCATGATGCTTGTCTGCTGCTGCCACTGGAATTATCTAGTAACTCATGATGGTTGTCCGCTGCTGCCACTGGAACTATCTATTTACTCATGATGGTTGTCTGCTGCTGCCACTGGAACTATCTAGTTACTCATGATGGTTGTCCGCTGCTGCCACTGGAACTATCTAGTTACTTATGAAGGTTGTCCGCTACTGCCACTGGAACTATCTAGTTACTCATGATGGTTGTCTGCTGCTGCCACTGAAACTATCTAGTTACTCATGATGGTTGTCCGCTGCTGCCACTGGAACTATCTATTTACTCATGAAGGTTGTCCGCTGCTGCCACTGGAACTATCTAGTTACTGATGGTGGTTGTCTGCTGCTGCCACTGGAACTATCTAGTTACTCATGATGGTTGTATGCTGCTGCCACTGAAACTATCTAGTTACTCATGAAGGTTGTCCGCTACTGCCACTGGAACTATCTAGTTACTCATGATGGTTGTCTGCTGCTGGTACTGGAACTTTCTAGTAAAACATAAAGGTTGTCTGCTGTTGGTACTGAAACTATCTAGTAAACATGAAGGTTGTCTGCTTGTGGTACTGAAACTATCTAGTTACTCATGGTTGTTGTCTGCTGCTGCCACTGGAACTATCTAGTTACTCATGGTGGTTGTCTGCTGCTGCTACTGGAACTATCTAGTTACTCATGATGCTTGTCTGCTGCTGCCACTGGAACTATCTATTTACTCATGATGGTTGTCTGCTGCTGCCACTTGAACTATCTAGTTACTCATGATGGTTGTATGCTGCTGCTACTGGAACTATCTAGTTACTCATGATGGTTGTCTGCTGCTGCCACTGGAACTATCTAGTTAACTCATGATGGTTGTATGCTGCTGCCACTGGAATTATCTAGTAACTCATGATGGTTGTCCGCTGCTGCCACTGGAACTATCTAGTTACTCATGATGGTTGTCTACTGCTGCCACTGGAACTATCTAGTTACTCATGATGGTTGTATGCTGCTGCTACTGGAACTATCTAGTTACTCATGATGGTTGTCTGCTGCTGCCACTGGAACTATCTAGTTACTCATGATGGTTGTATGCTGCTGCCACTGGAACTATCTAGTTACTCATGATGCTTGTCTGCTGCTGCCACTGGAATTATCTAGTAACTCATGATGGTTGTCCGCTGCTGCCACTGGAACTATCTAGTTACTGATGGTGGTTGTATGCTGCTGCTACTGGAACTATCTAGTTACTCATGATGGTTGTCTGCTGCTGCCACTGGAACTATCTAGTTACTCATGATGGTTGTCTGCTGCTGCCACTGGAACTATCTAGTTACTCATGATGGTTGTCCGCTGCTGCCACTGGAACTATCTAGTTACTCATGAAGGTTGTCCGCTACTGCCACTGGAACTATCTAGTTACTCATGATGGTTGTCCGCTGCTGCCACTGGAACTATCTAGTTACTCATGAAGGTTGTCCGCTACTGCCACTGGAACTATCTAGTTACTCATGATGGTTGTCTGCTGCTGCCACTGGAACTATCTAGTTACTCATGATGGTTGTATGCTGCTGCCACTGGAACTATCTAGTTACTCATGATGCTTGTCTGCTGCTGCCACTGGAATTATCTAGTAACTCATGATGGTTGTCCGCTGCTGCCACTGGAACTATCTAGTTACTCATGATGGTTGTCCGCTGCTGCCACTGGAACTATCTAGTTACTCATGATGGTTGTCCGCTGCTGCCACTGGAACTATCTAGTTACTTATGAAGGTTGTCCGCTACTGCCACTGGAACTATCTAGTTACTCATGATGGTTGTCTGCTGCTGCCACTGAAACTATCTAGTTACTCATGATGGTTGTCCGCTGCTGCCACTGGAACTATCTATTTACTCATGAAGGTTGTCCGCTGCTGCCACTGGAACTATCTAGTTACTGATGGTGGTTGTCTGCTGCTGCCACTGGAACTATCTAGTTACTCATGATGGTTGTATGCTGCTGCCACTGAAACTATCTAGTTACTCATGAAGGTTGTCCGCTACTGCCACTGGAACTATCTAGTTACTCATGGTGGTTGTCCGCTGCTGCCACTGGAACTATCTAGTTACTCATGATGGTTGTATGCTGCTGCCACTGAAACTATCTAGTTACTCATGAAGGTTGTCCGCTGCTGCCACTGGAACTATCTAGTTACTGATGGTGGTTGTCCGCTGCTGCCACTGGAACTATCTAGTTACTCATGATGGTTGTATGCTGCTGCCACTGAAACTATCTAGTTACTCATGAAGGTTGTCCGCTGCTGCCACTGGAACTATCTAGTTACTGATGGTGGTTGTCCGCTGCTGCCACTGGAACTATCTAGTTACTCATGAAGGTTGTCCGCTGCTGCCACTGGAACTATCTAGTTACTCATGAAGGTTGTCCGCTACTGCCACTGGAACTATCTAGTTACTCATGATGGTTGTCCGCTGCTGCCACTGGAACTATCTAGTTACTCATGAAGGTTGTCCGCTACTGCCACTGGAACTATCTAGTTACTCATGATGGTTGTCCGCTGCTGCCACTGAAACTATCTAGTTACTCATGAAGGTTGTCCACTGCTGCCACTGGAACTATCTAGTTACTCATGATGGTTGTCCGCTGCTGCCACTGGAACTATCTAGTTACTCATGATGGTTGTATGCTGCTGCCACTGGAACTATCTAGTTACTCATGATGCTTGTCTACTGCTGCCACTGGAACTATCTAGTTACTGATGGTGGTTGTCTGCTGCTGCTGCCTCTGGAACTATCTAGTTACTCATGAAGGTTGTCCGCTGCTGCCACTGGAACTATCTAGTTACTCATGATGGTTGTCTGCTGCTGCCACTGGAACTATATAGTTACTCATGATGGTTGTCTGCTGCTGCCACTGGAACTATCTAGTTACTCATGATGGTTGTCTGCTTCTGGCACAGAAACTATCTAGTTAAACATGAAGGTTGTCTGCTGCTGGCACAGAACATGAAGGTTTTCTGCTGCTTGCACAGAAACGATCTAGTTAAACATGAAGGTTGTCTGCTTCTGCCACTGGAACTATCTAGTAAATCATGAAGGTTGTCTGCTGCTGCCACTGGAACTATCTAGTAACTCATGATGGTTGTGTGCTGCTGGCACTGGAACTATGTAGTAAATCATGAAGGTTGTCTGCTTGTGGCATAGAAACTATTTATTAGATCATGATGGTTGTCTGCTGCTGGCTCCGAAACTACCTAGTTAAACATGTAGGTTGTCTGCTGCTGGCACTGAAACAATCTAGTAATATATGAAAGTTGTCTGCTGGAGGCACTAAAACTATCTAGTAACACAGTCATGAAGGTTGTCTGCTTCTGGCACTGAAACTAATTAGTAAAACATGAATGTTGTCTGCTGCTGGCACTGAAACTATCTAGTTAATAATGATGGATCTCTGCTGCTGGTCCTGAAACTATCTAGTTAAACATAAAGTTTGTCTGCTTGTGGCACTGAAACTATCTAGTTAATCACGATGGTTGTCTGATGCTGACATTGAAACTATCTAGTTATACATGAAGGTTGTCTGCTGCTGGCACAGAAACTATCTAGTTAAACATGAATGTTGTCTGCTGCTGGCACTGAAACTATCTTGTTAATCATAATGGGTGTCGGCTTCTGGCACTGAAACTAATTAGTTAATCACGATGGTTGTCTGATGCTGGCATTGAAACTATCTAGTTATACATGAAGGTTGACTGCTGCTGGAACAGAAACTATCTAGTTAAACATGAATGTTGTCTGCTGCTGGCACTGAAACTATCTTGTTAATCATGATGGTTGTCTGCTTCTGGCACTGAAACTATTTAGTTAAACATGAAGGTTGTCTGCTGCTGGCACTGAAACTATCTAGTTAATCATGATGGTTGTCTGCTGCTGGCATTGAAACTATCTAGTAATTCATGATGGTTGTCTGCTGCTGGCACTAAAACTATTTAGTAAATCATGATGGTTGTCTGCTGCTGGCACTAAAACTATCTTGTAAAACATGAAGGTTGTCTGTTGCTGGCACTGAAACTATCTAGTAACACTTGAATGTTGTTTGCTAGTGGCACTGAAACTATTTAGTAAATCATGATAGTTGTCTGCTGCTGGCACTGAAACTATTTAGTAAATCATGATGGTTATCTGCTGCTGGCACTGAAACTATCTTGTAAAACATGAAAGTTGTCTGTTTATGGCACTGAAACTATCTAGTAAAACTTGAAAGTTGTTTGCTAGTGGCACTGAAACTATTTAGCAGATCATGATGGTTGTCCAATGGCAGCACTGAAACCATATAGAAAACCATGACAGTTGTCTGCAGCTGGCACTAAAACTATCAAGTTAAACATGAAGGTTGTCTGTTGTTGGCACTGAAACTATGTAGTAAACATGAAGGTTGTCTGCTGCGGGCACTGAAACTATCTAGTTAAACATGAAGGTTGTCTGCTGCGGGCACTGAAAATATATAACAAGTCATGATAGTTGTCTGCTGCCGGCACTGAAACTATCTAGTAAAACATGAATGTTGTCTGCTACTGGCACTTAAACTATCTATTGAAACATTAAGGTTGTTTGCTGCTGGTGCAGAAACTCTAGTAAATAATGAAGGTTGTTTGCTGCTGCCACTGAAACTATCTAGTTAATCATGATGGTTGTCTGCTGCTGGCACTGAACCTATCTAGTAAAACACGAATGTTGTCTGCTGCATACACCGAAACTATCTAGTTAAACATGAAAGTTGTTTCCTGCTGGCACTGAAACTATCTAGAAATTCATGAAGGTTGTTTGCTGCAGGCACGGAAACTATCTAGTAAAACATGAATGTTGTCTGTTGCTGGCACTTAAATATAGTTATTCATGATAGTAATAAATGTCTTCTGCTGGCACCGAAACTATTTTGTTAATCATGAAAGTTGCCTGCTGCTGGCATTGAAACTACCTAGTTAATCACGAAAGTTGTCTGCTGCTGGCACTGAAACTATCTAGTAATTCATGAAGGTTGTCTGCTGAAGGCACTGTTTTCAGGGTTGTGATTTTTGGTGTAGAGTTGTGCCTGTTTAATATGTGAAAAATTGTCACACATTGGTTTCTGTGAAATAATTTAAGAATGCCTAAATGAAATCTTGAAATTCTAATGCAATGTTTGTAATTACAAAACACAAGCTTAGTTTGATTTAGGGGGTGGTGACTTTTGGCATTGTTGGGTTGTGCCCCTTTAATTTGTGAAAAATTTGAATACAATATTTATAGTGACAAGTTCAATTTTATAGGTTATGACTTGTGTCATTCTACAGAAACTGTAACACCCTTTAATTTGTGAAAAATCATATTTTTTTAGTTTCCATGCTATAACTTAAGAATCAGATCTTTCTGGCGAATTTGCTTCTAATGCTTATATTGTATTTCTTACTCTTTTAGATACAACAATTCCATCATATTCTCATAATTTGGGTATTTAAAAAGAAGATTATATGCATTTAACCTCAGAGCAAATGTCATCGTTGGAAAAGTGATGTCAACACACTGAATATGTGCATTCATTTTTGACAACTTAAGGCGAATGTCAAACAAATGCTACAACATGTCATTGTATAAGTAAAACAATATCGTGGTACCACTGAATTGCACACTGGTCCTTCTTAGCTCCTTCCAGGTGCAAATGTTTTTTATTGGGAAATGTAATTCTGTTGATCTATATACAGTTATATAACGAGGTCCGATATAATGCAAAACTCATTTTAATGCATTTTTTTTCTAGTGCTCCTAAATTTTTAAGTGATATTTTCACCTAGATTCATAAAAAACCCACAGTTTAATAATTGATCAAAAATATGAACTGAATCGCTAAGTGTTTGCGAGCTTGTTACATTTTTATTTTGCATTATATTTGGGACCCGAGTGTATATTGTCTGTTAAATAAGTAATATCAGCATAATTATTCTGACTAGTTATGACAACAGGTTTGCAATATGACAAAATACAACTCCGGTAGGTGATATCTTGCCCAATCTATTTGATGACCTTGTAATTATCAGATTTACTCCGTCACAATTCTTAGGTGGGTGTTTAATGGAGGCCAGCCTTCTGTTAATCATACACAAATACCAAATTTTCACCCGCATTCCCCTCAAATCATAAAAAAACAAAACTTTTTCAATACACTCATACATACACCAGTAAATATTTTACAAGTCAAATATTAGCTCAAATTCATAAAATGACCCTATATGTCATCTTTTTTTATTTCAGGGAAACAAACAGAGGTCATAAACCTTGTAGATCAACAACCCATGTTACAAGACGGTAAGAGTATAATCAGTCTGGTTTTAATTTGGTATGCTGAAGTATTTAAGTGTTACATTTATCATTGAAAAATATTTAACATTATATTCATGTTTAACAAGTTTTATTTTATGTACTTATTTCATTACACTCTGTTATAATATTATACCTTATTATCCCCCATGGCTTCCATTTGTCACATTTTGTACCAACAACCTTGGGGACACAACTCCTCCCACAGTTATAACTTGATTTATATGAAACTTTATTTACAGCAGGTTTATGGTCTAAACATGGAAAGACTGGTCTGATACCTTATTTTTTTATAATTAACATTATATAAAATATATCTGCATGCTACTCTCACAATTAAATCAACAATTAGGCCAGGACGAGTGAGATCAAAGTAACTGACCTGAATATTTGAAATTTGAATGTATGACAAAAGTCCCTTGATGATTTTGAAACAGTGGACAAAGCCCCTGGATGATTTTGATACTGTAGACAAAAGTCCCTTTATGATTTTGAAAAGTGGACAAAAGCCTTTTGATGATTGGAAGGCGAGCAAAGCTCTGACTTCCTTAGCTGTCGTGCAGCCCCAGTAACCTGTTATACAAACTACGTATGGTAGGAACCGCCATATTCATCCAACTGATAAAGTAGTTCACAACTTTCAACACGCATTTACAGTAGCAGAGGACGTATTATACAACAAAAGTTTCAAAATTTTTTATTTATTGTAGATGTTTTTCTTTACAAAAGTTCAAAAATACGATACGGGAATCATACAATTTGCATGGAAAGGGGAAGAATACAGTTATCTTGTTGTGCTCTGAAAAAAACTTGGCAATTTTCATTGATAAAAAAATGTTTTACGCATTTACTACTATGCATAGTGACGTCATCTGGTGAAGGGGGGGGGGGGGATATAATCTCTAACACCATTCGACATATAATCATTAATGGGGTGAAATATTGACATGTTTTCGATATAATAACTCGTAGTTTGAGTAAAAAGTTATTGTTGGTGAAATTTTATTCACTACTGATTGTCCTCTTTTAATTTTGATAGTAAAATAACGAAATTAGGTTCGGGGCTACATTTGTTGTTTATAGAAAAACGCGCCAATCTGTCATTTTATGCAAGCAGTGTATTGATGAACATATTTAACAGTTAATTAGGTCATCTGACCATTATGTTTGTTGTGTTTCTGTGTTGTATTTTTTTAGATTGATTAAATCTAGGTCACGCAACACTGTTTATAATGCTATTTATTGTTGATTGAAAGCTATATGAGAATCGAACATAACTCAAGTCAATATACGCGTAAATCTAAAAGTAGGTCATGTTTGTTTTGATCTAGACAAAGAGTTATGGATATGTGTATATTATTGGACAATCAGGAACATTTTGTGCTGAATGCGTTTCGTTATCCATAAATCATATCTATTGAACTGGAGATATTAAAATTGACTGGAGTTGTACATCACTACTCAATTCTTTAGATTTTGGAGAAACATCAGAATATGAAGGTTTGTTTGTGAAACTTTCATATAGGTTGTTCATGTTGATAACTTTTATGTGGAGATGTGGAAAGGAATCCTGGACCACCACGTTACCAGTTCTGAAATTGATATTTTCATCGGGGTCATCAAAATATTCAATTTGCACACGGAAGACGGTGTGTACCATGATGTTTGCATTTTTTCAAATGCATTATTAAAACCGTTTGATAGCTGTTAGAAAAGTATTGATATGGACTCTGTCTTGCATGCAGGAGATTATTTATACAGATACACAAAAGAAATATTAAGCACACAACTTTCTTTTCTAAATCCCAATGAATTGCCTTTATACATATGAGAAATCTATCTAAGTTTTCCAATTTTACGAACCTACATTTTCAAATTAACACAAGCAGCGAGCCTTCCCTCAGGCCCTTCAGGCCTTTGATATTGAAACAGTGGTCAAAAGCCCCTTGATGATTTTGATACTGTGGACAAAAGCCCCTTGATGATTTTGAAATAGTGGACAAAACCCCCATGATGATTTTGAAACTGTGGACAAAAGCCCCTTGATGATTTTGAAATAGTGGACAAAACCCCCATGATGATTTTGAAACTGTGGACAACAGCCTCTTATGATTTTGATACTGTGGACAAAAGCCCCTTGATAATTTTGAAATAGTGCACAAAAGCCCCTTGATTATTATGATACTGTGGACATAAGACCCTGGATGGTTTTGAAACAGTGGACAAAATCCACTTCATGATTTTGATACTGTGGACAATAGCCCCTTGATGATTTTGATACTGTGGACAAAAGCCCCTTGATAAATGATTTTGAAATAGTGGACAAAATGCCCCATGATGATTTTGAAACAGTGGACAAAAGCCCCTTCATTATTTTGAAACACTGGACAAAAGCCCCTTGATGATTTTGATACTGTGGACAGAAACCCCTTGATAATTTTGAAACAGTAGACAAAAGCCCCTTGATGATTTTGAAATAGTGGACAAAACCTCCATGATGATTTTAAAAAAAGTGGACAAGCCCCTTGATGATTTTGAAATAGTGCACAAAAGCCCCTTCATGATTTTGATACTGTAGACAAAAGCCCCTTCATGATTTTGATACTTTGGACAAAAGCACCTTGATGAATGATTTTGAAACAATGGACAAATGCCCCATGATGATTTTGAAACAGTGGACAAAAGCCCCTTGATGATTTTGATACTGTCCACACAAGCTCCTTTAGGAATGATTTTGAAACACTGGACAAAAGCCCCTTGATGATTTTGATACTGTGGACAAAAGCACCACGATCAATTTGAAACTGTGAACAAAAGCCCTATGATGATTTTGAAACAGTGGACAAAAGCCCCTTCATGATTTTGAAACAGTGGACAAAAGTCGGACAAAAAGACCCTTGATAATTTTGTAACAGTGGACAAAGGCCCCTTGATGATTATGAAACAGTGGACGAAAGCACATTGATGATTTTGAAACTGGAGAAAAGCCCCTTGATGATTTTGAAACAGTGGACGAAAGCCCCTTGATGATTTTGAAACAGTTGACGAAAGCCCTTTGATGATTTTGAAACAGTGGACAAAAGCCACTACAAGAATTTGATACTGTGGACAATAGCCCCTTGATGATTTTGATACTGTGGACATAAGCCCCTTGATGAATGATTTTGAAACAGTGGACAAATGCCCCATGATGATTTTGAAACAGTGGACAAAAGCCCCTTCATTATTTTGAAACACTGGACAAAAGCCCCTAAATGATTTTGATACTGTGGACAAAAGCCCCTTGATGATTTTGAAATAGTGGACAAAACCTCCATGATGATTTTGAAACAGTGGACAACAGCCCCTTGATAATTTTGATACTGTGGACAATAGCCTCTTGATGATTTTGAAACAGTAAACAATAGCCCCTTCATTATTTTGAAACACTGGACAAAAGTTCCTTGATGATTTTGATACTGTGGACAAAAGCCCCATGATCAATTTGAAACAGTGGACAAAAGCCCCATGATGATTTTGAAACAGTGGACAAAAGCCCCTTCATGATTTTGAAACAGGGACAAAAGTCAGACAAAAAGACCCTTGATGACTTTGTAACAATGGACAAAGCCCTTTGATGATTATGAAACAGTGGACGAAAGCACATTGATGATTTTGAAACTGGACAAAAGCACATTGATGATTTTGAAACAGTGGACAAAAGCACATTGATGATTTTAAAACAGTGGACGAAAGCCCCTTGATGATTTTGAAACAGTGGACGAAAACCCCTTGATGATTTTGAAACAGTGGACAAAAGCCACTTCATGATTTTGATACTTTGGACAATAGCCCCTTGATGATTTTGATACTGTGGACAAAAGCCCCTTGATGAATGATTTTGAAACAGTGGACAAATGCCCCATGATGATTTTGAAACAGTGGACAAAAGCCTCTTCATTATTTTGAAACACTGGACAAAAGCCCCTTAATGATTTTGATACTGTGGACAAAAAACCCCTTGATACTTTTGAAACAGTAGACAAAAGCCCCTTGATAATTTTGAAATAGTGGACAAAACCTCCATGATGATTTTGAAACAGTGGACAACAGCCCCTTGATGATTTTGATACTGTGGACAAAAGCACCTTGATGATTTTAAAATAGTGCACAAAAGCCCCTTCATGATTTTGATACTGTAAACAAAAGTCCCTTATGATTTTGATACTTTGGACAAAAGCCCCTTGATGAATGATTTTGAAACAATGGACAAATGCCCCATGATGATTTTGAAACAGTTGACAAAAAAGCTCCTTGATGATTTTGATACTGTCCACAAAAGCCCCTTGATGAATGATTTTGAAACAGTGGACAAATGCCCCATGATGATTTTGAAACATTTAACAAAAGTCCCTTCATTATTTTGAAACACTTGACCAGAAGCCCCATGATGATTTTGATACTGTGGACAAAAGCCCCATGATGAATTTGAAACAGTGCACAAAAGCCCCATCATGATTTTGAAACGGTGGACAAAAGTCCCTTCATGATTTTGAAACAGTGGACAAAAGTTGGACAAAAAGACTCTTGATGATTTTCTAACAGTGGACAAAGGCCCCTTGATGATTTTGAAACAGTGGACAAAAGTACATTGATGATTTTGAAACTGGGCAAAAGCCCCTTGATGATTTTGAAACAGTGGACGAAAGCCCATTGATGATTTTGGAACAGTGGACAAAAGCCCCTTGATGATTTTGAAACAGTTGACGAAAGCCCCTTGATGATTTTGAAACAGTGGACAAAGCCCTGGTGATTTTGATACTGTGGACAAAAAGACCCTTGATGATTTTGAAACAGTGGACAAAAGCCCCTTCATGATTTTGAATCAGTGGACAAAAAAGCCCCTTTATGATTTTGAAACAGTTGACAAAAGCCCCTTGATGATTTTGAAACAGTGGACAAAAGCCCCATCATGATTTTGAATTTGTGGATGAAAGTCCCTTGATGATTTTGAAACCGTGGACTAAAGCCCCTTGATTACTTTGAAACAGTTGACAAAAACACCTTGATGATTTTGAAACTGGATTAAAGTCCCTTGATGATTTTGAAACAGTGGACAAAAGTCCCTTGATGATTTTGAATCAGTGGACAAAAGTCCCTTTATGACTTTGAAACAGTGGATAAAAGCCCCTTGATGATTTTGAAACAGTGGACAAAAAGTCCCTTCAAGATTTTGAATCTGTGGACAAAAGTTCCTTGATGATTTTGAAACTGTCGTCAAAAGCCCCTTGATGACTTTGAAAAAGAGGACAAAAGCCCCTTGTTGATTTTGATACTGTGGAAAAAAAGCCCCTTGATGATTTTGAAACAGTGGACAAAAGCCCCTTGATGATTTTGATACTGTGGGCAAAAAGCCCCTTGATGATTTTGATAATGTGGACAAAAAGCCCCATGATGATTTTGATACTATGGACAAAAAACCCCTTGATGATTTTGAAACTGTGGACAAATGCCCCTTGATGTTTTTGAAACAGTGGACGAAAGCCCCTTGATGATTTTGAAACTGTGCACAAAACCCCTTGATGATTTTGATACTGTGGACAAAAAGCCGCTTGATGATTTTGATACTGTGCACAAATGCCCCTTGATGATTTTGATACTGTGGACAAAAGCTCCTTGATGATTTTGATATTTTGGACAAAAAGCCCCTTGATGATTTTGATACTGTGCACAAAAACCCTTGATGATTTTGATGATGTGGACAAAAGCCTCTTGATGTTTTTGAAACAGTGGACGAAAGCCCCTTGATGATTTTAAAACAGTAGACAAAAGCCCTTTGATGATTTTGAAATAGTTGACAAAACCCCCATGATGATTTTGAAACAATGGACAACAGCCCCTTGATGATTATGATACTGTGGACAAAAGCCCCTTGATGATTTTGAAATAGTGCACAAAAGCCCCTTCATGATTTTGATAGTGTAGACAAATGCCCCATGATGATTTTGAAACAGTGGACAAAAGCCCCTTCATTATTTTGAAACAGTGGACTTCATTATTTTGAAACACTGGACGAAAGCCCCTTGATGATTTTGATACTGTGGACAAAAGGATTTTGAAACAGTGGACAAAAGCCCCATGATGATTTTGATACTGTGGACAAAAGCACCATGATCAATTTGAAACAGTGGACAAAAGCCCCATCATGATTTTGAAACAGTGGACGCCCCTTCATGATTATGAAACAGTGGACAAATGTCGGACAAAAAGACCCTTGATGATTTTGTAACAGTGGACAAAGACCCCTTGATGATTTGGAAACAGTGGACGAAATCACATTGACGATTTTAAAACTGTGGACAAAAGCCCCTTGATGAATGATTTTAAAAACAGTGGACAAATGCCCCATGATGATTTTGAAACAGTGGACAAAAGTCCCTTCATTATTTTGAAACACTGGACAAAAGCCCCTTGATGATTTTGATACTGTGGACAAAAGCCCCATGATGAATTTGAAACAGTGGACAAAATCCCCATCATGATTTTGAAACAGTGGACAAAAGCTCCTTCATGATTTTGAAACAGTGGACAAAAGTTGGACAAAAAGACCCTTGATGATTTTCTAACAGTGGACAAAGGCCCCTTGATGATTTTGAAACAGTGGACGAAAGCCCCTTGATGATTTTGAAATAGTGCACAAAAGCCCCTTCATGATTTTGATACTGTAGACAAAAGCCCCTTGATAATTTTGATACTGTGGACAAAAGCCCCTTGATGAATGATTTTGAAACAGTGGACAAATGCCCCATGATGATTTTGAAACAGTAAACAATAGCCCCTTCATTATTTTGAAACACTTGACCAAAAGCCCCATGATGATTTTGATACTGTGGACAAAAGCCCCATGATGAATTTGAAACAGTGCACAAAAGCCCCATCATGATTTTGAAACGGTGGACAAAAGTCCCTTCATGATTTTGAAACAGTGGACAAAAGTCGGACAAAAAGACCCTTCATGATTTTCTAACAGTAGACAAAGGCCCCTTAATGATTTTGAAACAGTGGACGAAAGCATATGATGATTTTGAAACTGGACAAAAGCCCCTTGATGATTTTGAAACAGTGGACAAAAGCCCCTTGATGATTTTGGAACAGTGGACAAAAGCCCCTTGATGATTTTGAAACAGTTGACGAAAGCCCCTGGATGATTTTGAAACAGTGGACAAAAGCCCTGGTGATTTTGATACTGTGGACAAAAAGACCCTTGATGATTTTGAAACAGTGGACAAAAGCCCCTTCATGATTTTGAATCAGTGGACAAAAGCCCCTTCATGATTTTGAAACAGTTGACAAAAGCGCCTTGATGATTTTGAAACAGTGGACAAAAGCCCCATCATGATTTTGAATCTGTGGATGAAAGTCCCTTGATGATTTTGAAACTGTGGACAAAAGCCCGTTGATTCCTTTGAAACAGTTGACAAAAACACCTTGATGATTTTGAAACTGGATTAAAGTCCCTTGATGATTTTGAAACAGTGGACAAAAGTCCCTTGATGATTTTAAATCAGTGGACAAAAGTCCCTTTATGACTTTGAAACAGTGGATAAAAGCCCCTTGATGATTTTGAAACAGTGGACAAAAGCCCTTTCATGATTTTGAATCAGTGGACAAAAGCCCCTTCATGATTTTGAAACAGTTGATGAAAGCCCCTTGATGATTTTTGAAACAGTGGACAAAAGCCCTGGTGATTTTGATACTGTGGACAAAAAGACCCTTGATGATTTTGAAACAGTGGACAAAAACCCTTTCATGATTTTGAATCAGTGGACAAAAGCCCCTTCATGATTTCGAAACAGTTGACAAAAGCCCCTTGATGATTTTGAAACAGTGGACAAAAGCCCCATCATGATTTTGAATCTGTGAATAAAAGTCCCTTGATGATTTTGAAACTGTGGACAAAAGCCCCTTTATGACTTTGAAACAGTTAACAAAAACACCTTGATGATTTTGAAACTGGATAAAGCCCCATGATGATTTTGAAACTGTGGACAAAAGCCCCTTGATGAGTTTGATACAGTGGACAAAAGTCCCTTCAAGATTTTCAATCTGTGGACAAAAGTCCCTTGATGATTTTGAAACTGTCGTCAAAAGCCCCTCGATGACTTTGAAACAGTGGACAAAAAGCCCCTTGATGATTTTAAAACA
The DNA here is from genome assembly GCA_029582155.1 of Panopea generosa. Lineage (NCBI taxonomy): Eukaryota > Metazoa > Mollusca > Bivalvia > Adapedonta > Hiatellidae > Panopea > Panopea generosa. The sequence continues at coordinate 52,638,321 of CM055909.1, read as the reverse complement.
GTGGACAAAAGCCCCTTGATGCTTTTGATACTGTGGACAAAAAGCCCCTTGATGATTTAGATACTGTGGACAAAAAGCCCCTTGATGATTTTGAAACTGTGGACAAAAGACCCTTGATGATTTTGAAACTGTGGACAAATGCCCCTTGATGTTTTTGAAACAGTGGCCGAAAGCCTCTTGATGATTTTGATACTGTGGACAAAAAGCCCCTTGACGATTTTGAAACTTTGGACAAAAGCCTCTGATGATTTTGAAACTTTGGACAAAAGCCCCTTGATGATTTTGAATCTTTGAACAAAAGCCCCTTGATGATTTTGAAACTGTGGACATATGCCCCTTGATGTTTTAAAAACAGTGGACAAAAGCCCCTTGATGATTTTGATACTATGGACAAAAAGCCCCATGATGATTTTGAAACTATGCACAAAACCCCTTGATGATTTTGATACTGTAGACAAAAGCCCCATGGTGAATTTGAAACAGTGGACAAAAGCCCCTTCATGATTTCGAAAAAGTGGACAAAAGTCGGACAAAAAGACCCTTGATGATTTTGTAACAATGGACAAAGGCCCCTCGATAATTTTGAAACAGTTAACAAATGCACATTGATGATTTTAAAACTGGACAAAAGCCTGTTGATGATTTTGAAACAGTGGACAAAAGCCCCTTCATTATTTTGAAACACTGGACAAAAGCCCCTTGATGATTTTGATACTGTGGACAAAAGGATTTTGAAACAGTGGACAAAAGCCCCTTGATGATTTTGATACTGTGCACAAAACACCCTGATGATTTTTGATACTGTGCACGAAGCACCCTGATGATTTTGATACTGTGCACAAACACCCTGATGATTTTGATACTGTGCACAATACACCTTGATGATTTTGAAACTGTGGACAAAAAGCCCCTTGATGATTTTGATACTGTGCACAAATCACCTTGATGATTTTGATACTGTGGACAAAATGCCCCCTGATGATTTTGAAACTGTGGACAAAAGCCCCTTGATGATTTTGAAACAGTGGATGAAATCCCCTTGATGATTTTGAAACAGTGGACAAAACTCCTTGATGATTTTGATACTGTGGACAAAAAGCCACTCGATGATTTTGATACTGTGCACAAAACACCTTGATGATTTTGATACTGTGGACAAAAGCCCATTGATGGTTTTCATACTGTGGACAAAAAGCCCCTGGATGATGTTGATACTGTGGACAAAAGCCCCTTGATAATTTTGAAACAGTGCACAAAACACCTTGATGATTTTGAATCAGTGGACAAAAGCCCCATGATAATTTTGAAACAGTGGACAAAAGCCCCTTGATAATTTTGAAACAGTGGACAAAAGCCCCTTGGTGATTTTGAAACAGTGGACAAAAGCCCCTTGATGATTTTGAAACAGTGGACAAAAGCCCCTTGATAATTTTGAAACAGTGGACAAAAGCCCCTTGATGATTTTCAAACAGTGGACAAAAGCCCCTTGATGATTTTGAAACAGTGGACAAAAGCCCCTTGATAATTTTGAAACAGTGGACAAAAGCCCCTTGATAATTTTTAAACAGTTAACAAAAGCCCCATGATATTTTTGAAACAGTGGACAAAAGCCCCATGATGATTTTGAAACAGTGGACAAAAGCCCCTTGATAATTTTGAAACAGTGGACAAAAGCCCTTGATAATTTTGAAACAGTGGACAAAAGCCCCTTGATAATTTTGAATCAGTGGACAAAAGCCGCTTGATGATTTTGATACTGTTGACAAAAGCCCCTTGGTGATATTGAAACAGCGGACAAAGCCCCTTCATGATTTTGAAAGTGGACAAAAGGATGATTTGACCAAAACTGCTTGGGAGTTTATTTAATCGGAAGTAGTAAAAGTGACCATGTGACTGCCCATTTGGATGTTTCTGCAAATGAAACATTTTTACAAACAATAGTAATATCATTGAAAGGGGCTGGGTGAAGGGGTGCTCAACCGTACTTTCAATGACGATATACTTGGATCATGGCTTTTCACTGCTAACCATAGTGGGTATTGTTTCATGCTCATTTCATGAATGTGTAACAGTGGTTCCAAACTTCAGAAAAGTCAGGCCTGTTCTAATATTTACAACCATGATATCCACATTTCACTACCAGTCTTTGATGTGAGAAATGAGAATATTGTTTTTGAATCCAGTTCCGTGACGGTTTTGTACGTTTAACAAACAGACACACTATTGCAGACTGTTATCAGTTCTAGTACACCAAACAAACGCATATGAAACGAATATCAAACGCGTTTTAAACATTGTACACAGGGGCTATAAATGCGAACGAAACGATACACGGCAGTGCTCCAAGAAAAAAAAAATTTGGGACTAGCAGGGCAAGTAGGTTGAAAAAAATCTACTTGCCCTGGCTGAAAAATAACTTGCCCTGATCAACGGTTCACATGCCCAGATTTTTATTACCAATACACCTTGCGGTATAATATGAAATATGTAAACGTAGACTTAAATGTATTAATTTTATGTAGGGTTAGCTCCCCTTAATTTTATGCATGTCTAAATCACCAGTTTTAAAGTTTGAATAAGACTGGGAGCAGGGAGAGAATTTCAGAAGAACTGACTACGTCTCTGTCAGTATGTCCAACTTATTATGTTGTATTTAATCTTTGTTCTTTATTGACTATCATTTCTGTTCTGTCGATTCAGTGGCAGTGTGGGAGCAGGAGTTTATTTAAAACATTATTTTAAATATCTTTCTCTTGTTTTCTTATTATTGCTGTCATAACATACAATTATGGCAATGTCAAGCCTACAAAGCTATTCAATCTATCCAAGAGAACTTGGCAATATGATAAATAAATGCAGTCTATGATAGCCTTCAAATATCTAGAAAGTGCAACTAGTCAACTTTATTTCAAATATTAAAAAAACCCCACATAATTCATCTTAATTGTTGGTTTCAATATTATATTTAAATCATGCCAAAAAAAAATATACGCTGAAACTACACAACCAAAAAGCAATGTTTATTACTATAATACCCCACCCACATTTTTCTTTGCCGTAAACTCAATTTAAATATTAACTTTCACGTTTTCACAGAAGAAAATTTATACACATACAGTTCCAATTATTGTAAATCTTCAAAATATTTATAAAATAACCAGAACCTAACGCTGACATTTTACATAACGCGATCGATCGCAAATTATCTGCAAAAACATAATCAGATTTTAGAAATCGTTACCATTTTGGCGAAGGGAGGAAATTTTATTCTCTTCATAATGGAGAATTTGAGAGACACCCGCGAATTACGTCATCGTCTTTTTTTGTCTTTGCTCGGGTAGGTGGTAAGAAACGTGTACCTTGGTTGTAGATATATGAACAATCACAGCGGTTATTAAAAATAGATTAATTTATATTCAAAGCTATCCACCAATCACGTTAGAGTAATAAAAATGGATAAATGAATATGCATGAGAGGTTTTCCAAAAGTCGCATTATCGGGCATGTGGTGTGATAAACACTGCAGGGGTCAATTGTTTATACTGATTAGGTATGGTCTTTAAACAACAGTTTGACCTGCGTCGTATTAAATAGAGATATCTGTAGACCTGTGTATTGTGAAAACTAGCTTGTCCGATTTTTTAAGACAAGCCCGACGGGCAAGTAACTTTGAAAAAGGCACATGCCCGGATCCAGATTTGACAAACCCCGGGCATCGGGCTATCCTATTCTTGGAGCACTGCACGGACGCATCAGGACGAATGATCCACGAACGATACAAAACGATAATGCAAACGTTAAATGCAACGAAGATTAAAGATTCAGATATCCTCTAATATAATCATAATTATATTGACAATGAAATAAATAGTTTAACGAAATGATTGCTGTCTTTGTCATTTAAAGTCTTTAAATTCCTTTACCTGTAACTTTAAATTAATTTCCTAGTTATAAGTTTAAATCCCGAATTATCTGTGAAAAACATTGCCATGGGCATTGTTTTTTTTGCTTGTAAAAGTGTGATAAAACAATTCGGTGACGCATGGCTTGCTTACACAACTCCCCCAATTATCTGAACACTGATTTATGTTGCTGTTCTGTTTTATGATTGACAATTAGGAAAAGTTTTCACGCTATTTTAGAAAATCTGTTTTTTTTTACATCGAAACGTTTCCACATAGGGCTTTTCCAGCATTGTATATAAAAATATTTCATATATACATGTAATGGTTAGTGTTTGTTTGCAACTGGTTGTCTTCTAAAATGCTTATTTTCAATATAGTTATTTGTTAAAAAAAGATTTCTATTAAACTGATAGAGAGTTATTTATAAATACACATACCAAAATGTATGTACAAAATGAACATGCTGTCCCTTTCACTATCACCAATGCCAATGTCCGATGACATCACCAGTGAGTGGGGTATCTTGGAAATTTTTGATGGAAGGATATCAAAGGAATTCTATCGATGTAATGTACATAAAAGTCCTTGAAAGTGTCATTTATTTTGAAAAATTTAAACACTTGTCAGATTTCGTAGGAAATATATCAAAATAATGGATTAAAGTTAAGTCAACGATGATAAACCAGTATGTAAATTTTATTTTAATTTCAAATGTTTTATTGTTTTGTTTACTGTAACTTCCTTACTATCTGATGGTTTAGCCTAATTTGACCCCATTTCGCACATCTAATGACAAATAATTGGGTTATGGGTCAAATGTAATTTTATGTTTTTAACTCAGTTATTCCAAAGGCTCACGGGTGAGCTTTTGTGATCGCCTTGGTGTCTGTCGTCCGCCATCCGCCGTTAACTTTTAACAACTTCTCCTCTAAAACCACTAGGTCAATTTTGATATAATTTCCCAGAAATGTTCCTTAAGTGACCCTCTAGCAGGTTAGTTCAAGCCATCTTGATTCGTCAAAAAACATGGCGGCCAGGGGGTGGGGTTAGTTTACTATATAAGCTATAGTAAAAACTTAAAAAATCTTCTTGTCAGAAACTACTGGCTCAATTTTAAAATAATTTCACAGAAATGTTCCTTGGGTGACTCTCTACCAAGTTTGTTGAAGCCATCTTGATTTGTCAAAAAACATTGTAGCCAGGAGGTGGGGTTAGTTTTATGTCAAATTACTTCCCTTGTTTTATAGCATAAATGTCTGTATATAGCAATTATTATAAGAAAGGTAATAAACTCTTTAAATAAACTTTTTTTTGCTATTGATATTCAATATTATACCAGATATAAGTTTTAAAAGATAATTCATCATAAAAAGATGAATGATACAATTATAATCAATGATTGAAATATTATAATATTATTCATATATCATGAACCATTTTAAAATAGGTGTTTTTCTGAATATAAAAGTCAGAGTATTTATGGTTCAGACAGGGATGGTTTACTGCTTCATAAAGCAATACCATATTTTTAGCTAGTTTCATCACAGCAAGAAGTCTGCTTGAGATTTTCAGTGTTAAAGTGTACTTAAAATCTTTGAGGAGGAGCTTAATTGTTTTTGGAGGAGAGTGCACTGCGACAAAATTCTAAGCGATAGACTTTGGGAAGGCTTGTGTTTGAATCTCATAGGAATATTTATTGTGCAGGAACTGTGGATTATTTCATGCACAATAGTTTAGTCTGATGCTTTAGTTTGAAACCGTTCTCAAACATAACAGATTAGTTTTGTGCTGGAACTGGATTTTTATCTTAGTTCAAAGAATTAGCAGCTATAGTAAAAACTTCAAAAGCCTTCTTGTCAGAATTTACTGACCTGATTTTGATGTAATTTCACTGACATTTACCATGGGTGAACCTCTACCAAGTTTGAACTCTTCTACGCATCTGTTACATCTTCAAAACAAATAAAAATTCTAACTACTTGCCCATCTCGTCTTTCTGGAATTTTGAGTGTACATGATTGTAATATAATAATCTACTTATTTTGGGTTACTCAAGGTCAGTCAGGTGAGCGATATAGGGCCATCTTGGCCCTCTTGTTTATTTGATTTGAAATTCAAGATGGCCACCATTACTAAAAATAGTCCAAAACTTAAAAAATCTTTTTCTCATGAACCCCACTAACAGAGATTGAAAATATTTATGTAGAAATGATAACCTACTATAGTTCTATTAGATTTGTTCAAATGGTGTCCCTTGGGTTAAAAATGACCCCGCGCTGAGGGTTCTATTACTGAACACATGTCATTATAATCAACAATAAATTTTTTTTAAAAAAAGGGACTAACTTTGCCTTTATTTTCACAGAAGCATTGTTTGGTCAACGAAGTTCTGATTTGTAAAAATGACTGAGTTCCACTGTCTTAAGGGGTAAGGAGGGGCCCCAAAAGGGTAAAAATAGGGAATTACAAAAATCATTTTCTTAAGAACTTGTCAGTCAAATTTGTTCATATTTGGCTATAGTTATCCCTATATGTAGGGGTTTGAAAATAAGAAGAGGGGACTTAGAATTTTACATAGGGATATTATGGCAAAACAGAAAATTTCATTTTTTCATCCATTTAGGCAAAATTATTATTCATTTTAACCCTTTACTCCATAGATACGCGTTTTCCTGCACCAATCACAGAAGGCCTTTGAAAACAGTGCAGGAAGTGTTTGCTCGTAACGAGCAATCTGAACACTTCCTTCACTGTTTTCCACTCTGTCAGTTAATATAAACATAATTCACCCAATAATTCAAAAGCCTTCTATATTAGAGGTGTCCAAAGGCGTCTATATGAATAAAGGGTTAAGTTTTGAAGCATCATTTAGTCATAGGAAATAAGATTTGGTTCAATAAGGAGAATTGACTTTCCATAAAGGGTCAGAGTGGGTCAGAAAAAGGGTTACAATAGAAAATTGTCAAAAATCTTCTCAACAACTGGTCAGTCAAATTGTTTCATAACTGATATAGATTATCCCAATTGGTATGGGTTTAAAGTTTGTACAAATCAAGGGACTTGTATGTAAAGGGGCCTGTAAGGGGACTTTTTTTATCCATTTATGATTTTCTTTATTCAATTTTAGTTCTGAAGCATCTTCTAGTCATAACATATAAGATTTTGTTCGATATGAAGAATTGACTTTCTAAAAGGGACCAGGTGGGGTCACAAAGTTGTTAAAATGGAACATTTTCATAAATCTTATTCTCAGCAGCTCGTCAGTCAAATTTGTTCATATTTGATATAAATTATCCCTATGATTATGAGTTCTGAGTTTGTACAAATCATGGGGCACTGGGATATATAGAGGCCTTGTAAGGGGACTTTGAGTTTTACATAGGAATACTATGGGAAAATGGAAAATTCTCATTTTTTCGTCCATTTAAATAAATATGTTGTTCAATTTGAGATCTAAAGCATTGCCTAGTAACAGTAAACTTAATTTTGCCCAATAAAGAGGATTGAATTTCCATAAGGGGCCAAGGGGTAGGGGCAATATGGTTAAAGTTGGGAATTTTCATAAATCTTCCTCCTAATAACCTTTTAGTCAAACTAGTTCATATATTTGATATAAATTATTCTTATATCAGCAAGGGATTGAAGATTCTGTATATCAAGGGTCTGGGATATATTGAGGCTCTGCCAGGTAACTTTCACTTATACATAGGAATATTATAGGGAAAAATGAATTTGTTTCACATCCATGTGTACAAAAATACTTCTATTTAAAATCTAAAGCATTTCTGTTCATAACAAATCCCTAATGTGGGTGATTGAAGCTGTGACAAATCAAGGGATAGGGTTGTATAAGGGTTCTGTATGGGGACTATATTTTTTTTTTTTTACAGATGTATGAATGGTATGGGAATTTAAAGTAATTCCTTTTCATAGTAATTAACTTTTGTTCAGTATTGGTGTGGTGACACAAAGGTCAAGCTCACAATTTGAGTTTGTTTAACAACACTTTGAGTCTGTGAGATTCAATTATCAACAATTGATCTGTAACTTCGTCTTACATTTAGGGATTTTAAAATAGCTTTACACAAGTGATCAGCATGTCATGATGATGTTTCAGCAGCATTTAACTGTTGAAATACCCAGACCATTACATCAGATGTCAAAGTCAAGGTTACACAAAGGTCAAGGTCATGCTTTAATGTAAAAAACATGAAATTGCATGTCTAGTCTAAAACATCAGTCCATTACTCTTTATATTCATGGATACATGGCTACCTATTATAACATAATTATATTGTTATTTTTCAACGACAATTTTGGGGGCATGCGACACTTACCAGTGACATTTCTTGTTTAAAATAATATGTATTGGGACAGCAAAAATTTCAATTATTTGTTGCTGTCCCAATACATAGGGTAAATATGGTAATATGTTTATCTTCTCATGAGGATTGCATGATTGTATGTTCATTTAGTTTATACTAGTTTAATTCAGCTCTATTGTGAAGTCAGCTCACAGCTTATATGAACTGCTCTCAAGTCTGGGTCCTGGGTAGAACCAGTACTGAGTGTTGTTTTTAGAAGCCTACAGGATGAGCTGGGGATTGAACTCCCATCCACTAGTGTGAACAGTGAGCACTCTCTCTACAATTATACCACCGTGCATGATAACATTTGAATATATGAACATTTGTATCAATAGTGTATAATTTACCGATTAATTGTTGAATTTTGGTTGTTTCAGATGTTGCAGAAGATGTTCCTGCTGCTTTACCACCTCATCTGGCCAACATTTTGGACAAACTTATCAGGGGTTAGATGAGTTCTTATTTATACACTGGGATCCTGATATATCCCGGTTTCCCAGAGCCAAAGAGTCTGACCATGATTCCGCGATTCTGTTATAAGTATCTGGGCTATGTAACATCACTTATGTAAAATGAGACATCTGGAACATTTTGCTAATTCTAAGTTCAGTTTGTTTTGCTGTTAATTGTGGCAATGCTATAAGGGCATTGGTATCAATCATCCGATGTACCTTTATAAAGGCCAAATAGATGTGCGTCAGTTTCCGACTAATTATGCATATATCTAATAATAGATGGATTTGATCTATGATGATGATAGGTCTCATGTTTTAGGGTTTCAGGCTGAAAACCAGAGTGGCAGATTATTAGTCTCGGAGAACATTAATTCTGGCCTTCTGTATGAATCATCTTTGATGTGAAATGACAGATTTTCCTCTAGCCTTTTTTTATGAGAACCTGTTACCTAGAAGCATTTGCAAATATGTTTAAGTGAAATGATGTGTTTGTAAGTGTTGGTTATAAGTGATGTGTTTGTAAGTGTTGGTTATAAATGATGTATTTGTAAGTGTTGGTTATAAATGATATATTTGTAAGTGTTGGTTATCAGTGATGTATTTGTAAATGTCAGTGAAATAATGTACAGTCAAACCTGTCTTAAGCAGCCAGCCAAGGGAAAGGGCCAAATTGGCCGCTTAAGACAGATGGCTGCCTACTACAGGGTCATCAATTTTCACCCAGATTAGCGAAGTATTTTTGTATATTGGCACAATTTCACAACCTCAACACGTTCATCCAAAGTCAAACACTTCCGTTTTGGTGGCATTGTTAACACGCTGACAATCAAACATTTATGATTTAAGTCACAATAAATCATTTCCAAATTTTATATTTTTCCACAATTAGCGCTTTTTACAAGTGTGAACTTAATGAGTTAATTCCTTATCGTTCGTTAAAAGCACGAACAAACTGCCATTCTAATTATTGTCTCAAAACCGTTAGCTTCTTTAATCTTTTTATATGCCGACTTTTTCACAGTTAACGTGTTTACACAAAACACTTTGATCTGTCTATTTTACCAATAACGCGAGCTAAAAATAGAGATGTGAAAATTATCACGCACTACACTCGTGTTTGAGTCGGAAAAATTCCGATTATGTAGAACACAATAACAGCTTTGTTTGGTTTGAGTCGGAAAAATGGCGATTATGTAGAATACAACAACGGCTTTGTTTGGTTTGTTTACGGCCAATTAAGAAAGTTTAAACTAAAAGAAACTTATTTTGAATTAAAGATATATTATAATTATTTGATTTATTTGGTTTTTAGTACTTTAATTAAATATTAGTTCTGCGGCCGTAATGAAATTTTTATATGCCAAAATCGATATTTTACGGTAAAATTTGTTCATTTGGTGGCCGTTTTAGGAGGTTTTTAATGCATTTGGGACCAAAAATGTTGGCCGGTGGCCGCGTCGACCAGGTGACCGCCTATTGCAGTTAAATTATATAGTAAATTTCGACGGGAGGGTCTGAAACTGGCCGCTTAAGACAGGTGGCTGCTTATAACAGGTGACCGTTAGTACAGGTTTGACTGTATTTGTAAGTGTTACTGAAATTACATGTTTGTAAGTGTTAGTTGTAGTTGATGTATTTGTAAGTGTTGGCTTTAAATTATGTATTTGTAAGTGTTTTATATAATGTATTTGTAAATGTAAGTTATAAGTGATGTATTTGTAAGCGTTCATTATAAATAATGTATTTGTAAGTGTTGGTTATAAGTGATGTATTTGTAAGTGTTCATTATAAATCATGTATTTGTAAGTGTTGGTTATAAGACATGTATGTGTAAGTGTTGGTTATCAGTGATGTCTTTGTAAGTGTTGGTTATAAGTGATGTATTTGTAAGTGTTGGTGGTTATAAATGATGTATTTGTAAGTATCACTGAAATGAAGTTTTTGTAAGTGTTGGTTATAAATGATCTTTTTGTATGTGTTGGTTATAAATGATGTATTTGTAAGTGTTGATTATAAGTAATGTATTTGTAAGTATTGGTTATAAATGATGTATTTGTAAGTGTTGGTTATAAATGATGTATTTGTAAGAGTTAGTTATACATGATGTATTTGTAAATGTTGGTTATCAGTGATGTATTTGTAAGTGTTGGTTATGAATGATGTTTTTGTAAGTGTTGTAGTGATGTATTTGTAAGTGTTGGTTATAAATGATGTATTTGTAAGTGTTGGTTATAAATGATGTATTTGTAAGTGTTAGTTATAAATGATTTATTTGTAAGTGTTGGTTATAAACAATGTGTTCCTAAGTGTTGGTTATAAATCATGTATTTGTAAGTGTTGGTTGTAAAGGATGTATTTGTAAGTGTTAGTTATAGTTGATGTATTTGTAAGTGTTGGTTATAAGTGATGTATTTGTAAGTGTTGGTTATAAATGATCTATTTTAAGTGTTGGTTATAAATGATCTATTTTTAAGTGTTGGTTATTAATGATCTATTTTAAGTGTTGGTTATAAATGATCTATTTGTAAGTGTTGATTGTTAATGATGTATGTTTTAGTGTTAGTTATAACTGATGTATTTGTAAGTGTTAGTTATAGATGATGCATTAGTAAGTGTTGGTAATAAATGATGAATTTTTAAGTGTTGGTTATAAATGATCTATTTGTATGTATTGGTTATAAATGATGTATTTGTAAGTGTTGGTTATAAATGATGTATTTTAAGTGTTGGTTATAAATGATGTATTTTAAGTGTTGGTTATAAATGATCTATTTGTATGTATTGGTTACAAAAGATGTATTTGTAAGTGTCCGTTATTAATGATGTCTTTGTGAGTGTTGGTTATAACAGAAGTATTTGTAAGTGTTGGTTATAAATGATGTATTTGAAATTGTTGGTTATAAATTATCTATTTGTAAGTGTTGGTTATAAATGTATTTGTAAGTGTTAGTTATAAATGATGTATTTGTAAGTGTTGGTTATACGTGATGAATAGATGATGTCTTTGTAAGTGTTAGTTAAAATGATGTATTTGTAAAGTGTTGGTTATAATTAATGTATTTGTAAGTGTTGGATATAAATGATGTATTTGTAAATGTTGGCTATAAATGATGTTAGTGTAAGTTATAGATGATGTATTTGTAAGTGTTAGTTATAGATTATGTATTTGTAAGTGTTGGTTATAGATAATCTATTTGTAAGTGTTATTTATAAATGATGTATTTGTAAGTGTTAGTTATAGATGATGTATTTGTAAGTGTTGATTATAGATTATCTATTTGTAAGTGTTAGTTATAGATGATGTATTTGTAAGTGTTAGTTATAGATGATCTATTTGTAAGTGTTGGTTATAAATTGTGTATTTGTAAGATTTAGTTATAGATGATGTATTTGTAAGTGTTGGTTATAGATGATCTATTTGTAAGTGTTAGTTATAAATGATGTATTTGTAAGTGTTGGTTATAGATGATCTATTTGTAAGTGTTAGTTATAAATGATCAATTTGTAAGTGTTGGTTATAGATGATCTATTTGTAAGTGTTAGTTATAAATGATCAATTTGTAAGTGTTGGTTATAGATGATCTATTTGTAAGTGTTGGTTATAAATGATCTATTTGTAAGTGTTGGTTATAGATGATATATTTGTAAGTGTTAGTTATAAATGATCTATTTGTAAGTGTTGGTTATAGATGTTCTCTTTGTAAGTGTTAGTTATAGATGATCGATTTGTAAGTGTTAGTTATACATGTTGTATTTGTAAGTGTTGGTTATTAGTGATGTATTTGTAAGTGTTGGTTATGAATGATGTATTTGTAAGTGTTGTAGTGATGTATTTGTAAGTGTTGGTTTTAAATAATGTATTTGTAAGTGCTTGTTATAAATGATGTATTTGTAAGTGTTGGTTATAGGTGATGTATTTGTAAGTGTTTGTTATAGATGATGTATTTGTAAGTGTTAGTTATAGATGATCTATTTGTAAGTGTTGGTTATAAGTGATGTATTGGTAAGTGTCGGTTATAAGTGGTGTATAATTTTGTAAGTGTTGGTTATAATTGGTGTCTAATTTTGTAAGTGTCAGTTATAAGTTGTGTATTTGTAAGTGTTGGTTATAAGTGAAAGTCTGAAGCTAACTAGTGTTCCTGTCCCTGTGTGCCTTTTTATCAATATGTTGTATCAATTTTCAGTTAATTATGCACTACATTTAAGAATTCATCTAGAGCATTTTTTTTCATATTGGCAGAGCTGTTGCCTTTTTGTCGTATTGGCATCTGTATTATCAATACATTTGGTAAAATTGGATGCGAATCTCTTGTTGACTGCCATTTGAAAAAGCCTTCACTGATTTTGTTATATAAACTATAAATAAATCAATTCTGAGCCTTTACTAGCCTTTTTATATAGAAAATGACAAGTTAGGACTATATATTTTATTTAAATAAAAAATGAAATATAAACTTAATTAAAAAAAGTTATTTAAAATTCCCCAGGTGGGATTAGAATCAAGATTGAAAAAGCAAAATCGCACAGGTCACCATTTTAACCACTCTGTTGCAGACACATCTTGACAAAATTAAGTTCTTTTTAGGTCACCTGAGACTTTGTCTGAAGGGACCTTTTGTCCGTTGTTGTGCGTCCTTAAAAAAATTTACATTTTCGACTTTTTCTCAAAAACAGTAGTTCAATCGTATGCAGCTTGGTACCTAAATGTGAATCAAAATTATGAATTGCATGGTCCCAACCCCACTGGGGCCTTGGGGTTGGGCCGAAACAGTCAAATTCAAGGTAAACTTTAAAAATCTTCTTAATAAAGGAAGCACTGGGAAACAAATAGTATGATTATGGACACATATGGGTCCCTTATGAAAATTGTAAATTGCATGTCCCAGGGTCTCGTCGTCTGGCTCAGTGAATGGGGCCTAAAAATTTTTAGTGCATCTGTTAACAATTCACATTTTCAACTTTTTCTCAAAAACTGTAAGCTCAGTTGTAATGAAATGTTGTATGCAGCTTTGGTATCTGAAGGTGAATCAAAATTGTGAATTGAATGGTAGCCACTACCCTTGGGCCTTGGGGGTGGGGCTAAAACAGTCAAATTTAAGGTAAACTTAAATTTTAAGATCCTCTTTTTACTATCAGAAGCATTGGGAAACAAATGGTGAGCATGATTATGAACACATATAGGTCCCTTATAATTATTGTGATTGCATGTTTTTGGGTCTCATGGTCTGGCCCTAAGAAGAAGATTGTTAAAGGTTACCTTCAATTGTTTTAGGCCTCGCGCCTAGAAAATTAAAGGTAACCCTTAAAAATCTTTTTCTTATTATAGGAAGCACTCAGATACAAATTGTGAGCATGATTATTGAGGCCTATAGGTCCTTTATAACATTTGTGAATTTTGTGTCTCTGTGTGTCAGGGTATGGCCCTGGGGGTGGGGCTTACTAATATCTATATAAGAGAAAATTGCATTAAAACCATTATTTCTTATGACTGAATAGACTTATGTGAATGTTTTTTGGTGTGGTTTGTTGTTGCTGACATAATGGTTAACATCTATGTGAATTTCATGGTCCCCACCCCTATGAGGTCTTTGGGGCAGGGCGGGGCCAAAACAGTCAAATTCGAGGTAAACTTTAAGAATCTTCTTATTATTATAGGAAACACTCAGAAACAAACTGTGAGCATGATTATTGACGACTATGTGTCCTTTTTTAAAATTTGTGAATTTCATGTCCTTGGCTCTCACAGTTTGGCCCTGGGAGTGGGGCCTACTTTACTACATCTATATAAGAGAAATTGACTGAATAATGACTGAATAGACTTAATATGTGAATATTTTTTATGCCCCCCCAAAAAAATTTTTGGGTGGCATATGGTAATCGCAGTGTCCGTCTGTCTGTTCGTCCGGGCGGACAAATGGGTATTTAAGTGTCTAGGGTTTAGGGTTAGTAATTTTTATGGACAGTTGAAAAGCTGTTGAAAAAACATTAAGTGGCTGTTCTAGACACTTAATAACTGCTCTTAGGTGGCTTTTTTTCTCTTACGTGGCTAAAATTTAGCCACACAAGTAATACGATTGACGCAAAGAAGCCACTTAAATACCCATTTGTGAGAACGTCCGTCCGTCGGGTATTTCGTGTCCGGCCTGTATCTTTGTCATGCATAGATGGATTTGGTTGATACATGGTACAAATGATCAACATAACAAGACAATGTGTTGCTAGTAAGACCACACATGTACCTCAAAGGTCAAAGTCACAATTTGAGTTTGTTTGAATACAGTTTGAGTCTGTGTGAGATTTCGTGTCCGGCCTGTAACTTTGTCATGCATAGATGGATTTTAATACTACTTGCTACAAATGATCAACATAACATGATGATGTGTTGCGAGTAAGACCCACACCTGTAACTCAAAGGTCAAGGTCACAATTTGAGTTTGTTTGATAACATTTCGAGTTTGTGTGAGATTTTGTGTCCAGCCTGTAACTTTGTGATGCATAGATGGATTTTTATAAATACTTGTTATAAATGATCAACATAACATGATGATGTGTTGCACTTAATACCCAAACTCCCCCTTCAAAGGTCAAGGTAATAATTTAACTTTGACAACACCTTCAGTCATTTTGACATTTCTTGTCCGGTCTGTCATCTATGAATAAATTTTAAAAACACTTGGCTCTGTTGATCAACATGACATAATGAAGTGTTGCATGTAAGAACCTTTCCCCAAAGATCAAGATCACACTTTCAATTTGTTTGATATTGTGTCTGGTCTGTGACTTTGCCTTTAACTTGGCTCAATTGATCAAGATGACATGATGACATACCTAGTAAGACCTAGACCCATACCTCAAAGGTTAAGGTCACACTTTAAGTATATATGACTTACTTTGATTCTGTTTGAGATTTCAAGTTTGTCCTTTAACTTTATCATACATGGATGGATTTCAAAACCACTTGGCTCAATTTATCAACAATTTATCTATGACTTTGTCTTAATTTTGGGGATTTTAAAATAGCTTGACACAAGTGATCAGCATGTCATGATGATGTTTCAGCAGCATTTAACTGTTGAAATACCTAGACCATTACATCAGATGTCAAGGTCAAGGTTACTCAAAGGTCAAGGTCATGCTTTAATGTTAAAAAACATGAAATTGCATGTCTAGTCTGAAACATCAGTCCATTACTCTTTATATTCATGGATACATCCCTACCTATTATAACATAATTATATTGTTATTTTTCAACAACCATTTTGGGGGCATGCGACACTTACCAGTGACATTTCTTGTTTGGATAATCAGGTGATTGTTAAGGCCCATGGGCCTCTTGTTATATTTAAATTAATTATTCAATTTTGTTTCTCTTGTCAATAATGGTAAAATGTATTAACTGATTGAACATATTATTTTTTTGATTAATGAAGTTTGAATTAATTATTGTCTATATCAATAATCTATACTTAATTTTAGTAATTTAAGTCAATTCTTATGCCAATATGAGACAACCCTGATAATATTTAACGCAAATCACATAGTGATATATAAAACCTCTAGTAGAACAAAGACTCTGAATTTCACTATTTACCTGTATTTTCCAAATGGACAAACACACTGACAAACGATCTAATAATACCCATTAAGCTACTGACAATGTACTGAAATACTTATTTAGTACATGTCAGCTTTTTTATGCTCCCCAAAAGGGGGGAAGCATATAGTCACCACTTTGTCCGTGTGTCAATCCGTATGTCCCCAAGTTCTTGTCCGGGCTATTTCTCTACAACCTCTGGTTGGCATATTATAAAACTTGCAAGGATGCATCATTACCAAGTGCAGATGCGCATAATTATTGTCTTTGTGTTCCGCTTTGATGATTTTTCACGGATTTATGGCCCTTTGATTCTGTTTGTGACCAAATCCTTGTCCGCGCTATTTCTCTACAACCTCTGTTTGGAATTTTATGAAACTTGCTAAAATGCATCATTACCAAGTGCAGATGCGCATATTGTCTTTGTGTTCTGGTTCAATGATTTTGAGCTCTACTGGCCAAAGGCCAGAAGTGCTTATGCGATGGCGCGTTGTCTGTCGTCCGTTGTCTGTCGTCTGTTAGCAGCACTTTCTCTGAAACCACTGGGCCAATTAAACTGAAACTTCACATCGGTGTTTCTATTGCATAGGAGACTATACAGAAGATTTATTTTTTTCGATCTGAAATTCAAGATGGCTGCCATTACTAAAAATAGTCTAAAACTTAAAAAATCTTCTTCTCATGAACGGCCCAACAGATTTTCAAAATGTTTATGTAGTAATGATGACCAATTATAGTTTTGTTAGATTTGTTCAAATGGTGTCCTTAGGGTTAAATATGACCCTGCCCCAAGGGTTCAATTAAGGGACACATGTCATTATAATATTTTTTATTACTTTTTTTTTAAAATGGAAATGATTTTGCCTATATCTTCACAGAAGCATTGTTTGGTGAAGGAGGTTTAGATTTGTAAACATGACTTGGTTCCACTGTCTTAAGGGGTCAGGAGGGGCCTCAAAAGGGTAAAAATTCGGAATTACTAAATTCGTTTTCTTAAGAACCGGTATGTCAGATTTGTTCATATTTTGCATAAATTATCCCTATGTGTAGGGGTTTAATTGCAAATAAGAATTTAGGGGCTAAAATTTATAAGGGCCCTGTAAGGGGACTTAGAATTTTACATAGGGATACTATGGGAAAACAGAAAATTCTCTTTTTCTTTCATCTGTTCTTAAACCGCTAGGCCAATTAAACTGAAACTTCACATGGGTGTTTGCATTGCATAGAAGACTATACAGAAGATTTTTTCTATCTGAAATTCAACATGGCTGCTGTTACTAAAAATAGTCTAAAACTTAAAAAATCTTCTTCTCATGAACGGCCCAACAGATTTTCAAAATGTTTATGTAGTAATGATGACCAACTATAGTTCTGTTAGATTCATCAAATGGTGTCCCTAGGGTTAAAAATGACCTTGCCCCGAGAGTTCAACTAGGGGACACATATCAATATAATGTTATTTTTTTTTTGTTTTTAAATGGAAATAATTTTGCCTACATCTTCACTAAAGCATTGTTAGGTAAAGGAGGTTAATATTTGTAAAAATGACTGGGTTCCTATGTCTTAAGGGGTCAGGAGTTAAAAATAACCCCACCCCGATGTTTCTATTGCATAGAAGAATTTCAAAAAGTGCTATGGCCACTATGAGTCAGTAGAGCGTCCTCACTTGTTCACGGATTTAGGGCCCTTTGAGTTTGTTACCAAATTCTTGTCCACGCCATTTCTCTACAACCTCAAGTTTGAATTTTATGAAACTTGCTAGGATGCATCTTTACCAAGTGGAGATGAGTATATTGTCTGTGTGTTCTGGTTCAATGATTTTTCACAGAGTTGTGGCCCTTTGATTCTGTCTGTGACCAAATTATTGTCTGCGCTATTTCTTTATAAGCCCTTGTTGGAATTTTATAAAACTTACTAGAATGCATCATTACCAAGTGTAGATATGCATATTGTCTTATGTTTGGGTTTGACAATTTTTCACGGAGTTATAGCCCTTTAATTGAGTCTGTGACCAAATTCTTGTCCGCGCTCTTTCTCTACAACTTCAGGTTTGAATTTTATGAAACTTGCTAGGATGCATCATTACCAAGTGCAGATGTGCATATTGTCGTTGTGTTCCGGTTCGATGATTTTTCACAGAGTAATTGCCCTTTGATTTTGTCTGACCAAATTCCCATCCATGCTATTTCTCTCCAATCCCATGTTGGAATTTTATAAAACTTACTAGGTTGCATCATTACCAGGTGCAGATGCTCACATTGTCTTTGTGTTCTGGTTCAATGATTTTTTTAATGGAGTTATGGCCCTTTGATTGAGTCTGTGACCAAATTATTGTCCGTGCTATTTCTCTACAACCCAATGTTGGAATTTTATAAAACTTACTAGGTTGCATCATTACCAGGTGCAGATGCTCATATTGTCTATGTGTTCTGGTTCGATGATTTTTTAATGGAGTTCTGGCCCTTTGATTGAGTTTGTGACCAAATTATTGTCTGTGTTATTTCTCTACAGCCTCTGGTTGGAATTCTTTGAATCTTGCTAGGAATGCATCAAGTGGAGATGTGCATATTGTCTTCATGACGCTGTTTCACTACAACCTTTAATTTTAATTTAGTAAAACTAGCTAGGATATGCGCGTGTCATTTTGTTCTGGTTCAATGATTTGCAAATGAGTTCTGTCAAGTGTAGAGCCACATATTGTTCCTGCTATGCAGTTCAGTATTTTTCAACTAAGTAGCCTACAAAGTTCACCTAAGAAAATGCAGCAATACCAGGCTTTGCCAAACCATTATTGTGCTGAACCTAAAGGCACTAACCTTGTATTCTTTTTATCCTTTTGATCAAAATACAATTATCCCTCCGCCAAAGGTGAAGGGGAATATGGTTATTGTCTCCAGCTGTTTTTTCGTCCATCCATCTGTTTGTGACACATTTGTCAGGAGTATAACTACAAAACAATTAAATTTTCCCACAATGACAGAGGACATTGAGAGGAAGTGTAGTATACAAGAACCATAACTCTACCTTGGTTATATTTGAGGCGCCAGATTTTCTGGTGTCTTATTCGTATCGTACGATGTTGGTAGTTGAAAAATAACCTCATTTCATATGCACAAGAAATAGTAGTTCTTAAATTTTTAATGGATCTGTTGGATTAAAGTAACTTTTCAATGTACGAAAAATAAACTAATGACATGAAAACTTGTTAGTGCCTTTACTTTTGTTATTTGATGTCTACACATGTTTGCTATTTACTACGAAGGCTGAAATGTAGGAGAATCCATACTAATTAGCATATCGCTCAACAATGAATATAGTCCCTTGTAGGAGTGTCCATACTATTGTGCATATCAACAATGAAAATAGTCCCTGAAGCAAATGTAATATTACCGGCTTTCTTCATAACGTCAATCATGGTTTGTTTTCAAATTGATGTTAGATTCAAAAATGTTAAACATTATTACAAAAAAATTCTGTAATATGCTGTTATAGGCCATATGTCATGTAGATTCAGATTCAGATCAGTCCATTTAAAGGGATTATATTGGCAAGTTACGCATACATGCTGTTAATAAAGGGTGTCTGGAATTATAATTGTAGTGTATTATTGAGAGCATTTTACAAGTAAACAAATCAGTGCAATCGTGAAGGGTTTTCTAAGCATCTAATTTCAACAAATATAGGATAAAATCACCACTTGAAATGGTTTATTTTGTAAACAAATCATAGAATTTGTTTGAGGTAAAAAATACGAAAATATGGGAGAAACCCAGGAGAATCCTGGTCTAAAAGTCGGCGCCTTCAAAAATCAGATCCTAAAAGTCAGCGCATAGGTTACTGCAGTCACATTTATTAGGGATGTTTTAAGACTAAACTATTGATGTCTACTTCTATGAATTTTATATTTATTTCGAAATACAGAGATACCTAATGAAAATATTCTTCATTACAGAATCAAACATTAAAACTACATCAACTTATCAATTGTATTAACTTCAAAATATGACAAGTTGTTCATTTAAAAAACTCCTTTACCATATTTTTATGGCAACAATATTTTAATATAGAATAGAAAAACATACTTGAAATGCACTTTTTATGCATCGTTGGATACAGTTTTATTCATTATGATGGATGGAGAACATTGCAGTTGATACCCGGGGGTATTTGAATGCATTAATGAACACAAAACTTAAACTTTTTTTCAACACAGGATGGCATATTCATCCTGTACCCAGCCAATCTCATTTCTTGTTACATGTGTTTCTAAGAAAAACACTGAAATGTACCATGTTTTTTTATTTGAATAAGCTACGATTTTCTAACAAGAATGGCTTCATAATGATCAAAACCAGTTTTTCCCCCTGTGGTGAGTGTATTACTATCAGTCCTTGGTTCATGAGTTTGAATCCCCATCCGGCCCTAGTCTTTGTGATGATTGATACATGACATTACGTCTCACTGTAACGTTCCTCACTGCTGATTCAAGTGGGAACATTATCCATTACTTGCTGAGATGGGTGTCACGTCTCTCACCACTAATTCAAATTGAAACGTTATTTGTTACTTGCTGAGATGGGTTACTGGTTAACCTTCCAAGATCCCAGGAAAGACATGTTAGGCTAACTGATCATCTTTAGCCGTAGATGGCATAGTAATGACTCTAAGTATTTAACCCTTTACTTAATATAGACGCCTTTGGACACCTGTAATAAAGACGCGTTTGGACCCCTAATATAGAAGGCTTTTGAATTATTGGGTGACTTACGTTTATGACAAGAGTGTAAAACAGTGCACTGTTTTCAAAGGCCTTCTGTGATTGGTGCTGGAAAATGCGTATCTATGGAGTAAAGGGTTAAACAAAGAAACAAATGGTGCCTCTCAGGACCTTGAATCCTTTGATTTTAATTATCTCCCTTTATTAATTTTACTTTTCCAGAACATAACTCCCAAACTATTCAAGAGATTTTTATTAATCTTCACACAATGACAGAGATCATTGAGAGGAAGTGTGTTGTACAAGAACCATAACTCTACCTTGCTTACCTTTTGAATTTTCTCCCTTTATTAACTTTACACTTTTGTCCAATCTTTACACAATGACTGAGGACATTAAGAGGAAATGTAGTGTTAAGGAACCATAACTCTATCTTGCTCACTTTTTAACTCGCCGGGAAGTCCAAGGAGAGCTATTGCCATGACCCTGGCGTCATCATCGGCGTTGTCATCTGTAAACACCCTTCAGATCTCACTGAAGAATTACCTCCCTTACATGACAGTTGCAAGATTCTTATGCCAAAGAAATTAGATCTGTGTAAAGCGGTTAGGCAATTTTTTTGTTAAAAATGCATAAAATGTCATTTCTTTGTGCATATGGGAACATTGGAACATTTTCATGATTTCTCCAAAGTTTGGGTGACATTGGGAACTGTTTGATGATGCTATAACAGTTTAAAGATGCTTAGTGATACACTGCAAAAATGGATAGAATTGTCAAAAATGAAGGGGTGCCATCAAACCATCGAAATTGTGAAAAAAGTAACCTGGTCAACCCCATTTTTAACCCTACTGGCCAAAGGCCAGAAGTGCTTATGCGATGGCACGTTGTCTGTTGTCGGTCGTCTGTCGTCTGTTGTCTGTTAGCAGCACTTTCTCTGAAACCACTAGGCCAATTAAACTGAAACTTCACATGGGTGTTTCTATTGCACAGGAGACTATACAGAAGATTTTTTTTTTTTTTCGATCTGAAATTCAAGATGGCCGCCTTTACTTAAAATAGTCCAAAACTTAAAAAATCTTCTCTCATGAACGGCCCAACAGATTTTCAAAATGTTTATGTAGTAATAATGACCACCTATAGTTTTGTTAGATTTGTTCAAATGGTGTCCCTAGGGTTAAATGTGACCCCGCCCCGAGGGTTCAATTAAGGGACACATGTCATTATAATATTTTTTTATTATATATTTATACCCCCGACAAACGAAGTTTTGAGGGGGTATATTGGAGTCACCCTGAGGTCGGTCTGTCAGTCTGTCGGTCCTTCGGTCCGTCAGTCTGTCGGTCGGTCTGTCCGTTGCAATTTTCCGTGTCCGGAGCATCACTTGAAAAGTACTGGATGGAATTTCATCAAACATCATACAGTGGTAGAATATAATGAGAGGAAGTGCAGTGTACAAGAAACATAACTCTATTATTGCTAATAACAGAGTTATTGCCCTTTGATATATTTCCCTTTGATATTTTTTCTTGTCCGGAGCATAACTTGAAAAGTACCGGATGGAATTTCATCAAGCTTCATACAATGGTAGAATATAATGAGAGGAAGTGCAGTGTACAGGAAACATAACTCTATTCTTGCTAATAACAGAGTTATTGCCCTTTGATATATTTCCCTTTGATATTTTTTCTTGTCCGGAGCATAACTTGAAAAGTACTGGATGGAATTTCATCAAGCTTCATACAATGGTAGAATATAATGACAGGAAGTGCAGTGTACAGGAAACATAACTCTATTCTTGCTAATTACAGAGTTATTGCCCTTTGATATATTTCCCTTGGCCGGAGCATTACTTTTAAAGTACTGGATGGAATTTCATCAAACTTCATACAATGGTAGAATATAATGACAGGAAGTGCAGTGTACAAGAAACATAACTCTATTCTTGCTAATTACAGAGTTATTGCCCTTTGATATATTTCCCTTGTCTGGAGCATTACTTTTAAAGTACTGGATGGAATTTCATCAAACTTCATACAATGGTAGAATATAATGAGAGGAAGTGCAGTGTACAAGAAACATAACTCTATTATTGCTAATTACAGAGTTATTGCCCTTTGATATTTTTTCTTGTCCGGAGCATAACTTGAAAAGTACCTGATGGAATTTCATCAAGCTTCATACAATGGTAGAATATAATGAGAGGAAGTGCAGTGTACAAGAAACATAACTCTATTCTTGCTAATTACAGAGTTATTGCCCTTTGATATATTTCCCTTGTCCGGAGCATTACTTTTAAAGTACTGGATGGAATTTCATCAAACTTCATACAATGGTAGAATATAATGACAGGAAGTGCAGTGTACAGGAAACATAACTCTATTCTTGCTAATTACAGAGTTATTGCCCTTTGATATATTTCCCTTGTCCGGAGCATTACTTTTAAAGTACTGGATGGAATTTCATCAAACTTCATACAATGGTAGAATATAATGACAGGAAGTGCAGTGTACAAGAAACATAACTCTATTCTTGCTAATTACAGAGTTATTGCCCTTTGATATATTTCCCTTGTCTGGTGCAGTACTTTTAAAGTACTTTTAAAGCCATCAGTGATAACAGTTTAATAAAGTTCATGAAAGAACCAAGTTGATGAATACATGGAGTTCGAGCAAAGCAGGTTCGATATTGTATTCCTAGTGCTCTTCTTTGTTTCTTATCCATAAAATTGTTGTCCCTCAACATAACACGAAAAAGTATAACATTTATTGATTGCCATGAAAGCTTGTACACTGCACAATAATTAAAAAGACCGTTTTTAATTTTAACAAAACCATAAAAAAATTAACAATACAAAAAACTCAATCCATAACATTCTCTTTTATTAAGAATTTTTTTTGTCTGGAGCATAACTTTAAAACTATTGGATATAATTTAATAAAACTTCATACAATGGTTAACCATTTTCTGTCATGGTGGCGTTCGGGGGTATTCATCACCTTCAGTGATAGGTCTAGTTTTAAAATGGAAATGATTTTGCCTGTATCTTCACAGAAGCATTGTTTGGTGAAGGAGGTTCAGATTTGTAAAAATGACTGGGTCCCACTGTCTTAAGGGGTCAGGAGGGGCCCCAAAAAGGTAAAATTTGGGAATTACTAAATTCGTACTCTTAAGAACAGGTAAGTCAGATTTGTCAAATGGTGTCCCTAGAGTTAAAAATTACCCCGCACCGATGTTTCTATTGCATAGTAGAATTTCAAAAAGTGCTATGGCCACAATGAGTCAGTAGAGCGTCCTCAGGCCCTCTTGGGCCTCTTGTTTTTCTGCATATTTGGTCTAACAGAGGACTAACCATGGATATAAGGCACTTTTAGAACCATTGGTAATGTATCCAGTGTTCCAGAAGTGCATGTCTCTATATGTAGAACAGTACAAAATTAATTTGTGTGTGAGATGTAGACACCAAGTTTCTATGCAACCACTCATTAGATGTGATAGAAACTTCGCATGTGTGTTCATAATCATCAATGGAACACACACAGACAATAACCATAACTTTGGATTGCATTTTGGCACAGTTATGGTACTTTTTGGACTTAGACACCCAGAAGCGAGCTTTGTTGTATTCTGACAATTCTTGTTTAATTATCTCCCTTTATTAAATTCATTTGTATGGGGCATAACTCTTAAATAGCTGAATGGAATTCATTTAAACTCCATACAAAGATAGAGGACATTAAGGAGAAGTGCAGTGTCTTAAGAACCATAACTCTACTTTGCCTATTTTACATTTATCCCCATTTATCATTTTAGTATACTTGTCATAAAGATTACTCAAGAACTATTCATGGGATTTGGTTCATATTTCACTCAATGATAGAGAACATTGAAATGAAGTGCATTGTCCAAGAAGTACAGCTCTACCCTGCCCATTTTTGAATTGTCTCCTTTTATTATATTTTATTATGCTTTCTTCTGTCTTTACAAAATTATTCCCTTTGTTATTATATTTTATTATGCTAGTCCTAAACATAACTCAAAAACTGTTAAACGGATTTAGTTGATATTTCACACATTGATAGAGGACATTGAAATGAAGTGCTGTGTGCAGGATGAATAACTCTTTCCTCTGTCTGCAGAATTATTCCTCTTCATTGTTTTTCCTTGTTTGGAGCATACCTTGAACAGTTTTGAAGTGAATGCTTTGAAACTGCATACAATGATAGAGAGCATTGACAGAAAGTGGACAGTACAAGAATTTGCTTCAGTGGGGGGGATTGGCCATGTCCAACATAACTCTTTTAATGGTCTCTATTACTAACAGAAATACTGGATCTATTTAATAATTTGGTTCTTTTATGAAATAAAAAAAATCTCAAGTGAAGGTTTACGTTATCTGCCAAAAAAAACTTAGATTTATTAGGTTACCACTTATTTTGTCAAATAATGTGCATTGAAACTGATATTCAACAGATATTCAGAGTTGGTACAGCCCCACTGCCTCAGCAGTGAGAGAGGTAAGTGATCTCTGGATGTTGCCATAGAACCTGTGGCCTTGGACATCCTGCTTTATGTTGAGTCATGTCATTATTCTTTAATTTTATCTTTCAGGGGAAGTAGCAGCTGAAAATTTGACAGATGAAGAGTTAGGTTTCTTGACCCCTTATGTGACATCTATGTTAAATCACCTTGGAGACATAGATGAAGATGCCACTGATCAGGATAAGCTAGAAGCTGCTGTTGAAGAGGCAATGGAAACAGACATGCAACAAGGTGAAATTCGTTTATATATTATATTATTTATTTGTTAAAATGACAAGTACAATCTATGATAGAAAAAAAATATGTTAATAAATGTTAAATAATAACCAGCTGAATTATGCTTATCAGTAACTATGTTTTTATATAACACATAAATAAATATTTAACATAGAAGACAAAAATAACAACAAATTAATAATAACATTAAATTTGTCTTGTTTTAAAACCACTTTCTATCAAATTTAAGAGATATCATTGCACTTTTATTTGGATGAATGTGCCTGAAATGGAGAGCACAGTATTCAAAATGAAGGAGACACTTTAAACAGTCTGTTGGTTCAACTTGTTGATTTTGTAAAAGGCCAGAAGGGGTTATGCCATGGAGATGTGCATTGTCTGTCATCTGTTAGCAGCACTTTCTCGGACACCACTAGGCCATTTAACTTCACTTGGATGTTACTATTGCTTGGGAAGACTACAGATTTTTTTATCTGAAATTCCAGTTGGCCGCCTTTACTAAAGATAGTTCATTTATGTAAAACTAGTAAGCAATTTGAGTTCTGAAGCAACATCTAGTCATAGAAAATAAGATTTAGCTCAATAAGGAGAATTGACGTTCGATAAGGAGTCCTCGTGGATCACAAAATGGTTACAATAGAAAATTAACTTCTTCAAAACCCGGCCGGATCATACCAAAGACTTTAAAAATGGTACTAGAAGCTTCCTCGCTTGACATTCAGCATTTAGAGGAGAGTTCTAGGTCTGGTTTGCCTGGTGTCAGTATAATGTGACTGGGTGGGGTATCATACCATTTGTCTGAGGCATGATACTCCAGTGTGACAGCGCTTAGAATACTGTCTCAAGTAGACACCGTCGCAATATGACTGAAAAATTGTTGAAAGCGACGCTAAACACCATACAACATCTTCTCAACAATCGGTCTGTTAAATTTGTTCATATTTGATATAGATTGTCCTTATAAGTAGAGGTTTAAAGGGATTATATTGGCAAGCAACACAAACACGCTGTTTATCCAGACTTTTCCTGTATGCAGTGTGCACAAAATAATGCTTATGTATTGATGTATAACCTTTATTTACTTGAAAGTTATTAAATTAACAGAAACTGAATATTGGCCAAAACTTTAATATGTCCCACAATAAAGTATTACACAATGTGTACATTGAACTCTGTAAACTTCTTGAACAAAGCTTCGAAAACGAGATCGGGAACGAGTTCGCGATGTTATCAGATGATCAGAAACCCGAAAGCGGTTCGTTGAAAAAAGCAAATGTAAACAAAAACAAAATTGTGGCTTCAGAAACCCAATGTTTGTAAAAATAGATTATGCAATTAACACTTTAGACGCATATATCACTAAGTGTATCTTCATGCTGGGCTGTGTATTTAGGACAGGGAATTGATGGTAATATGCCAATATAATCCCTTTAAAGTTTGTACAAACTTTGAGTTTTACATAGGAATATTATGGGATAATGGAGCATGCTAATTGTTTCATCCATTTTCTTACCCACTTGTTCAATATTAATTCATAGTTTCATATTTGAGGCATTTTCTAGTCTTAGCAAATTAGATTTGGTACAGTGAGGACGATGGAATTTCCAAAAGGGCCCAAAGGACACACAAAGATTGAAATTGTAATACATGATATAAATTATCCCAACATCAGCAAGGGATTGAAGATTCTGGAAATCAAGGTGCTGGGGTATATAGGGACCCTGTCAGGTGACTTTTACATATGGATACCATGGGGAAAATTGAAAATTTTCATTTTCACATTCATGTGTACAAAAAAAAATTCTAATTAAAATCTAAAGCATTGTCTTAGCAAATCCCTATGAGCTGGTGATTGAAGTTTTTGGTAAATCAAGGGGCTGGGATGCTTAAGGGTCTATAAAAAAAATTTCAGATGAATGGTACAGGAATTTAGAGTATTTCCTTTTCATAGTACACTGCAATCCCGTTACAGAATAATGCGGTCCAATATAATGTGAATTCCATTCTAACACGTTTTTGTCTTGGTTCCGATTTTTTGTGCTGGGGGGGCTGTCGTGATATAAAATTTGAAAAATTGCGCAAATGATCAAACCAAACATTATATCGTCGCCATGTTTTGATTTCATCATCGCTAATCTTCTACTCACCAATTAGCCTCAATTAGAACCTTTACCTCATGGTGCTTTAAAGCATAGATTAAGTGATTGATTCATGCCAGCATTGAGTATTGACAGTTTGTAATAATCTGAGTGATTCAATAAATGCTGACACAGAAGCCATCTGTAAACTTTGTTATTATTGAGTGATCATGTGATCAAGCAACCAAGCGGTTGACAGGTATTAATATACCGCAGGTATTTTATCACATCATAAACATTAACTTGCTTTTATTGTTTTATTGTTGTAATTACTCTCGATATCTTTTTTAATATTTTAACACTAATAGTGTTGAGTTAAAATTGAAGCATGATTTTTTTTATAGACACTGTTTTTTTTTCCTTCCAGGTTACACGGAAATGACTGTCAATTTAAGTTTTATCAAAACACTAAAACCTTTTTATTTTTTCTTTTATTTTTTTGGATTTATTATATACATATCTAAGTGTATCTGTTGTAACCAAATACACGTTGTATCACATTACAATGCTAACAATACCATTCACTTATAGTCGGACAGTACGACAGGTGTGAATAACCAACCTTTATTTTTTTTTTCAAGGTAGTTATCTCTATAACGCGGTCTGCGTATAGCGCGTTTTCATTTTGTGGACCCCAAATTCTGCGTTATAATGAGACCGGAGTATAATTAATTTTTTGTTTAGTAAGGGTGTTGTTGGGGTATTTGTCCATATGGGGTAAAGAAGACCCCCAAAGAGGATTAATATTGTGAAATTTCAAGAAGTGCTTTTGCCATTATGAGGCAGTAGAGCGTCCTCAGGCCCTCTTGGGCCTCTCGTTAAATATAAATACTACTAACATAGTTACATGCTAATAGATTGCCAAAACTTAAACTTGATTTCATTTAAATGGATATTACAGAACCAGAAAACTTACCATTTGGTGTTGATGAAGAAGACATGGATATGGGTGCTGATGTGGACAGAAGAGAACCCATGCTTGATGATTCTGCTGAGGATGTGGTCAACAATGAGGCTCAGACTGAGAGGCAGTTCTTTGAGAAAAAGTCAAGCAATGGTAATTGGAATATATCTGAATACGCTTGCAAACATAATTCCTGATGAGTGTTTATGAGATATGAAGTTACATGTAACACTTGTAAAGAAATGTGAACCGTCCAGGGGATCAGTTAACAGGGGTGTAAAATTCCACTCTAGAGATGGGTAAATACTTGACAGGCCCGGCAAGTCCGTATTTGCTCCATGTTATTCATGCAAAAAAGTTCAATATATTGATTATATTTCAAAACTATGTATCAGATATATAAATTCCCCAAATTGCCGTTTGTCAAAAACATGATTAATATCGCGTCCAAACAATATATGCGATAAGATTATGTTTGATTTGTTCACAGAATGTTTTACCTTTACTATTAGAAAAACACGAAGACAAATTATTGGAATTAAAGAAGACCATTTTAATTATGACCCTGCCATTTTCAATGGGGGGGGGGGGGGGGGCATATAGTATCACCACTGTCCGTCCATATGTACGCACGAAAATGGTTTCCGACAAATATCCTCAGTTTTAATGAACAGATTTTAACCTAATTTGGTGTGTGACTTCACATTTAGATAATACAGGTCAAGTTCGTATTTCATTCCAGTCTGATGATTTTTGATGGAGTTTTTTTACTTAGATTATTGACAAATGTCAAGAAGTTGGTTTTCGCTCCATATCTCTTGAAGAATTAATGGTGATAAACTACAGCTCAAGTTTGATTTCAGTTAAAATCCCTGCATATTAACTAGGTGTTCTGGGCTCTGATTGGTTGATAGTTTCCGACCTCTGAAGTCTTATTTATTGACAGATTTTGACGAAAATTTATATTTGGCTTTATATCAACAAGACCCATGTCATTTTCGACAATGGATGGAA
Organism: Panopea generosa; assembly: GCA_029582155.1. Taxonomy (NCBI): domain Eukaryota; kingdom Metazoa; phylum Mollusca; class Bivalvia; order Adapedonta; family Hiatellidae; genus Panopea; species Panopea generosa. The sequence goes on along the minus strand of CM055909.1, from coordinate 52,608,448 downwards.
TTGGCGCATATTAATGAGATGATCTGGACTGGACTCTGATTGGCTGATGTCTTCCAACCTCTAAAATATTTATTGATGAATCGATTTTGATATTTGGCTTCATTGATATCTACAATGAAGTTACAAAGCGGCGGCATCTGTGTCCCATGGAAACATTTGTAGTTTAAATTGTTTTAACAGTCAAAGAATCGTGGCTTGATAAATTTAGCTGGATCTTTGAAAAGGATGAAAAATGTAAGGCCGTGTGTCAATTTACTAAGGGTGGGTAACTTTTGTTGGTCACTTGTCCTCCAAGGCGAGTTGTCTACAATATAATTTTACACCCTTGGTTAAACTTTGCTACTATTAAAGTGGCATAACCAGTATCAAAAAATATTTCTTTTGTAAAGAAAGAAACATCTTAACAAACATTTTCATGAAATTTCTTGGCCTTCAACGCATTTATAATGGCCATTACCTCAGTTAAACATGAATAAATCATGCTTTAAATCTAAAATTTATTTTTACTGATAAGTAATTCTAATATGCAAACTAGCTGATGGAAATTATTGTAAAATGTTCAAGTCAATTGTGTATACTACCCAAATTCCATCATTCTCCAATATTATTTAGATATGTGCAAAAATATCAATTTTATTCATATTATCGAAACAAATCTTTTATCATTTTGTTGGAACAAATTTTTTTTTGGATATGGGAAGTCATTCATGGAGTATTGTTGGAAAAAAATAGTGTTGCTAGAGAAATAATAAAAAAAAAATTGGGGGGTTTAATTGATGATGCCCGGAAATTTCCAGACGTTTAAGGATATTGTAGAGATTATAATACTAAATCATTTACATTATTTCACAGGTCAGGTCTATTTAAAATCTCACCGCTGATATTTCACATTATTTCACAAGTCCAGTCTAATTCAAATATCAGCGATGATATTTTAATTACATGTTTTTGATGATAAACGATAATATTTTGCGCTGATATGATCCAGATAGTCACAATTTATGCTAAATATTACAATTATACAAGCTTTGTAGCTCATCTAAGCAAAGCTCAGCATGAGCTATTGTGTTCTACCTTCATATATTGTCTGTCATCCATCTGTCGTTAACTTTTGCTTCAAATGACTTCTTCTCTGAAACCACTTGACAGATTTTCACAAAATTTTGTGTCATAAAGCTCTCCTAAGTTTGTTCAAATTATGACCCTGGGGTCAAATTTTTTATGCACCCCCAAAAAAGTTTTTGGGTAAGACTCACACCCCTACCTCAAAGGTCAAGGTCACAATTTGAGTTTGTTTGACAACACTTTGAGTTTGTGTGAGATTTCCTTTCCGGCCTGTAACTTTGTCATGCATAGACAATTTTGTTGATACTTGCTACAAATGATCAACATAGCATGACGATGTGTCGCGAGTAAGACCCACACCCATACCTCAAAGGTCAAGGTCACAATTCGAGTTTGTTCGACAACACTTTGAGTTTGTGTGAGATTTCGTTTCCGGCCTGTAACATTGTCATGCATAGATGGATTTTGTTGATACTTGCTACAAATGATCAACATAATATGATGACGTGTCGCGAGTAAGACCCACACCTGTACCACAAAGGTCAAGGTCACAATTTGAGTTTGTTCCACAACACTGAGTTTGTGTGAGATTTCATTTCCAGCCTGTAACTTTGTCATGCATAGATGGATTTTGTTGATACTTGCTACAAATGATCAACATAACATGATGACATGTGGTGAGTAAGATTCACACCCGCGACTCAAAGGTCAAGGTCACAATTTGAGTTTGTTTGACAACACTTTTGAGTTTGTGTGAGATTTCGTTTCTGGCCTGTAACTTTGTCATGCATAGATGGATTTTGTTGATACTTGCTACAAATGATCAACATAACATGATGACATGTCGCGAGTAAGATTCTATCCCGTACCTCAAAGGTCAAGGTCATAATTTGAGTTTGTTTGACAACACTTTGCATTTGTGTGAGATTTCGTGTCCAGCCTGTAACTTTGTCATGCATAGATGGATTTTGTTGATACTTGCTACAAATGATCAACCTAACATCATGACATGTGGCGAGTAAGACCCACTCCTGTACCTCAAAGGTCAAGGTCACAATTTGAGTTTTGACAACACTTTGAGTTTGTGTGAGATTTCATGTCCAGTCTGTAACTTTGTCACACATAGATGGGTTTTATATATACTTTCTACAAATGATCAACATAACATGAGGACGTGTCAGGAGTAAGACCCATTCCCATACCTCAAAGGTCATGGTCACACTTTGAATTTGTTTGACAACACTTTCAGTCTGTTTGAGATTTCGTGTCTGGCCTGTAACTTTGTCATGCATAGATGGATTTTGTTAATACTAGCTACAAATGACCAACATAACATGATGATGTGTTGCACATTACACCCAGAATCCCACTTCAAAGGTCAAGGTCACAATTGAACTTTGGTTGATGACACTTTCAGTCTGATTGAGATTTTATGTCCGGTCTGAAACTTTAATGATACTTGCTACAAATGATAAGCATAACATCATGACATGTCCCGAGTAAGACCTACACATGTACCACAAAGGTCAAGGTCACAATTTGAGTTTGTTTGACAACACTTTGAGTTTGTGTGAGATTTCGTGTCCGATCTGTAACTTTGTCACACATAGATGGGTTTTATAACCAACATAACATGACAATGTGTTGCGCATTACACCCAAATCCCAATTCAAAGGTCAAGGTCACAATTTAACTTTGGTTAATGACACTATCAATCTGATTGAGATTTCGTGTCCGGTCTGAAACTTTGTCACCTATGGATAAATTTCAAAAACACTTGGCTCAATTCATCAGCATGACATTTTAAAGTGTCAGGTGTAAGACCCACATACATACCTAAAAGGTCAAGGTCACACTTTGAGTTTGTTTGACAACACTTTCAGTCTGTGTGAGATTTCCTGTCCGATCTATAACTTTGTCTTCTATGGATATATTTTAAAAACACTTGGCTCAGTTGATAAACATGGCATAATTAAGTGTCACATGTAAGACCCAGAACCTTTCCTTCAAGGTCAAGGTCACACTTACAATTTGTTTGATGATGCATGTCTGGTCTGTGACTTTGTCTTTAACTAGGCTCAATTTATAGAGATGACATGACGACGTGTCATAAGAAAAACCTAGATACTGTCACACTTTGAGTATGTATGACAACACTTTGAATCTGTTTGAAATTTCATGCCTGTCCTTTAACTTTATCATACATGGATGGATTTCAAAAACACCTGGTTGATCAACAAATGATCTGTAACTTACATTTAGGGATTTTAAAATAGCAAGTGATCAGCATGTCATGATAATGTTTCACCTGCATTTAACTGTTGAAATACACAGACCATTACATCAGATGTCAAGGTCAAGGTTACATAAAGGTCAAGGTCATTCTTTAATGTAAAAAAAAAATGGAATTGCATGTCTAGTCTGAAACACAAGTCCATTTCTCTTGATATTCATGGATCATTGCTACCTATTATATCATATATTGTTAATTTTCACAGACCATTTGGTGGGCATGTTACACTTTACAGTGACATTTCTTGTTAAAATGGAAATGGTTTTGCCTACTTCTTCACAGAAACATTGTTAGGTGAAGGAGATTCAGTTTTGTAAAAATGACTGGGTTCCACTGTCTAAAGGGGATAGAAGGGGCCCCAAAGGAGAAAAAACTGGGAATTACAAAAACTGTTTTCTTAAGAACCGGTATGTCAGATTTGTTCATATTTGGCGTAAGTTATCCCTATGTGTAGGGGTTTGATTGCAGATAAGAATTTAGGGGCTAAAATTTATAGGGGCCCCTGGCCCTGTAAGGGGACTTAGAATTTTTCATTGGAATACTATGGGAAAAACAGAAAATTATCTTTTTCTTTCATCTCTACTGAAACCACTAGGCCAATTAAATTAGGCCAAATTTGTTCATATTTTATATAAATTATCCCTATGATTAAGAAATCTTAAGTTTGTACAAATCAAGGGACACTGGGATGTATAGAAGCCCTGTAAGGAGTCTTTGAGTTTTACATAGAAATACTATAGGAAAATGGAAAATTCTCATGTTTTTGTTCACTTGACTCTTTTTTTTTTAAACAGCCGGGCCCGATTAGCTCAGTTGGTTGCGCGTCTGACTATCAATCGAGGGGTCGTGAGTTTGAATCCCCCGCCCGGCAACAGTCTCCGTGATGATTGATATACGACATTGTGTCTCATTATCATTTGTCTCTCACCACTGATTCAAGTGGGAAAGTTATCAGTTACTTGTGGAGACGGGATGTGCTCGAGTACTGGTTAATCCCAGGAAACAGTGGTTAGGTTAACTGATCGTCTGTTAGCCCTCGATGGCAAAAAAAATGACGCTAAATATTCAATCAATCAATTAATCATTTGGTTAAATATGTTGTTCAATTTGAAATCTACAGCATTGTCTAGTAACAATAACTTTGATTTTGTTCATTAAAGAGGATTGAATTTCCATAAGAGGCCAGGGGTTGGGAATTTTCACAAAGTTCCTCTCAATAACCTTTCAGTCAAACTAGTTCATATTTGATATAAATTATCCTTACATCAGCAAGAATTGAAGATTCTGCATATCAAGGGGCTGTGATATATTGGGGCCTTGTAATGTGACTCTTACATAGGAATATTATAGGGAAAAACTGAATTTGTACTTCATATTTAAATAAAAATCATTTACCAGAGGTTAAGAAAAAATGTCTCAACATCTCTAACAAAGTATTTTTTTGTTACACTAAAGGTTATTTAACCCCAACCCTAAGTTTAACAAAATAAGTTTATGTGTATGTGATTTTGTGAAGAGAATCTTATTTCAACGATAAGTATTTTTTTAGCTCACCTGTGAGCTAGCTCATTGTGATCGCCTGGTGTCCGTCGTTAACTTTTAGCTTTTAACAACTTCTAGTCTGAAACCACTGGGCCAATTTTGATATAATTTCAAAGAAATATTCCTTGGTTGACCCTCTACCAAGTTTGTTCAAGCCATCTTCATTCGTCAAAAAACATGGCAGCCTGGGGGTGGGGTTAGTTATATAAACTATAGTAAAAACTTAAAAAATCTTCTTGTCAGAAACTACTGGCTCAATTTTAAAATAATCTCACAGAAATGTTCCTTGGGTGACTCTCTACCAAGTTTGTTCAAGCCATCTTGATTCGTCAAAAAACATGGCAGCCAGGGGTAGGAGTTAGTTTTTTGTCAAATTACTTCCCCTGTTTGATAGCATTAATGTCTGTATATAGCAATTATTATAAGTAGAGGTAATAACCTCTTAAAATAAACTTTTTTGTTGCTATTATTATACAATATTATACCAGATATAAGTTTTAAAAGACAATTCATCATAAAAAGATGAATGATACAATTATAATCATTGATTGAAAGATTTTTCATATTATTCAAATATCATGAACCATTTTTAGCTCTACTGGCCAAAGGTCCAAAACTACTAGTCCAAAACTTAAAAAATCCTCTTCTTATGAACGGCCCAACAGATTTTCAAAATGTTTATGTAGTAATGATGACCAACTATAGTATTGTTAGATTTGTTCAAATGGTGTCCCTAGGGTTAAATATGACCCCACCCCGAGGGTTCAATTAGGGGACACATTTTTTTTTTTTTTTTTTTTTAAATTAAAATGATTTTGCCTATATCTTCACAGACGCATTATTAGATGAAGGAGGTTAAGATTTGTAAAAATGAATGGGTTCCACTGTCTTAAGGGGTCAGGAGGGGCTCTAAAAGGGTAAAAATAGGAATTACTAAAATCGCTTTCTTAAGAACTGGTATGTCAGATTTGTTCATATTTGGCATAAATTATCCCTATGTGTAGGGGTTTGATTGCAGATAAGAATTAAGGGGCTAAATTTTATAGGGGCCCTGTAAGGGGACTTAGAATACTACATAGGGATACTATTGGAAAACAGAAAATTCTCTTTTTCTTTCGTCTCTTCTGTAACCACTAGGCCAATTAACCTGAAACTTCACATGCATTTTTCTGTTGCATAGGAGACTATACAGAATAATTTTTTTTTCGATCTGAAATTCAAGATTGCCGCCGTTACTAAAAAAAGTCCAAAACTTAAAAAATCTTCTTCTCATGAACGGACCAGCAGAATTTCAAAATGTTTATGTAGTAATGATGACCAACTATTAGTATTGTTAGATTTGTTCAAATGGTGTCCCTAGGTTTAAAAATGACCCCACCCGGAGGTTTCAATTAGGGGACACATGTCATTATGATATTTTTTTTTTTTTTTTTTTAAATGGAAATGATTTTGCCTATAGTATCTTAACAAAAGCATTGTTAGGTGAAGGAAGTTCAGATTTGTAAAAATGAATGGGTTCCACTGTCTAAAGGGGTCAGAAGGGGTCCCAAAAGGGTACAAATTGGGATTGACTGAAATCGTTTTTAGCTCTACTGGCCAAAGGCCATTAGTGCTTATACGATTGCGCGTTGTCTGTCGTCCTTTGTCTGTCATCTGGCGTCTGTCGTCTGTAAGCAGCACTTTCTCTGAAACCACTAGGCCAATTAAACTGAAACTTCACATGGGTGTGTTTCTATTGCATAGGAGACTATACAGAAGAATTTTTTTTTTCAATCTGAAATTCAAGATGATTGCCGTTACTTAAAATAGTCCAAAACTTAAAAAATCTTCTTCTCATGAACGGCCCAACAGATTTTCAAAATGTTTATGTAGTAATGGTGACCAACTATAGTTCTGTTAGATTTGTTCAAATGGTGTCCCTAGGGTTGAATATGACCCCACCCCAAGATTCAGTTAGGGGACACATGTCATTATAATATTTTATTTATTTATTTTTTTTAAAATGGAAATGATTTTGCCTATAATATCTTAAAGAAGCATTGTTAGGTGAAGGAAGTTCAGATTTGTAAAAATGAATGGGTTCCACTGTCTAAAGGGGTCAGAAGGGGCCCCAAAAGGGTACAAATTGGGATTGACTGAAATCGTTTTTAGCTCTACTGGCCAAAGGCCATTAGTGCTTATACGATTGCGCGTTGTCTGTGGTCCTTTGTCTGTCGTCTGGCGTCTTCACAGAAGCATTGTTTGGTGAAGGAGGTTCAGATTTGTAAAAATGACTGGGTTCCACTGTCTTAAGGGGTCAGGAGGGGGCCCCAAAACGTTGCAAATTCTTAATAACCTGTATGTCAGATATGTACATATTTGATATAATATATCCCTATGTGTAGGGGTTTGATTGCAGATAAGAATTTAGGGGCTAAAATATATAGTGGCCCTGTAAGGGGACTTAGAATTTTACATAGGGATACTGTGGGAAAACAGAAAATTCACTTTTTTTTTCATTTATTCTGAAAGCACAATGTCATTTAAACTGAAACTTCACATGCATGTTTCTATTGCATAGGAGACTATACAAAAGATTTATTTTTTCTATCTAAAATTCAAAATGGCCACCGTTACTAAAAATAGTCCAAAACTTAAAAAATCTTCTTCTCATGGACGGTCCAACAGATTTTCAAAATGTTTATGAGGTAATGATGACCAACTATAGTTTTGTTAGATTTGTCCAAATGGTGTCCTAAGAGTTAAATATGACACCGCCCCGATGTTTCTATTGCATAGGAGAATTTCAAAAAGTGCTATGGCCATTATGAGTCAGTAGAGCATCCTCAGGCCCACTTTGGCCTCTTGTTATAATAGGTGTTTTTCAGAATTTTTTTGGTTCAGACAGGAATGATTTACTGGTTCATAATAAAGCAATACCATATTTCTAGCTAGTTTCATAACAGCAAGAAGTCTGCTTGAGATTATCAGTGTCAAAGTGTACTTGAAATCTTGGAGGAGGAGCTTAATTGTTTTTGGGGGAGAGTGCACTGCGACAAAGATTATTTCAAGTGGGAAGGCTTGTGTTTGAAACTCATAGGAATATTTATTGTGCTGGAACTGCGGATTGTTTCATGCACAATAGTTTAGTCTGATGCTTTAGTTTGAAACCGTTCTCAAACTGACCTGATTTTGATTTAATTTCACTGAAATTTACCATAGGTGAACCTCTACCAAGTTTGAACTCTTCTACACATCTGTTACATCTTCAAAACAAATCAAAATTCTAACTACTTGCCCATCTCATATTTCTGGAATTTTGAGCGTACATGTATTATATAATCTACTTATGTTGGGTGACTCAAAGTCAGTCAGGTGAGCGATAAAGGGCCATCTTGGCCCTCTTGTTGTTACACTAAAGGTTATATATAACCCCGACCCTTAGTGTAACAAAATAAGTTGATGTGGATGTGATTTGGTGAAGAGAATCTTTTTTCAACAATAAGTATCTTTTTGTTACACTAAAGGTTATGTATAACCCCAACCCTTAGTGTAATAAAATTAGTTTATGTGGATGTGATTTGGTGAAGAGAATCTTATTTCAACAATAAGTATCTTTTTGTTACACTAAAGGTTATGTATAACCCCAACCCTTAGTGTAATAAAATAAGTTTATGTGGATGTGATTTGGTGAAGAGAATCTTATTTCAACAATAAATATCTTTTTGTTACACTAAAGGTTATGTATAACCCCAACCCTTAGTGTAATAAAATAAGTTTATGTTGATGTGATTTGGGGAAGAGAATCTTATTTCAACAATAAGTATCTTTTTGTTACACTAAAGGTTATGTATAACCCCAACCCTTAGTGTAATAAAATAAGTTTATGTGGATGTGATTTGGTGAAGAGAATCTTATTTCAACAATAAGTATCTTTTTGTTACACTAAAGGTTATGATAACCCCAACCCTTAGTGTAATAAAATAAGTTTATGTGGATGTGATTTGGTGAAGAGAATCTTATTTCAACAATAAGTATCTTTTTGTTACACTAAAGGTTATGTATAACCCCAACCCTTAGTGTAATAAAATAAGTTTTTGTTGATGTGATTTGGTGAAGAGAATCTTATTCCAACAATAAGTATCTTTTTGTTACACTAAAGGTTATGTATAACCCCAACCCTTAGTATAATATAATTAGTTGATGTGGATGTGATTTGGTGAAGAAACATAAACAAAATAAACAGCGTTCACTGAAACAATTTTTGGCTCTACTGGCCATAGCCAGCAGGGCTTGTGTCAGGGTAAATTGTCCATCATTCATCTGTTATTTTAACCTTTTTCTTGTAGACATGATGGCACCTTAATTTTTCATTGGATCTTAAACCAAACCATAAGACTTGGACAAGTTCCTAACTAGTGTCATTGGACCACAAATGACCCCACCACAGGGCTTATAAGCACATTTTAAGCGAAACTTTAAAAAACATTTTCTCTGAAAGTTTAAGGTCTAGACTTTAGATATTTTACATGTAGCATCTGTTGCTAGTAGAGTGATTCAGGTCCTCTTGGGCCTCTTGTTTTGTTTGTAAGACTTTTTATTTTTGTTTTAAAATTATCATTATCCAGTATTCCACAGCATATTTACTGGCACATTTGCTAGTTGAAATAAACGCAATGAAAATAAACAATATCGAAACGACATCAAGGCCTGACCCCTGTCTACTTATTTCTTTTAAATGGAGACCTTGACCCCAGAATCCAGAAATGCAAACTTGTTTGAGGTATCTTGGCTCTGAACACCTCATGAAGTTTCATCAACATAATATTAAAAATCATGACAGAATAGCGGTAACAGTGGTTTTCCACTTTTAACGGTGACATTGACCTAGACCTAAAAATTGATACATATGGAAGAACGGACGGACAGTATGACAGACGGATATGGGTAACACTATCACCCTCCCACCCCTGTTTCAAGGCAGTTGCATAAACAACATGTAATTGTATTCATCAGATAAATTGTATGAATTGTGTAATTTGCCATAATATGCTGAGATAATAATTATAGAAAATGTAATTTTTGATATTTTGTAACATATTGCAACAATATGTCATTTATTGCCACTAAGACTGTGATTAAATATTTTTTTGTTACACTAAGGGTTGTGGTTACGACCCCTGGTGTAACAAAAATTGATTTTTGTACACTAAAGGTTTTTGTTACACTAAGGGTTGTGGTTACGACCCCTGGTGTAACAAAAATTGATTTTTGTACACTAAAGGTTTTTGTTACACTAAGGGTTGCGGTTACAATTCCTGGTATAACAAAAAATTTAACAATTAATCGAGACTTGATGAAGATTGATTGTAATTTTGTCGAACTGGTGATAACTTAGATTTCACATGAGAGAACAGCAGTGAAGGTCAAGGTCATTCTTTAGAGAAGTTGTGATTGTGTTTAACTTGGGAGGGTGAATCACCTACATATATAATGTAAATACATGTCAGTTTCATGTAATTGCCAAGGGTGGGCATGTGAAATCTAAGTTATCACCAGTTCGACAAAATTACAATCAATCTTCATCAAGTCTCGATTAATTGTTAAATTTTATCGAACTGGTGTAACTTGAGATTTCCCATGAGATTTTAGAGCTAAACACAATCACAACCTTAATTGTTTTCTGAGATAATATATTCAATAAAAGAAAACTATACGTCCAAATTCTATATACAAAACTCTTTTAATGTTTTTTAAAACTGCCATAATTAGATACCATACATTTCCACAACCATACAAGCATATGTAATGCCATAAATCATTGATTATGGTAAATATAGTTATCAGTGTCCAACTTGTTCTGATGGTGGACCCAGCACTGCCTTAGCAAAGGAAGAATTATCTATGAGTTTGTGATAAAACTTCTTGAAAGTGTTTTCGGAACTCCAACCAGCCGCCTTCATTATAGTATCCAATTTTAACCCTTTTCCTACAGCGGATGACGTTGATGCAGCTCGACAGCTATGTGAACCAAACACCTGAATGTCTATGCCGGCTTTGCCCATGAGTGTTTTTATCCAACGTGCAATTGTGCTTTTTGTAACAGCTTTAAATGGTTTAACACTAGAAATGAATAGCTTTTGCTCATCATTCCTAACCAGTGCTGTCCTAGTAATATAATCTTTCATTGTTTGCACTACGCATAACTTTTCATTTTCTGTATAACTTTCTATTTTTAATGGTTCGATATGTTTTCCTGGTTTTGATTGTTTCACACAATCGGATATGTAACAGATGACTTCATCTTGAAAAATATGTATATTATTCAACTGTAATAAATGAATTGTTTGACATCGCTGTCCTGACAGTAACATTAATAATATTGCTAATTTTTCTGATAGCTGTAACACACTTAGTTTATCATTAGTTGGTATCATTTGCAAATATGAAAAACTTCATTCACATCCCAAATTTTACCATATTTTGGTAAAGCAGGTCGATTTGAAAATATACCTTTCATAAATCTTTTAACTAAAGTTTCATTACCTAAATCTCTACCACTTATCAATGCACATATCGATGAGATGGACGATTTTGCTGTATTTATAGCGCTATACCCAACATTTTGTTCATATAATTGAAATAAAAAATCTAATACTTGTTGAGAAGGTGGATCAAATGCATCAATTTGTCTTTTATCTGAAAAACACATCCATTTTTGGAGATATGTCCCATACTGTTTGCATGTTGACTGACGCCACGATTGCAAGATAATGGTGACAATGTCTTCTGATAGTCCTCGACTTTTGAGTTTCTCCCTGATAATATGAAAACACCCAGACGAAGATTTCGAACAGGATGTTTTTTGTTGGTGTTCTGGGGAAAAAAGATGCTCTGTGCTGGTAATATGTACGACTGTTCGCATATCTGGTGTAGTAATGCTGCAAACCAAACCTGTGTTGTCCATATTGGTGCGATTAAAATCACTCTGTCCAACTGTTCCACCACCACTTTCTGTATAACCCTGCCAATTATGCTAAAAGGAGGAAATAAATAACAGTTCTTATTTTTCCATGATAATGTAAAAGCATCAATAGCTACTGCATTCTTATCAGGATGGTAGGAGACATGTTGCAATTTTTGATGATTCAAGCTTGATGCAAATAAATCAATATCTATCGGACCCGCCACTCTTTCAAGTTGATGAAATAACTCGGAATCAAGCATCCATTCTGCATCATCATTCATATTTCTACTTAATCTATCAGCTTCAAAATTATCAATACCTGGAATATGTGCTGCACTGATCCAAATGTTTTTATCAATACACCAAATCCAAATGTCTCTAGCCAGTTTATGTAATTTATAAATTTTTCCCCCCAAATTTGTTAATATAAGATACAGCTACTGTGTTATCCATATATATACGTAAATGTGTATTCTGTACATTATTGGCTAACTGTTGTACAGTAAACATTGCTGCTTTTAACTCAAGAAAATTAATGTGTTCATTGATTTCCTTATCTGACCAAAACCCTCCTATTTTGCTTCCCTCAGAATTATTCACACCACCCCAACCACTATTACTTGCATCACTATGCAAAATTACAGTGGGGTCTTCCCGAATTATAGGCTTAAATCCCATTTCTAAATTATCTATCCACCATTGAATTATCTCCCGTATATCATCACTGATGGCCATTTTCGCATCAAAATTTCCAGAATGTTTTTTAAGTTCAGAATCTTTTATGTGTTCCAAATCCTTATAATATAATGCAGCATACTGCATACCAGGCTCACTAGCCACCATTTTTCCAATTAATGTTGCAAATTGTCTAATTGTAACCTCCTTGTTTTGTAATGTTGTAGAACATAATAAAACCAGATTTTGTACCCGTTCTTGTGTTAACCTCACTGTCATATTGATTGAATTAAGGACAAATCCCAGAAATACTATAATCTGAACTGGTTCAAAAACTGATTTTTCAGGCTGGATGGTAAATCCCAATTTGTCAACTAATATGATAGTATCCTCAATGTTGTTTTTACAATCAGCTACTGTTTTCCCTTTCAATAAACTGTCATCAATATAAGGGATATTGGAGTGTCCTTGTTTTCGAAGGAGAGCATAAACAGGCTTTAAAATTTTTGTAAATACCCTTGGACTACAAGATAACCCTTGTGGTAGTGTACAAAACTGAAACTTCCTTCCATTCCAACTAAACCGCAGATATTTCCTATCTGTTTCTTTCACAGGTATACTAAAATAAGCGTCTTTTAAATCAATGGACCCAAAATAATCCCCTTGTTGAATATTTGCTATTGCTGATTTGATAGTTTCCATTTTGAAATGCTGTTTTACAACATTATCATTAAACTTTTTTAAATTTAGTATAACCCGAACACTACCATCCTTTTTAGGCCGCACAAATACATTTGAAAAATATCCATGATTATCATCCTCTGAAATTTCTTCAACTATATGCTTTGTCAAGAATGACTGAATTTCCTTAGAAATCAGCTCATTTTCACGATGCCCAAAATCTATTTGTGTTGGTGCAAAGATTTGGTGGGGTTGTTGAACAATTTCAATTTCATAACCAGATATTGTATTTAAAATCCAAGGGTCAGACGTAATTTTTTCCCATTCAAATTTGAAATATTTTAATTGTCTCCCTTCAAAGTTGGTAGGTGTGTTACTCACCTCCACCAGCCCTTTCATTTGTGGGCTTTCTGGTATGGTAAAGATTTTCCCCGGTAGTTCTTGACTAGGGTTGAGCGACCTCCTCGCTGATATCCCATCTTTGGGTACTGCTGTGTTGAGCGATTTCTCCCCCCTTGTTGGAACGACCCCTGGTGCGGTGTTCTTCTGGGGGTTGAGTACAAAAAAGGCTTGGTGGGAGAAGCAAATTTTTGAGCCCTTTTTTCCTTCTTTTCAATAGCATCAACTTTTGATTCCAAGTCGTCGCCAAACAAATACTTTGTCACTGGAGTGTCCAGGTCACATGCCTGCCTATATTTCGCTTGGACCACTGGACGAATGATCATTTTTCTTTTTCTATTGGCCGTGGATATGCCAAGTGCCAGGATCTTAAACGTATCCTTGGCCAACATTTTTGTGTCCAATATGTCTCCTTTGTTTTTCACTATTTCCAACATTTTCATGATTGGGACCATAGCCATTGATAAATACTTTTGGACACTCTGAATGCCCAAATCAGCCTCCCGTTTTTGCTTAAAGGCTGTCCAAAGTTCTTTATTAATTTTGGGAACAGTTAGCTTTTTGCAATTCTCAGGTAATAAATGCTTTTCTTCAATTGCTTTTGCCTGATCGTCCCTTACAGGCTTCTCAATTGCCATCTCCGTCAATCTTGCGATGTCACTATCGATCGGAGCCCCGTAGCAATTCTCTGCTGCATAAATGGACTCCAAATCCATAAAAAAACCCATCTTTCTCCGACTCATTTTCCCTACTTTCGATTTCATTGTCGGCCATCATACAATCTAATTGGTCAGACACATCCATTTCTGACACTGCATTGTTGCCGTCGTCGGTGTTAGATGTTTCCGTCATCACCTTTTGCTTCTTTAAAAGCGATTCTTGTATGTGCAATATACTAGAGGCGATATTCGCCATGATTTCTCCTTGTTGTTTGGAGTTTGTCTTATTTTCCGACTCCATCTTATTAATTTTTTCCCACAAACAAGCGACGTCATTTCCGCCCACGAGTGTGTCTCGTTCTGGGCTTACCACGCGTTCCTGTTCACCTGACCGATGACGTTTTCTCGGTGATGATGTTGGGATTTCCCCAGTAATCTGAATCGGGATTTCCCCGTATTCAAGAGCATTTCGCTCATCAATATTATTTTTTGCTGGCGCTGGCGTTTCGCTAGCTTTCCCAGCCTTTCGGTGAACTGCTGGCCGTTTGATGACCCGGACGCCATTTCCTTTGTCTGCGAGTCCAATTCTATCGCCAAATTTTTAGTCCAATAAAGTCAGGCAATTTTTTCGACATCAAGTTTTTATCCGAAAATATCCGAATTCCTTATTCACTTATATTTTTAAATATCGTTCTTTCCTAACTATCAACAATCTATAACAACTAAATTTTTCCTATCTTTAATGGCACTATATTTTTCTCTCAGAATAACCTCGAATTCACGAAACCGTAATGACCTTGACCTTCACTGCTGTTCTCTCATGGGAAATCTCAAGTTACACCAGTTCGATAAAATTATTTTTGTACACTAAAGGTTACACGTAAGGTTGCCACACTGCTCATAACAAAAGATAGCATGTGGTCAGCATGTGGTCAGCATGTGGTCAGCTATCATTGGTTATCTGTAATATCTGATACCTGTTACTTCTGATAGTTCAACATTTTTATGATTAATGGTTTGTGTTTGGGTTTACCCCTGAGTAGCACAAGGGTAAATCTGGCAACAAGTATCCTCACAGTCATTTGTCAGGAATCCTTGTAGTCTGCTGCCAACATACTCTTTACTTAATGTGAATACAATAACACAAAATATTTGTTTTCTTTACTACAGTTTATTTCACATATATCAAAACAAGTACACTTGTACGATAGTAAAATATAAAGATGAAAAAGTTGAAATTCAAGATGTAACAAAATTTAATGATTATTTAAATGAGATATATCCCAAGCAACCATCAGATGAAAGGCATTTACTTTACTTTTTCCTCCTACTAGAAAAAACATGCTTGATATAGTAGTTGACTTTACGGCAGATTGCTACCTGTATACGGCAATCCGGCGGCATACAACTACCCGGACCATACAGTAAAAGGCTCTAACTTTGCATAACAACTGCCGTTACTTTCCAACAGCTTTATCAGTTTTCAACACTATTAACATGTCAAAAAGTGAAGACATTATTCAGTATCTGAAGGACTTTTAGGACCAGAGAAACATTGTTATCTCTCAAAAATTGAACTTGATATGATCCTTACTATTCAGTCATGAAAAATGTATAATATTATCATTCTATCTAAAGGTATCAAACAATCAACAAACAGATCTATCTATCATCTATTTGGTAAACAGAAATGGCAACACAAAATGAAAGAAGAATGAATATTGATGATGTTTTTGGAACATATTTTCTGTGGATAGTGATAATAGGTCGGAAAATCTACAAAGATAAATTTATTCACGAGGTTGACAAGCAAAAAATTGCTCTGAGATCATCAGGAATATCTGACGGCTTCTTTCTTCTTCTTCTTCTTCTTCTTCTTCTTCTTGATAAATTACAGGCCCAGTCTGAGGTATTGATATGACATGCATATATATAGTCTCCTTGACACATTTTTCAATTTCCCAAATCATGTAAGTGGTAAATTTGCGAGTAGCTTCTGGCCTTTGATTATTGATTTAAAAGTGTAGAACTTTCTTGTTATGTCACTTTAAAAAGAAAACTATTTTTAAAATGGTTTTAAAAATGATTTTTAAAATAATAAAATTAGCAAACTCAGGGTGCAAATTGTTTTGTTGTAAACATATGTTTAGGGTTTGAAAAATTGTTTGCTAAACTATATAAAACTGGGTCTGCTATTTTCTTCTGATGGTTGCATTCTGTTATTCTGAGGCGCCTTTTATCACATATTATTTCATTCCAATTCATTATATCTGTGATATTTAAAAATAGAAAAAAAGTTATGCCCAAGAACTCTGTGATACAAGTGTTTTTATTAGCATGTTGTACAGTAGACTTAATAAGAAGTATTTAGCACAGCACTTGTTAGCTTAGCTTTTCCAACAGTCTGGATAATGGGCCCTCATCCGAGCATTTATGTGATGGATGAGGGGTATTATTGGAATAAGCTGTAGGCTGAGCATGTATAATGAGCATATCGCTTGTGCGCTATATTTAGAACGCTATTTAAAGATAAAAATCACGTGACTACAGTAACCGTGCACCTGAGAGAGAAACCCCAAATCATTCTTTAAAAATAACAGTTTTGTTGTTTAACGTTAATTTTGGAGGGTTACACTCTGGAGAAGTGAAAGGGTAGGTTTATATTCCTCGATGCCTAAACTTAGCATACATAGGCTTTTGAATTTTTTGTAAAAAATTCTAGGAGCACTTTAAATCCCAAAACATAAACAAACTTGTACAATTTTCCATTCCATTGAAATTTCAGGTACTTTTGAAAATCAGGATGACTTGTACAATACCATGATTACAAAAAAGGAATAAATAAATAAAGAATAAAACAATTTTAAGTATGTGTAGTATGGTTTTTATAACCAAATCTCGTCAATGTCGATGCGTCCTCTCTCTACCAATGCAAAGCGAAGAATGATTTGGGGTTTCTCTAGCAGGTGCATGGTTACTGTAGTCACATGATTTTTATCTTTAAATAGCATTCTAAATATAGCACACAAGCAATATGCTCATTATACATGTGAAAGCTTAAGGCTTATGAGAAATAATATACCCTACTCGATTAAACAATTGCTGAATTTAGCCTATTACACATTTTTTAAATCAACTTTGCCCTTAGAGACTGGTGATATTCAAAGATTGTAGCAGTTATTTCCCTTTCACTGTTCATGGAAAAAAATAACATAAAATAAAATACAGTGCATATATATAAAGACAATATTCTTCCCTTCAATACAGTTTCATGGTGATAGATTTATTAAATGTCAATATTCAATAGATCAAGATATAAATATTAAACAAAATTTTACTTGGTATTTAAATTGTTATTGGGTACATCTAAAATAGTATATAAAGTAATATGTTGTTATTAAGTACAAATGTACTTACAACTCTAGATATAAAAATGCGATTGTGTTTCTAAAAGGGGCTTGCCCGCTATGCGTCAGCCCTGGGCAGTATCAAAGTAGAAATAGAAGTGGCAAGGTGGGGTAACAAAATGGTTAAAATTGAACATTTTCAAAAATCATCTTCTCAACAATCTGTCAGTCAAATTTGTTGATATTGTATGTAAGTTATCCCTATGAGTAGGAGTTTGAAGGTTGTACAAATCAAGGGTCAGTAGTTATAGGGGTCCTTTAAGGGGACTTTAAGTTTTACATTGGAATACTATGGGAAAACAGAAAATTCTAATTTTTTTCATCCATTTGTGCAGAAATAAATATTCAGTTTGAGATCTGAATCATCTGCTAGTTACAGCAAATAAGATCTAGTTCAATAAGGATTAATTTTCTATAATGGGCCAGGTGGGGTCCTTTAAGGGTTAACATTGAAAATGCTCAAAAATCTTATTCTGAACAACTAGTCAGTCAACTTTGTTCATATTTGATATACATTATCCCTATGATGAACAGTTGTAAGTTTGTACAAATCAAGGGACACTGCGATGTATAAAGGCTCTGTAAAGGGACTTTGTACAAATCAAGGGACAAGGGGATGTATAAAGGCCCTTTAAGGGGACTTTGTACAAATCAAGGGACACTGGGATGTATAGAGGCCCTGTAAGGCGACTTTGTACAAATCAAGGGACACGGGGATGCATACAGGCTCTGTAAGGGGACTTTTAACAAATCAAGGGACACGGGGATGCATACAGGCTCTGTAAGGCGACTTTGTACAAATCAAGGGACACTGGGATATATAAAGGCTCTGTAAGGCGACCTTGTACAAATCAAGGGACACGGGGATGTATAGAGGCCCTGTAAGGGGACTTTATACAAATCAAGGGACACTGGGATGTATAAAGGCTCTGTAAGGGGACTTTGTACAAATCAAGGGACACGGGATGTATAGAGGCCCTGTAAGGGGACTTTTTACAAATCAAGGGGCACTGGGATGTATAGAAGCCCTGTAAGGGGACTTTGAGTTTTTACATAGGAATACTATGGGGAAATGTAAAATTCTATTTCTTTCATCCATTTGTGTAAGTATGTTATTCAATTTGACATCCAAAGTATTGTCTAGTTCATAATTTTTTTCTCAACAGCCAGTCGGTCAAATCTGTTCATACTTGATATAATTATTGCCTATGATGTTTGAAGCTTTTGCTAGTCCAGAGGCTAGGGTATATAGGTGCATTGCAAGGGGACTTTGAGTTTCAAATAAGAATATCATTGGGAAAATGAAAAATTACCATTTTTTTTATCCATTTGTTCAATACTAATTTATAGTTTTTTATCTGAAGCATTGTCTAGTCTTAGCAAATAAGATTTGGTTCAACAGGAGGATGGAATTCCCAAAAGGGCCCAATCGACAACAAATGGAATGAAATTGTGAAATTTCAAAAAAAATGTCATCTCAATAAACTTTCAGTCAAACTTGTTCATATATGATATAAATTATCCCTATGTCAGCAAGGGATGGAAATTCTGCAAATCAAGGGACTAAAATATATAGGGATCATTTAAAGTAACTTTTACATAGGAATATTATCGGAAAAACTGAATTTTTTCATTTTTGCATTTATGTCTGTGTACAAATAAATTTCTATTTAAAAACTAAATCATTGTCTGCTCATAGCAAATCCCTATGAGTGGGTATTGAAGATTTGACAAATCAAGGGGCTGGGATGTATAAGGTTCCCTTACAAAACTATATTTGTATTACAGATCAATGATATGGGAATTTAAAATATTTCCTTTTTATAGTAATTATTGTTTAGTAAAAGTGTGGTGGGGGTATTTATCTGTAAGGGGGTTATTACGAACCCCAAAAGAGGGTTAATATTGTGAAATTTCAAAGAGAAATTTTGAATTTTAGAAATAGCTAAAAACTTTATTTTCCAAATATAGCATGCTTTTTGGGGCTTTTGTCCACTGCCACATAATAATCAAGGGACTTTTGTCAACAATTTCAAACTCACAAAGGGGCTTTTGTCAACCTTTTCAAACAAAAAGGCTTGTGTCCACCTTTTCAAATTCGCAAAGGGGCTTGTGTCCACCTTGTCAAACTCACTAAGCGGCTTGTGTACACCTTGTCAAACTCACTAAGGGACTTGTGTCCACCTTGTCAAACTCACTAAGCAGCTTGTGTCCACCTTGTCAAACTCACTAAGCGGCTTGTGTACACCTTGTCAAACTCACTAAGCGGCTTGTGTCCACCTTGTCAAACTCACTAAGGGACTTGTGTCCACCTTGTCAAACTTACTAAGCGGCTTGTGTCCACCTTGTCAAACTCACTAAGGGACTTGTGTCCACCTTGTCAAACTCACTAAGCGGCTTGTGTCCACCTTGTCAAACTCACTAAGCGGCTTGTGTACACCTTGTCAAACTCACTAAGGGACTTGTGTCCACCTTTTCAAACTCACTAAGTGGCTTGTGTCCACCTTGTCAAACTCACTAAGGGACTTGTGTCCACCTTGTCAAACTCACTAAGGGACTTGTGTCCACCTTGTCAAACTCACTAAGCGGCTTGTGTACACCTTGTCAAACTCACTAAGGGACTTGTGTCCACCTTGTCAAACTCACTAAGGGACTTGTGTCCACCTTGTCAAACTCACTAAGCAGCTTGTGTCCACCTTGTCAAACTCACTAAGCGGCTTGTGTCCACCTTGTCAAACTCACTAAGGGACTTTTGTCCACCTTGTCAAACTCACCAAGCGGCTTGTGTCCACCTTGTCAAACTCACTAAGGGACTTGTGTCCACCTTGTCAAACTCACTAAGCGGCTTGTGTCCACCTTGTCAATCTCACTAAGGGACTTGTGTCCACCTTGTCAAACTCACTAAGGGACTTGTGTCCACCTTGTCAAACTCACTAAGCGGCTTGTGTCCACCTTGTCAAACTCACTAAGGGACTTGTGTCCACCTTGTCAAACTCACTAAGCGGCTTGTGTACACCTTGTCAAACTCACTAAGGGACTTGTGTCCACCTTGTCAAACTCACTAAGCGACTTGTGTCCACCTTGTCAAACTCACTAAGCGGCTTGTGTCCACCTTGTCAAACTCACTAAGCGGCTTGTGTACACCTTGTCAAACTCACTAAGCGGTTTGTGTACACCTTGTCAAACTCACTTAGCGGCTTGTGTTCACCTTGTCAAACTCACTAATGGACTTGTGACCACCTTGTCAAACTCACTAAGCGGCTTGTGTACACCTTGTCAAACTCACTAAGCGGCTTGTGTCCACCTTGTCAAACTCACTAAGCGGCTTGTGTACACCTTGTCAAACTCACTAAGGGACTTGTGTCCACCTTGTCAAACTCACTAAGCGGCTTGTGTCCACCTTGTCAAACTCACTAAGCGGCTTGTGTACACCTTGTCAAACTCACTAAGCGGCTTGTGTACACCTTGTCAAACTCACTAAGCGGCTTGTGTACACCTTGTCAAACTCACTAAGGGACTTGTGTCCACCTTGTCAAACTCACTAAGCGGCTTGTGTCCACCTTGTCAAACTCACTTAGCGGCTTGTGTACACCTTGTCAAACTCACTAAGCAGCTTGTGTACACCTTGTCAAACTCACTAAGGGACTTGTGACCCCCTTCTAAAATCTACAAAGGGGCTTTTGTCCACCTAAAATCTACCAAGGGGCATTTGTCCATCTTCTTAAATCTACCAAGGGGCTATTTGTCCTCTTTCTGATAACAATGACATGTCACATAAATATATTTGTTATAAGATTAATGAACATGCTCTGTGACAAGAAAGATCATATTGCTTATTAATATTGATATGTCACATAAATAGATTTGTTTTAAGATTCATACAATATGCACTGTGACAAGAAATATTCTATTGCTGAATTATATTGATATGTCACATAAATAGATTTGTTATAAGATTGAGGAATAAACTCAGTGACAAGAAACATCATATTGCTGATTAATATTGATATGTCACATAAATAGATTTGTTACAAGATCTATACAATATGCTCTGTGACAAGAAAGATTATATTAATGATTAATATTGATATGTCACATAAATAGATTTATTATACGATTTATACAATATGTTCTGTGACAAGAAAGATTATATTGCTGATTAATATTGAAATGTCACATAAATAGATTTGTTATAAGATTGAGGAATATGCTCTGTGACAAGAAAGATCATATTGCTGATTAATATTGATATGTCATATAAATAGATTTATTATAAGATTGATGAATATACTCTGTGACAAGAAAGATCATATTGCTGATTAATATTGATATGTCACATAAATAGATTTATTATAAGATTGATGAATATACTCTGTGACAAGAAAGATCATATTGCTGATTAATGTTGATATGTCACATAAATAGATTTA
This sequence comes from Panopea generosa, assembly GCA_029582155.1. Lineage (NCBI taxonomy): Eukaryota > Metazoa > Mollusca > Bivalvia > Adapedonta > Hiatellidae > Panopea > Panopea generosa. Next base: position 52,586,351 of record CM055909.1, on the reverse strand, counting down.
TTATAAGATTGATGAATATACTCTGTGACAAGAAAGATCATATTGCTGATTAATATTGATATGTCACATCAAAAGATTTATTATAAGATTGATGAATATACTCTGTGACAAGAAAGATCATATTGCTGATTAATGTTGATATGTCACATAAATAGATTTATTATAAGATTGATGAATAACCTCTGTGACAAGAAAGATCATATTGCTGATAAATATTGATATGTCACATCAAAAGATTTATTATAAGATTGATGAATATACTCTGTGACAAGAAATATCATATTGCTGATAAATATTGATATGTCACATAAATAGATTTATTATAAGATTGATGAATATACTCTGTGACAAGAAAGATCATATTGCTGATTAATGTTGATATGTCACATAAATAGATTTATTATAAGATTGATGAATATACTCTGTGACAAGAAAGATCATATTGCTGATAAATATTGATATGTCACATAAATAGATTTATTATAAGATTGATGAATATACTCTGTGACAAGAAAGATCATATTGCTGATTAATGTTGATATGTCACATAAATAGATTTATTATAAGATTGATGAATATACTCTGTGACAAGAAAGATCATATTGCTGATTAATATTGATATGTCACATAAATAGATTTATTATAAGATTGATGAATATACTCTGTGACAAGAAAGATCATATTGCTGATTAATGTTGATATGTCACATAAATAGATTTATTATAAGATTGATGAATATACTCTGTGACAAGAAAAATCATATTGCTGATAAATATTGATATGTCACATCAAAAGATTTATTATAAGATTGATGAATATACTCTGTGACAAGAAAGATCATATTGCTGATTAATATTGATATGTCACATAAATAGATTTATTATAAGATTGATGAATATACTCTGTGACAAGAAAGATCATATTGCTGATAAATATTGATATGTCACATCAAAAGATTTATTATAAGATAAATGAATATACTCTGTGACAAGAAAGATCATATTGCTGATTAATATTGATATGTCACATAAATAGATTTATTATAAGATTGATGAATATACTCTGTGACAAGAAAGATCATATTGCTGATTAATGTTGATATGTCACATAAATAGATTTATTATAAGATTGATGAATATACTCTGTGACAAGAAAGATCATATTGCTGATAAATATTGATATGTCACATCAAAAGATTTATTATAAGATTGATGAATATACTCTGTGACAAGAAAGATCATATTGCTGATTAATGTTGATATGTCACATAAATAGATTTATTATAAGATTGATGAATATACTCTGTGACAAGAAAGATCATATTGCTGATAAATATTGATATGTCACATCAAAAGATTTATTATAAGATTGATGAATATACTCTGTGACAAGAAAGATCATATTGCTGATTAATATTGATATGTCACATAAATAGATTTATTATAAGATTGATGAATATACTCTGTGACAAGAAAGATCATATTGCTGATTAATGTTGATATGTCACATAAATAGATTTATTATAAGATTGATGAATATACTCTGTGACAAGAAAGATCATATTGCTGATAAATATTGATATGTCACATCAAAAGATTTATTATAAGATTGATGAATATACTCTGTGACAAGAAAGATCATATTGCTGATTAATGTTGATATGTCACATAAATAGATTTATTATAAGATTGATGAATATACTCTGTGACAAGAAAGATCATATTGCTGATAAATATTGATATGTCACATCAAAAGATTTATTATAAGATTGATGAATATACTCTGTGACAAGAAATATCATATTGCTGATAAATATTGATATGTCACATCAATAGATTTGTTTTAAGATTTAAACAATATTCTCTGTGACAAGAAATATCATATTGATGTCACATCAAAAGATTTGTTACCAAATTTATACAAAATGCTCTGTGACAAGAAAGATCATATTGCTAATAAATATTGATATGTCACATATATAGATTTGTTTTAAGATTTATACAATATACTCTGTGACAATAAAGGTTATATTGCTGATTAATATTGATATGTCACATTAATAGGTTTGTTACGAGATTGATACAATATGCTCTGTGACAAGAAAGATTATATTGCTTATTAATATTGATATGTCACATCAATAGATTTGTTTTAAGATTAATACAATATGCTGTGTGACAAGAAAGATCATATTACTGATTGATATGACATATAAATAGATTTGTTACAAGATTAGTACAATATGCTCAGTGCCAAGAAAGATCATATCGCTGATTAATATTGATATGTAACATCAATAGATTTGTTACAAGATTAATACAATATGCTTTGTGACAAAAAAGATTATATTGCTGATTAATATTGATAAGTCACATAAATAGATTTGTTATCAGATTTATACAATATGCTCTGTGACAAGAAAGACCATATTGCTTATTAATATTGATATGCATCAATAGATTTGTTACAAGATTTATACAATATGCTCTGTGACAAGAAAGATCATATTGCTGATAAATATTGATGTCACATAAATAGATTTGTTATAAGATTGATACAATATGCTCTGTGGCAAGAAAGATCATATTGCTGATTAATATTGATATGCATTAATAGACTTGTTACAAGATTTATACAATTTGCTCTGTGACAAGAAAGATCATATTGCTGATTAATATTGATATGTCACATAAATAGATTTGTTATCAGATTTATACAATATGCTCTGTGACAAGAAATACCATATTGCTTATTAATATTAATATGCATCAATAGATTTGGTACAAGATTTATACAATATACTCTGTGACAAGAAATATCATATTGCTGATAAATATTGATGTCACATAAATAGATTTGTTACAAGATTTATACAATATGCTCTGTGGCAAGAAAGATCATATTGCTAATTAATATTGATATGCATCAATAGATTTGTTCCAAGATTTATACAATATACTCTGTGACAAGAAAGATCATATTGCTGATCAATATTGATGTCACCTAAATAGACTTGTTATCAGATTTATACAATATGCTCTGTGACAAGAAAGATCATATTGCTTATTAATATTGATATGCATCAATAGATTTGTTACAAGATTTATACAATATACTATGTGACAAGAAAGATCATATTGCTGATTAATATTGATATGCATCAATAGATTTGTTACAAGATTTATACAATATGCTCTGTGACAAGAAAGATCATATTGCTGATTAATATTGATATGTCACATAAATAGATATGTTATCAGATTTATACAATATGCTCTGTGACAAGAAACATCATATTGCTGATTAATATTGATATGCATCAATAGATTTGTTACAAGATTTATACAATATGCTCTGTGACAAGAAAGATCATATTGATGATTAATATTGATATGTCACATAAATAGATTTGTTATCAGATTTATACAATATGCTCTGTGACAAGAAAGATCATATTGCTTATTAATATTGATATGTCACATAAATAGATATGTTATCAGATTTATACAATATGCTCTGTGACAAGAAACATCATATTGCTGATTAATATTGATATGCATCAATATATTTGTTACAAGATTTATACAATATACTCTGTGACAAGAAAGATCACATTGCTGATTAATATTGATATGTCACATAAATAGATTCATTATAAGATTTATACAGTATGTTCTGTGGCAAGAAAGATCATATTGCTGATTGATATTGATGTCACATAAATTGATTTGTTATAAGATTTATACAATATGCTCTGTGACAAGAAAGATCATATCACTGATTGATATTGATATGTCAAACAAATAGATTTATTATAAGATTTATACAGTATGCTCTGTGGCAAGAAAGATTCTATTGCTGATTAATATTGATATGTCACATCAATAGATTTGTTATAAGATTTATACAATATGCTCTGTGGCAAGAAAGATCATATTGCTAATTATTATTGATATGTCACATAAATATATTTGTCTTAAGATTGATACAATATGCTTTGTGACAAGAAAGATCATATCACTGATTGATATTGATATGTCAAACAAATAGATTCATTATAAGATTTATACAGTATGCTCTGTGGCAAGAAAGATCATATTGCTGATTGATATTGATGTCACATAAATTGATTTGTTATAAGATTTATACAATATGCTCTGTGACAAGAAAGATCATATCACTGATTGATATTGATATGTCAAACAAATAGATTCATTATAAGATTTATACAGTATGCTCTGTGGCAAGAAAGATCATATTGCTGATTGATATTGATGTCACATAAATTGATTTGTTATAAGATTTATACAATATGCTCTGTGACAAGAAAGATCATATCACTGATTGATATTGATATGTCAAACAAATAGATTTATTATAAGATTTATACAGTATGCTCTGTGACAAGAAAGATTCTATTGCTGATTAATATTGATATGTCACATCAATAGATTTGTTATCAGATTTATACAATATGCTCTGTGACAAGAAAGACCATATTGCTTATTAATATTGATATGCATCAATAGATTTGTTATCAGATTTATACAATATGCTCTGTGACAAGAAAGATCATATTGCTTATTAATATTGATATGCATCAATGGATTTGTTACAAGATTTATACAATATACTCTGTGACAAGAAAGATCATATTGCTGATTAATATTGATATGTCACATAAATATATTTGTTATAAGATTGATGAATATGCTCTGTGACAAGAAAGATCATATTGCTGATTAATATTGATATGTCACATAAATAGATTTATTATGAGATTCATACAATATGCTCTGTGGTAAGAAAGACCATATTGCTTATTAATATTGATATGCATCAATAGATTTGTTATCAGATTTATACAATATGCTCTGTGACAAGAAAGATCATATTGCTTATTAATATTGATATGCATCAATGGATTTGTTACAAGATTTATACAATATACTCTGTGACAAGAAAGATCATATTGCTGATTAATATTGATATGTCACATAAATAGATTTGTTACAAGATTGATGAATATACTCTGTGACAAGAAAGATCATATTGCTGATTAATATAGATACGTCACATAAATGGATTTGTTATAAGATTGATGAATATTCTCTGTGACAAGAAAGATTATATTGCTGATGAATATTGATTTGCAGGGTAGTTTCAAATCTTTATGCAATACAAACTAAATTTTACCATTAATATCATCCAACAACAGATGTAATGGAATAACAGGTGGAACAACTTTTGGTAAAACAATAACCAAAATGGACATTTTCACAACAATCAATTACTGCATGCTAAAATAAATAATCATGACTCTAATCCCAAATTCTAACAATGACCTAAAGTTTGAAGTTTGAAAATGATAAACTTCCACAGACCTTTATGTTTAATATTTTGTAAAGTGTTTAGTTGCACCAATATAAGATTTGTGTCTACAACCATGCACAACATTACTAAAATTTTGTACTTTGGATTGAATATTTATGACAGTTATGTGTCCATATCATTTTTCAAAGCAGCTGTGCAGTGGGTGGGAACTTTCTTGTAAAGTTTGTACTTTGTCAATAGAATGTTGATAAAACTTGAAATTGGAAATTATACACACCACTAAATCTGATCTCATCACCATCTCAAAAAGAAATTCTGCCACAAACTTAAGTTGCTCCAACATGTTGATAAGTGAGGCCTACGTGCCTGGATTTAGTAATAATGCCACACCCTGCTGTGTATGTGAGATTTATGTATTGTGGTGGATGTTGTTATGATTTCTTAATGGTGTCTGTTTTTGTACTGAAAATTCAAATAAATAACCTACAGACTCATAAACTCAGGTGACTGCTGAAGACAAATAGATGTTATATAGGATTGAATTCAGTTTTTATGCGTTTTGTGCCTGTGCACAGAATGTAAAATCAAGTGCAAATCAAAATTAATAAATTCCAAAGATTTTATGTCAAATATGTTCATGAATCAACATTCTTTACACATGCATAAAATACAGAAAAAAAGAATTTAATTCTTATTCTTCCAATCCTGATGATAAAAATATTTTTAGTTTCAGACAGGCAAATATATGAATGAAAATTCAAACAATTTACTGCATTATCAGTAATCATGTAGGAATACATGAATAGAAACATTATCAGTAAGCATGTATTCCTACATGAATAGAAACATTCAGTAATCATGTAGAAATACATGAATAGAAACATTATCAGTAATCATGTAAGAATACATGAATAGAAACATCACAGTAATCATGTAGGAATACATGAATAGGAACATTATCAGTAAGCATGTAGGAGTACACGAATAGGAACATTATCAGTAAGCATGTAGGATTACACGAATTGAAACATGATCAGTAAGCATGTAGGAGTACATGAATAGGAACATGATCAGTAAGCACGTAGGAATACACGAATAGGAACATTATCAGTAATCATGTAGGAGTACATGAATAGAAACATTATCAGTAATCATGTAAGAATACATGAATAGAAACATTATCAGTAATCATGTAGGAATACATGAATAGGAACATTATCAGTAAGCATGAAGGAGTACACGAATAGGAACATTATCAGTAATCGTGTAGGAATACACGAATTGAAAGATTATCAGTAAGCATGTAGGAGTACATGAATTGAAACATTATCAGTAAGCATGTAGGAGTACATGGATTGAAACATTATCAGTAAGCTTGTAGGAATACATGAATAGGAACATAATCAGTAAGCATGTAGGAATACATGGATAGGAACATAATCAGTAAGCGTGTAGAATTACATTAATAGGAACATTACTAGTAAGCTTGTAAGAATACATGAATAGAAACATTATTAGTAATCATGTAGGAATACACAAATAGAAACATCAGTAATCGTGAAGGAATACACGAATAGAAACATCAGTAATCATGTAGGATTACATGAATAGAAGCATTATCAGTAATCATGTAGGAATACATGAATAAGAACATTATCAGTAATAATGTAGGAATACATGAATAGGAACATTATCAGTAAGGGTGTAGAATTATATGAATAGGAACATAAAAAATAGTCCTGACTGAATAAACATGGTTTATAATTATAAAAAAAAAAAAATGTCTTTAAAAAAAAAAAAAGTGGCGTTATCCAATGGAAATGCTTAAAATACATAATAATTTTATATGAAAGTGTGATTGGAATTACTGTTTTGTTCCATCATGGCATTGTGAACAAACAACCTCTTTATTTAATAATTATCACTGCCAGCTGCGGCATACACACAGTCGGACATCCGCAAGTTGTCTGTGGAATTTATCTGTTATTTTGTATTAAACAAAGATAGCAGCAATCAAATGATGAAGAAAAATCAAATGAATCAATTATACAAATTAACGCAATATTTCAGATACAACCTCAGGTTGCTACAACCATGTCAGTGGCAGGTTTGTTTAGTTAACCTGAGTTAAAGGTATAAACTCTGCGTCCTTCGGTTTGTGTCCCTATATATACACTCAGGTCCTGTTATAAGGCGAATCTCGGGTTCACAAAATGAAAAAGCGCTATACGCAGACCGTGTTACAGAGATAATTACCTAAAAAAAGTCGAAGTTGGTTATTCACATCTACTTTGCTGTTAGACTCTTAAGTGAATGGTATTGTTGGATTGTAATGTGATATAATGTGTATTTGGTTACAGATAAACTATGTATATAATTAATCAAAATGAAAAAAACAAAACAAAATGTTTTCATGTTTTTATAAAACTAAAATTGGCAGCCATTTTTGTGTAGCCTGGATGTAAAAAAACGGTGTCTATATAAAAACTTGCGCTTGGTTAAATATATTGCTTGATTGTCTTTTTTGCTATTTCATCATTCACCCAGATTTTCAAGTTTTATCTCCTGACATTCTCACCCCCGAAAAAATGGGAGTCGAGCAAAAACCGTATTATAACGCGACAGCAGTGTATATCCTTTTGTTGACTTTTAGGCTGTGTTTATCTTAGCAACTGCATTTATCAATTGGACTCATAATTCATCTTTCTCTCCAAGAGTTGGGGGAGGGCAGGGAACATAATTATGTTTTTTGTCTTGTCACTGGAAATCTTGTTTGTGAATTGAATTACTCCTGGGTTTTGATGAAACTTTGTAGGAAGTATAAAGTCTAGTTGTGTATATTGTGACATTGTAAATGTTTAGGATCATCATTAATAATCTGATCTTCATCACACTTGGTATATAACCAAAAGAACTTGGATAATATTTTGAAAAGGCCAGTTATTTGATAAAAACAATGAATGGAGTAGTAGACCTTGAATTATCAATAACTGCATTATTGACGCCACAATGGTTTATACAACAGGTGAAAATTTGAGCTATCTTTCATCTTTTGTTGTTTCTTTTTAAAGCGTTGAGACAGACTGTTTGATGAAATTATATACAACTGAAACTTAAAAAACACCTCTGTTATGGAATCTGAACCACCTGCCAAGAGAAGCATTATTTTCTATACTATGTAAATGAATTAAGCAAAACATGTTCAGGCTTCCAAAGCATGAAGGTTGAAAGCACAAATTCGCTAGTTTTAATCTTATTAGCAGTTTAACTTTAAGACAATAGAGTAACATGTAGCTCCATCTTATATCTCTTATTCTGTATTTGAGAGCCTCAGTGCAAAAATCATTTTTCAGTTTCATATAAATGTCTGCAGGTGATATTATGGTAATGCACTGAAATTAGCAAAACCTAAATGAACACAGTTGGGTACAAAATTCATTTATGAATCCATAAAGGCAACACCATTCATTTTTTTGGCTTCAAAGATCTGAGGCTATCTTGCGTTGGATTCAAGTGAGACAAAGCCAGGGATATCACAAGCAATAACATTAAACTTGCCTTTGTGAAAATCATGTGGAGTAAAAATGTCATAAGAATTTTTCTTTTGTTTTATAATTCTCTCCAGAATGAAATGACAATGTGAAACAAAATATAGATGTGAAAATCAAATATATCACTTAAGTTATAAAGGACATGATTTAAAATTTTGAACAATTTTGAATCTTTCATAGATATTTATCTTTACTGGGCAAAGACCAGAAGGGCTTATACAATGGCACATTGTCCATTGCCTGTCATCCATCGTCTATCACCCATTAGCAGCAGTTTCTCTGAAACCACTAGGTCAATTAGACTTTACGTCAGCGGTAGTTCAAGTCAAGCCTGGTACACCAATCATTGTATATGAACGTGGTGTACAAGTACGTTTATAAGCGTGTTATTGAATCCCTTGTGTACATTTTGAACAGGTGCAATAGATGAATGCGATGTAAATGATGTCTTTTTCTTGTTTTTGTAGAAAATACAATATACCAGGAAAGATAATTTCCAAATATAATTAATTGTATTACACTATATAACTTAATACTTTTTATCATCATAATCTTATAATATTCATGTATAAATAGCTATATTTAGCTTTTGGTGTGTGTGAGAATGTGAATGACATGATAATCGCACTCCAGTTTACTGGGTCCTTCACCAAGTTGCTCGGCTGACTTAATTATCCCCCGTTACTGGGTTCATCACTAAGTTGCTCAGCTGTTTCTTCTCAAAGGTAAATGTGTTGTTGAATGCAACATTGTGCAATGAGACTGAACTTCCCATGTCTAAGATTTATAGGGTAAAATTGTATGTGACACTCTTTACTTTTCAATGTTTGCAATATATAAAATGGTTTTATTTTAATTTTAAATTACCAGTAAACATCAAATTAGGAATCAAATTAACTTAATTAATGCAACATGCGGTATACAATAAAAGCAAAAATGTAACCAATTATAAACCACTCGCCAAATTATCATAACAAACTTCTCGCTCTTTAAGACAGTGGGAATATTATGACGTGTAGAAATTACTTCACACCTTTCAATTCGTAACAAACATGGCAAACTTCTCCGATTGTCTTTATCTTTGATCAGCTGTTCGACCGAAAGGTGCGTAAGTGTGTTGGCGGGACCTAATTTCTAGTTCGACTGTTCCACCTATCAGTGTTCTAGCCATCGGTTTTTCGAGCAAACGGTGGTGTTCCAGCCGAGTTCGAGCTATCGAAGTTCTACTGTATATTTTATTGATTTGCACATAAGTACATCATCATACAATACATACATATAAAAGAACATTAATTTTATATATATATATTACATTTCTATTATATAAAAAACATTTCAAAAACTGTTGTCACATGACTAAGTATAATACTATTTAAACAAATAAAATATATAGAGGATGAACTAAGTGTTATAAGAAAGTGAAACACACAGTATAAATGCAGCTTTTAGATATTTTGCAAGTTTTGTTTTTGTATCAGTATCAGTACTCTGTAAAAGTTCTATGAATTTAAACAAACTTGGGTCTTCGTATTATAATGTTCAATAAATTTCTGTCTTAAAGTATTGTACTGATGAAATGATATTCATTTTCAATATCTCGAATCCTACAATATGTACAGTATCTTTCGGCTTGAGGTATTCGATTCCTACCAAAACGACCCTTTTGGATGTGTAAATTGTGAGAAGACAGTCTAATCTTGCAAATATAAGTTCTTAAGTCAACTTGTTACATGTCTAAATACTTTTCATAACCAAATTCTAATTTCACCAATTTATATATATATAACACTTGGCTTCTTTCAACTTGTAACATGTCTAAATACTTTTCATAACCAAATTCTAATTTCACCAATTTATATATATGTAACACTTGGCTTCCTTCTATATCAGAGTACCAGCTTTGATAAAAATTATCAATCAAATGTTGTTTAAAAACATTAATAAAGCTTCTATCATTTGCTATTCCTTGTTGATTCATAACTTTTAATAATATATTGTCTGTGTTTAACAACTTAAACCAATATTTTAAAATTCTGATATATCGAGATATGTACAAAAGGTATCTAGCTATCTCTCCATAAACACCAACATTTGAAGTATTAGTTCTAACATTAAGAACAGACTTACAGTATTCTAAGTGAATACGTTCAATTTCTTTTGATTTACTATATCCCCAAATTTCAGAGGCTTTTCCTGAAATGGAACCTACAAAGGCATCAAACAATTGGCAAGAGATTTTTCGACTTGACTTTTATCTTTTTACAATCAATTAACAGCACATTCAATGCCTTTAAAACTTTACCAACTAGATGTTCTTGATTAAGAGCAAACGTTCCTGTATAGTTAAAAACTGTCCCTAAGTAATTCAAATCATTAACAACGTCCAATTGATTTCCATTATCATGGTCAGGGAACTCTGTCACAATGTAGAGTGATTCGCGTTGACAATTTGTCACAGATTCACATCGATCTGATGCGGGAAAACACGGCATACTTTGATATATAAAGTCAATTATTTACTGGATACAGCTATAAGTTTTAAACTTTTTACAAGATTGAGTTTCAACTGATATTAACTAGTATTTTCAATGTTTCAAACAATCATGTGTGAATCAGTAAATTTTTAAAACGCAAGAATTAATAAATCCTCGCTAAATATGTATGTAAAATGAAAGTAGAAATGAAATTGTCAATAAAAATATTAATCAGTACAAAACATCATTAATTTTATAACTGTTGTTTAAGTATTTTTGTTTAAAAAAAGAGTTATAACTAATTGACTTTTTAATAATACAATGTGAGAAATTCCGTTTGAAAAAAGCTTCACGTGTCACAGGTTTGTGTTGATTTAAATGTCACGGATTCTTCTCTACAGGGTCACAGATTCTAGTTGACACTATTGGCAGAAATGGACATATCTTTTGTCTAAGATTCCTTGCTGTATTGTAATCTGGATGAAGGCCTATCATTGATTAGATGTCCTCTCTCAGCCACCAATGAAACAGCTCAGATTTTTGAAAATAAAACATTTCATTTTACATTAAATGTCATGACTGTCAGTAGATGTTAACTTCTTTCCTCTGCCGATGACATCGTTCCAGGAACGAGAAAATAGATCAACTAAGCTGGTCAGAAGTTACGTTGAATTTTCTACTAGCCAAATAATGTCTTACCTATGCACGTGTCTTTGGACGAAAATGAAAATGAGGCATGTACCAAAACCATTCATTTATTTGCAGATTGATATCATTTCGCTGAGTCTGGCTAGCACGAACATTTTTATAGTGATACCACAGGAAAGTCGGTGTGTGTGTGTGTGCGTGTGTGTGTGCGTGCGTGCGTGCGTGTGTGTGTGCGCATGTGTGTTTGGGTGGGTTTTGGGGAGGGGGGGTCAAAATAAAAAATCACAAACTGTCAGACACTCATTATGTAATGTTTAGGTCATCGAGTTTGAGTAAGAATTTGTCAATCTACCATTTGCATGTATATATTCAATAATTTAATGGCGTCTCGATGTAACGTAACGCAAAACCAATGCATTTTGAAAATTACTTGATCACCGTAGCAACGCCTGAGCCAAATCACAGAGATTATCATTTTTATGACCCAGATATTCTTAATTTTTGCAAAGATCAAGGGAAACTTTCGGCCATGTGAAAACATTGACCTGGGTCAAGTATTGTCTGGTGAACATGGGCTGCCATTTAGCTCAAGTTCAGATGACGTCGCACACATAAAAACATGGCAGCGATGTGACTTCGGGTCATTATTTGACCAGTACTAGTGTATGGGCGCCGCGCTACTCTGATTAGTAACGAAAAAACGGTAACGAATAGTCTGTACTGAAATGCCATGCTGCCCAGCAGCGAAGGCAGCTGGCAACCGACACTAACGTAAGTACGTCAACGTTTGGTTCCAGTCTTTGTCTCTCCAGGTTTACCGTTTACGAGATCGTTGCAACTGTAAACAGTTCAGGTTATCGGAAACGTGCCTCAAGTCGCTCATTATATTTGCGACAGCACCATAACTGAAATGCGACCACCATGGCCGTTACCCCACCCACTATCATTTTATTGCATCTGTTTCAGAAATCCGTTGCATGTTGAAAACTGTGAAAAACTAAAAAAAAATCAAATCGCTCTCTATTGCATTAATCGTATGACATGGACTTAAAAACCTGTCGACTGCATGTGCACGTGGAAACGAATGTTCTGGGCACTAAGTGCTATGTACATGGTGCATATGATCTCAACATCGTCAGGGTAAAAAATACATGTACATTGGGCATGAAACAAAGACAGAGCTACATCAGTTATAAAAAAAAGAGGGACGTTTTTTTTTTGCTGAGAAGGGCCTATATATATAAGATAACATTACAACATATTTTTCACTTCAAATGATCATATACTCATTTAAAACGTATCAAACACATAAATACAAGATTTTTTTTTTTGTGTGAGGATGGGTCAAATGTACGATATATTGACATGTGTAAATAAGCACATCTCCAGAATCCCAAGTATACTTGCGGGTTTTCACATTACCCTAACTTGTCTTTCATGTTTTCCCCTGCAGATTATGATAGTTTGTGTGTACAATTTTTTTTTACCATTTCATAAAAAACGAATCTAACGTTACCATATATGTTGTGTTTTATTAATCCAGAAAAGTTTGAAAAAGTTACAAGTTCAAATCTTAATTAAATTTCTTATTTGTTAGATAAAAGAAAACGAATAATGGAGAATAACGGAAGATTTTAATCTGAGTCTCAAACTTGGGCAGTTAATTGAGGACAAGACATGACTCAGTCGATGAGCTGGATAAATACATCACTCAAAACGTAAATATGGAAATACGTATACCGTATATTCCCTAATTAACGCCCCCGGGGTCGTTACATTTTACAAGGTGGGGGCGTTTATAAAAGATAAAAAAATCAAATTTAACAACAGTTAAAAATACGATAAAACCAATAAAGCCATGGAAAAAACCTTAAATCTGGTTTAAATCCCCGAAAAAGTGGTTCAGAATAATTTGAGAGTGAATAAAATAATCGACATAAGATGAAAAAAAGCTGAAAATCTGTATGAAATTACTAGTCTGCGTACTGGAATATCCGAATTTATGGTCAGTGTACTCTTCACTTTAAATCACTTGGACGCTTGCTCTTATCAATGTGGAACAATGAGCTTTCAGTGTACACAGACTAACCACATTGTCCACGTTTTGTAATGTTTTAATTGGCAGACAGTATTTTTACTAGTATTAAACAGCAAATATGGGGAAGTATTTGTTCAACCAAAAGTGGTTAAGTGGTCACCCAACATATAAACAATGCGTCAAAGAGTTCAAAGGTAATAAACACTCTGCTAATTGTTGTCTGTGTAACAAAATAATCGATTAGAGAAAGATGGGCGAATACGCACTCAAATCGCATATACGTTTTATTTTTTGATTTTCCAGAAAAATAGGTGGGGGGGGCGTTTATTAGAGTGGAGGCGTTTATAAGGGAATATACGGTAAAAAGTGACAATTTTTTCCCGAAAATGATTCATTATATGTATAGTTTTTAACTACCAGTGCAAGTCTCACGAAACATCGCTATTGCTATTGGGTTGTAAATACCGAGGTATTGTTTTGCTTCTGTGTGTCGGTTCTAACTTTCACAGACATAATCCGTAACATAACGACAATGCTTTAAAACTATATGCCGGACAGCCTCTGTGCGAGACTCGAAGTGTAAATGGCAGTATTGGCGTAGGGTTGCACTATTCTGCAATGTTAAAACTATCGACACTGAATCCTTGATATTAAAATAAGGATCGACACGCCTCCGTTACCCTGTCGTCACAAACCTGTGACATTTTGAAAAATTTAAACTTGAAGAAGTATTCATAATCGGATGTTCAATTTGATCGTATTTTACTTACAATACACTACATTCCCCGGAATGTCAAATATATACTTCATACGTTTGATTATATAAACATATCAGCGATTATGTCCTCGCTATCTACTAGCAACTGTGACAAAATTTACAAAACAATAATACTGTCGACTTGAATCTGTGACAAACTGTCGACGCGAATCACTCTACATTGTGACAGAGTTCCCTGACCGTGATTATAAGTAAAACATTCGTTTGGCAATATTCTTCCATGCTTCCGAAACACCATAACTTTAGTTTTTGTGCAGTAACTTCTCCACTTGTTACAGTATGAATTTAACAAATTTAAGCTGTTCTGTAAGTTTTCTGGTGAGTCACCAAGAATAATCATATCATCAGCAAAAAGTAAAAGTATTAACACGATATCATCTATCTTCAAACCCGACAAAACACTGTCTTGTAAAAATAGCTCCAAATCTTCAAGATACAGTGAAAACATTAATGGCAACATTATCTCCCCTTGTCGTAATCCAACTGCATATTCAAAAAAATCAGAGTAGCTGTTGCAAGCCTTGACACACGATTCAACCTTATTATACATATCTCTAATAATTTTTAAAATGTTTCCACTTATACCTACCTGATATAATTTTAACCACAATCAATTTTGATAAATACTATCAAATGCCTTTTTAAAATCTAAAAAAACACAATAAAGTCTTTTTTTCAAATATTTTTGTACAATAATGTATAATACACACAAAGCATCAGTAGTTGATTTTCCTTTTCTAAATCCAAACTCAGAATCTGAAACTATGCTATTCTTTTCACAGTATGATACAATCCGTTTGTTGAAAAAATTTTGATAAACAACTAACAAGTGTGATACCTCTATAATGATTAACATCACATTTATCCCCTTTTTTATGTAATGGTATTACAACTCCTTCCGTCCATTTATCAGGGAAAAAGCCACTATCTAGAATTGCATTAAAAATATCACACAGATGAGAGCCATTACTAAAAATAGTTTATGTTGTTTCTTTTTGAAAATTGAAGCATGTTGTTGGATTGCGAAGTTATTAGTTTGGAGGAAATATATCAAATTAATGGATAAGTCGAAGATATATAACTAGTATAGAAATTTTATATTAATTAATATTAATTATTAAGTTCGAGTTATGTTGATTATGCACGGATCTGTACTTTGTGGACAAGCATGTTTTTCAAACGTTATGAATAACGCAAACAATTCTGGTCCGACATCAAAACAATATTGGTCCAGGTTTGATCACTTTCCTCAATTAATGTCATTAATACTATAAATAAAGTCGTTGTGAAAAAAAATCAAACAAACAGGTAATACTGCCCGTTTTCATAAAATATTTTAATGGTGCTAACAGTTTTTGGTTGGAAAGTCCCAGCTTTGACCACTTGAAAAAAAAAGACATGAGCAATCAAGTTAACGCATTACAGGTAGCGGTATATCAAAGAAATTACCTAAGCAAACACAACCGTGTTGATGAACTGCAGAACACGTGATATGGCCTGCTGATCACACATCAAAGGCATGTTACATCGCTATAGACTCTTCCGGAAAACTCCCCTACTATGGGTAGCCTAGTCAAAATTGACCTCCTTTCGCACGGCGGGTGACAAAACAATCAAATGATATTGTGCAAGGCGTATTTCACAGTTTAGTACAGCATGTTAAGGGTAATTTTATTCAACCGATAGAAAATATTATCTTGATCAATATTTTATTAAATTTTGAAAAGAAGTCAGGTTTTGAACAGTAGAAATCGGTTCAAAAACTGAAAAAATAGTGATTATAGAAGCCCTGCTTATACTTTTACATAGGAATACTATGGGGAAAACTGAAATTTTTCATTTTCACATCGGTAACTTAAAATCTAAAGCATTGTCTGCTCTTAGCATATCTATGAGAAGGTGATTGAAGTTGTGACAAATCAAGGGGCTGGAATGTAGAAGGGACCTGTATGGGGACTATATATTTATTTACAGATGAATGGTATGGGAATTTAAAGTAATTTTCTTTTTCATTGTAATTATCTTTTTGTCATTAAAGGTGTGGTGGGGTATTTATCCGGAAGTCGACCCCCAAAGAAGATTAACATTTTGAGCGCTATGGCCACTATGAGCCAGTAGAGCATCCTCGACCCTCTTGGGTGTCTTGTTTATGTTTTTCGTCCATCCATCCTTCCATTTGTCTGTCCGTCCATCCATCCGTCTGTCTGTCAAAAAATTTTGTCTTGATAACTCCATCTTTGGTCAAATTTAGCAGAACTTGCATTGGAAGGATCAATGCACATGTCTAATTGCATTACAATTTGAGATTTTATGACCAAATTTATTTCAGATAGTTATAGATTTTGTGTTCACCTGACCAAAACTTTATGTCAGTTATTCTAATTGCTCAGCATCAGTAGTTCAATGTTATATAGTTAACCTTTTGTTGTGTGCATTCTTGCATTTTTGATTAGATCGTCACCAAATTTGCACTATAGTTAAAACCATGATGGACAATGTTTTGAACCGGCTGAATCAAGAAATTAATCTCAGAATAACAACCCTTTAATTGTCAAAAATTGCATTATTTGATGTTGTTCAGCTCTTAGTTAATAAATACCTGTAGTTTTCATTTTCATTTTCGTCAAACTTACACAATAGATATACTAACTAAAATAACTGAGACAGATTCTTTAACTGGCCAAACCAGATAATTAATGGCCCCTAGATTTGTCAAAAATTATGTTATTGAATAACATGTGCATTCTTGTACCCACTACTTCATTTGACACTTGCCAAAATTATAATACATTAGTCTGTAAATTTACACCCTTTTAAATGATAATGAAATGATTATGAAAGGTCTTTTCAAGTGTTTGTTGTTGAACGTTACAAGGAATATGTAAGTTGTTTCTATATTACAGGAGACAGCAGACTTGCAGTCCAGAAAGACGATGTTGTTGATACCAACTTTGCTTTCATTGAGATGAATCAAAGGTTAGAACATTCTTCTGTACATTCTTAAGTACATTCTTCAGTGCATTCACCAGTACAATCTTCAGTACATTCTTCAGTGCATTCACAAGTACATTCTTCAGTACATTCACAAGTACATTCTTCAGTACAATCACCAGTACATTCTTTAGTACATTCTTCAGTACATTCTTAAGTATATTCTTCAGTACATTCACCAGTACATTTACCATACATTCATCAGTACATTCTTTAGTACATTCACCAGTTCATTCTTCAGTACATTCTTCTGTACATTCACCAGTACATTCTTCATTACATTCACCAGTACATTCTTCAGTTCATTTACCAGTACATTCTTCAGTATATTCACGAGAACATTTTTCATTACATTATTCTGTACAATTTTCAGTACATTCTTCTGTACATTGTATAGTATATTCTTCAGTACATGCTTCAGTACATTATTCAGTGCTTGCTTCAGTACATTCTTCAGTACATGCTTCAGTGCATTCACCAGTACATTCTTCAATGCATGTTTCAGTAAATGCTCAAGTATATATTCAGTACATTCTTCAGTACATTCACCAGTACATTCTTAAAAACATCTTCAGTACATTCACTAGCATATTCTTCATTATTTGCTTCAGTTCTTTCTTCAGAACATTTTTCAGTACATAATTTAGAACATTCACCAGTTCATTCTTAAGTACATTCTTCAGTGCATTCACCAATACATTTTCAGTACATTCTGAAGTACATTTACCAGTACAATCTTTAATACATTCATCAGTTCATGCTTCAGTGCATTCACCAGTACATTCTTCAGTACATTTTTCAATGCATGCTTCAGTAAATTTACCAGTACATTCTTCAGTGCATTCACCAGTACATTCTTCAATACATTCTTAAATGCATGCTTCAGTGCGTTCAGCAGTACATTCTTCAATACATTCTTCAGTACATGCTTCAGTGCATTCACCAGTACATTCTTCAATGCATGTTTCAGTATATGCTTCAGTATATTCTTCAGTACATACTTCAGTACATTATTCAGTACATGCTTCAGTACATTATTCAGTGCTTGCTTCAGTACATTCATCAGTGCATGCTTCAGTGCATTCACCAATACATTCTTCAGTGCATGCTTTAGTACATTATTCAGTGCTTGCTTCAGTACATTCATCAGTGCATTCACCAGTACAATCTTCAGTACATTCTTCAGTGCATTCACAAGTACATTCTTCAGTACATTCACAAGTACATTCTTCAGTACAATCACCAGTACATTCTTTAGTACATTCTTCAGTACATTCTTAAGTATATTCTTCAGTACATTCACCAGTACATTTACCATACATTCATCAGTACATTCTTTAGTACATTCACCAGTACATTCTTCATTACATTCATCATTTCATTTTTCAGTACATTCACCAATACATTATTCAGTGCATCCACCAGTACATTCTTCAGTATATTCACGAGAACATTTTTCATTACATTATTCTGTACAATTTTCAGTACATTCTTCTGTACATTGTATAGTATATTCTTCAGTACATGCTTCAGTACATTATTCAGTGCTTGCTTCAGTACTTTCTTCAGTACATGCTTCAGTGCATTCACCAGTACATTCTTCAATGCATGTTTCAGTAAATGCTCAAGTATATATTCAGTACATTCTTCAGTACATTCACCAGTACATTCTTAAAAACATCTTCAGTACATTCACTAGCATATTCTTCATTATTTGCTTCAGTTCTTTCTTCAGAACATTTTTCAGTACATAATTTAGAACATTCACCAGTTCATTCTTAAGTACATTCTTCAGTGCATTCACCAATACATTTTCAGTACATTCTGAAGTACATTAACCAGTACAATCTTTAATACATTCATCAGTTCATGCTTCAGTGCATTCACCAGTACATTCTTCAGTACATTTTTCAATGCATGCTTCAGTAAATTTACCAGTACATTCTTCAGTGCATTCACCAGTACATTCTTCAATACATTCTTAAGTACATTCACCAGTACATTCTTCAATACATTCTTAAATGCATGCTTCAGTGCGTTCAGCAGTACATTCTTCAATACATTCTTCAGTACATGCTTCAGTGCATTCACCAGTACATTCTTCAATGCATGTTTCAGTATATGCTTCAGTATATTCTTCAGTATATTCTTCAGTACATTCACCGGTACATTCACCAGTACAGTCTTCAGTACATTCACTAGTACATTCTTTAGTACATTCACCAGTACATTCTTCTGTACAATTTTCAGTACATTCTTCTGTACATTCACCAGTATATTCACCAGTACATTCTTCAGTACCTTCCTCTGTACATTATTCATTACATTCTACTGTACAATTTTCAGTACATTATTCTGTACATTCTTAAGTACATTCTAAAGAACAATCACCAGTACATACTTCAGTACTTCTTCTGTACATTCCCAAGTTAATTCTAAGTACATTCACCAGCACAATCTTCTGTACATTCACAAATACATTCTTTAGTTCATGCTTCAGTACATGCTTCATTGCATTCTTCA
This sequence comes from Panopea generosa, assembly GCA_029582155.1. Classification (NCBI taxonomy): domain Eukaryota; kingdom Metazoa; phylum Mollusca; class Bivalvia; order Adapedonta; family Hiatellidae; genus Panopea; species Panopea generosa. The sequence continues at coordinate 52,566,014 of CM055909.1, read as the reverse complement.
GTACATTCATCAGTTCATTTACCAACTCATTCTTCAGTACATTCACCAGTACATTCAGTAGTACATTCTTTAGCACATGCTTAGTACATTTTAAGTTCATTAATTGGTGAAGAACTCCATAAGAATTGTATTCTTCCATTCTAATGCTTTATATTTTATATATTATACTTGTTTATCTGAAAATACGGAACATAAAATAAGTTTAAACCAAGTACATTCTTTAGTACATTCACTAGTACATTCTTCTGTACAGTATTAAGTGCATTCACCAGTATATTCTTCAGTACATTCTTAAGTGCATTCACTAGTAAAATCCTCAGTACATTCTTAAGTGTATTCATCACTACATTCTTCAGTACATTTTTAAGTACAATCTTAAATGCATACTTCAATGCATTATTCAGTAAATGCTCAAGTATATATTCAGTACATTCTTCAGTACATTCACCAGTACATTCTTAAAAACATCTTCAATAGATTCACTAGCATATTCTTCATTATTTGCTTCAGTTCTTTCTTCAGAACATTTTTCAGTACATAATTTAGAACATTCACCAGTTCATTCTTAAGTACATTCTTCAGTGCATTCACCAATACATTTTCAGTACATTCTGAAGTACATTAACCAGTACAATCTTTAATACATTCATCAGTTCATGCTTCAGTGCATTCACCAGTACATTCTTCAGTACATTTTTCAATGCATGCTTCAGTAAATTTACCAGTACATTCTTCAGTGCATTCACCAGTACATTCTTCAATACATTCTTAAGTACATTCACCAGTACATTCTTCAATACATTCTTAAATGCATGCTTCAGTGCGTTCAGCAGTACATTCTTCAATACATTCTTCAGTACATGCTTCAGTGCATTCACCAGTACATTCTTCAATGCATGTTTCAGTATATTCTTCAGTACATACTTCAGTACATTATTCAGTACAAGCTTCAGTACATTATTCAGTGCTTGCTTCAGTACATTCATCAGTGCATGCTTCAGTGCATTCACCAATACATTCTTCAGTGCATGCTTTAGTACATTATTCAGTGCTTGCTTCAGTACATTCATCAGTGCACGCTTCAGTGCATTCACCAATACATTCTTCAGTGCATGCTTTAGTACATTATTCAGTGCTTGCTTCAGTACATTCATCAGTGCATGCTTCAGTGCATTCACCAATACATTCTTCAGTGCATGCTTTAGTACATTATTCAGTGCATGCTTCAGTGCATTCACCAAGACATTCTTCAGTGCATGCTTTAGTACAATATTCAGTGCATGCTTCAGTGCATTCACCAATACATTCTTCAGTGCATGCTTTAGTACATTATTCAGTTCAACTTCGGTACATGCTTCAGTACATTATTCAGTACATTATTCAGTGCATTCACCAGTACATTCTTCAGTGCATTCACCAGTACATGCTTCAGTACATTATTCAGTGCATTCACCAGTACATTATTCATTGCCACTTCTACCAAAACCCTTGTTTCAACAGTATTTTAGTTAGATATTAGATGTTAGTGAACTCAAGGATCAGTATGAGATCTAGTACGTCATTTGATTGAGTTACATCTCTCCTCGTTCTAAAACAATTTCTAGATAATTTTATTATTCGTTCCAGATATCTCATTACTTCAGCTTCTTGGTTCTGTGTTCCGTTTGATATTTCATCCTCTTTGCTGTTGATTTTGTCTTTTCATCAACTTTTATTGTTACTAAAATTTGATTATATCTCAATTTACAAAAGAAGGAGACTAGAATGATATTATGAGGAAACAAACTAGAAAATGAGCAAACAGTACAATTACTCTTGCACACAGAATTGCATAAAGGTTCAAAGTGAGCTATTATGTTCACTCTTCTTCCGTCTGTCCGTCTGTAAGCAATTGCTTAAAATAATATCTTCTCTGAATATGCTCGTCCAATTTAAATCAAAACCCCCACAGGAATGATTCTTAGATGGTCCTCTGCCAAAATTGTTTAAACCAACTTGATCCATGCAGATGGAAAGGAAAACAATTTAAAAATCTCCTATAGTAATTTCATAGAAATGTTCCTTGGGTAAACTTCTACTAAAATTGCTCAAGTCACCATGATTCATAAAAAAACATGGCCGGATGGGCATGTTTTCCCTGTATGGCTGTAAAAATTTCAAAAATGGTCTTCCCAGATTTCGTAATAATTGTGCAGAAATGTTCTTTTTGAAGCCCTCTGCCAAGATTGTTCAAGCTGTTGTGATTTTTCAAAAAACATGGCTGCCAGGGATAATTCATAGAAATGTTCCTTGGGTGACCCTCTACCAAGATTGTCCAAGCCATCATAAATCATAAAAATAACATGACCTCTAGTGAGCAGGTCTGGTTTTCTGTATCACTGGAATTCAATATTTGGTGGCAGAAATGTTCCTTTGATGACCTTCTACCAAGATTGTTAAAGATGTTATAATTCATCTAAAAACATGGCCACAAGGGGATGGACATGGTTTCCTCATTATACAGTGAAAAATTTCAATTTCAATTTTTTTGACTGAAACTGCTGACCAGATTTCAATATAATTTGCCATTCCGTATTTGTTCCTCTTGGATGAAAGTTGTCCAACCTTAATAATCCTATACAGCAAATACATAAAAAATGCTGCAAATCATTTCAATTCAGAAGACACTTTTTATTTCATCTAATTTTGATTTTTTCATGTTAGAAAGGAAATTAGTCATTTAAATCATAAAAGGTCAAATCAGGACCAAAAATGTGATACCTTTAATTGGTTACATTTTAAATAAATATGTATTATGAATATGAAGGTCAGTCAATAAAGATGTATTATGAATGCGAGAGTCAGTCAATAAATAGGTATTATGAATGTGAGGGTCAGTCAATAAAGATGTATTATGAATGTGAGGGTCAGTCAATAAAGATGTATTATGAATATGTGGGTCAGTCAATAAATATGTATTATAAATGTGAGAGTCAGTCAATAAATATGTATTATGAATGTGAGGGTCAGTCAATAAAGATGTATTATGAATGTGAGAGTCAGTCAATAAATATTTATTATGAATGTGAGGGTCAGTCAATAAAGATGTATTATGAAATTGAGGGTCAGTCATTAAATATCTGTTATGAATGTGATGGTCAGTCAATAAAAATCTATTGTGAATATGAGGGTCTGTCAATAAAGATTTATTATGAATGTGAGGGTCAGTCAATAAATATCTATTATGAATATGAGGGTCAGTCAATAAAGATGTATTATGAATATGAGGGTCAGTCATTAAATTTATATTATGAATGTGGGGTCATTCAATAAATATGTATTATGAATATGAGGGTCAGTCAATAAAGATGTATTATGAATATGAGGGTCAGTCAATAAATAGGAAGAGTAGTTGCATAACTAATATATTAAATAAAAATATCGCGTAAGCTCAAATTAATTTCGGCCACTTGGCCTTAATCAAAATTAAAAATTTATTGTAACAATAATTGTTTTTTTGTAATGATGAGGTGATGTCATATCCTGTAGGGACAACGTCCAAAGACTTAATTTCATTTCCTGCACTATACAAGAAATTCAGTTCAAATGATATACCATGTAGGAATTTTGTTGCCAGTTTCTTATCCATTTCTCCTCTGTTGTTTGTCTGTTAATGCGACCTTAATATATCTTGCAGTATTTTGTTCAATAAAGAGGACTGAATTTCCATAAGGGACATGTTTCTGTCAAACTTGTTCATATACAGTATAAATTATCCTTACATCAGCAAGGTATTGAAGATTCTGCAAATCAAGGTTCTGAGAAATATAGGTACCCTGTAAGATGACTTTTACTTTTACATAGGAATATTATGAGGATAACTGAAATTTTTCATTAAAGCATCCATGTCAATGTGTACAAAAAATACTTTTATTTAAAATCTAAAGCATTGTCGGCTCATAGGAAATCGCTATGTGAGTAGGTGATTGCAGTTTTGACAAATCAAGGTTCTAAGATGTATAAAGGTCCTGCACAAGGACTATATATTTTTTTTACAAATGAATGGTATAGGAATTTAAAGTAATTTCCTTTTCATAGTAATTACCATTTTGTTTAGTAAGGGTGTGTTAGGGGTATTTATCCATAAAGGTTAAGACAACCCCCAAAGAGATTTAATATTGTGAAATTTCAAAAGGTACTATGAGCAAGTTAAGCTTCCTCAGTCCCTCTTGCGCCTCTTGTTTCTTTACAATTCCACTTTCATGGGTCCATTACGTCCATTACACATTACATTAAGAAGTTCAGTTTAGGACCAACTTTCTGGGGACACAGTGAACCAATATACATACAGAAGAGAATCGATTGTTTTCTTGTTCTTCAGGTTCCAATAATACAGTGTTTTCTCCAGAGCGCGTTTCTTGCGTTTCTGACGCAATAAATTCTCATCTGACGCAATCAACATTGTTCAGTGCGTCCACTATGACGCAACCTTAAAAACACAGAAATTCAAATTACGCATATTTGTTTCGGCAAGCTGGTTTCAGAGTTATTTTTACAATGCCAGCCGATTTGACAGATCACATGGTCTGATTCAGGGCAATCCCAGTCATTCGATTCTACCAAGTTAAATAAACGCTTTAATTGGTTACGAACGCTTTATTGATGCAATCGCATAGACGATTATGATCACATACATAATTTTCCGCGAAGCAATAGTGTAGTTTGAAGACAACATCTATGAAAACAAACGTACCCTGCAACAATAGTACTGACATATACCCAGTTTTAGGTTGTTTGTATATGAAGATGAAATGTGGAAGCGTGAAACTTTTCATAAAAGTTGTCTAAAAAGTACGAACGATACTCTATCTGAAAAACTTTTTATTTTTGTTTTCTATAAGGTATCGAGACGCGCATGTGCGACATTTTAATACCAGTTTAAACATCGACCGGTCCAAGTTTTACGGCAGTATTCCCGGTGCCGTTTATGTTTCTGTAACGGACGATTAAAAGGTTGTTGAAAAAAGAAATTAATTTTATTTTGAAAAATGATTACTTAATTTCAAAAATTTAATTACTTTTTGTGAAGTTACCATTAAAATGTATTTTATGTTATTTTTTTAACATAAAATTTCTCTAAAATGAGTCTAGCTTTGAAGAGAAATGCTTTTGGAAAAAAGAAAACAAAAACAAAGTTTGTTTTCCAAAGAGTATAATGCTAAAGATGTAGCTCAGCAAATATATTGAAAGAATTTTAGTGTTTTTCATTCAAAATAGTAAAGGCCTTGGTGATTGTGCTGTGGCCATAACATTTGAAAAGTTCACGACCAAAGGGACAAAATCATAAAAACAACTACTAAGTTTCAAGTTGTTGTAACTTATTGCCAGAATTGAAACATTTGTTTGAAGTTTGAATTGTTTTGAAGTTGTTATCTTAAGTTGCAGTTTTGATGGAGACATTTGTGTGAAACAGGAAGTAAAGCTGTTTTAGTAAAATATGTATTTTTTAACTCTATTTATTCATGTTGATTTAGTTTAAAACTAGTCAATTGATGACCCCCAGATTTGGAAAATGACCCCTAGATTTTTAGTCAGTGGGTCGGTCATCAATGACCCCCAAAAAATTGAAGCTGGAGAAAACACTGATAATATCACTCTTTCCATTCATAAATGATAAAAAATGAACGACAAAGGGAGAAATACAAAAAACTGTATGGGGACTTTGTCCAACAACGCTGAAAGAGAGAAAGTGTCTCTCAGTTTTCAGACACTTTTGCGGGGTCGTTTAGCAAAAGAGAAAAATGCGCTGTGGGGACCCAAGTAGCAAACATGGTGGAGACTTGTTCAACAACACACAAGGAGAGAACACATGTCTCAGAATTCATAGAAATTTTGTCGGGTCATAAAAATGTCAGTCTCTCATGTCCGCAGAAGTTAGAAAACCTCTCATAATGGATTAGTGGAAATACAGTTAAACCTGTGTAAGTAGTCACCTCTATTAAGCAGCCACCTGTCTTAAGCAACCATATTTTCTATTTCCCATTTCTATGCTTTTTGAGTAAATTAACCTATATTAAGCAACAACATGTCTGAAAAGGCCATTTTTGCTCCTTCTCTTGACTGGCTGCTTAAGACAGGTTTGACTGTATTTGTATAGTTTCTAGAACATTATAGGATATACGATGGTGAATATGTGGGGTGGGGCAAAAGATTACAGGCTGTAAATATAGTGGATATGTATATGGTAGCATATCATAGTGAAAGGTGGGTCCTAAATTTGAAATAGAATGCAGCTGAGAATGGGCGGGATGCGTTAGGAAGGACTTTTTAGAATGTGATCAAATGCTGGCATGGTGGGTTTTCTGCCGAGAAATTTCATTTGAATGAGTTGTTGACAGGTGACAACAAGACTTAGGGTAATACCAACTGATGACCTTGAGATCTGCTAATGAAAACAGGAGTAAACTATACACAGACTTGTTCTCTGTTGATCCACTTGACCAAGCGGAATTTGTTTGTTAAGATCATCAATTTACCAAACGCTTTCACTCGATTGCAAGTCAAGGATTCAAACCCAACTACATTGAACTGTTGGTTGTAGCATGTAGATATGGTATGTGAAAATGTAGTCATGTAGATAAGTTCAGGCTGTTCTTCGAGCAAAACAAAAACCAAGCCCGTCTGATTAGCAAAATAGGAAGAGTGTATGTCTACGGACTTCGGGATCGTGAGTTCAAGGCGCATGCTTTCAGCGACAATTGGGTTGAAAACATTGTGTTTAAGGCCTATCATCCACCACAGCTGATTCAAGTGGAGAAGTTGGCAGTAACTTGCGGAGAACAGGTTAGTACTGGTACAGAATCCAGGAATACTGGTTAGGTTACCTGCCGACCAGTATAGGACTGAAATACTGTTGAACAAGACTATTGCCAACAATAAAAGTCCCCTAACGAAGGGGGCATTTGTCATATTTGCTGCCATAGGAACCAATTTTTTTATGGTGAAACTAAATTGAAGGACCGGTATATTCTCCAAATAACTAACCATCTATAAACCAGGCTACATGAAAATATCTCTTGTACTTTTAAAGTTAACACAGGATCTCTCTTTTGTGACTGATGGATGGAATGACAGATGGACAAACAGACAGACAAACAGACAAAATAAAATGATGTGCATATTCTTTATATTGCTTTCTATCTATGTTCCAGGTATCATGAAAAAATCTCTTGTACTTTTAAATTTATGGCAGAATCCACCATTCAAACAGACGAATGGAGAAAATAAAAAAACGTGCATGTTTTCCATATTGTCTTCTATCTATTTTTTAAGTTTCATATAAAAAACCTCTTGTCCTTTTTAAGGTATCGCAGGATTCACTATTTTTGTCATTTTTGGACCATTTGTTGCCATAGCAACCACATTTGTTGCCATAGCAACAATATGAAGCAAGTGCGTATTCTCCATTTTGCCATCTATCCATGTTCCAAGTTTCAAAAAATATCATGTACTTTTAAAGTTATTGCAGGATCCCACTTCTCTGTGTGAATTTTTGTCATATTTTTAGACTATTTGTTTCCATAGCAACAAAACAAAATAAAAGCATGTGCATATTCTCCATATTGCCATCTATCCATTTCCAAGTTTCATGAAAAAATATCTAGTACTTGAAAAGTTATCCCAGGATCCCTATTTGTGTGACGGTCTGACAAGGGGGGGGGGGGGGGGGGGGGGGGGAACCATAAGTCATCTTCATCATTGTTTTCATCATCATCATTGTTTTCATCATCATCATGGTTATTGTCATTTCAGACGTTCTTAACATCCCTTGTTTTTTTTATCCCACATAAAAGTCACTCTAAATCCAATACTACGCCTTTCCTTCAACCAACAACCAACAACCTTTTAATATACTCATATTTATATTCTCTATGAAATATCACCAGTATTATGTAAAAATCAGTTAGGAAAAACCTGTGTGTGCAATAATGTGTAAATAGATGTTGGCTATTTACAAGCCTGTGATGTTTTTGTCTGCTTAGAGCTTTTTGTTCACAATGCTTTTTATCTACATAATATAGAAATACATCGACTTTTGTCTCGATGTGCACAGAAATATTCATTGTCCTAAATTTTCTGCAGACAAAAGGCGACATGTTGATAAAATTTGATGCGTTTCTATTTTTTCTGCGGGCAAAATGCGTCAAACGTACAAAAAGCGCCTGTACACATGAGCGTTCTGTCATGATATTTAGGCAGATATCATGCCTCCTGGTATGACGTATCATAATAATTTCAATATTCAAAGGAATCCAAGGAACATTTTTGTTAAATTATTTTTAATTCGGGCCAGCAGTTTCTGACAAGAAGATTGTTTAAGTTCTCACTATACAAATTTAGGGGAAAGTGACCACGTTCTCTGGCAGCCATGTTCTTCAACAAATCGGAATAATTTGAACTATCTTTGTAGAGGATCTTCCCAAGGAATATGTCTGTGAAATTATTTTGAAATCGGGCTGGCAGTTTCTGAGATTTTTTTTAAAGTTTATCTTTTCTGTTGCTATGGTAACAAGAGTTCCGCATGGAACAGAATTCTTTGAATAACTTTGGTACAGGATCATTCAAAGAACATCAACGCCATGTTTCATTAACTTCCACCAACTGGATTCAGAGATGTCATTTGAAGAAAAGTATGGTCTGATGGACGACGTACAGTTACCCTTATAAGGGTCGTCACTAAGGGACACTATCATCATTTTAATTTAATAGAAGGGGAATATTCTTGATGTACTGCTGGGTTTAAGGGTTTGACCAGGGGGTCCTATATAGGGCTATAGGGTCTTTTGGATACCTAAACCCAGGGTTACAATCATGTAACTAAAATGTTGGAACTTTGAAAAAAATGATGTTCTTGGGTCCTGAGTTAAGGTCTTTAAAAGCTTTCTAGACCCGGATAGTGCAAGTTACAGGTAGTTACGAGTTTTTTAGGTCCCCTGGGATGGGCAACCTAAACCCAGATTTTTCCTTATTTTTTTGATGGAGTTATGGTTCTTAAAAGTTGGGGGTAAAAAATCATTTTTTTTTATGATGGTGTCCCTTAATTCGGGAGTTATGGTAATTATCTCAATAATTAGAAGGGTCCAAGATCGCTTATCAGGGGCAACCCTTGGGGATTAAGGTAGGGTTAAGTAGGGGACATTTCACTATAAAAATATTCGTCGAGCAAAAAAAATGTTATGAAATTTTTTTTTTTTTTAAGGTGTATATGTTCAAAATGTTATACCTCAACATTGCGATTCTTGATCTTTATAAACACTTTACCAATGAATGGATCGCATCGTACCTTGTACCCAACCGTCAAGGTCAATCTTCAATTTTCATTCAAAGCCAAGGGTAAAAAAAGCGTTTAGATAAAAAGAAGTATATTTAAACTTTAAATCTCGCCCTCGCAAACTATCGAAATCCATAGAACATGAATAAAGGAACATTTATGGAACTTTTCAGAGCAATATGTTCATAAACGGCAAAGATATGAACGATTTTCCGATTTGTTTATGACTTTTTTTAGGGACAAAATCACTAAAATCAGTGAATTTGGGATCAATTTTCAGATGACCTTTAATGACCTTTCTATGTCATTAGGCCTAATATGATACCATGTTGAAGGGCTTGAATAGATCTTTTCAGAAATATATAGTTTTATAGTCTTGTGGAACGGCATATGCCTCTATGGAGATCTAACATGGCCAAAAATGGAAAAAATCGGCCAAAGATTGATTTTTGGAAATTAGTTAGATAGAAAAGTATAAGAATTTTTTTAAAACGGTAAGAACAAATTGGCCTTTATTTGACGAGATCTAGTTTAAAAAATAAAATTTAACTCCAAGTCTAATATTCTATTTTTGCATGTGCACTTGCTCGTGCTTCAGATAAATTAACAAAACTTGATGCTACTTTGTCAGGCTCGTCTTTCCAAAAATACCCAACTTGAAAAAATCAGACCGGAAATGGCTTCTCGGCTCAGGTTTGATCCTTTTTTTGGCCCTCCGACTGACCATAGGTCAGTTGGGGTTAAGGTTCTATTGGCTAAATGGTTTGAGATAGCCATATAGTTTCAACACAAAAATTGCTCAATATTAAATTTTCTACAACATATATCAACATTACCCAAATGCATGTGACTCTCATTTTCTGGCACATGCTACATTATAATCTAAGGTCGAGGCCAGCTGGCGGCCATTTTTTCTAAAAAAAAATGATATCAACCTCAAGAGCTACTCAATACCCTGTGTCAGGGTTAAAAACGTCACAAGAAAGACGTCACTAACGGGGTTTGAACATGGAACCCTAAATTGGCATCATATTTTAACCGAGTGGCATGTGTTGGCACGGGCCATTTTGGACTAAATGAAGACATATAGCTGATCTCTCTGAGAACAAAAGTTGATCAGAATAAGGTGTTCTACAACATAAATGAAAAAAAAAATCAATTCACTTGCCTCTCATTTTCTGACACGTGTTACCAATTTTTGACCCGAGCTATACAAAAAAGTTATTTTTGTACCATTCTTTAGCGGAATATGTGTAGGTTCTTGTTTTTACCACAAATAAGTTTGCAAAATTCATTAACGACCCGTGCAGCACATACAAACATAGAACCTAAGCGCAGAAATCAATTTTATTTTCACTCATTTTGCTGTAGCGCACGGGGTTCGAACATACATGGTTGATTATTTGTAGTCGTTCAATTCGTACAGGGGACATATAGGTATACTCTGGTACCCAGATAGATGTATATATGTATAAATTTTTATTTATCCTCGGGCTTTGAATCAGTCATTTTGGCAAGCAGGATAAGATGATTATTAAAAACATAAAAGATGATTACGCATTTCTGTGATGAATAATGAGTGATGAACGAAGATGATTTCAATAAATCAGAAGAGTTTGCATTCAAATTTGTAGTTTATACAAAGAAATTATTTTTATTTCATTTTGTATTCGCCGATTGCAGCCATATATTACATAAACCTATTAATGGTTTATAATCAGTACATGTAATTACTTATGTTAAATGAGGTGCACCTATGGTTGTTTACCAATATTTTAAGCCAAATAACACTGCTCATAGCGCAAATAACTTTGCTTATATTGTCAGCAAGATTCGACCTACCGTATATCCTCACATATATTGCGCATCTGGTAAATATGAACTTTCGATAAAATTTAATTCTATATAAAGAGGTGTCTGTACACACTAATTGTGTGTGGTAACAATGGTAAAATACAATTGATAGTTATCTTATGTAACCGTATATCCAGCGTACCATCAGTAGTTGTCAAAAGTAAACCATCAACAAATTACAATGTGCTGTAAAACCCCAAACATAGTGTGTTTGGTGGTATAGGTAAACTGACCTATAATGGTTTGGCTGCAATGGAATTCCTATATTGATTATATTTTACTAGATCCTACTTTTTTAAAATCTGTGACCGTACTCATCTACCAAGTTCTAGGTATAAGACCCGAAAGGAAACAAAATGTGCATGTTTTTTTGTAATACAGGGTGTCCGAAAAGAAAGGTAACACTTTCTCACTTTCAGAACTTTGCTTTAATGTTAAAGAATTTGCATCAAAATACGCACACAAATAAAGCAAAGATATAAGGTTTTTTTCTGTAAAAGGTGAAGTAAATATGTCCAACAACATCATTTTTACAATATTTTTAGTACAAAGTACCTTTTGTGTCAAATAGCGTCATGTCAATAATTAATGACATTCTAAAGATGATGGCCCTTCAACACTTTTCCCTGTTGTACTCGCACTATGAAATGTTTATAACATTTCTCACATTTCTTCACTGATTTTCTTCACTTCCCGTTTGATGTTTTTCAACAGCATATCCGTGTCCACTGGCTTTGGTCTGTAAACAGTCGACTTCGGGTAGCCCCAGAGAAAGTGATCGCACGGGTTCAGATCAGGACTGTGTGCGGGCCAAGATTGTCCACAATTCTTCACTTCAGGGTATCATCGGGAAATCACCTTATCGCCGAAAGTTTCATGAAGATAATCTAATACAATATTAGATGTATATGCCATCGCACCATCTTGCATGAACCAGACATTTTGCATAGTTTTCGTTTACTTTTGAAGCGCTGGAACAAACTTATTTTTCAAAAGCGACAGGTGCCTATGTGAATTCACAGTGTCCTTAAACACATATGGACCGATCACTCCGTGCGACGAAATAGCACACCAAACTGTTAATTTCTCACTATGTAATGGTCTCTCTGTAAAACAGTGAAGCTGTTCATTTGCCCAGAATCTCATGTTTTGTTTGCATACATGGCCAGACAGCAGGAAATGCGACTCATCTGTAAACCAAACATCATGAAATGCGTCAGCTTAATTATCTGCAACGTCAACTGCCCAGCGACAAAAATCTAATCTTTGAACCTGATATGTGATATCTAAACTCTGCATAATCTGAATTTTATAAGGAAAAAGTTGAATGTCCATCTTTATTATGTCATGAACACACGTTTTAGTGATTCCGGTCTCTGAGGAAGAACGTCTCACCGACTTTTCTGGGCTATTCAAAAGCATTTCCCGAAGCAAACTCATGTTTTCGTTGCTCCTATTTGACCTGGGCCAACCTGCTTTTGGAGCATCCGCTTCTGACCCACGTCGCTCAAATTTATGTACTATCTTGTAGACATGTTTCCTGCTTACATTTGTATTCTTAAAAAGATATTTAAACTTTCGCTGAACGTCCGTTACACATTAAGTTTCATAATAATGCTTGACGATAAAAATACGTTGTTCCGACGTCAATCTCGCCATCTTGAAAATAACGTGTATATTTGATGACGTCATGATGTCGAGACGTCATTTATTTTTGCGCGTTATTGTTGCAAGTAATAAAAACTTACATTTAAGACCTTTAAATTGGTATAAATTTGATTAAAATAGCCCAAGATTAGGCAAAGTTATGCAAACTTTAAAGTGTTACCTTTCTTTTCGGACACCCTGTACTTTGACTTGATGTAGTACCCGTTCCCAATGAGCTTATTCACAGCGTTTCCATCTTTCCTAGTTCAAGCCCTGGCTCAGTTCTTAACTGACTGATCTTCCCCGTATCAATTTAAGTGAAATAATTCCTGCCTCCTCTTCTAATACATGGCCAGGTGTGGTCTGGAGCGCTCTGAGGGCTAACTTGAGGGTCATATTTTGGATGTTGTCTAATTTTTGTGATCGCCTGGTGTCCGTCGTCTGTCGTCCGTCGGCCGTTGTCTGTCGTTAACTTTTAGCTTATAACAACTTCTCCTCTGAAACTACTGGGCCAATTTTAATATAACTTCACATAAATGTTCCTTGGGTAACCCTCTACCAAGTTTGTTCAAGCCAGCTTGATTCGTCAAAAAACATGGCCACCAGGGGGCAGGGCAAGTTTAATTAGTAAAAATTTAAAAAATCGTCTTGTCAGAAACTACTTGCTCGATTTTAAAATAATTTCACAGAAATGTTCCTTGGGTGACCCTCTACCAAGTTTGATCAAGCCATGTTGATTCGTCAAAAAACATGGCGGCCAGGGGGTGGGGTTAGTTTACTATATAAACTATCGTAAAAACTTAAAAAATCTTCTTGTAAGAAACTAATGGCTCGATTTTAAAATAATTTCACAGAAATGTACCTTGGGTGACCCTCTACCACGTTTGTTCAAGCCATGTTGATTTGTCAAAAAACATGGCGGCTAGGGGGTGGGGTTTGTTTACTATATAAGCTATAGTAAAAATTTAAAAAAATTTCTTGTCAGAAACTACTGGCTCGATTTTAAAATAATTTCACAAAAATGTTCCTTGAGTGACTGTCTATTTAGTTTGTTCAAGCCATTTTGATTCCTCATTAAACATGGCCACCAAAGGGCGGGGCAAGTTTGATTAGTAAAAATCTTAAAAAATCTTCTTGTCAGAAACTACTGGCTCAATTTTAAAATAATTACACAGAAATGTTTCTGGGTGACCCTCTACCAAGTTTGTTTAAGCCACCTTGATTGGTAAAAAACATGGCGGCCAGGGGGGTGGGGTTAGTTTACTATATAAGCTATAGTGAAAACTTAAAAAAACCTTCTTGTCATAAACTACTGGCTCGATTTTTAGCTCTACTGGCCAAAGGCCAGAAGTGCTTATGCTATGGCGCGTTGTCTGTCATCCGTCGTCTGTCGTCTGTTAGCAGCACTTTCTCTGAAACCACTAGGCCAATTAAACTGAAACTTCACATGCATGTTTCTGTTGCATAGGAAACTATACAGAAGATTTTTTTTTTTTTCGATCTGAAATTCAAGATGGCCGCCATTACTAAAAATAGTCCAAAACTTAAAAAATCTTCTTCTCATGAACCGCCTAACAGATTTTCAAAATGTTTATGTAGTAATGATGACCAACTATAGTATATTGAGATTTGTTCAAATGGTGTCCCTAGGGTTAAATATGACCCCGCCCCGAGGGTTCAAGTAGGGGACACATGTCATTATAATATTTTTTTTTTTTTTTTTTTTTTTAAATTGAAATGATTTTGCCTATATTTTCACAGAAGCATTGTTTGGTGAAGGAGGTTCAGATTTGTTATAATCAATTGGTTCCACTGTCTAAAGGGGTCAGGAGGGGCCCCAAAAGGGTAAAAATTAAGAATTACTAAAATCCTTTTCTTGAGAACCGGTTTGTCAGATTTGTTCATATTTGGCATAAATTATCCCTATGTGTAGGGGTTTGATTGCAGATAAGAATTAAGGGGATAAAATTTATAAGGGCCCAGTAAGGGGACTTAGAATTTTACATAGGGATACTATGGGAAAACAGAAAATACTCTTTTTCTTTCTTGTATTCTGAAACCACTAAGCCAATTAAACTGAAACTTCACATGCATGTTTCTTTTGCATAGGAGACTATACAGAAGATTTTTTATTTTTGATCTGAAATTCAAGATGGCCGCTGTTACTAAAAACAGTCCAAAACTTAAAAAATCTTCTTCTCATGAACGGCCCGACAGATTTTCAAAATGTTTATGTAGTAATGATGACCAACTATAGTATTGTTAGATTTGTTCAAATGGTGTCCCTAGGGTTAAATATGACCCCGCCCCGAGGGTTCAATTAGGGGACACATGTCATTATAATATTTTTTTTTTTTTAAATTGAAATGATTTTGCCTTTATCTTCACAGAAGCATTGTTTGGTGAAGGAGGTTCAGATTTGTAAAAATCAATGGGTTCCACTGTCTAAAGGGGTCAGGAGGGGCCTCAAAAGATTAAAAATTCAGAATTACTAAAATCGTTTTCTTGAGAATCGGTATGTCAGATTTGTTCATACTTGGCATAAATTATCCCTATGTGTAAGGGTTTGATTGCAGATAAGAATTAAGGGACTAAAATTTATAGGGCCCCAGTAAGGGGACTTAGAATTTTACATAGGGATACTATGGGAAAACAGAAAATTCTCTTCTTTCTTTCATTTATTCTGAAACCACTAGGCTAATTAAACTGAAACTTCACATGCATGTTTCTGTGGCATAGGAGACTATACAGAAGATTTTTTTTTTTCGATCTGAAATTCAAGATGGCCGCCATTACAAAAAATAGTCCAAAACTTAAAAAATCTTCTTCTCATGAATGGCCTAACAGATTTTCAAAATGTTTATATAGTAATGATGACCAACTATAGTATTGTTAGATTTGTTCAAATGGTGTTCCTAGGTTTAAATATGACCCCGCCTCGAGGGTTCAATTAGGGGACACATGTCACTATAATATTTTTTTTTTTTTTTTTTAGAAATGGAAATGATTTTGCCTATATCTTCACAGAAGCATTGTTTGGTGAAGGAGGTTCAGATTTGTAAAAATGAATGGGTTCCACTGTCTTTAGGGGTCTGGAGGGGCCCCAAAAGGGTAAAAATGGGTAATTACTAAAATCGTTTTCTTGAGAACCAGTATGTCAGATTTGTTCATATTTGGCATAAATTATCCCTATGTGTAGGGTTAAAAATGACCCCGCCCCTGAGGGCGTGAGTCAGTAGAGCGTCCTCAGGCCCTCTTGGGCCTCTTGTTAAAATAATTTCACAGAAATGATCCTTGGGTGACCCTCTACAAAGTTTATTCAAGCCATCTTGATTCATCAAAAAACATGGCCGCCAGGGGTTGGGGCAAGTATAACTAGTAAAAACTTAAAAAATCGTCTTGTCAGAAACAACTGGCTCAACTTAAAAATAATTACACAGAAATGTTCCTTGGAGGATCCTTCACCAAGTTTCTCATACCGTAGTGATTTGTTAAAAAACATGGCGGCCAGTGGGTAGGTTTAGTTTACTATATAAGCTATAGTAAAAACTTAAAAAGTCTTCTTGTCAGAATCTACTAACCTGATTTCGATGTAATTTCACTGACATTTACCATGGGAAAACCTCTTGGCATCTGTTACATCTTCAAAACAAATCAAAATTCTAACTACTTGCCCATCCCGTTTTTCTGGAATTTTGAGTGTTCATGTATTATATAATCTACTTAAGTTGGGTGACTCAAGGTCAGTCTGGTGAGCGATATAGGGCCATCTTGGCCCTCTTGTTTTAAGTATTGAAGGGAGTGCACAAGAATAGATTTGAGCTCCATAGTCTATTTTTTTACATATAAGAGACTTATATAGAAGAGGCTATTTTTATTAGAGCCAAAATCTGTACTTCTTAGCATTCTCATCAAATTTAAGTCTCTCTCACACCTGATCATGATGTCTTTTATGTGACAGTGAAAATTTAGTTTTCCAACTAAAAGTATACGCCAGGCCCCGATTAGCTCAGTCGGTTACGCGTCTGACTATCAATCCAGGGGCCATGAGTTCGAATCCCATTCCGGCAATAGTCTCCATGATGATTGATATACGACATTGTGTCTTATTATCATTCATCTCTCACCACTGATTCAAGTGGGAAAGTTATCAGTTACTTGCGGAGATGGGGTGTGCTTGAGTACTGGTTAATCCCAGGAAACAGTGGTTAGGTTAACTGATCATCTGTTAGCCCTCGACGGCATAAAAATGATGCTAAATATTCAGTCAATCAATCAATAAAAGCATGCCTAGAAATTTGATAATTTTTTTGAATATGACCGCTGTGCCACCTAAATGTACGTCAAAACTGTACTAATTTGAATTTCCAAAAATAATACCCACTATTTTAAACCCCATTCTTTGGCCCAACCCCATATTAGGTCAAGTCCTGATTGAGCTCTAATTTGTAACAGGTTTAAATTGACCCCTTTTAGCCATGTGCCAGAATCATCAGCAAATTGACTGGTAACCATGCCTGTCCCCTCTAGTGTAGCAGGCAGATCATTTATCAAAATAGAAAAAAGTAGAGGAGAAATATAGCCCCTTGGGGGCTCCTCTTTCTACTGATTCATTTTCTGAAAGGGATCCCTTTTTAGCTCTACTGGCCAAAGGCCAGAAGTGCTTATGCGATGGCGCGTTGTCTGTCGTCTGTCGTCTGTTAGCAGCACTTTCTCTGAAACCACTAGGCCAATTAAACTGAAACTTCACATGGGTGTTTCTATTGCATAGAAGACTATACAGAAGTTGTTTTTTTTTCGATCTGAAATTCAAGATGGCCACCATTACTAAAAAGTGCAAAACTTAAAAAATCTTCTTCTCATGAACAGCCCAACAGATTTTCAAAATGTTTATGTAGTAATGATGACCTACTATAGTTTTGTTAGATTTGTTCAAATGGTGTCCCTAGTGTTAAATATGACCCCGCCCCGAGGATTCGTTTATGTGTCCCATATGTCATTATAATATTTTTTTATTTTTTTTTTTTTAAAATGGAAATGATTTTGCCTATATCTTCACAGAAGTATTGTTTGGTGAAGGAGGTTCAGATTTGTAAAATGACTGGGTTCCACTGTCTTAAGGGGTCAGGAGGGGCCCCAAAAGGGTAAAAATTGGGTATTACTAAATTCGTTTTCTTAAGAACCGGTATGTCAGATTTGTTCATATTTTGCATAAATTATCCCTATGTGTAGGGGTTTAATTGCAGATAAGAATGCAGGGGCTAAAATGTATAGGGGCCCTGTAAGGGGACTTAGAATTTAACATAGGGCTACTATTGGAAAACAGAAAATTTTCTTTTTCTTTCATCTGTTCTTCAACAACTAGGCCAATTAAACTGAAACTTTACATGGGTGTTTCTATTGCATAGGAGACTATACAGAAGATTTTTTTTTTCAATCTGAAATTCAAGATGGCCACCGTTACTAAAAATAGTCCAAAACTTAAAAAATCTTCTTCTCATGAACAGCCTAACAGATTTTCAAAATGTTTATGTAATAATGATGACCAACTATAGTTCTGTTAGATTTGTTCAAATGGTGTCCCTAGGGTAAAAAATGACCTTGCCCCGAGAGTTCAATTAGGGGACACATGTCAATATAATATTTTTTTAAATGGAAATAATTTTGCCTATATCTTCACCAAAGCATTGTTAGGTGAAGGAGGTTAAGATTGATAAAAATTACTGGGTTCCTATGTCTTAGGGGTTAGGAGGAACCTCAAAAGGGTACAAATTGGGAATTAGTAAAGTTGTTTTCTTAAGAACCGGTATGTCAGATTTGTACAAATTTGATATAAATTATGCCTAAGTGTAGGGGTTTGATTTCAGATAAGAATTTAGGGGCTAAAATATATAGGGGCCCTGTAAGGGGACTTAGAATTTTACATAGGGATACTGTGGGAAAACAGAAAATTCTCTTCTTTTTTCATTTATTCTGAAACCACTAGGCCAATTAAACAGAAACTTCACATGAATGTTTCTATTGCATCGGAGACTATACAAAAGATTTATTTTTTCTTTCAAAAATTCAAGATGGCCACCGTTACTAAAAATAGTCCAAAACTTAAAAAATCTTCTTCTCATGAACGGTACAACAGATTTTCAAAATGTTTATGTTATAATGATGACCAACTATAGTTTTGTTAGATTTGTTCAAATGGTGTCCCTAGAATTAAAAATGATCTTGCCCCAATGTTCTATTGCGTAGTAGAATTTCAAAAAGTGCTATGGCCACTATGAGTTAGTAGAGCGTCCTCAGGCCCACTTGGGCCTCTTGTTATTATGTGCAAGTTAACTACATCTTGCAACAATAGATTCTTTTAAAAATATAAAAATAAAAACAGTGGGATGACAATGAATCTGCTTTATTTTGGAAAGTGGAAATGAATCAAAACTGATCAAATCTTTATTGCTCTTTTAACTAAAAATAAAATTTAAATGATACAGTAGTTTTATTGAGAATAGTGCTTTGATAGTAGAATGCCTATGAGTTAGACTGATTCTGACAATGTATTTATCCCTTACTGCTCTTATACGCTACATGATTTCTTATAATACAATTGATTGATTGATTGATTGATTGATTGAATATTTAGTGTGATTTTTATGCCATCGAAGGCTAACAGATGATCAGTTAACCTAACCACTGTTTCCTGGGATTAACTAATACTCGAGAACACCCCATCTCCGCAAGTAACTGATAATTTTCCCACTTGAATCAGTGGTGAGAGACGAATGATAATGAGACACAATGTCGTATATCAATCATCACGGAGACTGTTGCCGGGCAGGGATTCAAACTTCTTAGAATACAAATAATATATTTACAATGTGACATAGTTTTGTCTTGAACAACTCAGTATAGATGAAAGATACCCAATTTGAAACATTTTGAACAATGCTGATAACGTTGAGGACAAATTTAAACATAAGGCACAAAACTTTATTTGTCATTTACCTTACTTTGTTTTGATCCATGCCAAATATGAATCAAATTGATCAGGAGTTTTTGATCGGAAACCAAAACATAAAGCCAAAATAGGACCATAAACTCACCAAAAATTAGTTGAGTGTGACCAAAATTTTACTTTAGTATAAACCTACAACCAAAATATGAATCAAACTAATTATACATTTCAAGAGTTCTTAATCAAAAAACAACTATTTGCCGAGACAGGTGGACTTGAGTAACAATAAATGCCCCTTTGCTTTGCCCCTTTGGAGGCAGTTAAAAATGAGTCGGCTATAAATGACTCCATTCTTTCATCTAAGTTTCAACTAATTCATAAATCAACAGTTTTTGAGAGCTATTTGCAAAACACATATGCCCCCAAATGATGACCTGTTGGAAATGGTTTTCCATCTAAAGGTCATTGTGACCATGACATACTAACTCTGAAACAATAGTGTCATCTACTGGCCACAATCATTCATTTATGAAGTTTGACAGTTGTATATTCAAGCATTCTTCAGTTTTTATTGATTGAAAATGCATTTCAAATCAAGGTCACCATGACCTTGACCTACCAACCGAAAAAAGCTACAGGAGTCATCTGCTGGTCATGATCAATCTGCCTACCAAGTTTGAGGAGTCTTGGCCCAAGCTTTCAATAGATATTTGTCAGAAACTGTTTTACTGTTCAAGGTCCTCTGACCTTGACCTTTTACCTAATGAAATTAAAATCAATAAGGGTCACCTACTGGTTATGACCAACCTGCTAACAAAGTTTGAATAACCTAGACCCAAGCTATCTCTACGTTTTGCCTAGAAATCATTTTGCTGTTAATGTACCTGTGACCTGCCCTTTCTCTAATTATTGATTGTAAACCACTTGCTCTACCGACCGACAAACCAACCTACCAACATTTGCAGAAGAATATACCCCCTCTTATTCAAAAGGGGAGGGGGAATAATAAAAAGGGAGGTTATTAAAATAATTACAAAATGTGCTTCTATGTAATATCCCCATTTTTATTTCAAGTTTCAACTAATTCTCAATAATAGTTTTAGAATTATATTTCAAAAGGTAAAAACTATAAAGTGAAGTAATTTAAAAATGAGATAAGTCAGAGATATGGTTCCTACAAAATACACTTCCAGGTAATGACTCCATTCCTTATTTTAAGTTCAATTAATTCACATAATTGAGTTATAGAAATGTCACTTTTAAGTATCACATGCCCCCAAATGGTCTGTGAAAAATAACAATATAAAAAAATTATGATATAATAGGTAGCGATGTTTCCATAATATCAAGAGTAATGTACTAATGTTTCAGATTAGACATACAATTTCATGTGTTTTTTGTTTAACATTAAAGCGTGACCTTGACCTTCGTGTAACCTTGACCTTGACATCTGATGTAACAGTCTTGGTATTTCAACAGTTAAATGCAGGTGAAACATTATCATGACATGCTGATCAAGCTATTTTAAAATCCCTAAATGTAAGTTACAGATAAATTGTTGATAATTGATAAATTGAGCCAAGTGTTTTTGAAATCCATCCATGTATAATGAAGTTAAAGTACAGACTTGAAATCTCAAACAGATTCAAAGTGTTGTCATACATACTCAAAGTGTGACCGTGTTTAGGTTTTACTTATGACACGTCGTCATGTCATCTTGATAAAATGAGCCAAGTTAAAGACAAAGTCACAGACCAGACACACAATATCAAACAAATTGAAAGTGTGACCTTGACCTTTGAGGAAAGGTTCTGGGTCTTACATGCAACACTATATTATGTCATGTTGATCAACTGAGCCAAGTGTTTCTAAAATTTATCCATAGATGACAAAGTTACAGATCGGACAAGAAATCTCACACAGTTTGAAAGTGTTGTCAAACAAACTCAAAGTGTGACCTTGACTTTTGAGGTATGCATGTGGGTCTTACACGTGACACTTTGTAATGTCATGCTGATGAATTGACCCAAGTGTTTTTGAAATTTATCCATAGGTGACAAAGTTTCAGACCAGACAAATCTCAATCAGACTGAAAGTGTCTTCAACCAAAGTTAAATTGTGACCTTGACCTTTGAAGTGGGATTCTGGGTGTAATGCACAACACATCGTCATGTTATCGTTGATCATTTGTCACTAGTATTAACAAAATCCATCTATGCATGACAAAGTTACAGGCCAGACACGAAATCTCAAACAGACTGAAAGTGTTGTCAAACAATCTGAAAATGTGACCTTGACCTTTGAGGTATGTGTCTTACTTGAATGTTGTCATCTTATGTTGATCACTTGTAGCAAGTATTTAAAAACCCATCTATGTGTGACAAAGTTACAGACCATACACGAAAACCTCACACAAACTCAAAGTGTTGTCTAACAAACTCAAATTATGACCTTGACCTTTGAGGTACGTGTGTGGGTCTTACTCACGACACGTCATCATGTTATGTTGATTATTGTATCAAGTATCAACAAAATCCATATATGCATGACAAAGTTACAGGCCGGGCACAAAATCTCACACAAATGAAAGTGTTGTCAAACAAACTCAAATTGTGACCTTGACTTTTGAGGTACGGATGTGGGTCTTACTCGTGACACGTCGTCACGTTATGTTGACCATTTGTAGCAAGTATCAACAAGAAGTAACGAAGAGTGGTAATTCAAAAAGGAAGCAAGCAAGAGTATGGTTCTTGCTCTACACTATTGCCTGATTGCCCACTATCAAAAACTGAATTTCATGAACCAATCATGTGTATTTTTGTATCCAGACTGTGTGCAGACAGACAGATGGTATACTTAGTCCCCTGTAGTGAAACTTAAATTACTGTGTTTAAGAATGAAGTCCTAAATGTTGTATCACTTTCTGTTCTTCTTACTGTTTTTGCTGGGCCATTGCCCACACTTGATATTTTATTTTCAGTCAATTCAGTGATTTTAACACGGAATTTTTAATTTGTACACTTAATATTTCATTCCTTCTTGACGGCTTCTTCTCCATTGCAGATTTTCTCACAAGGACCGCGAGAGCATCTTTCTCTTCCATTGTCCATCTTTTTTTTGTACCTATAAAAAAGACAATAGATTTTATTTTGGAATATATGACTGAAGTGTCATCTACAATAATGGCCCTACTATGGGGACATAAAAAAAATTAGCACAGATGCATAACTCTTCACATGCAGTTTATTTACCTAATAAAGTCACACGGGTCCAGGTCTACAGTTTAAGAACTAGGTGTATAAGGTGTAAATCAAATTGGAATGGGGTAGCACAATTATGGCTATTCTGCCAATCAGTAAACTGTACAAAGTACCAGTAACAGCACACAAGTTAGTATAAAACTTTTTCAATAAAAGACTTGTAGGGGATTTCTAATCTGACCCACTAAAACACAAATAAATTAACTTGAGTTAAGGTTCTTAAACTCTGTACTTCCTCCCAATATCTTCTATCACTGTGTGAAGATTCAACATTAGTTTTTAAATTATGCTCTGGACGAATGTATGACTGACAGACTTACAGATGGAATAACAAATTTTGGACTACAAATTCACCTTTTTGGAGCATAATGAACACTTGTTTGTACTCACATTTTGTCTGTCTCGACTCTTCAGTTGTTTTCTCCACTACTGCTGTTTGTCTGTCTTGACTCTTCACTACTGCTGTTTGTCTTTCTTAACACTTCTCTTGTGTAGTATTCATCCTGATCTCCTAAAATATTGAATTGGAAATTACATGTAAACTCAACTAAGAACTGAACTAACAAAAAAAAGAAGAAAATTGTTTGAGAGTCTCACTTTATGACCATAAAGACATAAATTGTTTTGATAATTTATCTTTATTCTCATTTGGAGATACAAGCTTGTATACAGTAATTAATGCAAAAGTCAATGGAAGAAAATTGCCTTGTATGTTGAAGTAGGTATAAGAATTAAGCTACAGTACAGAATCTTAAACATCATCCATCCAATATCTCCATTTAGAATATAGCTTACAAAATTGCATCCAAATGAAACCATAATTACAAAGTACAGCAGAACCGCCGTATACCAGACTTTCTACATAGAATACTCAAAAACCAGATATTCTTGGCAATCCAGAATTGTTTTCTTCTATTTCTATTGTAAGAAAACACTCTGTAAAAATGAACCATTAATTCTGGAGACAGGAAAAACATTAACATTACTTCTATGAAAATCACCTCCTAAACAGTAACAATTCACTGGTACCTCCGTCAGCATGTAGACACTGAAAATTTGTTGCACTCTCTTTCTATTCTCTAAAGTTTTCTTACTCAGTGAGGGGACTTAAGTAAAATCAGTGAAATATTGTTATTCCCTGCCGCCGTTCGTAGAGCAGAGCTGGGGATATAGAAATGCTAACTCTCACAATAATGTTTCTACAGAGGTTCCTACACAATGTCACCACTACCACACTTTTAGCTCTCACTAGAATGTCCCCACAAGAATTTTCTATCTATTCTCTAAAGTTTTTTTACTCAATGAGGGGATTTAAGTAAAATCAGTGAAATATTGTTATCCCCTGCCACGGCTCATAGAGCGGAGCTGGGGATATAGAAATGCTAACTCTCACAATAATGTTTCTGCAGAGGTTCCTACACAATGTTCCCACTACCACACTTTTAGCTCTCACTAGAATGTCCCCACAAGAATTTTCGATCTATTCTCTAAAGTTTTCTTACTTAGTGAGGGGACTTAAGTAAAATCAATGAAATATTGTTATGCCCTGCCACCACTCGTAAAGCAGATTGGGAGATATAGAAATGGGCTGCATCTGTCCATGCGACCCTTGCTGTCCCCATCGTATCTCCTCGAATTGCCTCATCATGTCCACTGACTTTTGATTTGATGAGAGGTTTGGGTGTTGGGAGGACTTGGAATTCTGACTGAAAACTTGAGAGGAATGTCCACAATCCAGTAATTTTCTAGAAATTTGCATGCCCCCTCTTCCAACAGGCTAACTCTCACAATAATGTTTCTACAGAGGTTCCTACACAATGTCCCCACTACCACACTTTCAGTTCTCATTAGAATGTCTCCACAAGAATTTTCTCACCATGCTTCCACTACCAATATTTTATCTCTGACAAGAATGTTCCCACAGCGTTTCTAAACATCTCCCTTTAGTACTACCATTCTCATAAGAATTTTCTCAACATGTCCCCACAACCAACATGTTAGTTCTCACAAGAATGTGTTCATGAGACTGTCAATACATCCAAACTACCACCATCTTAATTCTTATTATGAAGACATTTGAAGCATTTTAAAAAACTCAACATCTTTCAATTTCCATCTGACATGCAAGCTGTCACATGTATGTTCCCATCAGAACTTTCTCACAAAACAAGAAGTTTCTCAAAATGCCCCCACTAACACCACAATTAATACCTCTCATATGATGTTGCAAATGACTTTCATGACTTGTCAAACAGTTGGTCTGACAACCCAGGAAAACCTATCAGATGAATGGAAACTTGTCCGACCAAAAATGTGTCATCAAGAATCAAGATACAACAAAAAACAATGAAAACAACAATTTCAGACAAATATAATTTTAACATTTTTAAACATGGTAACACATGTTTTTATTCTTTGAAATAAAAGAATATTACAATTATTTGTTCGAAAAAATATTACATACAAAAAAAACATACTTTTTGGAGAGGGGAATGGGGCTGATATTCAGATATTTCAGGTTTTGTGGTTAACTAAACTTTTTTTTTTTTATTCAAATGAAAAATGTGGCAATAGTTTTAAAACTTAAAATATATCTATAGTGGAGATTTGCAATGCAGCCAAATTATCTATTGTTTATTGCCTTAGATAAGCTGCAAATGGTCGTTATATCATATAAATTTTTCCTCTAATTAATCACATGTACATCGAAGGAAATAAAGTATCTACGGACGGTATCTATAGTATACTCTTTCAGCGATATTACAGTCAAGTGAAATAAAATTCCAAAAAATTGGAAGTAAATATATGATCTCAGATATATATCATTGCTCAAGGGTATTTGGATAAAAATACAACATAAATGGTTGCTGTATGTGCCTTTTCACCTTGTAAGGTTTATTTATATCAATTTATTTGGGGTTTTGGGTGTGTGTTTTTATTTTTAGATTTCAAATATATTTAATAAAAGGACTTTATACGATTATTATAATTATATATAATCTTATGTCAACAGTTTGTTTTACAGTTAATTAATCGGCCAGGGACAGCTTGTTTTATCATTAATTAATCGGCACGAGAAGATGGAATTGTTTTGAAATCTTCCCTTTTATATTGTAATGGTCACGGAACGTGCGGAAAACAATAATTATCCTGATCTTACTGTCTGAAATAATGTTCTATATATTATTAAAAACAAAAAAAAGGTTTGTTATAATATAATTTAACATCATTTTGTCTAATCTATTTGTGCCCGTTCAATTCCGTGTGATTTATTTAATGTTCTTCAGTTATTAACGTTTCGAAAGTAAATGTAAATAATCGAGTAAACGGCAGTGAACCATGTATAGATTCAAGTTTTAGGTGAATATTGACTAAATCTTATTTGCTATATCATTTGCAATGAAATTAAAGATATAACTAACCCACAATATTTGGTAAAAGGAGGTCCGTACTCCTAGACAATCCTCTACAGACTTGTCTAGGGGAACGGATCGTTACCTCTAGAATCTGATACAATTATATCTGTACCCTTAGACACTGCCTTAAAAATATCTATGTAACGGTGCATTTAAAAATGTCCGGTATAATCTTTCGCATAGCTACAGACTGCATGCAAAACTTTAATCAAAATTTAATTAAACTTTGGTCACAACCTGAATAAAATTCAATCAAAAGTTACCAGGGCTGGTACAGTGACGACCTCAAGACCTAAATGTTTCTTGTCGATTCAATCACTTCTTACTGAGTGACATGCATGTCAGTGACTGTTTGAATATGGGCTTTTTTTTGGCTCAAATTGTCTCAAGACTATTTATTATGCCATATTTATAACGATGACCCGACTACACGTGCCGGCCGGACCCCTTTGGTTATCGACACATGAATTTAGCCTTCGACAAAGACTCATATGTCCCATGTCTTTCTTCAACTATAAATGATTTCTGTTAAGCTACGAACTGACTTACAATTTGTATACAAAATATCACGATATTCGTTGACAATTTACCTGAATGCATTTTCCCTGTTGTTCTCCTTCCAAAATTAGCTTTCAAACCCCTTGGCTGACCGAGATGACATTTCTGTCTTTTTCGTAGAAAATGGTAAGAAACGGACATGCACAGTGTGAAGTCTAGTTACAGAATAGACCGAGCACTCTTCGGATTGAAACATGCGCAGAGCGGGTGCAGCGATGCCCGTTTTGTCAAAAAAAAACACCAAAGGAGAGAGTGAAATGTGTCTCTCACAACACTATGGGGACATTTGCGGAAACACAAAATAAATGTGTTATGCGCACGTTACATGAAAATAAGCAACCGTAAAAGTGGGGACATGGAAATGTCTCAACAAAAATGTCATGTCCCCACAATGTTGGTTTTTTACCGGAGAAATGTCCTCACATCTACAGAATTACAAGACCTCTCTCTCTCTCTCTATTATATCAGCAAGGTGAAAGTGGAGACAAGTACCAATTATTCGGCTCTCTCACACAGGAGTAGGCATATTATTCATACGTTGTAATGAAAGTATCTGGATGACCAAGATCACATAGTTTGGCAAAATGTCAAGTAAAAACGAGCTTGTAAAGGAAAAACATGTTCTAACACAAAACAAAATACAATTTTTCTTTTCTTTTCGCCCCCCAACACACATTTTATCAATAAGTGGCCATTATTATCAAAGGATGATTGTTAATCATTATTATAACACAAGAAAAAGTATTTTAGAAATCACAAAATAGACCAGAAATTCTGAGTTGCAGGCAGCTGCATTTGTGCAAAAAGCAACTAGTTTGTTCATTTAAGTGTTGCAGGTAGCAACATTTGATACAATAATGATAGTGCAAATCAAAAGTCGCAGGCAGCAACAGTTTTACAATACTGTACATTTAATATAGACTTGTTTAATCAAAGTATGGCATTTTAATTACTTTCATAAGACAATACTCCATGTTTCACTCAATAATTATCAACTTAATGAGTGAACATCACCCAATTAATTCCTTGATTACAAAATTATTTTAATTTTGAATAGTTTTCATCCTAGTCAGTCAATTCTCATCTGAGGCACTGAATTCATCTTTTGAAAACAAGTTTATGTGATCAATTGCATTCAGACGAGGCCAAATCCAGTTAGCTAAATTAGTAACCCTTCTGCCTAGTAATCCAGGATTGTGAATTTAAATTCCCCCTCGCCCACATTTCTTTTAATGACGGCAGAAGACATTGTGTTACTCGTCATTTGTAACACCTATCAGTTCCTTGTCCGCCCGTATGAATTCACATATTTAAATGTTTTGGGGCCATCTCTGTCCTGTTTTATGTCCCTGTCATTTGTCTCACTTATATCAGGTGGCACAGTTGGCACTTGCTTTCAGTTCCTTGTTTGCCCGTATGAATTCACATATCTAGATGTTATGGGGTCATCTTGGCCCTGTTTTATGTCCCTGTCATTTGTCTCACCTATATCAGGTGGCACAGTTGGTACTTGCTTTCAGTTCCTTGTCTGCCCATATGAGTTAACATATTTAGATGTTTTGGGGCTATCTTGGCCCTGTTTTATGTCCCTGTCATTTGTCTCCCCTATATCAGGTTGCACAGTTGGCACTTGCTTTCAGTTCATTGTCCACCCATATGAATTCACATATTTAGATGTTTTGGGGCCATCTCTGCCCTGTTTTATGTCCCTGTCATTTGTCTCACTTATATCAGGTGGCACAGTTGGCACTTGCTTTCAGTTCCTTGTTTGCCCGTATGAATTCACATATCTAGATGTTATGGGGTCATCTTGGCCCTGTTTTATGTCCCTGTCATTTGTCTCACCTATATCAGGTTGCACAGTTGGTACTTGCTTTCAGTTCCTTGTCTGCCCATATGAGTTAACATATTTAGATGTTTTGGGGCCATCTTGGCACTGTTTTATGTCCCTCGTCATTTGTCTCACATATATCAGGTTGCACAGTTGGCACTTGCTTTCAGTTCATTGTCCACCCATATGAATTCACATATCTAGATGTTTCAGGGCCATCTTGGCCATGTTTTATGTCCCTGTTATTTGTCTCATCTATATCAGGTGGCACAGTTGGCACTTGCTTTCAGTTTGTTGTCCACCCATATGAATTCCCATATCTAGATGTTATGGGGTCATCTTGGCCCTGTTTTATGTCCCTGTCATTTGTCTCACCTATATCAGGTGGCACAGTTGGTACTTGCTTTCAGTTTGTTGTCCGCCCGCATGAACTCATATATCTAGATGTTTTGGGGCCACCTTGGCCCTGTTTTATGTCCCTCGTCATTTGTCTCACCTATATCAGGTTGCACAGTTGGCACTTGCTTTCAGTTCATTGTCCACCCATATGAATTCACATATTTAGATGTTTCAGGACCATCTCGGCCATGTTTTATGTCCCTGTCATTTGTCTCATCTACATCAGGTGGCACAGTTTGCACATGCTTTCAGTTTGTTGTCTGCCCATATGAATTCCCATATCTAGATGTTATGGGGTCATATTAGCCCTGTTTTATGTCCCTGTCATTTGTCTCACCTATATCAGGTGGCACAGTTTGCACTTGCTTTCAGTTTGTTGTCTGCCCATATGAATTCCCATATCTAGATGTTATGGGGTCATATTAGCCCTGTTTTATGTCCCTGTCATTTGTCTCACCTATATCAGGTGGCACAGTTGGCACTTGCTTTCAGTTTGTTGTCCGCCTGTATGAATTCCCATATCTAGATGTTATGGGGTCATATTAGCCCTGTTTTATGTCCCTGTCATTTGTCTCACCTATATCAGGTGGCACAGTTGGCACTTGCTTTCAGTTCCTTGTTTGCCCGTATGAATTCCCATATCTAGATGTTATGGGATCATCTTGGCCCTGTTTTATGTCCCTGTCATTTGTCTCACCTATATCAGGTGGCACAGTTGGCACTTGCTTTCAGTTCCTTGTTTGCCAGTATGAATTCCAATATCTAGATGTTTTGGGGCCATCTTGGCCCTGTTTTATGTCCCAGTCATTTGTCTCACCTATATCAGGTTGCATAGTTGGCACTTGCTTTCAGTTCATTGTCCACCCATATGAATTCACATATTTAGATGTTTCAAGGCCATCTTGGCCATGTTTTATGTCCCTGTTATTTGTCTCATCTACATCAGGTGGCACAGTTTGCACTTGCTTTCAGTTTGTTGTCTGCCCATATGAATTCTCATATCTAGATGTTTTGGGGCCATTTTGGCCCTGTTTTATGTCCCTGTCATTTGTCTCACCTATATCAGGTGGCACAGTTGGCACTTGCTTTCAGTTTGTTGTCTACCCATATGAATTCACATATCTAGATGTTTCGGGGCCATCTTGGCCCTGTTTTATGTCCCTGTCATTTGTTTCACCTATATCAGGTGACACAGTTGGCACTTGCTTTCAGTTTGTTGTCCACCCGTATGAATTCACATATCTAGATGTTTTGGGGGCATCTTGGCCCTGTTTTATGTCCCTGTCATTTGTCTCACCTATGTCAGGTGGCACAGTTGGCACTTGCTTTCAGTTCATTGTCCACCCATATGAATTTACATATTTAGATGTTTCAGGGACATCTTGGCCATGTTTTATGTCCCTGTTATTTGTCTCATCTTTATCAGTTGGCACTTGCTTTCAGTTTGATGTCCGCCCGCATGAACTCATATATGTAGATGTTTCTGGGCCATCTTAGCCCTGTTTTATGTCCCTGTCATTTGTTTCACCTATATCAGGTGGCACAGTTGGCACTTGCTTTCAGTTCCTTGTTTGCCCGTATGAATTCCCATATCTAGATGTTATGGGGTCATCTTGACCCTGTTTTATGTCCCTGTCATTTGTCTCATCTATATCAGGTGGCACAGTAGGCACTCGCTTTCAGTTCCTTGTTTGCCCGTATGAATTCCCATATCTAGATTTTATGGGGTCATATTGGCCCTGTTTTATGTCCCTGCCATTTGTCTCACCTATATCAGGTGACACAGTTGGCACTTGCTTTCAGTTTGTTGTCCACCCGTATGAATTCACATATCTAGATGTTTTGGAGGCATCTTGGCCCTGTTTTATGTCCCTGTCATTTGTCTCACCTATATCAGGTGGCACAGTTGGCACTTGCTTTCAGTTCATTGTCCACCCATATGAATTTACATATTTAGATGTTTCAGGGACATCTTGGCCATGTTTTATGTCCCTGTTATTTGTCTCATCTTTATCAGGTGGCACAGTTGGCACTTGCTTTCAGTTTGATGTCCGCCCGCATGAACTCATATATGTAGATGTTTCTGAGCCATCTTAGCCCTGTTTTATGTCCCTGTCATTTGTTTCACCTATATCAGGTGGCACAGTTGGCACTTGCTTTCAGTTCCTTGTTTGCCCGTATGAATTCCCATATCTAGATGTTATGGGGTCATCTTGGCCCTGTTTTATGTCCCTGTCATTTGTCTCACCTATATCAGGTGGCACAGTAGGCACTAGCTTTCAGTTCCTTGTTTGCCCGTATGAATTCCCATATCTAGATTTTATGGGGTCATATTGGCCCTGTTTTATGTCCCTGTCATTTGTCTCACCTATATCAGGTGGCACAGTTGGTACTTGCTTTCAGTTCCTTGTCTGCCCGTATGAGTTAACATATTTAGATGTTTTGGGGCCATCTTGGCCCTGTTTTATGTCCCTGTCATTTGTCTCCCCTATATCAGGTTGCACAGTTGGCACTTGCTTTCAGTTCATTGTCCACCCATATGAATTCACATATTTAGATGTTTTGGGGCCATCTCTGCCCTGTTTTATGTCCCTGTCATTTGTCTCACTTATATGAGGTGGCACAGTTGGCACTTGCTTTCAGTTCCTTGTTTGCCCGTATGAATTCACATATCTAGATGTTTCGGGGTCATCTTGGCCCTGTTTTATGTCCCTGTCATTTGTCTCACCTATATCAGGTGGCACAGTTGGTACTTGCTTTCAGTTCCTTGTCTGCCCGTATGAGTTAACATATTTAGATGTTTTGGGGCCATCTTGGCCCTGTTTTATGTCACTGTCATTTGTCTCACCTATATCAGGTTGCACAGTTGGCACTTGCTTTCAGTTCATTGTCCACCCATATGAATTCACATATATAGATGTTTCAGGGCCATCTTGGCCATGTTTTATGTCCCTGTTATTTGTCTCATCTATATCAGGTGGCACAGTTGGCACTTGCTTTCAGTTTGTTGTCCACCCATATGAATTCCCATATCTAGATGTTATGGGGTCATCTTGGCCCTGTTTTATGTCCCTGTCATTTGTCTCACCTATATCAGGTGGCACAGTTGGTACTTGCTTTCAGTTTGTTGTCCGCCCGCATGAACTCATATATCTAGATGTTTTGGGGCCACCTTGGCCCTGTTTTATGTCCCTCGTCATTTGTCTCACCTATATCAGGTTGCACAGTTGGCACTTGCTTTCAGTTCATTGTCCACCCATATGAATTCACATATTTAGATGTTTCAGGACCATCTCGGCCATGTTTTATGTCCCTGTCATTTGTCTCATCTACATCAGGTGGCACAGTTTGCACATGCTTTCAGTTTGTTGTCTGCCCATATGAATTCCCATATCTAGATGTTATGGGGTCATATTAGCCTTGTTTTATGTCCCTGTCATTTGTCTCACCTATATCAGGTGGCACTGTTTGCACTTGCTTTCAGTTTGTTGTCTGCCCATATGAATTCCCATATCTAGATGTTATGGGGTCATATTAGCCCTGTTTTGTGTCCCTGTCATTTGTCTCACCTATATCAGGTGACACAGTTGGCACTTGCTTTCAGTTTGTTGTCCGCCTGTATGAATTCCCATATCTAGATGTTATGGGGTCATATTAGCCCTGTTTTATGTCCCTGTCATTTGTCTCACCTATATCAGGTGGCACAGTTGGCACTTGCTTTCAGTTCCTTGTTTGCCCGTATGAATTCCCATATCTAGATGAAATGGGGTCATCTTGGCCCTGTTTTATGTCCCTGTCATTTGTCTCACCTATATCAGGTGGCACAGTTGGCACTTGCTTTCAGTTCCTTGTTTGCCAGTATGAATTCCCATATCTAGATGTTTTGGGGCCATCTTGGCCCTGTTTTATGTCCCTGTCATTTGTCTCACCTATATCAGGTTGCATAGTCGGCACTTGCTTTCAGTTCATTGTCCACCCATATGAATTCACATATTTAGATGTTTCAAGGCCATCTTGGCCATGTTTTATGTCCCTGTTATTTGTCTCATCTACATCAGGTGGCACAGTTTGCACTTGCTTTCAGTTTGTTGTCTGCCCATATGAATTCTCATATCTAGATGTTTTGGGGCCATTTTGGCCCTGTTTTATGTCCCTGTCATTTGTCTCACCTATATCAGGTGGCACAGTTGGCACTTGCTTTCAGTTTGTTGTCTGCCCATATGAATTCACATATCTAGATGTTTCGGGGCCATATTGGCCCTGTTTTATGTCCCTGTCATTTGTCTCACCTATATCAGGTTGCACTGTTGGCACTTGCTTTAAGTTTGTTGTCCGCCTGATTGAATTCACATATCTAGATATTTTGGGGCTTTCTTTTCCCTGTTTTATGTCCCTGTCATTTGTCTCACCTATATCAGGTGACACAGTTGGCACTTGCTTTCAGTTTGTTGTCCACCCGTATGAATTCACATATCTAGATGTTTTGGGGGCATCTTGGCCCTGTTTTATGTCCCTGTCATTTGTCTCACCTATATCAGGTGGCACAGTTGGCACTTGCTTTCAGTTCATTGTCCACCCATATGAATTTACATATTTAGATGTTTCAGGGACATCTTGGCCATGTTTTATGTCCCTGTTATTTGTCTCATCTTTATCAGGTGGCACAGTTGGCACTTGCTTTCAGTTTGATGTCCGCCCGCATGAACTCATATATGTAGATGTTTCTGGGCCATCTTGGCCCTGTTTTATGTCCCTGTCATTTGTTTCACCTATATCAGGTGACACAGTTGGCACTTGCTTTCAGTTCCTTGTTTGCCCGTATGAATTCCCATATCTAGATGTTATGGGGTCGTCTTGGCCCTGTTTTATGTCCCTGTCATTTGTCTCACCTATATCAGGTGGCACTGTTGGCACTTGCTTTCAGTTCCTTGTTTGCATGTATGAATTCCCATATCTAGATTTTATGGGGTCATATTGGCCCTGTTTTATGTCCCTGTCATTTGTCTCACCTATATCAGGTGACACAGTTGGCACTTGCTTTCAGTTCCTTGTCTGCCCGTATGAATTCACATATTTAGATGTTTTGGGGCCATCTTGGCCCTGTTTTATGTCCCTGTCATTTGTCTCACCTATATCAGGTGGCACAGTTGGCACTTGCTTTCAGTTTGTTGTCCGCCCATATGAATTCACATATCTAGATGTTTCGAGGCCTTCTTGGCCCTGTTTTATGTCCCTGTCATTTGTCTCACCTATATCAGGTTGCACAGTTGGCACTTGCTTTCAGTTCATTGTCCACCCATATGAATTCACATATTCAGATGTTTCAGGGCCATCTTGGCCATGTTTTATGTCCCTGTTATTTGTCTCATCTATATCAGGTGGCACAGTTGGCACTTGCTTTCAGTTTGTTGTCAGCCCACATGAACTCATATATCTAGATGTTTCAGGGCCATTTTGTCCCTGTTTTATTTCCCCGTCATTTGTCTCACCTATATCAGGTTGCACAGTTGGCACTTGCTTTCAGTTCATTGTCCACCCATATGAATTTACATATTTAGATGTTTCGGGGCCATCTTGGCCATGTTTTATGTCCCTGTTATTTGTCTCATCTATATCAGGTGGCACAGTTGGCACTTGCTATCAGTTTGTTGTCCGCCCGCATGAACTCATATATCTAGATGTTTCGGGGCCATCTTGGCCCTGTTTTATGTCCCTGTCATTTGTCTCACCTATATCAGGTTGCATAGTTGGCACTTGCTTTCAGTTCATTGTCCACCTATATGAATTCACATATTTAGATGTTTCAGGGCTATCTTGGCCATGTTTTATGTCCCTGTTATTTGTCTCATCTACATCAGGTGGCACAGTTTGCACTTGCTTTCAGTTTGTTGTCTGCCCATGTGAATTCACATATCTAGATGTTTTGGGGCCATCTTGGCCCTGTTTTATGTCCCTGTCATTTGTCTCACCTATATCAGGTGGCACAGTTGGCACTTGCTTTCAGTTTGTTGTCTGCCCGTATGAATTCACATATCTAGATGTTTTGGGGACATCTTGGCCCTGTTTTATGTCCCTGTCATTTGTCTCACCAATATCAGGTGGCACTGTTGGTACTTGCTTTCAGTTTGTTGTCCGCCCATATGAATTCACAAATCTAGGTGTTTTGGGGCTTTATTTTCCCTGTTTTATGTCCCTGTCATTTGTCTCACCTATATCAGGTGACACAGTTGGCACTTGCTTTCAGTTTGTTGTCTGCTCGTATGAATTCACATATCTAGATGTTTCGGGGTCATCTTGGCCCTGTTTTATGTCCCTGTCATTTGTCTCACCTATATCAGGTGGCACAGTTGGCACTTGCTTTCAGTTCATTGTCCGCCCATATGAATTCACATATCTAGATGTTTCGGAGCCATCTTGGCCTTATTGTTTTATGTCCCTGTTATTTGTCTCACCTATATCAGGTGGCACAGCTGGCACTTGCTTTCAGCTTGTTGTCCGCCTATATGAATTCACATATCTAGATGTTTTGGGGCCATCTTGACCCTGTTTTATGTCCCTCATCATTTGTCTCACCTATATCAGGTTGCACAGTTGGCATTTCCTTTCAATTCATTGTCCACCCATATAAATTCACATATCTAGATGTTTGGGGCCATCTTGGCCCTGTTTCATGTCCCTGTCATTTGTCTCACCTATATCAGGTTGCACAGTTGGCACTTGCTTTCAATTCCTTGTCTGCCCGTATGAATTCACATATCTAGATGTTATGGGGTCATCTTGGCCCTGTTTTATGTCCCTATCATTTGTCTCACCTATATCAGGTGGCACAGTTGGCACTTGCTTTCAGTTTGTTGTCCGCCCATATGAATTCACATATCTAGATGTTTTGGGGCCATCTTGGCCCTGTTTTATGTCCCTGTCATTTGTCTCACCTATATCGGGTTGCAGTTAGCACTTCCTTTCAGTTCCTTGTCTGCCCGTATGAATTCACATATGTAGATGTTATGGGGTCATCTTGGCCCTGTTTTATGTCCCTGTCATTTGTCTCACCTATATCAGGTGGCACAGTTGACACTTTCTTTCAATTCCTTGTCTGCCCGTATGAATTCACATATCTAGATGTTTCGGGGCCATTTTGGCCCTGTTTTATGTCCCTGTCATTTGTCTCACCTATATCAGGTGGCACAGTTGGCACTTGCTTTCAGTTTGTTGTCCGCCGATATGAATTCACATATCTAGATGTTTTGGGGCCATCTTGGCCCTGTTTTATGTCCCTGTCATTTGTCTCACCTATATCAGGTTGCACAGTTGGCAATTGCTTTCAGTTTGTTGTCCACCCATATGAATTCACATATCTAGATGTTTCGGGGCTATCTTGGCCTTGTTTTATATCCCTGTCATTTGTCTCACCTATATCAGGTGGCACAGTTGGCACTTGCTTTCAGTTCATTGTCCACCCATATGAATTCACATATTTAGATGTTTCAGGGCCATCTTGGCCATGTTTTATGTCCCTGTTATTTGTCTCATCTATATCAGGTGGCACAGTTGGCACTTGCTTTCAGTTTGTTGTCCGCCCACATGAACTCATATATGTAGATGTTTCTTGGCCAACTTGGCGCTGTTTTATGTCCCTGTCATTTGTCTCACCTATATCAGGTTGCACAGTTGGCACTTGCTTTCAGTTCCTTGTTTGCCCGTATGAATTCCCATATCTAGATGTTATGGGGTCATCTTGGCCCTGTTTTATGTCCCTGTCATTTGTCTCACCTATATCAGGTGGCACAGTTGGCACTTGCTTTCAGTTCCTTGTCTGCCTGTATGAATTCACATATTTAGATGTTTTGGGGCCATCTTGGCCCTGTTTTATGTCCTTGTTATTTGTCTCATCTATATTAGGTTGCACAGTTGGCACTTGCCTTCAGTTTGTTGTCCGCCCGCATGAACTCATATATATAGATGTTTTGGGGCCATCTTGGCCCTGTTTTATGTCCCTGTCATTTGTCTCACCTATATTAGGTTGCACAGTTGGCACTTGCTTTCAGTTCATTGTCCACCCATATGAATTCACATATTTAGATGTTTCAGGGCCATCTTGGCCATGTTTTATGTCCCTGTTATTTGTCTCATCTATATCAGGTGGCACAGTTGGCACTTGCTTTCAGTTTGTTGTCCGCCCGCATGAACTCTTATATCTAGATGTTTCGGGGCCATCTTGGCCCTGTTTTATGTCCCTGTCATTTGTCTCACCAATATCAGGTTGCATAGTTGGCACTTGCTTTCAGTTCATTGTCCACCCATATGAATTCACATATTTAGATGTTTCAGGGCCATCTTGGCCATGTTTTATGTCCCTGTTATTTGTCTCATCTACATCAGGTGGCACAGTTAGCACTTGCTTTCAGTTTGTTGTCCGCCCATATGAATTCACATATCTGGATGTTTTGGGGCCATCTTGGCCCTGTTTTATGTCCCTGTCATTTGGCTCACCTATATCAGGTGGCACAGTTGGCACTTGCTTTCAGTTTGTTGTCTGCACATATGAATTCACATATCTAGATGTTTCGGGGCCATCTTGGCCCTGTTTTATGTCCCTGTCATTTGTCTCACCTATATCAGGTGGCACTGTTGGCACTTGCTTTCAGTTTGTTGTCCGCCCGTATGAATTCATATATCTAGATGTTTTGGGGCTTTATTTGCCCTGTTTTATGTCCCTGTTATTTGTCTCAACTATATCAGGTGGCACAGTTGGCACTTGCTTTCAGTT
Source organism: Panopea generosa (assembly GCA_029582155.1). NCBI lineage: Eukaryota > Metazoa > Mollusca > Bivalvia > Adapedonta > Hiatellidae > Panopea > Panopea generosa. The sequence goes on along the minus strand of CM055909.1, from coordinate 52,528,026 downwards.
CCTTGTCTGCCCGTATGAATTCACATATCTAGATGTTTTCGGGCCATCTTGGCCCTGTTTTATGTCCCTGTCATTTGTTTCACCTATATCAGGTGGCACAGTTGGCACTTGCTTTCAGTTTGTTGTCCGCCCGTATGAATTCACATATCTAGATGTTTGGGGCCATTTTGGCCCTGTTTTATGTCCTTGTCATTTGTCTCACCTATATCAGGTGGCACAGTTGGCACTTGCTTTCAGTTCATTGTCCACCCATATCAATTCACATATTTAGATGTTTCAGGGCCATCTTGGCCATGTTTTATGTCCTTGTCACTTGTCTCACCTATATCAGGTTGCACAGTTGGCACTTGCTTTCAGTTCATTGTCCACCCATATGAATTCACATATTTAGATGTTTTAGGGCCATCTTGGCCATGTTTTATGTCCCTGTTATTTGTCTCATCTATATCAGGTGGCACAGTTGGCACTTGCTTTCAGTTTGTTGTCCGCCCGCATGAACTCATATATCTAAATGTTTCGGGGCCATCTTGGGCCTGTTTTATGTCCCTGTCATTTGTACCATATATATCAGGTTGCATAGTTGGCACTTGCTTTCAGTTCATTGTCCACCCATATGAATTCACATATTTAGATGTTTCAGGGCCATCTTGGCCATGTTTTATGTCCCTGTTATTTGTCTCATCTACATCAGGTGGCACAGTTGGCACTTGCTTTCAGTTTGTTGTCCGCCCATATGAATTCACATATCTAGATGTTTTGGGGCCATCTTGGCCCTGTTTTATGTCCCTGTCATTTGTCTCACCTATATCAGGTTGCACAGTTGGCACTTGCTTTCAGTTTGTTGTCTGCCCGTATGAATTCACATATCTAGATGATTCGGGGCCATCTTGGCCCTGTTTTATGTCCCTGTCATTTGTCTCACCTATATCAGGTGGCACTGTTGGCACTCGCTTTCAGTTTGTTGTCCACCCATATGAATTCACATATCTAGATGTTTTCGGGCTTTCTTTGCACTGTTTTATGTCCCTGTTATTTGTCTCACCTATATCAGGTGGCACAGTTGACACTTGCTTTCAGTTTGTTGTCCGCCCGTATGAATTCACATATTTAGAAGTTTCGGGGCCATCTTGGCCCTGTTTTATGTCCCTGTCATTTGTCTCACCTATATCAGGTTGCAAAGTTGGCACTTGCTTTCAGGTCATTGTCCACCCATATGAATTCACATATTTAGATGTTTCAGGGCCATCTTGGCCCTGTTTTATGTCCCTGTTATTTGTCTCATCTATATCAGGTGGCACAGTTGGCACTTGCTTTCAGTTCATTATCCACCCATATGAATTCACATATCTAGATGTTTTGGGGCCATCTTGGCCTTCTTGTTTTATATCCCTGTTATTTGTCTCATCTATATCAGGTGGCACAGTTGGCACTAGCTTTCAGTTTGTTGTCCCCCCGCATGAACTCATATATCTAGATGTTTTGGGGCCATCTTGGCCATGTTTTATGTCCCTTTCATTTGTCTCACCTATATCAGGTGGCACAGCTGGCACCTGCTTTCAGTTTGTTGTCCGCCCATATGAATTCACATATCTAGATGTTTTGGGGCCATCTTGACCCTGTTTTATGTCCCTCGTCATTTGTCTCACCTATATCAGGTTGCACAGTTGGCACTTCCTTTCAGTTCATTGTCCACCCATATAAATTCACATATCTAGATGTTTTGGGGCCATCTTGGCCCTGTTTTGTGTCCCTGTCATTTGTCTCACCTATATCAGGTTGCAAAGTTGGCACTTGCTTTCAGTTCCTTGTCTGCCCGTATGAATTCACATATCTAGATGTTTCGGGGCCATCTTGGCCCTGTTTGATGTCCCTGTCATTTGTCTCACCTATATCAGGTGGCACAGTTGGCACTTGCTTTCAGTTTGTTGTCCACCCGTATGAATTCACATATTTAGATGTTTTGGGGCAATCTTGGCCCTGTCTTATGTCCCTGTCATTTGTCTCACCTATATCAGGTGGCACAGTTGGCACTTGCTTTCAGTTCCTTGTTTGCCTGTATGAATTTAGATATCTAGATGTTATGGGGTCATCTTGGCCCTGTTTTATGTCCCTGTCATTTGTCTCACCTATATCAGGTGGCACAGTTGGCACTTGCTTTCAGTTTGTTGTCTGCCTGTATGAATTCACATATTTAGATGTTTTGGGGCCGTCTTGGCCCTGTTTTATGTCCCTGTCATTTGTCTCACCTATATCAGGTTGCACAGTTGGCACTTGCTCTCAGTTCCTTGTCTGCCCGTATGAACTACATATCTAGACGTTATGGGGTCATTTTGGCCCTGTTTTATGTCCTTGTCATTTGTCTCACCTATATGAGGTTGCACAGTTGGCACTTGCTTTCAGTTTGTTGTCCGCCCGTATGAATTCACATATCTAGATGTTTTGGGGCCATTTTGGCCCTGTTTTATGTCCCTGTCATTTGTCTCACCTATATCTGGTTGCATAGTTGGCAGTTGCTTTCAGTTCATTGTCCACCTCTATGAATTCACATATTTAGATGTTTCAAGGCCATCTTGGCCATGTTTTATGTCCCTGTTATTTGTCTCATCTATATCAGGTGGCACAATTGGCACTTGCTTTCAGTTTGTTGTCCGCCCTCATGAATTCACATATCTAGATGTTTTGGGGCCATCTTGGCCCTGTTTTATGTCCCTGTCATTTGTCTCACCTTTATCAGGTGGCACAGTTGGCACTTGCTTTAAGTTTGTTGTCCCCCCGTATGAATTCACATATTTAGATGTTTCAAGGCCATCTTGGCCCTGTTTTATGTCCCTGTCATTTGTCTCATCTATATCAGATGGTACAGTTGGCACTTGCTTTCAGTTTGTTGTCCGCCCGCATGATCTCATATATCTAGATGTTTTGGGGCCATCTTAGCCTTTTCGTTTTATGTCCCTGTCATTTGTCTCACCGATATCAGGTGGCACAGTTGGCACTTGCTTTCAGTTTGTTGTCTGCCCGTAAGAATTCACATATCTAGATGTTTCAGTGCCATATTGGCCCTGTTTTATGTCCCTGTCATTTGTCTCACCTATATCAGGTGGCACAGTTTGCACTTGCTTTCAGTTCTTTGTTCGCCTGTATGAATTCACATATCTAGATGTGTCAGGGGCCATCCTGGCCTTCTCGTTTTATGTCCCTGTCATTTGTCTCACCTATATCAGGTGACACAGTTGGCAATTGCTTTCAGTTCCTTGTCTGCCCATATGACTTCACATATCTAGATGTTTCGGGGCCCTCTTAGCCCTGTTTTATGTCCCTGTCATTTGTCTCACCTCACCTATATCAGGTGGCACAGTTAGCATTTGCTTTCAGTTTGTTGTCCGCCCATATGAATTCACATATCTAGATGTTTTGGGGCCATCTTGACCCTGTTTTATGTCCCTCGTCATTTGTCTCACCTATATCAGGTTGCACAGTTGGCACTTCCTTTCAGTTCATTTTCCACCCATATAAATTCACATATCTAGATGTTTTGGGGCCATCTTGGCCCTGTTTTATGTCCCTGTCATTTGTCTCACCTATATCAGGTGGCACAGTTGGCACTTGCTTTCAGTTCCTTGTCTGCCCGTATGAATTCACATATCTAGATATTATGGGGTCATCTTGGCCCTGTTTTATGTCCCTGTCATTTGTCTCACCTATATCAGGTGGCACAGTTGGCACTTGCTTTCAGTTCCTTGTCTGCCTGTATGAATTCACATATTTAGATGTTTCGAGGCCATCTTGGCCATGTTTTATGTCTCTGTCATTTGTCTCACCTATATCAGGTGGCACAATTGGCACTTGCTTTCTGTTTGTTGTCCGCCCATATGAATTCACATATTTAGATTTTTTTTAGCCATCTTGGCCCTGTTTTATGTCCCTGTCATTTGTCTCACCTATATCAGGTGGGACAGTTGGCACTTGCTTTCAGTTTGTTGTCTGCCTGTATGAATTCACATATATAGATGTTTCAGTGCCATATTGGCCCTGTTTTATGTCCCTGTCATTTGTCTCACCTATATCAGGTGACACAGTTGGCACTTGCTTTCAGTTCCTTGTTTGCCCGTATGAATTCACATATCTAGATGTGTCGGTGGCCATCCTGGCCTTCTCGTTTTATGTCCCTCTCATTTGTCTCACCTATATCAGGTTGCACAGTAGGCACTTGCTTTCAGTTTGTTGTCCGCCCATATGAATTCACATATCTAGATGTTTCGGGGCCATTTTGGCCCTGTTTTATGTTCCTGTCATTTGTCTCACCTATATCAGGTTGCACAGTTGGCACTTGCTTTCAGTTCCTTGTTTGCCCGTATGAATTCAGATATCTAGATGTTATGGGGTCATCTTGGCCTTGTTTTATGTCCCTGTCATTTGTCTCACCTATATCAGGTTGCACAGTTGGCACTTGCTTTCAATTTGTTGTCTGCCCATATGAATTCACATATCTAGATGTTTTGGGACCATCTTGGCCCTGTTTTATGTCCCTATCATTTGTCTCACCTATATCAGGTTGCACAGTTGGCACTTGCTTTCAATTTGTTGTCTGCCCATATGAATTCACATGTCTAGATGTTTTGGGGCCATCTTTGCCCTGTTTTATGTCCCTGTCATTTGTCTCACCTATATCAGGTGGCACACTTGGCACTTGCTTTCAGTTTGTTGTCCGCCCATATGAATTCACATATCTAGATGTTTTGGGGCCACCTTGGCCCTGTTTACTGTCCCTGTCATTTGTCTTACCTATATCAGGTTGCACAGTTGGCACTTGCTTTCAATTTGTTGTCTGCCCATATGAATTCACATATCTAGATGTTATGGGGTCATCTTGACCCTGTTTTATGTCCCTGTCATTTGTCTCACCTATATCAGGTGGCACAGATGGCACTTGCTTTCAATTTGTTGTCTGCCCATATGAATTCACATATCTAGATGTTATGGGGTCATCTTGGCCCTGTTTTATGTCCCTGTCATTTGTCTCACCTATATCAGGTTGCACAGTTGGCACTTGCTTTCAGTTTGTTGTCTGCCCATATGAATTCACATATCTAGATGTTATGGGGTCATCTTGGCCCTGTTTTATGTCCCTGTCATTTGTCTCACGTATATCAGGTGGCACAGTTGGCACTTGCTTTCAATTTGTTGACCGCCCATATGAATTCACATATCTAGATGTTTTGGGGCCACCTTGGCCCTGTTTTGTGTCCCTGTCATTTGTCTCACCTATATCAGGTTGCACAGTTGGCACTTGCTTTCAGTTTGTTGTCTGCCCATATGAATTCACATATTTAGATGTTATGGGGTCATCTTGACCCTGTTTTATGTCCCTGTCATTTGTCTCATCTATATCAGGTTGCACAGTTGGCACTTGCTTTCAATTTGTTGTCTTCCCATATGAATTTACATATCTAGATGTTTTGGGGTCATCTCTGCCCTGTTTTATTTCCCTGTCATTTGTCTCACCTATATCGGGTGGCACAGTTGGCACTTGCTTTCAGTTTGTTGTCCGCTCATATGAATTCCCATATCTAGATGTTTCGGGCCATCTTGGCCCTGTTTTATGTCCTTGTCATTTGTCTCACATATATCAGGTGACACAGTTGGCACTTGCTTTCAGTTTGTTGTCCGCCCGTATGAATTCACATATCTAGATGTTTCGGAGCCATCTTGGCCCTGTTTTATGTCCTTGTCATTTTTCTCACATATATCAGGTGACACAGTTGGCACTTGCTTTCAGTTAGTTGTCCACCCGTATGAATTCCCATAACTAGATGTTTCGGAGCCATCTTGGCCCTGTTTTATGTCCCTGTCATTTCAGGAATGGTGAATGGGCATTAAGTGTATAGATATAAAATACATGTCAAGTCTAATATTTGTTTACACCTGAAATTTTACAGGAGTTACGACCCCTTTGAAAAAGTTATTAACATATATCGGTGGCATTCATGTCCTTTGGACACATTTCTAGTTTTGGATTGCATTCAATAATTTGTAAAGCCGATATTGAGTGCATTAAATTCCCCTCAGATAATTTTCCCTTGATATTTTGTATGTCAATGCGCACTATTCTTGTTTTCTTACCACCCATTATGCTGCAGAAGTCTCAGGTCTCCACACATTCATGCTAATTTTATTGCCTGTCATTTGCAGAAAGTCTCATAAAAACAGGATTTAGTTACCATGGCGGAGCTTCCCACAAAATTGACTGACATTAAAACCAACCTTAATCCTACATTAGACCATAAAAGCTAATGCCTTTCATAAGACATGAAAATACAAAGTAGCTTCTGGTAGGATTACCATACCAAATGTAGTGCTGATTTTTTGTCTCCATCTTAAAAGAAAAATATACGTTAGACTGGCAGAACAAAGAGTGTCTGTAAATGTACTGTCACTTTGATGATAAAATTGGAACAAAATGTGTTTACTTGGTGTTAATATTTTATTTTGTGTAGAATTACTGTTGATTAGTTAAAATCTTGATTCATTTCTTGATTATATCAATTCAGTCATTTTATGGTGAGTTATGCCTCTAAAATGTGTAAAATAAAAGCATTTTTCCCCTGATTAATGTGCTTTGGGTATGGCTTATATGTATGGACTGAGCACGTCTATTTAAGCCCAAAATATGCAATTTTCATAATTTTCAAAACAGAAATTTTATGGTGCATAGACAAGACTTTACTTCCCCTTGTTATGCAGGGTAATTGACCTATCAAATATTGGTTTTATAATAACAAAGAATTTATTCAGGTAACAGTTGATCTTTGTCTTTTTAGCTTGTCTTTTTGAAAAAAATGAAGAGCTATTGTCATGACCCTAGCAGTGGCAGCGGCTTCCGGTCAAAGTTTTATGTTTAGCTCAGCTTTTTTCTCTATTTCAGAACAAACTGCACATGTTATAGTGACTAAACACACATTCATATCATGTTATACAATGCATATAGCTAGATTTCCATACTTTGGGCTCTAAATCATTAAGTTAAAGTTTTGTATCCCCCCCTCTTAAAAATTTTTTGGGTAGCATATAGTAATCGCAGTGTCCGTTCGGGCAAACAAATGGGTAGTTAAGTGTCTAGGGTTTAGGGTTAGTAATTTTTATGGACAGCTGAAAAGCAGTTAAAAAATAATTACATGGCTGTTTTCTAGCCACTTAAAAAACAGCATTTAAGTGGCTTTTTTTTCTCTTACGTGGCTAAAATTATCTAAAATTTAGCCACACAAGTAATAAGATTGACGCAAAGAAGCCACTTAAATACCCATTCGTGAGAACGTCCATCCGTCCATCTTTCTGTTCTTCCATCCAGTATTTTGTTTTTGGCCTGTAAATTTGTCATGCATAGATGGATTTTGTTGATACTTGCTACAAATGATCAACATAACAGGACGACGTGTCGCGAGTAAGACCCTAAACTGTACCTCAAAGGTTAAGGTCACAATTTCAGTTTGTTTCACAACACATTCAGTTTGTGTGAGATTTCGTTTCCGGCCTGTAACTTTGTCATGCATAGATGGATTTTATTGATACTTGCTACAAATGATCAACATAACATGATGACATGTCGTGAGTAAGACCAACACCTGTAGCTCAAAGGTTAAGGTCTCAATTTCAGTTTGTTTGACAACATTTTGAGTTTGTGTAAGATTTCGTGTCCGGCCTGTAACTTGTTATGCATAGATGGATTTTGTTGATACTTGCTACAAATGATCAACATAACATGACAACATGTCACGAGTAAGACCCACACCTGTACCTCAAAGGTCAAGGTCATAATTTCAGTTTGTTTGACAACACTTTGAGTTTGTGTGAGATTTCGTGTTTCACCTGCATTTAACTGTTGAAATACCCAGACCATTACATCAGATGTCGAGGTCAAGGTTACACAAAGGTCAAGGTCATGATTTAATGTAAAAAACAACAACATGAAATTGCATGTCTAGTCCGAAACATTAGTCCATTACTCTTGATATTCATGGATACACCGCTACCTATTATGTCATATATTGTTATTTTTCACAGACCATTCAGGGAGCATGTGACACTTAACAGTGACATTTCTTGTTTGTTTAGCTCTAGTTGGATTATTTTTTAATCTTTTTTCTTTGTCAGTATTATAATATTAGGTATAGAATCTGTAAACTCATCACCATCATGTTCAAAATTGTTCTTTGAGCATTAAAACCGTAGGATAAAGTTTTTGTTTAGCTTGGGTTTGAATTTTTAATTATTTTTTATATTGGCCTTTAACTCTCAATATTGTGTCTAAAATAAACATTACAAATACAAAGAGATATATAAAACTTACATATTTATGAATGTAAGGTATATATTATACATGGCCGCTGTATTATATGTTTTCAGAAATCAATCATTTGATTTGTTTACCTTTTTATTTTGAACAATTTGTCTTTGGTATATCGATCAACCATCGTAAACCGTGACGGTGTAAATAATTGTGTATAAACATATAGTTTACCACTGATGTGAACACTAACGTTCAGGTAATAGTCAAACTTTTTTAAAGGATTTATTTACTAGTATATAATTGCTGTATAAGGGTAAGGTTGCCAATGGGTTACGGAAAAATAGCAACAACTCAATAAAACAAGGTCAGATCTCTGGCATAACAGTTCAGTTGTGTGCACACATTACATTAGTCCTTTTGTTACGATGTATTCTACCCTTGCTACATTTTGATGTAAAACGAACCGAAAGAAATACTACTGTGTCAAAACCTAGTTTGTTCTCTGCCTCTCTGCTTATTGACTTGCTGTCCGTCTTCCAAATAGAACTATACCAAATACATAATATTACAAGTCAGTTCTTCATTTATTATTTGTGGCAGTTGCCTGTGCATATGTAGTAAAATTTTATTTCAACTACCAGGTGTGTGCATGGATATCTTTGGAAATGCAAAACTATGTTCAGAATGTTTACAGAGATAAATAAATGTAAATATTGCTATTACTTTTTTGAGACCCGCAATTAAACTATTGTCATTATATTGATTGGTGTTGATTTAATAACTTTAAGGTAAATTAAGGCATTGGATCGGTATAAAAGCACTATTTTATAGGCATAACATATACAAAAAGTCTCCATTTGCAACTTTTATGCTGTAAACGTTTACATCACTTACCTTGACCTACTTAATGGATTTAGTTAATACTTGTGTTATCCAGTTAAAATTTTATGTTTAGCTCATTTTAAGCTTTACTGGCCAAAGGCCACCACAGTTTATGTCATGGTAAATTTTCTGTCGTTCGTTGTCCGTTTGTCTGTTAACCTTTTTCTTGTAGATGCTATAGCACCTAAATTTTTGATTGAAGCTTAACCAAACTTGCACAACAGTTATATAACCATAAAATCTCGGACGAGTGCTTAAACCGGCATCATTTGACCACAAAAGCCCCCACCACAGGGCATATAAGCGCACTAAAAGTAAAACTTTAAAAAACATTTTCTCTGAAAGGTCAAGGCCTAGACCTTAGATATTTTACATGTAGCATTGCATGGGGATCCCCTAAAAGATTTGTTGAAGTCAGGTCCCTTGGGTCAAATTTAGGGCCGCCTCAGGGGTCACTGTTATACATAGAGTAATATAGGGAAAATGTTGTAGACGCAATAGTACCTTCATTTTTCATTGAATCTTAACCAAACTTGCACAGCAATTATATAACCATAAGATCTCAGACGCTTTGTTGAACCAGCGTCATTTGACCACAAATGCCCCCGCCACAGGGCTAATAAGCACATTTAAGCGAAATTTAAAAACATTTTCTTTGTCAAGGCGTAGATTTTAGATATTTTACAGGTAGCATTGCATGGAGGTCCTGTAAAAGATCTGTTGAAGTCGGGTCCCTGGGGTAAAATTTCAGGCCACCACAGGGGTCATTGTTTTACATAGAGTTATATAGGGAAAATGTTGTAAATGCGATAGCGCTTTCATTTTTCATTGAATCTGAACCAAACTTGCACAGCAGTTATATAACCACAAGATCAAGTTTTTGAACCAGCATTATTTGACTACAAATGACAAGATCTCGGACGAGTTCTTGAACCAGCGTGATTCAACCACAAATGCTCCCGCCATAGATAGGACTTATAAGCTGGATTTAAATGAAACTTTAAAAAAACATTTTCTCTGAAAGTTCAAGTCCTAGACCTGAGATATTTTACATGTAGCATTGCATGGAAGCCCCCTAAAAGGTTTGTTCAAGTCGGGTCCCTGGGGTCAATTTTGGGGTTTGCACAGGGGTTACTGTTTTACATAGAGTTATAAGGGGAAATGTTGTAGGTGTGACAGCACCTTCATATTTCTTTGAATCTTAACCAAACTTCCACAGCAGTTACATAACTACAAGATCTCGGACAAGTTCTTAAACCAGCATGATTTGATCACATGCCCCGCCACAGGGATTATAAGCACATATTAAACGAAACTTTTAAAAACATTTTCTCTGAAAGTTCAAAGCCTAAGACCTTAGATATTTTACATGTAGCAATGCATGGAGGTCCCCTAAAAGATTTGTTGAAGTCTGGTCCCTTTGGTTGAAATTTGAGGCCGCCACAGGGGTCACTGTTTTACATAGATTTATATAGGGAAAATGTTGTAGACGCTATAGCACCATAATTTTTCATCGAATCTTAATTGCACAACAGTTATATAACCATTAGATCTCTGAAGAGTTCTTGAACCAGATTGATCGGGCCACAAATTCCCCCTTCCACAGGCTTATAAGTAAGTTTTAGATAAAATTTTAAACAATTAACCAATAAATTCTAGTTTTACATATATTTTGTCCTAAAGCTGTTAAGCTGCTAGAAGTTAATAGTCAAGATTTTCTTATCAAATGTAATCAACATAATATAATCAAACAAACTATAACAATCAAACAAGTCCTGGAAATGAGTAATTATGTCATTCTCATGTCAACACATGTCATCTCAAAATCAAATGATTATATCAACATCTTGAGGCTTTTCTCCAAAACAATAATTCTTGGATTTTATAACTGATTGACTAAGATTTTAAAATTTGATATTACATAGAATTGAAAATTTTAATACTTTCTCTTATTAATTAAAATACAGTTGTTATCAACACCTCAAGGGTTTCGTGTTACACCATGGCTTGTATAATGATTACTATAATGACACTTGTTACACCACGGCTTGTATAATGATTACTATAATGAAACTTGTAAATACTGCATATTAACAAAATTCTCACCTATTAACAAAGCTCTACAAACAATCATATACATACAACATTTTACAATAAACATCAGTAAAAAATTTAGCTTTTACCTTTTTAATTGAAATTTATTATTTTATTTATTTCGATTATTTGATAACAGCAATAAAATTATAACAGTAATTTTATGCCTGTTACAGTACTCTTTCATTTGATTTTCACCAAACTTACACAGAAGTTATATAAGCATAATATCTTGGGATAAGGTTTTGAACTGGCTAAATCAGTATATTAATGTCGGAGCTTGTGTGCACTCTTGCACCCACATTTTTCATTTCATTCTCACCAAACTTACACAGTAGTTATATAACCATAAAATTTTGGATAAGTTCTTGAGCTGGCCAAATTGGGTTATAAATGTCTGAGTTATGGCCAATGGATTGTCAAAAATTACATTATTTGAACTTGTGTGCATTCTTAGTAAGTACTTGCAACTTTCACTAATGTAAACCATACTTATGTAGTAGTTATATAACCATAATATCTTGGACAAGTTCTTGAACTGGTCAAACATTGTCACATTTATGACCTTTGAGCTGGGACTTATTAGCTCAATTGGTTACACGTCTGACTATCAATCCAGGGGTCGTGAGTTCGAATCCCCCGCCCGGCAACAGTCTCCGTGATGATTGATATATGACATTGTGTCTCATTAATTATCATTCTTTGCTCACCGCTGATTCAAGTGGGAAAGTAATCAGTTACTTGCAGAGATGGGGTGTGCTCGAATACTGGTTAATCCCAGGAAACAGTGGGTAGGTTAACTGGTTGTCTGTTAGCTTTTGATGGCATAAAAATGACGCTAAATATTCAATCAATCAATCAATCAATTACCTTTGAATCATCAAAAATGTGTTTTTTTGATGTTGTGTACACTCTAGCATGTGCAGTTTTTATTTGATCCTCATTAACAGTAGTTATCTAACTATAATATCTAGGACATGGTTATAAACTGGCCAAATCAGATAGTGTTGGAGTTACGGCCCTTGAATCGCCAAAATATTTAATATTCAACAAACTTACTCAGTTATTATGTAACCATAATATATAAACAAGTTCTTGAACTGGCCAATTGGATAAATATTGTCAGAGTTATGAGTTATGGCCTTTGAATTGTCAAAAAATATGTATATTTGATGTTGTTAATAGTTTTTGAACTGTTTAAATTTGATAATAAATGTTGGGTGTTATTGTCCTTTTTCAACAAAAATTGCATTATATGAATTTATGTACACTCTAGCAACTGCAAAAATTTGGCTTTGTCTCCTCTTCCACAGATGAGCGATTTAGGACCAATGTGGTCCTCTTGTTACAAAGGGGATTACTATGGGATTCTCACCTGTTTAGCTCTACTGGCCAAAGGCTAGAAGTGCTTATGCGATGGTGCGTTGTCTGTCGTCCGTTGTCTGTCGACTGTCGTCTGCCGTCTGTCGTCTGTTAGCAGCACTTTCTCTGAAACCACTAGGCCAATTAAACTGAAACTTCACATGGGTGTTTCTATTGCATAGGAGACTATACAGAAGATTTTTTTAAAAATAGTCCAAAACTTAAAAAATCTTCTTCTCATGAACAGCCCAACAGATTTTTAAAATGTTTATGTAGTAATGATGACCAACTATAGTTCTGTTAGATTTGTTCAAATGGTGTCTGTAGGGTTAAAAATGACCCTGCCCCGACAGTTCAATTAGGGGACACAGTCACGTCAATATAATATTTTTTTTTAAAATGGAAATAATTTTGCCTATATCTTCACTAAAGCATTGTTAGGTAAATGAGGTTAAGATTTGTAAAAATGACTGGGTTTCTCTTGGAAATTTATAAACAAAGTTATGAAACTTTTCGGTTATGGTAATTCTATTATATCATGGGTTGAAGTCCTATATAAAAATGCTACGTTAGCAGTTACTCAAGGAGGCAATATTTCATCTTTTTTTAACATAGGAAGAGGTTGTCGTCAAGGCGACCCTTTATCTCCCTATATTTTTATTCTATGCTCTGAAATACTAGCTATTAAAATAAGAAAAAATAAAAACATTAAAGGAATTAAAATTAACAATACCGAATTTAAGATTTCTCAATATGCAGATGACACGTCCACAATTCTTGATGGATACGAATCATCTCTAAACGAAACACTGAATGAGCTCACACATTTTGCAAATATCTCGGGGTTATGCGTTAATTTTGATAAAACACAGGTTGTATGGATTGGAGTTAAGAAATACAGTAGTCAGACAATCAAAACAAAATGGAAACTAAATTGGGGAAAAAACGAGTTTAAACTATTAGGAATAAATTTTCATGTTGATCTAGACAAAATGAGTAATATTAATTATAAAGAAAAAATAAATATTATAAAATCTAAAATTAAACAATGGTCAAGAAGATATCTGACTCCATTAGGAAAAATCACTGTTATAAAAAGTTTGCTATTGCCTATTTTGAATCATATATTTGTAGCATTACCAAATCCTTATGAAAATGTAATCAAAGAAATAAATTCAATTTTTTACGATTTCATATGGGGTGGGACAGCCAAAATAAAACAAAAAGTTATCACCAAACAATACATTGAAGGGGGATTAAAAATGATCAACATTGAAGCATTTATTTTAGCACTTAAGGCAACATGGATTAGGAGACTACTACGTATGGGGGGAACCTGGAGTGGAATAATAAAACAAGAAATTAGTTTATCAAATCTTAGCAATTTTGGAAATGCTTACACAGCAAAAAAGATAAATAAAATTAGCAATACATTCTGGCGAGATGTTCTTAAATCACACAATAGCATAATTCAATTAAAAAAAATTACAACCTTAGAACATCTACTTCAGACACCAATATTTCAAAATAATAATTTGCTAGTAGGTGGAAAACCCATAATAAATAAGCTATGGAATGAAAAGGGTATATATTTTATTAATGATATCATGTCAGAAAAAGGGGAGCTTTTGACAGAAAATGAATTTAAAACAATATACAACATAAAAAACAACTATCTACAGTTCCATGGAATAATACAAGCAATAAAAAAATTAGCAAAGAAATATGGCATAACCATCAACAATAAAAAGATGCCAAATCCACTTTTACCCACCAATATAAATGTATACTTTAAATCTATAAAAGGATGCCAACATTTTTACAATATTTTAAATAATAATGATGAAGTACCCACTTCAAAATTTAAATGGGAGCAAATCTATAATATCTCTGAGGAAACGTGGAAAGACATATTCTTATCACCTTTCAAATATAACTATAGCTCAATTTTACAATGGTTTCAAGTCAGGATCAACCATAGAATTTTACCAACAAAGAAATATTTAAAAATAATTAGGGGCTGTCCCAAGCTCACTATGTTCTTATTGTAATCAAGAGGAAAGCATTATTCATTTATTCTGGACATGTCCTTCAACAAGATCATTTCTTCAAAAAATACAAACATGGTTTATAAGGAACAGTATAACTTTACCATTTATAGAAGAATTATTTATATTTAATATAGGAGAACATTATATAATGGCTGATATGCAGATCATATTAGAGATTAAATACTATATATTCTCAGCCAAAAAATTGACTTCTCCATTATCTATAACTGCACTTCACAACAGACTTAAACATTCCTTTAGGGCAAACAAATATATAGCAGTTAAAAATAATACCATAAAAACCTTTGAAAAAAAATGGAATAAATTCAAAACTTTACTTCAAGATTAATTTGATAAATACTGGTTTTAATTTCCTTCCATACAACTTGTGTTTTATCCAGGTTCTGGTAAAAAAATGTTTAAAATGTTAATATAGACACAATTAATAAGTAAGAAATGTTTTATTAAAACAAATGAAACAAGTAAGTAGACCCTGAAAATAACACCAACCATAATAACATATTATTTTTATTATTATTTCTGTATCGTAAGTAACTGTGCACACAGAGTTGTTCTTTTTTATTCTCTATTGTGAGGTCCATTATTTAAACTAAATGCAAAAAACATAAGATTGACAGCTGAAAAATGAGTGAAAGAGTATGATTGAGATAGTGTTTTCATGGAAATACGGAATACTTGTATTGATATTGCTCAGATTTGTTTATTCTCGCTCAAACATATAATTATCCATGTTGTTAATTGGAAAATAAATGGGCCACTACAGTGTAGAATGGCTGAAAAAAAAAATGACTGGGTTCCTATGTCTTAAGGGGTCAGGAGGGGCCCCAAAAGGGTACAAATTCGGAATTAGTAAAATTGTTTTCTTAAGAACCGGTATGTCAGATTTGTACATATTTGATATTAATTATCCCTAAGTGTAGGGGTTTCATTGCAGATAAGAATTTAGGGGCTAAAATATATAGGGGCCCTATAAAGGGACTTAGAATTTTACATAGGGATACTGTGGGAAAACAGAAAATTCTCTTCTTTTTTTTCATATATTCTGAAACCACTAGGCCAATTAAACTGAAACTTCACATGAATGTTTCTATTGCATAGGAGACTATACAAAAGATTTTTTTTTTTTCTATCTAAAATTCAAGATGGCCACTGTTACTAAAAATAGTCCAAAACTTAAAAAATCTTCTTCTCATGAACGGTCCAACAGATTTTCAAAATGTTTATGTAGTAATGATGACCAACTATAGTTTTGTTAGATTTGTTCAAATGGTGTCCCTAGAGTTAAAAATAACCCTGCCCCGATGTTTCTATTGCATAGTAGAATTTCAAAAAGGGCTATGGCCACTATGAGTCAGTAGAGCGTCCTCAGGCCCTCTTGGGCCTGTTATCTTTCGTTATTGTTTCTGTTCAATAAGTTAATATGTTCAGTTTTAATAATTTAATAAAAAGTAAAAAAAAAAAAGAAGTTAAAAATAGTATTAAAGTAAATATTTAACATAAAATTAGTGGAAAAATTTCAGTGAGTTAAATGTTTCATATTTTCATTTGATGGGTGCACAAAAAACTTAGTTCAATGTCTGGAGACAAGGTCCTCCATGGTCATTTGATCAGCCATTCCAAGGTAACTTTTCTGACCTGCCTTGATTTAACTGTTGAAATACCCAGACCATTACATCAGATGTCAAGGTCAACACAAAGGTCAAGGTCATGCTTTAATGTGAAAAACATAAAATTGCATGTCTAGTCTGAAACATCAGTCCATTACTCTTTATATTCATGGATACATCTCTACCTATTATAACATAATTATATTGTTATTTTTCAACGACCATTTGGGGGGCATGTGACACTTACTTATTTTTTATATATATTTTTTAAAGTGACATTTTTTGTTTAAAAAATAAAAATGGTAATATATATATTACCTAATATTGTTTAAAAGGTGTTAAACCCTCATTAAAAAATAAATCTCGAGATGGAGGATCTACATGAAGCTTTGCATGTTAATTCAGGATGTTTGATTTTCATCGAAACAAATTTTGCTGGTTACGTTTTTGTGGATTTAAGTGACTTATGCCATGGAAGAACTGTTTAAGTTAAAGTCTTGTTTGTTTGAGTATTTAGCGTTATTTTTATGCCATGAACAGAGAAAAGAGGACCAGTTAACCTAACCACTGTTTTTTGGTGTCTTGGAAGTTAACAAGTAGTCGAGCCAGCTCTGCAAGTATTTGATAACTTTCCCACTTGAATCAGCAAAAAGGATGAATGACATTGAAACGCAATGTTGTATATCAATCATGATGGAGACTGTCTGGGCGGAGATTTAAACTTTGGATTGATAGTGAGATGCACTTCCATTTTAGCTTATTGGTCCTGGCCTTAGGCTAAGGAACTTATATAATACCAAGTGGACCTTGTACAATCTTTGTCATGTTCTTAAGTGCTTAGCAATATCAAAAAAACATATTGGTAATTTTATTATGATTTTGAACATTGCATCTATTGAAAATATAACATATTTTTGCGTTCATTATAAGGGTCACAAAATACATGCACAATGCACACTCATACTGAAAAAATAATATCAACAAAGTGAATAAATTGACAAGTTGAAGCTCAATTTGAATTTTTTTAATGACAGCTCTGCATGCACTGTTATTCCCAAATGCAAGATATTCTATGTGTTTCACCATTTTCCATTTTAAAATGCCTCAAGCACAATTCTTACATTTTAATTTTCTAACTCGTGTGAACACTTCACTCATACACTGATATTGCAGTGTGCCATCTTGAGAGGGTGATGGCACTTGTAAAAATATATTTTAATATGCCTGTGCTTCTTTATATACAAAACTGAATGCTGCAGATGATCGATGTAAAACAGTGATGCACATAATCCACTTTGTTTTTTGGTGCTATTGCAGGTCACCAGTCCCAAAACTGGGCAGATTTTCTAGCTGCCCCGTCACTAGTCCCAAAACTAGGCAGTTTTTCTAGCTGTCCCATCACCTGTCCTAATAAAACTGGGCAGTGTTTTTAGCTGCCCTGTCACCAGTCTAAAAACTGGGCAGTTCTTCTTGCTGCCCCATCACCAGTCCCAAAACTGGGCAGTTTTTCTAGTTGCCCGATCACCAGTCCTGTTCAAACTGGGCAGTTTTTCTAACTGCACCATCACTAGTCCTAAATCTGGGCAGTTTTTATAGCTTCCCCATCACCAGTCCTAAAACTGGACAGTTTTGATTGTAAGTGATAATATTTAACATAATTCTCACAATGGTATCAGGAGAAGACAATTTTTTTTTCTAGTTTAATTTAAATAATCAAAAGAAAGACTGCTTTGTTTTGGTCTTCTGATGCAGTGGTCTAAGGTGCTATCTCAAGATCACTAACCTCTCACTTATGAGGTCATAGGTTCGGTCCTGCTAAATCCAAAAACTTTATGTGAGTAGTTTGCTAGTTACTTGCAGAAAGACTTCAGTTCTATTCATATTTGGATCAAGTCAAAAGTAATTCTGACCAGTAGCTTGTATTCCCTTCCTTACAGTTCCCAATAATAACTACAGCCATGAATATAGTGGATCAAACCAAGAGTAATGCTTACTAGTAGAGTTGTCTAGTATCGATGTCACTTATTCAGGTGGGTTATCTGTCATCATTGTCCGTTGTCTAGCATTGGCATCACTTATTCAGGTGGGTTATCTGTCATCATTGTCCGTTGTCTAGCATTGGCATCACTTATTCAGGTGGGTTATCTGTCATCATTGTCTGTTGTTTAGCATTGATGTCACTTATTCAGG
Source organism: Panopea generosa (assembly GCA_029582155.1). Taxonomy (NCBI): domain Eukaryota; kingdom Metazoa; phylum Mollusca; class Bivalvia; order Adapedonta; family Hiatellidae; genus Panopea; species Panopea generosa. Next base: position 52,509,535 of record CM055909.1, on the reverse strand, counting down.
TGGGTTATCTGTCATCATTGTCTGTTGTTTAGCATTGATGTCACTTATTCAGGTGGGTTATCTGTCATCATTGTCTGTTGTTTAGCATTGATGTCACTTATTCAGGTGGGTTATCTGTCATCATTGTCTGTTGTTTAGCATTGATGTCACTTATTCAGGTGGGTTATCTGTCATCATTGTCTGTTGTTTAGCATTGATGTCACTTATTCAGGTGGGTTATCTGTCATCATTGTCTGTTGTTTAGCACTGATGTCACTTATTCAGGTGGGTTATCTGTCATCATTGTCTGTTGTTTAGCATTGATGTCACTTATTCTGGTGGGTTATCTGTCATCATTGTCTGTTATCTAGCACTGATGTCACTTATTCATCATTCCTTTTAAACAGCTTTATTTTATCTAAACCCAGTTAACCAATGATCATTAAACTTTGGTCACATTTTTACTTCCAAAGATAGAAATCCTTTTATAGAAATTCAACAATTTAAAAGATTTAATAAAATTCTCTTGCCTTTCTAACAGGGAGAGATGGAGAACTAATACCTAGCCTGTTTAGGTGTGTTTTGCCATATTTGTAATTTTAATCAAGTTTCAAATTAAATGTAAATTGCAATATTTCATTATTTTATATTCACTTTGTATTGTAATAGGTTATTTGTGGAATAAACAATTTATTGGTGATAAGCTATATGAGACAAAATATAGTTTTGTTATTTTTGCTTTCCTTTTACGCTATCTTAGGTGTTGTCTTCAGATCACTTGTCCATCCAAACTGTAGTTACGGGTGCGAGTCCAGGGTTGGTAGTCACCAACCATTCTTAAGAATATTCTTAGACTTGAACTCAAGAATGAATTTTGAAAAACACACTTAGAGACTATTGTTTGAGGTCAAAATTTGCAGGCATATTGAGACATCTAATATATAGTCAAAGAAACTCTCAAAATAAGTCTATCTGTCATGGGAAACTAGATATCTAAGGTTGAAATATGGATTTTCAAGCTCAAGTCTAAGAATATTCTCAAGAACGGTTAGTGAATCCAACCCCTGGTCGTTAAAAAAACCCCGCACAAACTAACTTAATTGAGAAAATTTTGCTAGTTACTTGTTCTCAGACTCATTCTGAGGTCACCATTCACCAAGAAATAAAACCGGATGCTGCATATAACCCAGGAAGGACATTATAGATTAACTGCTAGATTCTTGTTCAAACTTTTCTTGAAAAGGGTGAGGAGGGTGAGGGAGGATTTTTTTTTTTTTTTAGATAAAAAAGGTGTGGCATGAAAATTAGGGGGCAGGCGTGGATGATAATCTAGCAGTTATTTTATTATGGCTTTAAAATTGAAACTCACATAGTTCATAAATTAATTTTAGGAATAAAATCATACACTTACTTCAAACAAAAAGATAACAAACACTTTCTAGTTTCATTATTCATTTTACCATCAGTAAATCAGGATTTGGTTCAATAACTATAATAATCATTTGATCATGAGGAAGAAATAATGATTTGGTTCATAACTATAATCTTCATTTGATCATGAGAAGACATCATGATTTGGTTCATAACTATAATCTTCATTTTGATCATGAGGAAGACATCATGATTTGAGTTCATAACTATAATCTTCATTTGATCATGAGGAAGACATCATTATTTGGTTCATAACTATAACTCTTCTTTTGATCTTGAGGAAGAAATCATGATTTGGTTCATAACTATGATCTTCATTTGATCATGAGGAAGAAATCATTATTTGGTTCATAACTATAATCTTCATTTGAGTGTAAGGAAGAAATAATGATTTGGTTCATAACTATAATCTTCATTAATTTTGATCTTGAGGAAGAAATAATGATTTGATTCATAACTATAATCTTCATTTGATCTTGAGGAAGAAATCATGATTTGGGTTCATAACTATAATCTTTATTTGATCTTGAGGAAGAAATCAGGATTTGGTTCATAATTATAATCTTCATTTGATCTTGAGGAAGAAATCATTATTTAGTTCATAACTATAATCTTCATTTGAGCGTAAGGAAAAAATAATGATTTGGTTCATAACTATAATCTTCATTTGATCTTGAGGAAGAAATAATGATTTGGTTCGTTACTATAATCTTTATTTGTTCTTAAGGAAGAAATCATGATTTAGGTTCATAACTATAATCTTCATTTGATTATGAGGAATAAATCATGATTTGGTTCATAACTATAATCTTCATTTGATTATGAGGAAGAAATCCTGATTTGGTTCATAACTATAATCTTCATTTGATCTTGGCCAAGCTTGATTAGCTCAGTCGGTTAAGCGCCTGACTATCAATCCAGGAGTCATGAGTTCGAATCGCCGCCCAGCAGCAGTCTCCATGATGACTGATATACGACATCGTGTCTCATTATCATTCTACTCTCACCACTGATTCACGTGAGAAAGTTATCAGTTACTTGGGGAGATGGGTTGTGCTCGAGTATAGGTTAATCCCAGGAAAAAGTGGTTTGGTCAACTGATCGTCTGTTAGCTTTCGATAGCATAAAAATGACACTAAATATTCAAGCAATCAATCAATCATTTGATCTTCAGGAAGAAATCATGGTTTGGTTTATAACTTTTGTCTTTTTTTTTTTTTGAGCCATATTGTGACCCGTTTATTATTTATACGTACATACAAACATAACATGACAACATAACAGTTCGATTTGAATTAGCATATATTTTTCATTCAATTACCCATCATGCATTTTTCATTAATAAATTAAGTTCTATAAATCATTCACTCATATGTTCTGTCGTTCATTCGTCAGCTCATTCATTCGTTTTTTCATTCTTTTATTCGTTCGTATATTCGTTTAGTGAGTGAATTACACATTTGTTCATGCACTCATTCACTTCTACTGGGTATATGACATATTTGTCTATGTATCGCCTTCCTCTCATCTGCATATTGTCTTACTAATAAGAATATGTATAATTAGATGATGAGGGGTGGCTTAAGAAAATTAGACGATGTACAGTGAAACCAGTTTGTATACAACCGGTTGCCCATTCATTGTCCTTGTCGAAACGAAAGCCAAGGAGGATATGTAGGTAATGTCTAGTACGAACACTAAAATACATTCACTAATATTCAAGTAAAATAGTGTAGGTTGCATGAAAAAATCGTGGATGTATCATAGCTTCATCTATATACATAACTATTTTTTAATTGAGCACTTCTTACTCGATTTATATCGGTAAAGAATACATTATTATACAGGTGTAGTTATCGTCAGATTACGCATTTGTCGTCTGCAAGTCTGATAAATACTTAATCGCGGTTTTATTGTTCATTTGATCATGAGAAAGAAATCATGATTTGGTTCATAACTATAATCTTCATTTGATCATGAGAAAGAAATCATGATTTGGTTCATAACTATAATCTTCATTTGATCATGAGAAAGAAATCATGATTTGGTTCATAACTATTATCATCATTTGATCGTGAGGAAGACATCATGATTTGGTTCATAGCTATAATCTTATTTGATCGTGAGGAACTCATCATGATTTGGTTCATAACTTTTATCTTCATTTGATCATGAGGAAGAAAATCATGATTTGGTTCATTAACTATAATCTTTATTTTACCTTGAGTAAATCATGATTTGTTTTGTAACTGTTATCTTCATTTGATCTTAAGGAAGAAATCACGATTTCATTCTTAAAGTTACTCTTATCATCATTTGATCGTGAGGAAGACATCATGATTTGGTTCATAACTATAATCTTCATTTGATCGTGAGGAAGAATTCATGATTTGGTTCATAACTATTATCTTCATTTGATCATGAGGAAGACATCAGGATTTGGTTCATAACTATAATCTTCATTTTTTTTTTGAGTAAATCAGGATTTGGTTCATAACATTTATCTTCATTTGATCCTGAGGAAGAAATCATTATTTGGTTCATCACTATAATCTTCATTTGATCATGAGGAAGACATCATGATTTGGGTTCATTACTATTATCTTCATGAAATTGATCATGAGGAAGAAATCTTGATTTGGTTCATAACTATTATCTTCGTTTGATCTTTAGAAAGAAATCTTTATTTGGCTCATAACTATAATCTTCATTTGAGCATGAGGAAGAAGTCATGATTTGATTCATAACTATTATCTTCATTTGATCTTGAGAAAGACATCATGATTTGGTTCATTACTATAAGCTTCATTTGATCATGTGGAAGAAATCATTATATAGTTCATAATTATAATCTTCATTTGAGCGTAAGGAAGAAATAATGATTTGGTTCATAACTATAATCTTCATTTGATCTTGAGGAAGAAATAATGGTTTGGTTCATTACTATAATCTGCATTTGATCTTTAGGAAGAAATCATGATTTGGTTCATAACTATAATCTTCATTTGATCTTGAGGAAGAAATCATGATATGGTTCATAACTGTCATCGTCATTTGATCTTAAGGAAGAAATCATGATTTGGTTCATAACTATAATTTTCATTTGATCCTGAGGAAAAAATCATGATTTGGTTCATAACTATTATCTTCATTTGATCGCAAAGAAGAAATCATGATTTGGTTCATAACTATAATCTTCATTTGATCAGCTATATTAGTTATTTTACAAGAGCATACAGTTATCTGATTCAGCTATATTAGTTCTTTTACAAGAGCATACATTTATCTGATTCAGCTATATTAGTTCTTTTACAAGAGCATACATTTATCTGATTAAGTTATATTAGTAATTTACAAGAGCATACAGTTATTTGATTCAGCTATATATAAGAGCATACAGTTATCTGAATCAGTTATATTAGTAATTTATAAGAGCATACAGTTATCTGATTCAGCTATATATAAGAGCATACAGTTATCTGAATCAGTTATATTAGTAATTTATAAGAGCATACAGTTATCTGAATCAGTTATATTAGTAATTTATAAGAGCATACAGTTATCTGAATCAGTTATATTAGTAATTTACAAGAGCATACAGTTATTTGATTCAGCTATATATAAGAGCATACAGTTATCTGAATCAGTTATATTAGTAATTTATAAGAGCATACAGTTATCTGAATCAGTTATATTAGTAATTTACAAGAGCATACAGTTATTTGATTCAGCTATATATAAGAGCATACAGTTATCTGAATCAGTTATATTAGTAATTTACAAGAGCATACAGTTATTTGATTCAGCTAGCTATATAAGAGCATACAGTTATCTGAATCAGTTATATTAGTAATTTACAAGAGCATACAGTTATTTGATTCAGCTAGCTATATAAGAGCATACAGTTATCTGAATCAGTTATATTAGTAATTTATAAGAGCATACAGTTATCTGAATCAGTTATATTAGTAATTTACAAGAGCATACAGTTATTTGATTCAGCTATATATAAGAGCATACAGTTATCTGAATCAGTTATATTAGTAATTTATAAGAGCATACAGTTATCTGAATCAGTTATATTAGTAATTTACAAGAGCATACAGTTATTTGATTCAGCTATATATAAGAGCATACAGTTATCTGAATCAGTTATATTAGTAATTTACAAGAGCATACAGTTATTTGATTCAGCTAGCTATATAAGAGCATACAGTTATCTGAATCAGTTATATTAGTAATTTATAAGAGCAAACAGTTATCTGATTCAGCTACAGTCAAACCTGTCTTAAGCAGCCAGCCAAAGGAAATGCCCAAATTGGCCGCTTAAGACAGGTGGCTGCCTACTACAGGGTCATCAATTTCCACCCAGATTAGCAAAGTATTTTTGTATATTGGCACAATTTCACAACCTCAACACGTTCATCCAAAGTCAAACACTTCCGTTTTGGTGGCATTGTAAACACGCTGACAATCAAAACATTTGTGATTTAAGTCACAATAAATCATTTCCAAATTTTATATTTTTCCACAATTAGCACTTTTTACAAGTGTGAACTTAATAAATTAATTCCTTATCGTTCGTTAAAAGCACGAACAAACTGCCATTTTAATTATCGTCTCAAAAACGTTAGCTTCTTTAATCTTTTTATATGCCGACTTTTTCACAGTTAACGTGTTTGCACAAAACACTTTGATCTGTCTATTTTACCAATTACACGAGCTAAAAATAGAGATGTGAAAATTATCACGCACTACACTCGTGTTTGAGTCGGAAAACTTGAGATTATGTAGAACACAATAACAGCTTTGTTTGGTTTGAGTCGGAAAAATGGCGATTATGTAGAACACAATAACAGCTTTGTTTGGTTTGTTTACGGCCTATTAAGAAAGTTTAAACTAAAAGAAACTAATTTTAAAATTAAAGATATATTATAATTATTTGATTTATTTGGTTTTTAGTACTTTAATTAAATATTAATTCTGTGGCCGTAATGAAATATATAATGACAGTTATCTGATTCAGCTTTATTAGTAATTTATAAGAGCATACAGTTATCTGATTCAGCTTTATTAGTAATTTATAAGAGCATACAGTTATCTGATTCAGCTTTATTATTAATTTATAAGAGCATACAGTTATCTGAATCAGCTATATTAGTAATTTATAAGAGCATACAGTTATCTGATTCAGCTATATATAAGAGTATACAGTTAAGACAGGTGGCTGCTTATGACAGGTGACCGTTAGTACAGGTTTGACTGTATATATAAGAGCATACAGTTATCTGAATCAGCTATATTATTAATTTATAAGAGCATGCAGTTATCTGATTCAGCTATATTATTAATTTATAAGAGCATACAGTTATCTGATTCAGCTATATTAGTAATTTATAAGAGCATACAGTTATCTGATTCAGCTATATTATTAATTTATAAGAGCATACAGTTATCTAATTCAGCTTTATTAGTAATTTATAAGAGCATACAGTTATCTGAATCAGCTATATTATTAATTTATAAGAGCATACAGTTATCTGATTCAGCTTTATTAATAATTTATAAGAGCATACAGTTATCTGATTCAGCTATATTATTAATTTATAAGAGCATATAGTTACCTGATTCAGCTATATATAAGAGCATACAGTTATCTGATTCAGTTATATATAAGAGCATAGTTATCTTATTCAGTTATATTAGTAATTTACAAGAGCATACAGTTATTTTATTCAGCTATATATAAGAGCAAACAGTTTTCTGTTTCAGCTATATTAGTTATTCAGTGTACGCAACCCAATTACTGAATACCTTAAATTCAGAATGTTCTAATGTAGATTTTGGCTTGAGTTATATTGAAATGAACCCCTATTACAGTCCTAATTTTTTGAGAAGATTTTCCTGTTTCTTCATGAAGAAGGTTGTTGTATGAAGGGTTGTTGGGTTAACTGATCATTTGTTTGTTAGCCCTTGATGGCATAAAGATGCTATATATTCAAACAAACAAACATCATTCATTTATAACTGGAACCATCAGTTTTCATGTTTCCTCGCATTTATTTATAATAATATATTAAGTAGTTGATACTATTATTGCAGATTAACTGAACAAAATGCCGAAGATCTGATTGGTGCCCTGGAGAAGATATCATCAGCCAACCCTGGATCTTTAAACAATTATCAGTAAGTACCTGACTGAGTGACGTTAAATATTTATTAAAGTTATTCATTGCACCCAGTTTTATTGGTGGAGAAATGCTTCAGACTCGTGCAAATTAGCCTGACTAGAATATCCTTCATAGGTCCCCCTGGAATTTTATATCAACATCACTACCCATTGCAACCATTACATTCATAATACCAACACCACTACCGAATGTCCCCTCTGCATCCACCATACCAGTATAACTACTCACTGTACTAACTACATCTACTATACCATATCAACCATCTTAATCACTCAGTGTTCCTTTTACACCCATAAAACCAACTATACAACCAGCTGTACCCTATACAACCTCCATACCAACTACACTACTAGCTTTAATATCAATATCCACCATACCAACTACACTACCAGCTGTACCCTATATACTCACATTACCAACTACACTACCAGCTGTACCCTTTATACTCACATTACCAACTACATTACCAGCTGTACACCCACCATATCAACTATACTACCAGCTGTACTGTCTACAACTATGATACCATCTACACTACCAGCTGTACTCTCTTTGCCCACTATACCAACTACACTACCAGCTGTACCCTCAACACCCAACATAATAACTGCACTACCAACTGTGGCCTCAACACCCACCATACCAACAATGCTTTAAGTTGTACCCTCAACACCCACCATACCAACTATGCTTCCAGTTGTACCATCCACACCCATTATATCATCTATGCTATGAGCCATACCCTCTACACCCACCATACCAACTGCACTACCAGCTGTACCCTCAACACCCACCATACCGACTATGCTTCCAGTTGTACCATCCACACCCACTATATCATCTATGCTACAAGCCAACCCTCTACACCCATCATACCAACTGCACTACCAGCTGTACCTTCTACACTCACAACACCAACAATGCTACCAGCTGTACCCTCTACACCCTACATATGGACTACATTACCAGCTGTTATGTCTACACCCATGATACCATCTACTCTACCAGCTGTACCCTTAACACCAACCATACCAACTACAATACCAGCTGTACCCTCAACACCAACCATACCAACTATAGTACTAGATGTACCCTTAACACCCACAATACCAATTACATTACCAGCTGTACCCTTAATACCAACCATACCAACTACATTACCAGCTGTACCCTCAGCACCCACCATACCAACTAAAGTACCAGATGTACCCTCAACACCCACCATACCAACTGTGCTACCAGCTGTACTATCTACATCCACTATACCAACTATGCTACGAGCCATACCCTCTACACCAATCATACGAACTACATTACCAGCCATACCCTCTACACCCACCATACCCACTACACTACCAGCTGTATCCTCTACATCCACCATACCCTCTACACTACCAGATGTACCCTCCATCCACACTACGATCTATAGTACCAGATGTACCCTCTACCCACACTATTAACTATAGATCCAGATGTACCCTCCATCCACACTACCAACTATAGTACCAGATGTACCCTCTACACCCACACTACCAACTATAGTAACATATGTACCCTCAACATCCACACTACCAATTATAGTAACAGATGTACCCTCGACATCCACACTACCAACTAAAGTAACAGATGTACCCTCTACATCCACACTACCAACTATAGTAACAGATGTACCCTCTACACCCACACTACCAACTATAGTAACATATGTACCCTCCATCCACACTACCAACTATAGTAACAGATGTACCATCTACAACCACAATACCAACTGCAGTACCAGCTGTACCCTCTACACCGGCAATACCAACTACAGTATCAGCTGTACCATCTACACACACAATACCAACAACAGTACCAGATGTACCCTCTACACACACACTACCAACTTTAGTAACAGATGTACCATCTACACCCACACTACCAACTATAGTAACAGATGTACCCTCTACACCCATTATACACCCTATTCTTTTTTTCTTTTTTTTTTATATCATATGCAAATTTATTTGCACTATAAGCAAAAGTGTCTGGCCTGACATATAGGTATTACATATAGTAAACTACCATAATAACACTTATACACTCAACACTACTATTTTAACTCATCATTCGGCTGCAACAGGTAGAAAAAAAAAATTAAAATCATAATAATTAATCGTCAACTTTTTAGGCATCAAAGAATTAGTCCCATATAAAGTCTGCATCAATTTTAGCAAATAAAAAATATTCAACTAAACAACTAGCTAAATTAAAAATAATAAATATATTTTTTTAATTTCAATCACTGAAAAGTGATCCATTTAATCACCCCATAATAGGTTTGTGAGGGTCGGGGTGGGCCATCCCTCAACAAACCGTACAAATATATGTATCAGTCAAGTTGTAACATACATTCATATATATATATACACTGAAAGGAAAAAAAAAGCATACATTTTGGTTTTTAAAATTATTTCGTTATTGACTAAGTTTATTCATTATTGTTTTGCTTTAAAATGAATTAATGTTTGTTTTTTGATTCAACAATATGATGAAATATAAATATACAAAATTTATAGGCAATACATTTATTGTTCCTTGACCTGTAGACGTTTTAGGTATGTATACTTTCGTTTTCCTTTTACCGCATACACATATATACATTAATCTTAAAGGGACACACCAGTCTCAACAAAGTATAGACTAGCTCGAGCTAAAACAAAAATCAAACAGAAATAAAATATAATTTGACACAGCAGATGGAAGTATAAGAAAATTATGTTGTCTAATGACTTCAGGAGATTTTTCTCTCTTAAGTCTATAGTGGCTGGCTTGGTGTTGGACCTTACTAAATATTAAATATGTATTTTGGTGTATCCCTTTTTACAGAAAAGATATAGTGGCAATTATTACATGAATTTTATTATATTGGGGTTGTTTTTTGTGTGTTTATATTTATTAGAGGTATCTATAAGTGGAATGGTTGATAAACACAATTTTGTGTGTGTTAATTGATGGTGTTTATTGAAAGCCAGGAGAAGACATTAAAAAAAAATATCAAAGATACCTCTATACCCACACTATTAACTATAGATCAAGATGTACCCGCCACAGATGGATCACTACCAACTAGTGTATCAGATGTACCCTCTACACCCACACTACCAACTGTAGTAACATATGTACCCTCTATACCCACAATACCAACTACAGTATCAGCTGTACCATCTACACCCACAATACCAACAACAGTACCAGATGTACCCTCTACACCCACACTACCAACTATAGTAACAGATGTACCCTCTACACCCATTATAACCCCTATTCTACCAGCTGTACCATCTACACGCACAATACCAACTACAGTACCAGCTGTACCCTCTACACCTATCAAATTAATTCTGAAAAACCAAGGTTTATTAAATATCTTAAATATATTGTTTTGGTTCTTTAACAGCCATTTTAAAATACTTCTAAAGATACTGTTGACTTATAGTACTGATATATTAAAAATAATAATACTGAGTGTACTAGGGTCTGGACCACACACCCCCCCCTCCCCCCCCCCCCCCCTCCCCCCCCCCCTCCCCCCCCCCCCCCCCCCCCCCCCGCCTGGAATTTTATATCAACATCACTACCCATTGCAACCATTACATTCATTATACCAACACCACTACCGAATGTCCACTCTGCATCCACCATACCAATATAACTACTCACTGTACTAACTACATCCACTATACCATATCAACCATCTTAATCACTCATTGTTCCCTTTACACCCATAAAACCAACTATACAACCAGCTGTACCCTATACAACCTCCATACCAACAACACTACTAGCATTAATATCAATATCCACCATACCAACTACACTACCAGCTGTACCCTATATTCTCACATTACCAACTACACTACCAGCTGTTCACTTTATACTCACATTACAAACTACATTACCAGCTGTACACCCACCATATCAACTATACTACCAGCTGTACTGTCTACAACTATGATACCATCTACACTACCAGCTGTACTCAGCTGTACTTCAGTAAATGAACTATCCACACTATTTGACCTCAGTTAATGGACTATCCAAACTGTTTTATTTCAGACTATCCACACTATTTTACTTCAGTAAATGGACTATCCAAACTATTTTATTTTAGTAAATGGACTATCCACACTATTTTACTTCAGTAAATGGACTATCCAAACTATTTTACTTAAGTAAATGGTCTATCAACTCTATTTTTACTTCAGTAAATGGACTATCCACACTATTTTACTTTAGTAAATGGACTATCAACTCTATTTTACTTCAGTAAATGGACTTTCTGCACTATTTTACCTGAGTAAATGGACTGTCCACACTATTTTACTTCAGTAAATGGACTATCAACTCTATTTTACTTCAGTAAATGGACTATCCACACTATTTTACTTTAGTAAATGGACTATCAACTCTATTTTACTTCAGTAAATGGACTTTCTGCACTATTTTACCTGAGTAAATGGACTGTCCACACTATTTTACTTCAGTAAATGGACTATCAACTCTATTTTACTTCAGTAAATGGACTATCCACACTATTTTACTTTAGTAAATGGACTATCAACTCTATTTTACTTCAGTAAATGGACTTTCTGCACTATTTTACCTGAGTAAATGGACTGTCCACACTATTTTACTTCAGTAAATGGACTATCAACTCTATTTTACTTCAGTAAATGGACTATCCACACTATTTTACTTTAGTAAATGGACTATCAACTCTATTTTACTTCAGTAAATGGACTTTCTGCACTATTTTACCTGAGTAAATGGACTGTCCACACTATTTTACTTCAGTAAATGGACTATCAACTCTATTTTACTTCAGTAAATGGACTATCCACACTATTTTACTTTAGTAAATGGATTATCAACTCTATTTGACATCAGTAAATGGACTTTCTGCATTATTTTACCTGAGTAAATGGTCAGTCCACACTATTTTACTTGAGTAAATGGACTATCAACTCTATTTTACTTCAGTAAATAGACTATCCACACTATTTTATTTAGTAAATGGACTATCAACTCTATTTTACTTCAGTAAATGGACTATCCACATTATTTTACTTTAGTAAATGAACTGTCCACACTATTTTACTTGAGTAAATGGACTAACCACACTATTTTACCTGAGTAAATGAACTGTCCACACTATTTTACCGGAGTAAATGAACTGTCCACACTACTGTGAAATCATTAATTTTTTCGTCGGTATTAATATACAAGTAAGATATAGAACTAATTGTTATGCAAACACCAGGTGAGGAAAGGAGAAGAACGACATGTAATCCAGAAAGGGTTTCAGAACGCAGGCCCGGTGTAAATAAAAATAGTGCCATGTCACGCGACTGTGAAAATGGACAATAAACTAATGTGCTGCGTCTTTTAAGAGATTAGTTTGTTTTATTCATTAAAAATGTATCACTATATATTTAATCATAAAATGAAACAAGTATAGAATTGAATAAAAAAAAATATCACTAGATAAAAGATATTACTTCCCCTGAAACTTGTGTTTTAGTTTTCTTTGTACGCACCTATACTGTCCTTATACAATATTTAACACTTTTTTTTTTACAACGTTTACCATAGGCCTATACGTCAGATTGTTTCTACTTAATAGGATTGTGCTACAATGTGATGGTCTATTTTTAGCATCTCTGACATTTGATTGAAGTAGAGTAAATTATAACACATCTCGCTACACACAAACACGTGTATGAATTAAAGATGATATGTGTAATAAAAATTCTTGCACTATTTACAAAATCATCAATGTAAATATTGATGCAATATGACGAAAGAAATTTTATAAATAAAGGATGGATTATTTACCACTATGCATGCATGTAGGCATATGAAAAGAGAGGTAATTTATATTGACAGCATTACATTATTGAGTAAACTAAGTTCGTGGGTATTTGATTTCGTTGTTTAGGCTTCCCACAAAATCCATGAAAATTAGTACCCCACTAAAATTAATGATTTCACCGTATTTTACTTGAGTAAATGGACTTCCCATACTATTTTACCTGAGTAAATAAACTGTCCACACTATTTTACCTTAGTAAATGAGCTGTCCACACTATTTTACCTGAGTAAATGGACTGTCCACACTATTTTACTTGAATAAATGAACTATCCACACTATTTTACCTTAGTAAATGGACTGTCCATACTATTTAACTTGAGTAAATGGACTATCATCTCCATTTTGCTTCAGTAAATGGACTATCCACACTTTTTTTTACATCAGTAAATGGACTGTCCACACAATTTTCCATCAGTTAATAGATTGTTCTCACAATTTTTCCTCTTTACCTTAAAATATGAACTATCCACAATCCTTTTTCTCGAGGGACTTTTTGCTATCGCCTTTTGTGCTTTGTTTGTCGTCCACCCGTACACAGTTGACATTTTTGACTTTCTTTAAACAAACATATCATATTTCATTAAAATGAAATGTTATATGCAGCTTTTGTACCTAAGGATAAATCAAAATTGGGAATTTCATGGTCCCCATCCCCCTAGGGTCTTGGGTGCAGGGCCAAAACTTTCAAATTTAAGGTAAACTGTGAAAATCTTGTTACTATAGGCAGCACTGGGAAACAATTGGTTAGCATGATTATGGACAGATATGGGTCCTTTATAAAAAAAAAAACTTGCATGTCCCTGGGGTCTCACAGTTTAGCCCTGAAGGTGAGGCCTACTTTACTTAATATATATAAGAGAAAATGACAAAAAAAGTCATTACTGATGACTGAAAAGACTGGTTTAAATGGTTTTTGGTGTTATTTGTTGTTGCTGACATGATGATTAATACTTATTTTTTATTGACAAAAGCTGAAAAATAGATACATATAGCTTTATGTCATCTAGGATAATCATGTGACTTAAGGCACATGTGTCTCTTGTACTTCTGTAAATGGACTATGTACACTATTTGACCTCAGTAAATGGACTATCCACACTATTTGACCTCAGTAAATGAACTATCCACACTATTGTACCTCAGTTCAATGGACTATCCACACTATTTTACTTCATTAATTGGACTATCCACACTATTTTACCTCAGTTCAATGGACTGTCCATACTATTTTACTTCAGTAATTGGACTATCCACACTATTTTACCTCAGTTCAATGGACTGTCCATACTATTTTACTTCAGTAATTGGACTTATCCACACTATTTTACTTCAGTAATTGGACTGTCCACACTATTTTACCTCAGTTCAATGGACTATCCACACTATTTAACTTCAGTAATTTGACTATCCACACTATTTTACCTCAGTTCACTGGACTATCCACACTATTTTACCTCAGTAATTGGACTATCCACACTATTTTACTTCAGTAATTGGACTATCCACACTATTTTACCTCAGTTCACTGGACTATCCACACTATTTTACCTCAGTAATTGGACTATTCAGACTATTTGACTTTAGCTATTGGACTATCCACACTCTTTTACCACAGTAATTGGACTATCCTACTTATTTTACCTCAGTAATTGGACTATCCACACTCTTTTACCTCAGTTCAATGGACTATCTACACTATTTTACCACAGTAATTTGACTATCCACACTATTTTACCTCAGTTCTGTGGACTATCAACACTATTTTACCTCAGTTAAATGGACTATCCACACTATTTTACTTCAGTTATTGGACAATCCACACTATTTTACCTCAGTTCAATGGACTATCCACACTATTTTACCTCAGTTCAATGGACTATCCACACTATTTTACCTCAGTTTAGTGGACTGTCCACACTATTTTACCTCATTAATTGGACTATCCACACTATTTTACCTCAGTTCAATGGACCATCCACACTATTTTACCTCAGTTCAATGGACTATCCACACTATTTTACCTCAGTTCAATGGACTGTTCACACTATTTTACCTCAGTAATTGGATTATCCACCCTATTTTACCTCATTTCAATGGACTATCCTACTTATTTTACCTCAGTTCAATGGACTATCCACACTATTTTACCTCAGTTCAATGGACTATCCACACTATTTTACCTCAGTTCAATGGACTATCCACACTATTTTACCTCAGTTCAATGGACTGTCCACACTGTTTTACCTCAGTTCACTGGACTATCCACACTATTTTACTTCAGTAATTGGACTATCAACATTATTTTACCTCAGTTCTCTGGACTATCCACATTATTTTATTTCAGTAAATGGACTATCCACACTATTTTACCTCAGTTCAATGGACTTTTCTTACTATTTTACCTCAGTAATTGGACTATCTACCCAATTTTACCTCAGTTAATGGACTGTCCACACTATTTTACCTTAGTTCAATGGACTATCCACACTATTTTACCTCAGTAATTGGACTGTCCACACTATTTTACCTCAGTTCAATGGACTATCCACACTATTTTACCTCAGTTCAATTGACTTTCCACACTATTTTACCTCAGTTCAATGGACTATCCACACTATTTTACTTCAGTAATTGAATGTCCACACTATTTTACCTCAGTTCAATGGACTATCCACACTATTTAACTTCAGTAATTGGACTATCCACACTATTTTACCTCAGTTCAATGGACTATCCACAGTATTTTACTTCAGTAATATGACTATCCACACTATTTTACCTCAGTAATTGGACTATCTACCCAATTTTACCTCAGTAAATGGACTGTCCACACTATTTTACCTCAGTTCAATGGACTATCCACACTATTTTACCTCAGTAATTGGACTATCCACACTATTTTACCTCACTTCAATGGACTATCCACACTATTTTACCTCAGTTCAATGGACTATCCACACTATTTTAATTCATGTATTGGACTATCCACACTATTTTACCTTAGTTCAATGGACTATCCACACTATTTTACCTCAGTTCAATGGTCTATCCACACTATTTTACCTCAGTAATTGGACTGTCTTCCCAATTTTACCTCAGTAAATGGACTATCCACACTATTTTACCTCAGTTCAATGGACTATCCACATTATTTTACCTCAGTAATTCGACTATCCACACTATTTTACCTCAGTTCAATGGACTATCCACACTATTTTACCTCAGTTCAATGGACTATCCACACTATTTTACTTCATTTATTGGACTATCCACACTATTTTACCTCAATTCAATGGACTATCCACATTATTTTACCTCAGTTCAATGGACTATCCACACTATTTTACCTCAGTTCAATGGACTATCCACCCTACTTTATTTCAGTAATTTGGCTATCCCGCTATTTACATCAGCTAATGGACTATCAACTCTAATTGACTTCAGTAAATGGACTGCCCATACTATTTTACTTCAGTAAATGGACTATATGCACTATTTTTCTCGAGTTAATGTACTGTCCGTACTTTTTTCTTTAGTAAATGGACTATCCACACCATTTGAGCTCAGTAAATGGACTGTCCACACTATTTTACTTCAGTAAATGGACTATCAAACTATTTTATTTGAGTAAATGGACTGTCCATACTATTGTTCTTCAGTATATGGTTGATTGATTGATTGAGTGATTGAATATTTAGCGTCATTTTTATGCCATCAAGGGCTAACAGACGATCAGTTAACCTAACCACTGTTTCCTGGGATTAACCAGTACTCGAGCACACCCCATCTCCGCAAGAAACTGATAACTTTCCCACTTGAATCAGTGGTGAGAGACGAATGATAATGAGACTCAATGTCATATATCAATCATCACGGAGACTGTTGCCGGGCGGGGATTCGAACTCACGACCCCTGGGTTGACAGTCAGACGCGTAACCGACTGAGCTAATTGGGCCGGGCTTCAGTATATGAACTATCCACACTATTTTATCTCAGTAAATGGACTATCCACACTATTTTACCTCAGTAAATGGACTATCCACACTATTTTACCTGAGTAAATGGACTATCCACACTATTTGACCTTAATAAATAGACTATCCACACTATTTTACCTCAGTTCAATGGACAATCCATACTATTTTACCTCAGTTCAATGGTCTATCCACACTATTTTACCTCAGTAATTGGACTATCTTCCCAATTTTACCTCAGTAAATGGACTGTCCACACTATTTTACTTCAGTTCAATGGACTATCCACACTATTTTACCTCAGTAATTGGACTATCCACACTATTTTACCTCAGTTCAATGGACTATCCACACTATTTTACTTCATTAATTGGACTATCCACACTATTTTACCTCAATTCAATGGACTATCCACATTATTTTACCTCAGTTCAATGGACTATCCACACTATTTTACCTCAGTTCAATGGACTATCCATCCTACTTTATTTCAGTAATTTGGCTATCCCGCTATTTACATCAGTTAATGGACTATCAACTCTAATTGACTTCAGTAAATGGACTGCCCATACTATTTTACTTCAGTAAATGGACTATATACACTATTTTTCTCGAGTTAATGTACTGTCCGTACTTTTTTTCTTTAGTAAATGGACTATCCACACCATTTGAGCTCAGTAAATGGACTGTCCACACTATTTTACTTCAGTAAATGGACTATAAAACTATTTTATTTGAGTAAATGGACTGTCCACACTATTGTTCTTCAGTATATGGACTATCCACACTATTTTATCTCAGTAAATGGACTATCCACACTATTTTACCTCAGTAAATGGACTATCCACACTATTTGACCTTAATAAATGGACTATCCACACTACTATACCTCAGTTCAATGGACTGTCCACACTATTTTACCTCAGTAATTAGACTATCCACACTATTTTACCTCAGTAATTGGACTATTCACCCTATTTTACCTCAGTTGAATGGACAATCCACACTATTTTACCTCAGTTCAATGGACTGTCCACACTATTTTACCTCAGTAATTAGACTATCCACACTATTTTACCTCAGTAATTGGACTATTCACCCTATTTTACCTCAGTTGAATGGACTATCCACACTATTTTACCTCAGTTCAATGGACTGTCCAAACTATTTTACCTCGGTTGAATGGACTATCCACACTATTTTACCTCAGTTATTGGACTATCCACACTATTTTACCTCAGTAATTGGACTATCCCCCCAATTTTACCTGAGTAAGAGGACTATCCACACTATTCTACCTCAATAATTGGACTTTCAGCACTATTTTACCTCAGTTATTGGACTATCCACACTATTTTACCTCAGTTCAATGGACTGTCCATACTGTTTTACTTCAGTTCAATGGATTATCCACACTAT
Source organism: Panopea generosa (assembly GCA_029582155.1). Lineage (NCBI taxonomy): Eukaryota > Metazoa > Mollusca > Bivalvia > Adapedonta > Hiatellidae > Panopea > Panopea generosa. Next base: position 52,490,627 of record CM055909.1, on the reverse strand, counting down.
TTATTTCAGTAATTGGACTATCCACACTATTTTACCTCAGTTCAATGGACTATCCACACTGTTTTACCTCTGTTATTGGACTATCCACACTATTTTACCTTAGTTCAATGGACTATCCACACTTTTTTACTTCAGTAATTGGACTATCCACACTATTTTACCTCAGTTCAATGGACTATCCACACTCTTTTACTTCAGTAATTTGACTATCCACACTATTTTACCTCAGTTCAATGGACTATCCACACTATTTTACTTCAGTAATTGGACTATCCACACTATTTTACCTCAGTAATTGGACTATCCACACTATTTTACCTCAGTTCAATGGACTATCCACACTCTTTTACCTCAGTTATTGGACTATCCACACTATTTTACCTCAGTTCAATGGACTATTCACACTATTTTACCTCAGTTCACCCTACTTACTTCAGGAATTGGGCAATCCCGCTATTTACTTCTGTGAATGGACTATCAACTCTAATTGACTTCAATTAATGGACTGCCCATACTATTTTACTTCAGTAAATGGACTATCTGCACTAATTTACTCGAGTTAATGTACTGTCCATACTATTTTTCTTCAGTAAATGGACATTCCACACCATTTGAGTTCAGTAAATGGACTCTCCACACTATTTTACTTCAGTAAATGGACTAGCAAAACTATTTTATTTGAGTTAATGGACTGTCCACACTATTTTTCTCAGTTAAGGACTATCCACACTATTTTGCCTCAGTCAATGGACTATCCACACTATTTTACCTTAGTAAATGGACTATCCACACTATTTGACCTCAGTAAATGGACTGTCCATTCTATTTTACTTCAGTAAATGGACTATCCACAGTATTTTATTTGAGTTAATGGACTGTCCACACTAATATACTTCAGTAAATGGACTATCCACACTATTGTACCTCAGTTCAATGGACTATCCACACTATTTTACTTCAGTAATTGGACTATCCAAACTATTTTACCTCAGTTCAATGGACTATCCATACTATTTTACCTCAGTTCATCGGACTATCCACACTATTTGACCTCAGTTAATGGACTGTCCATTCTATTTTACTTCAGTAAATGGTCTATCCACACTATTTTATTTGAGTTAATGGACTGTCCACATTAATTTACTTCAGTTAATGGACTATCCACACTATTTTACTTCAATGAATGGACTATCCACACTATTTTATCTGAGTTAATTTGACTATCCACACTATTTGATCTGAGTAAATGGACTGTCCACACTATTTTATCTGAGTTAATTGACTGTCCACACTATTTTACTCCAGTATATGGACTATCAACACTATTTTACTTCAGTAAATTGACTATCCACACTATTTTATCTGAGTAAATAGATTATCCACACTTTTTTACTTCAGTAAATGGGCTATCCACACTATTTTACTTCAGTAAATAGACTATTCACACTTTTTTACTTTAGTAAATGGGCTATCCACACTATTTTACCTCAGTAAACAGACTTTGCACACAATTTTACTTCAGTAAATGGACTATCAAACTATTTTATTTGAGTAAATGGACTGTCCACACTATTGTTCTTCAGTATATGGACTATCCACACTGTTTTCCTCAGTAAATGGACTATCCACACTATTTTACCTCAGTAAATGGACTATCCACACTATTTGACCTTTATAAATGGACTATCCACACTACTGTACCTCAGTTCAATGGACTGTCCACACTATTTTACCTCAGTAATTAGACTATCCACACTATTTTACCTCAGTAATTGGACTATTCACCCTATTTTACCTCAGTTGAATGGACTATCCACACTATTTTACCTCAGTTCAATGGACTGTCCAAACTATTTTACCTCAGTTCAATGGACTATCCACACTATTTTACCTCAGTAATTGGACTATCCACACTATTTTACCTCAGTAATTGGACTATCCACCCAATTTTACCTCAGTTATTGGACTATCCACACTATTCTACCTCAATGATTGGACTATCCGCACTATTTTACCTCAGTTATTGGACTATCCACACTATTTTACTTCAGTTCAATGGACTATCCACACTATTTATTTCAGTAATTGGACTATCCACACTATTTAACCTCAGTTCAATGGACTATCCACACTGTTTTACCTCAGTTATTGGACTATCCACACTATTTTACCTCAGTTCATTGGACTATCCACACTATTTTACCTCAGTTCAATGGACTATCCACACTATTTTACTTCAGTAATTGGACTATCCACACTATTTTACCTCAGTAATTGGACTATCCACACTATTTTACCTCAGTTCAATGGACTATCCACACTCTTTTACCTCAGTAATTGGACTATCCACACTATTTTACCTCAGTTCAATGGACTATCCACACTATTTTACTTCAGTAAATGGACTATCCACACTATTTTACCTCAGTAATTGGACTATCCACACTATTTTACCTCAGTTCAATGGACTATCCACACTCTTTTAACTCAGTAATTGGACTATCCACACTATTTTACCTCAGTTCAATGGACTATCAACACTATTTTACCTCAGTTCACCCTACTTACTTCAGTAATTGGGCAATCCCGCTATTTACTTCTGTGAATGGACTATCAACTCTAATTGACTTCAGTAAATGGACTGTCCATACTATTTTACTTCAGTAAATGGACTATCTGCACTATTTTACTCGAGTTAATGTACTGTCCATACTATTTTTCTTCAGTAAATGGACAATCCACACCATTTGAGCTCAGTAAATGGACTCTCCACACTATTTTACTTCAGTAAATGGACTAGCAAAACTATTTTATTTGAGTTAATGGACTGTCCACACTATTTTTCTCAGTAAAGGACTATCCACACTATTTTACCTCAGTCAATGGACTATCCACACTATTTTACCTCAGTAAATGGACTATCCACACTATTTTACCTCAGTAAATTGACTGTCCATTCTGTTTTACTTCAGTAAATGGACTATCCACAGTATTTTATTTGAGTTAATGGACTGTCCACACTAATATACTTCAGTAAATGGACTATCCACACTATTGTACCTCAGTTCAATGGACTATCCACACTATTTTACTTCAGTAATTGGACTATCCAAACTATTTTACCTCAGTTCAATGGACTATTTTACCTCAGTTCAATGGACTATCCACACTATTTGACCTCAGTTAATGGACTGTCCATTCTATTTTACTTCAGTAAATGGTCTATCCACACTATTTTATTTGAGTTAATGGACTGTCCACATTAATTTACTTCTGTTAATGGACTATCCACACTATTTTACTTCAGTAAATGGACTATCCACACTATTTTATCTGAGTTAATTTGACTATCCACACTATTTTATCTGAGTAAATGGACTGTCCACACTATTTTATCTGAGTTAATGGACTGTCCACACTATTTTACTCCAGTATATGGACTATCAACACTATTTTACTTCAGTAAATTGACTATCCACACTATTTTATCTGAGTAAATAGATTATCCACACTTTTTTACTTAAATAAATGGGCTATCCACACTATTTTACTTCAGTAAATAGACTATCCACACTGTTTTACTTCAGTAAATGGGCTATCCACACTATTTTACCTCAGTAAACAGACTTTGCACACAATTTTACTTATGTAAATGATATGAGCAATATATTTTAAGGGATTTAATTGAATAATTAAAAAAGATAATTGTGTGTTTACTTTAGAAATGAAAAAAAAAAAAAAAAAAAATACTTGCTAAGTTCTGTGAAGAAAATGCAAGGTTCTTGTTCAGTTTTCTAAAACTCAAGTAAAGAGCAAAAGAGAATATAATGTGTTGCTATGGAAACTAAACACTGGTTCACCAGACTTGTAGTACTAGAAGAAACACTCATCTGGTTGCCCTGTGTGATACTGTATCCTCTTATGGAAAGGAAATGTGTTCTAAATATTTTTTCTTGTAAAGGAGTTTTAATTGCGTGAGCTCTATTGATTTTATAAATTAGAAATTATTAAATTAGGACATAATTGAGAGAATAATTGGTGAAACACTAAAATTAATTGAAAATTACTGTAGAAATCGGAGATAAAATCAGAGTCGTCACTAGGGAGAAGTTTGATGTGCCGTCTGATTATTCTGCATAATTGCCCTTTTAGTCTATTAAACTGTTTCTGAGAAAGATAAAAAAATCAGCAACTAGAAGATGAGTTGGAATGTTCAACAGAAGGAATGACTCAGAGCTGCTCTTCACACAATCATTAAGGAATAGACATGTGGGGGCATCAAAATATACTTGTCCAGAGGACAATGAACATACTAAAAAAATGATTTGTCCCTCCAATCAATAGTGGCATTATTTTGAATGGGATTCATAATTTGCCAAAATTTCACCCATTTTAGACCTGTTGATATTATTTTTTTTTTATCTCATTTCATGCGTAATATTAACATTTTAATATCTGAAAATTAAATTATAAAAATGCAGTCAAATTGGTTTCCAATGGAAGGTCTATATACATAATTTATATTTGGTTTGTAGCTGCACAATTAAAAAGTTCAAGTTCAATATTGTCATATCGGTCAAATGTTTTTTAACGGCCCAATTTGGATTAAAATACTTACATTATTTATTTGTTTCTGAGAAAGAAAAACAAGTCCGCAACCAGAAGATGAGAAAGGAATGTTCAACAGCTCAGGAATGACTGCTTTATACAATCATTCAAAACAAGTCAGCAACCAGAAGATGAGAAAGGAATATTCAACAGCTCAGGAATGACTGCTTTATACAATCATTCAGGGATAGAAGTTAACAGTAATATGTTGTTCTTTTGTTCTTTGCCATGTTGATTGTTAAAGGGACAAGTTAATTTTTCACTATGATCATTGTCCCCTAGACAGGTATATTTTGATGTCACCACAATTCAATGATAAAGGGGCTTTAAGTGTTATGTTGTCTCACTGTTAGTCTGTGAATTTTGTTCCCCATGAATAGTTTTTGAAATGGTCAATGTATTGAATTCAAAATTGGTTGTGAAGCTGTAGGATTATAAAATATAGGTCAAGTTCAATATAATATGTCACTGTGTCAAATTTTATTGGAGTTATGGCCCCTTTACAACTTAAATTTTGGTAAAATATACTTACATAGTGTGGATGCCAGTATCCATGTTTTAGGCCACATTTCCATAAAAATTGAAAATGATGTCTATTTTGGTACTAATGATTTATTGGTATTACAACAAAAAAAGAGAAAGTTTGCCAGTTACTTGTAAAAAGAGAGTGGTAAATTGACTCGTATTTATTGTGAGGTTTTCCTCTACTAATAAAACTGGATATGCCACATATACCATCAATCAATACAGCATACAACTTAATATTTTATGAATATGTATAACTCTTTGTAGTAAGTAACCTAATGTTTTCAAATATTGTCCCTTTGTTTAAGTAACTATGCATGTGTTAATGGGGACAAGCATTTCTTCTGGAGACAAATGTCTGATCAGTATAGATTTCTTGTTTCAATTCCATGCATTGTTACTGGTATGTTTGCAAAAAATATGATGTAAATAGTCATGTTATGTTTTGGTTCCTCATTACACCTTCAAAGCATTAGTTAGACAAACTTTAAAGTTATATTATGATTGATTTTGTTGCTCAGTTGATTAGAGAGTTGTGACACGATGTGTACCAAGCTTGTATCAGACATCCAGTGAAAGGATCAGAATGTGCCAGTACATGAATAATCAAATTGTAATACAAGTCAATGCAAATACACGATGAATTAAATCTTGTGTGCAGTGCTTGTATGTACATTGAAGATTAACATTTGATCTGAAATTTAAGTGAAGCATTTGCAAGTATAGTAGATAAAAAATTTGTTGTCAATCATTTATTAACATCTTGTATATAGAAGTAATGAATACATCCTGGCCATTCATGTTACCACCAGCTCAAATTACATGCAAGTGAGTTAGATTCAAATTTGAAAAACTGTGAAATCAATAAATTTTGTTGGGATTAAATTTTATTGTTTATGGTTCAAGACCACTAGTCTTGACTTACAGACATTGCTTCAGTTACCTCTAGTGCGGAGATTTTTATGTCCCCCCAAAAAATGTTTGAGGTGGGATAATTATAGTAATCCAAAAAAAAAAAAAAAGAAAAGAAAAATTATCAACATAACATGACGACATGTCATGAGTAAGACCCGTACCTCAAAGGTCAAGGTCACAATTTGAGTTTAAATAATTCTGTAATTAAGAATATAAATACTTTGCTTTGAATATGAGTTTAGTTATGCGTGTAGTAATACATCGAATCATAACGAAGCTGCTGCTGCTGTTTGTCCCACCATTCTTAAAGTTACTGTCAAGGGTATCAGATGTATTTTAGATAATTTAATAACTAAGTAAGCCAGAAAATGCATTTTGTTGGGAAGCTTTAAATTAAAAAAAAAATCGGTCCACATATTTTCTATCAGACGTATAAATTACCCTTATCATGCTTTACTATAAGCATTGAAATATGCCTTGCATCAATAACATTCGATTGTTTTGTCACCCTCTGTGCAGAAGGAGGTCAATTTTGACTAAGCCATTACGGATAGTAGGGGAGTTATTGGAAGAGTAATAAAAACGCGCAGTATTAAAATGCAAACCATCAATGAAACTAAAATGTATTTGAAACACAAAACATAAACATTTGAAACACAAAACAAATGCATTTGAAATGCATTTTTGGTGTACTTGAATGGATTACGGTTTGTACAAGGACACGGTAGTCGAGTCAAGAATTGAATGGGTATACAAGAACATGGAAGATGAGTCAGGAGTTTAAAGGGTATACAAGGACACGGTAGATGCGTAGAAAGTTGCATGGGTATACAAGGACACGCCAGTTGAGTCAAGAAATGAACGGGTATACAAAGACAGGGTAGCTGAGCCAGGTGTTGAACAGGTATACAAGGATATGGTAGATGAGTCAGGAGTTAAATGAGTAAACAGAACATCGTATTGAGTCAGGAGTTGAACAGGTATACTAGGATACAGTTGCTGACCCAGGAGTTGAATGCACACATGGACACGATAGTTGAGTCAAGAGTTGCATGAACTGGTATACAAAGTCATGGTAGTTGAGTCAGGAATTGCATGCATATACAAGGACAGGGAGTTGAGTGAGCCACAAGTTAAATGCATATAAAAGGACATAGTTGACCTAGAATTTGAATGCATATACAAGGAGATGGTAGTTGAACCAAAGTTAAATGCATTATTATACAAGGAGACAGTAGTTGAGCCAAAAGATAAATGCATATACAAGGACAGAGAAGTTGAGCCAGAAGTTGAAAACATATACAAGGAGAGGGTAGTTGAGTCAGAAGTTAAATGCATATAAACAAGGAGAGGGTAGTTGAGCCAGAAGTTAAATGCATATACAAGGAGAGGGTAGTTGAGTCAGAAGTTAAATGCATATACAAGGAGAGTGTAGTTGAGCCAGAAGTTGAATGCTTATACAAGGAGAGGGTAGTTGAGCCAGAAGTTAAATGCATATAAACAAGGAGAGGGTAGTTGAGCCAGAAGTTAAATGCATATACAAGGAGAGGATAGTTGAGTCAGAAGTTAAATGCATATACAAGGAGAGTGTAGTTGAGCCAGAATTGAATGCTTATACAAGGAGAGGGTAGTTGAGCCAGAAGTTGAATGCATATACAAGGAGAGGGTAGTTGAGCCAGAAGTTGAATGCATAAACAAGGAGAGGGTAGTTGAGCCAGAAATTAAATGCATATAAAAGGAGAGGGTAGTTAAGCAAGAAGTTGAATGCATATACAAGGAGAGGGTCGTTGAGTCAGAAGTTAAATGCATATAAACAAGGAGAGGGTAGTTGAGCCAGAAGTTAAATGCATATACAAGGAGAGGGTAGTTGAGTCAGAAGTTAAATGCATATATACAAGGAGAGTGTAGTTGAGCCAGAAGTTGAATGCATATACAAGGAGAGTGTAGTTGGGCCAGAAGTTGAATGCATATACAAGGAGAGGGTAGTTGAGTCAGAAGTTAAATGCATATAAACAAGGAGAGGGTAGTTGAGCCAGAAGTTGAATGCATATACAACGAGAGGGTAGTTGAGTCAGAAGTAAAATGCATATATACAAGGAGAGTGTAGTTGATACAGAAGTTGAATGCATATACAAGGAGAGGGTAGTTGAGCCAGAAGTTGAATGGATATACAAGGAGAGAGTAGTTGAGCCAGAAGTTGAATGCATATACAAGGAGAGGGTAGTTGAGCCAGAACTTGAATGCATATACAAGGAGAGGGTAGTTGAGTCAAAAGTTAAATGCATATAAACAAGGAGAGGGTAGTTGAGCCAGAAGTTAAATGCATATACAAGGAGAGGGTAATTGAGTCAGAAGTTAAATGCATGCATACAAGGAGAGTGTAGTTGAGCCAGAAGTTGAATGCATATAAAAGGAGAGATTGGTTGAGCCAGAAGTTGAATGCATATACAAGGAGAGTGTAGTTGAGCCAGAAGTTGAATGCATATACAAGGAGAGGGTAGTTGAGCCAGAAGTTGAATGCATATACAAGGAGAGGGTAATTGAGTCAGAAGTTAAATGCATATAAACAAGGAGAGGGTAGTTGAGCCAGAAGTTAAATGCGTATACAAGGAGAGGGTAGTTGAGCCAGAAGTTGAATGCATAACGCAAGGAGAGGGTAGTTGAGTCAGAAGTTGAATGCATAACGCAAGGAGAGGGTAGTTGGGTCAGAAGTTAAATGCTTATACAAGGAGAGGGATTGTTGAGCCAGAAGTTGAATGCTTATACAAGGAGAGGGTAGTTGAGCCAGAAGTTGAATGTATATATACAAGGAGAGGGTAGTTGAGCCAGAAGTTGAATGCATATACAAGGAGAGGGTAGTTGAGCCAGAAGTTAAATGCATACATAGAAGGAGAGGGTATTCGAGTCAGAAGTTGAATGCATACATACAAGGAGAGGGTAGTTGAGTCAGAAGTTGAATGCATATACAAGGAGAGGGTAGTTGAGCCAAAAATTGAATGCATATATACAAGGAGAGGATAGTTGAGCCAGAAGTTAAATGCTTATACAATGAGAGGGTAGTTGAGTCAGAAGTTAAATGCTTATACAAGGAGAGAGTAGTTGAGTCAGAAGTTAAATGCTTATACAAGTAAAGGGTAGTTGAGCCAGAAGTTAAATGCATATACAAGGAGAGGGTAGTTGAGCCAGAAGTTGAATGCATATACAAGGAGAGGGTAGTTGAGTCAGAAGTTGAATGCATAAACAAGGAGAGTGTAGTTGAGCCAGAAGTTGAATGCATATATACAAGGAGAGGGTAGTTAAGCCAGAAGTTGAATGCATTTATACAAGGAGAGGGTAGTTGAGCCAGAAGTTAAATGCATATACAAGGAGAGGGTAGTTGAGCCAGAAGTTGAATGCATATACAAGGAGAGGGTAGTTGAGCTTGAAGTTGAATGCATATACAAGGAGAGGGTAGTTGAGCAAGAAGTTAAATGCATATACAAGGAGAGGGTAGTTGAGCCAGAAGTTGAATGCATATACAAGGAGAGGGTAGTTGAGCAAGAAGTTAAATGCATATACAAGAAGAGGGTAGTTGAGCCAGAAGTTGAATGCATATACAAGGAGAGGGTAGTTGAGTCAGAAGTTAAATGCATATAAACAAAGAGAGGGTAGTTGAGCCAGAAGTTAAATGCATATACAAGGAGAGGGTAGTTGAGTCAGAAGTTAAATGCATATATACAAGGAGAGTGTAGTTGAGCCAGAAATTGAATGCATATACAAGGAGAGGGTGGTTGAGCCAGAAGTGGAATGCATATACAAGGAGAGGGAAGTTGAGTCAGAAGTTAAATGCATATAAACAAGAAGAGGGTAGTTGAGCCAGAAGTTAAATGCTTATACAAGGAGAGGGTAGTTGAGCCAGAAGTTGAATGCATATACAAGGAGAGTGTAGTTGAGTCAGAAGTTGAATGCATAATGCAAGGAGAGGGTAGTTGAGTCAGAAGTTAAATGCTTATACAAGGAGAGGGTAGTTGAGATAGAAGTTGAATGCTTATACAAAGAGAGGGTGGTTGAGTCAGAAGTTGAATGCATATATACAAGGAGAGGGTAGTTGAGCCAGAAGTTGAATGCATATACAAGGAGAGGATAGTTGAGCCAGAAGTTAAATGCATACATACAAGGAAAGGGTAGTCGAGTCAGAAGTTAAATGCATATACAAGGAGAGGGTAGTTGAGTCAGAAGTTGAATGCATATATACAAGGAGAGGGTAGTTGAGCCAGAAGTTGAATGCATATACAAGGAGAGGGTAGTTGAGTCAGAAGTTGAATGCATATACAAGGAGAGGGTAGTTGAGTCAGAAGTTGAATGCATATACAAGGAGAGTGTAGTTGAGCCAGAAGTTAAATGCATACATACAAGGAGAAGGTAGTCGAGTCAGAAGTTGAATGCATACATACAAGGAGAGGATAGTTGAGTCAGAAGTTAAATGCATATACAAGGAGAGGGTAGTTGAGTCAGAAGTTGAATGCATATATACAAGGAGAGGGTAGTTGAGCCAGAAGTTGAATGCATATACAAGGAGAGGGTAGTTGAGTCAGAAGTTGAATGCATATACAAGGAGAGGGTAGTTGAGTCAGAAGTTGAATGCATATACAAGGAGAGTGTAGTTGAGCCAGAAGTTGAATGCATATATACAAGGAGAGGGTAGTTAAGCCAGAAGTTGAATGCATATACAAAGAGAGAGTAGTTGAGCCAGAAGTTGAATGCATTTATACAAGGAGAGGGTAGTTGAGCCAGAAGTTGAATGCATATATACAAGGAGAGGGTAGTTGAGTCAGAAGTTGAATGCATACATACAAGGAGAGGATAGTTGAGCTAGAAGTTGAATGCATATATATATATACAAGGAGACGGTAGTTAGGTCAGAGGTTGAATGTATATACAAGGAGAGGGTAGTTGAGCCAGAAGTTAAATGCATGTACAAAGACAGGGTAGTTATGTCAAAGGTTGAATGTATATACAAGGAGAGGGTAGTTGCAGCAGAAGTTGAATGCATATACAAGGAGAGGGTAGTTATGTCAGAAGTTGAATGTATATACGAGGACAGGGTAGTTGGGGCAGAAGTTGAATGCATGTACAAAGACAGGGTAGTTATGTCAGAGGTTGAATGTATATACAAGGACAGGGAAGTTGGGGCAGAAGTTGAATGCATATACAAGGAGAGGGTAGTTATGTCAGAGGTTGAATGTATATACAAGGACAGGGTAGTTGGGGCAGAAGTTGAATGCATATACAATGAGAGGGTAGTTAGGTCAGAGGTTGAATGTATATACAAGGACAGGGTAGTTGAGCCAGAAGTTAAATGCATGTACAAAGACAGGGTAGTTATGTCATAGGTTGAATGTATATACAAGGACAGGGTAGTTGCAGAAGAAGTTGAATGCATATACAAGGAGAGGGTAGTTAGGTCAGAGGCTGATTGTATAAACAAGGAGAGGGAAGTTAGTCAGAGGTTGCATGCTAACAAGGACGTAATAGTTCCGATACATGAATGCATATAAATAAATCTAGATTTATTGCTGTAAGAACATGATATTGTCAAAGGACTGACTGCATTCAATGGCACATAGGACATTCAGTACCAAAGTATTGACATCAATTCATTGAGATTTAAATGGAAAATTCATTTAAAATCTCTAAGTAAGCATTGTGTTTAATTTTCATTAAAAACAAAACACCAGATGCTGTAGTAGAATAAACATTCAGAATTGTCAGAACCCATGCTAGCTGTTTCAACCCTAATGAAAGGAGATATGCATTTGATGAAATTTGAGCTGAAGTTCTTATTCTATTGTAAATTAAACCTTGTACTTTGTAAGAACAATATTGTATATGAGCCACAAGGAATATGTCAGATACCTGGTATTTTATACTCATTTAATAGAAGACTTTCCTCCAGAGACTGCAACATGACCCCAGTTACAGCTTTCCACCTTGTTTTCCATTATTTTTATAACTAGTTGTAATTATGGTGAGAAAGAAAGCCTATAATTTTCATTATTGTGCTTATGAAATATTTTTCTTGTTGAAACAGCATAAAATCTCCAAACAGGAAGCATTTTTATCACCAACTGCGTAAAGGAATAGGGTCGGAGTCCATAGCATTTTATATCTGATTCATATCTTTTAAATTTTTGAAGGAATTTAATATAAAAAAATTTAAATTCAAAGAGGCATTTGGGTCTGCTCATTATCTTCTAAATCCTTAGCAGAAATTTTATATCATTGGGTACACATACACAATACAAAATATGATTAAGGTCAAGGTCATATTCAGTGCTCAAACAGGCATACTTACATTACACACCATAGCTAAAAATCTCTTGAAGAAATTTGATATAATTTGGTACACATATTCTCCTCTTTGAGATTACATGTCTGACCTTCAGTCACATATGGTTGAGGCAGGCCTTACTTGAAGGTCGATATCTGTCTGTCTGTGTAGTACACTGTGTCCTCAATGAGATTACATGTCTGACCTTCAGTCACATATGGTTGAGGTAGACCTTGAAGGTTGATATCTGTCTGTCTGTGTAATACATTGTGTCCTCATTGAGATTACATATCTGACCTTAAATCACATATGGTGGAGGAAGACCTTACTTGAAGGTTGATATCTGTCTGTCTGTGTAGTACATTGTGTCTTCATTGAGATTACATGTCTGACCTTCAGTCACATATGGTTGAGGAAGACCTTACTTGAAGGTTGATATCTGTCTGTCTGTGTAGTACATTGTGCCTCATTGAGATTACATGTCTGACCTTCAGTCACAAATGGTTGAGGCAGACCTTACTTGAAGGTTGATATCCATTGTGTCCTCATTGTGATTACATGTCTGACCTTTAGTCACATATGATTTAGGTAGACCTTACTTGAAGGTTGATATATGTCTATCTCTGTAATACATTGTGTCCTCATTGAGATTACATGTCTGACCTTCAGTCATGTATTGTTGAGGCAGGCCTTACTTGAAGGTCGATATCTGTCTGTGGAGTACACTGTGTCTTCATTGAGATTACATGTCTGACCTTTAGTCACATATGGTCGAGGTAGACCTCAAAGGTTGATATCTATCTGTCTGTGTAATGCATTGTGTCTTCATTGAGATTACATATCTGACCTTAAAACACATATGGTTGAGAAAAACCTTACTTAAAGGTTGATATCTGTCTGTCTTTGTAGCACATTGTATCCTCATTGAAATTACATGTCTGACCTTCAGTCACATATGGTTGAGGAAAACATTACTTGAAGGTTGATATCTATCTGTCTGTGTAGTACATTGTGTCTTCATTGAGATAACATGTCTGACCTTCTGTCACATATACTTGAAGAAGACCTTACTTGAAGGTCGATATATGTCTATCTTTGTAATACATTGTGTCCTCATTGAGATTACATGTCTGACCTTTGTGATTACATGTCTGACCTTTAGTCACATATTGTTGAGGCTGTCCTTGCTTGAAGGTATATATCTGTCTGTGTTATACACTGTGTCCTCATTGAGATTACATGTCTGACCTTCAGTCATGTATTGTTGAGGCAGTCCTTTCTTGAAGGTTGATATCTGTCTGTCTGTGTAGTACATTGTGTCCTCATTGAGATTACATGTCTGACCTTCAGTCATGTATTGTTAAGGCAGTCCTTACTTGAAGGTTGATATCTATCTGTCAGTGTAGTACATTGTGTCCTCATTGAGATTACATGTCTGACCTTTGTGATTACATGTCTGACCTTTAATCACATATTGTTGAGGATGTCCTTACTTGAAGGTTTATATCTGTCTGTGTTATACACTGTGTCCTCATTGAGATTACATGTCTGACCTTCAGTCATGTATTGTTGAGGCAGGCCTTACTTGAAGGTTGATATCTGTCTGTCTGTGTAGTACACTGTGTCCTCATTGTGATTACATGTCTGACCTTCAGTCACATATGGTTGAGGAAGACCTTACTTGAAGGTTGATTTCTGTCTGTCTGTGTAGTACACTGTGTCCTCATTGTGATTACATGTCTGACCGTCAGTCACATATTGTTGAGGAAGACCTTACTTGAAGGTTGATATCTGTCTGTCTGTGAAGTACAATACAACTACAGTAGAGGGGAATATAGCTATTACATGGACTGATGTCTCTTGTGTATTTATAGTTATTATACTGAAAATAAAAAGAAATGTATATATATGTTTAACATGAATTTTGCTTAGATTTTTATTCCTGACGATTTTCAGTATCACTTTATAAGCTCGCCAGGACGAAGTCCAATGAGAGCTATTGTCATGACCCCGGCGTCGTCGTCAGCAAGTCTGTAGACACCCAGGTTAAACTTTTGCGTTTAAGTTTCAGTTGTCTCTGCAACCACTCATTGGATGTAAATGAAACTTCACATGTGTGTTTACCATCATCAATGGAACACACAGAGATAAGAACAATAACTCTGGTTTGCTTTTTGGCACAGTTATGGTTCTTTTTGGATTAGACACTGAGGTTAAACTTTGCATTTAGTTTAGTTTAAGGTTCAATTCTGCGTTAAGTTGCGTTTAAGTTTAAGATAACTATGGAACCACTCAATCGATGTGAATGAAACTTCATATGTGTGTTCACCATCATCAATGGAACACACAGAGACAAGAACCATAACTTTGGATTGCTTTTTGGCACAGTTATGGCCCTTGTTGGACTTAGACACCCAAGGTTAAACTTTGAGTTTAGTTGCATTTAAGTTTAAGATATCTATGCAACAACTCATTGGATGTGAATGAAACTTCACATGTGTGTTCACCATCATCGATGGAAAACACACAGACAAGAACCATGACTCTGGGTTGCATTTTGGCACAGTTATGGCCCTTTTTCAACTTAATTTTTCAGGTTAAAGTTTTTTATCAGGTAAGATATCTATGCAACCGCTCATTGGATATGAATGAAACTTTGCATGTGTGTTCACCATCATCATTGAAACACACAGAGACAAAAGCCATAACTCTGGGTTGCATTTTGGCACAGTTATGGCCCTTTTTTGACTTAATTTTTCAGGTTAAAGTTTAAAGTTTTTTATCATGTAACATATCTATGCCATCACTCATTGGATATGAATGAAACTTTGCATGTGTGTTCACCATCATCATTGAAACACACAGAGACAAGAACCATAACTCTTGGTTGCATTTTGGCAGAGTTATGGCCCTTTAAGACTTAATTTTTCGTCTGTACACACCCAGGTTAAACTATTGCGTTTAGATGTTTTTAAGTTTTGGTGTTTGCCTTCAATCTCAATCTTTGCATTGGTGATGAGTTTTATCCCATTGGCGAGCTTTGTTGTCTTCTGACAGCTCTTGTTTTTGAAACTGATTATCAATGATAAAACGATGATTTATCACGAAGTGTTCAGTCATAGTGCCTGTTTAAACACACCACTGTCGAAAGATTTAAGGATTGTGTCAATAATGGGTATTAGTACATTTCGAATTATTGAGGGCATGAACATAATGAGTCTGTTGACATGACAGTGTCACATTGGTATGTTGTCCCATTCTTCCTGCAATGCAACCTTGAGCTGTTGCAAATTATTTGAACCGGTGGTACTCGATGGAGAAACAGATTATTTGCAATAATAATTAAGGACTACCTTTACTACTTTATAATTAACTACTACATATTTATTATAAGATCTATTGTTATGAATAATTAATAACAATAATAGATAGTGGTAGTTTTAATTATAATAACGGTAGGTCTAGTAACAATTTATCAATTAATATAATAGTTAAAATAGAAATGACTGATTATTATTCTATTATTCCATAACCATGCTACAATTTTACTTATGATTAAAAAAAACTCGTCTTATTACTTTCCCTACTTGCGCATTTTTAAAAAGAATCCCCATGCTATTATTTTTACATGTAGATCTACATGTATGTAAATAAATTGCTTCTGTCATCAGCTCAGATCAGAAGAGTCAAAGTTAGAATTGGACATAAATTCAAAATTTATCTAAATTGGTAATGCATATATTATTTATAAATTAATTAGAACGGGATCTTTCACAGACGAACAGATAATAAAAAAAAAAAAATACTTTATTATAATGACTAGCAGACATCATGCTGATTTTCGACGCCATATGGTTTTATTGCCCCTTTGATGGTATAAAAATTCCAGTCACAGGTGTCAGCTGTGAAAACGGATCAGTTTTGTCGCATTTTGGCGCGTGTCTTTGATTAGTCCATATACCCCAGGACATATATCACTGCTTTGGTAAATTGCCGAACTGTAAATTGACATAATTTACGACACCCCCTCCCCAACTATTAACCGCCTGAAGCCATTACGATAAGCCATGGTAGCGAACAAGATCCTATCCCAGTAGTCGCAATCAAAACAAACATTGATTTATTACCGTGTCAATTATCACAGTCAGAACGCATGATTTTTCAAAAATATAAAAATAGACCGCTGTACATTTTTGGAAAATACAGATGACCTAGATATTTCTGGAAAATTCCATGACTTCACCAGGTCACTGACATGGGTATTTACGATTGGACGCTATTTCTAAATGTTACCTATGGTGTCATGCATAATATTACTGTGCGGACTGCTATGCTACTCGAATATAAACAACCGGTCCTTGAAAAAAAATGTATGAATATATATTGTTTTTCGGATTGAAAATGGGGAGATTTTTGTAATTCCCCCGTAAATCTGGACAATTCAATGACCTAGCGTGATCACTGATAAATTGAAATGTATTGTTTTAGCAATTAAAAATGTGTAGATTTGTATTATTCCCTCGTATCAGATTGTCACAATTTCAATCCATGCACTTTTCAACAAGTTACTGACAGGAAATTTATGCAAACTAACACTGTCTTTACATTTTGATTTCCTACAATTTCTGGTCGAACACTGTTGGCATGTGTAAGCGCTTAATTACAGGTTTTCTAATAATCATAAACAAGTTGGGCGATACCATCAGCCATGTTTGTTTACAGCGAATGACACGATGACAGGTCGGCACGGTATTTTGTTTGTTATTCTGATTGGTTGACCCCTGGTGACATCATTAGGCTCCATATAGATTAGTGAATTTGTTTCAGGTGCGCCAAAAGATTTTACCTGTGTAACCGTGCTATATGGCAACCGATGTTGGTATGCACTGGCGGTTTATATTTAGAAAACCAATTTGAATTGATTAAGCATAAATTATTTTTGCATTAAAGTTACCTTTTAAAATGCTTTCACATGATCTGTGGTTCTGGTACAATAGAATAAATCCATGTAACAAAAGACAAACTTCTTCATGAAATTATTTTTTTATCTCCCGCCACAAAGGGGAAGAGGGATATAGTTATGGTCTTCTCCCATTCGTCCTTCTGTTTGTCCATTTCATTTTTTAATCTTTCAAAGATGAATCAGATCCAGCTATATATAACCAATTAAGTCGCAATCAAGATTGAATTAAGTGACTGATTTAGAATGTCGTATATGCTCCAGTTTTAAGTGGGAAATCTATTTAAGCTTAATCTGGGCATGAGGGCTTAGTTAGGAAAGTTCTTTTCATTATATAATTTTTGCCTGTTTAAGTAAACTATTCTTATTGTAATATCGGCTCGGTGATACAGGCATGATATTGCTGATATACTTTCTGTATTATATTCAAGCAGGCAACCACCTTATTTCCTGCCGAACCTACTTTGTTAGCAATATATATTTGTAAATAATAAAACTGGAGACCAGGGGCTGGTTTCACTCATGTTCATAAGTTTACCAACATCTTACTTAAAATTTGAAGTTATTAAAAAAAAAAACTTGGAAATTCATTTAGTGTTTGGCATATATCACTTTGCGCAGTTTCATAAGCCTAGTAAATGATATTCTTTTAAAAGGTTTATGAAATGGGCCTCAGCTTTCTACAGATAAACCTGCAATATTCTTTTTAAGACTTCCTTTAAATCGTAGAATACATCTTGAGTATAAATAAAGACCAGTGAAAAAGACACAAATATGATCGATGATCAAATGTTTCTAGCAAATTCTATAATTTTCTTAGTGCTTGAAGTGCGAGAAAAAAGCGAAAAAATGTGAAGAATTATTTCCAATTACTAATTTTGTGGAAGCGGAGGATGAAATCTGTCAATTGATCAAGCGACTGTGGGTTGCTATTGATTTTTAAAGCTGTTTTAATCACATTTAAAACTAATCTGTTTCTCACGGGTCATTAGTCTAAGTGCTTCATTTTGATACGAGCCGTCAGATGATGATAAGTTCAGCTTGGCTGGTCAAACCTCATATCCTCTAGTAATGGCTTGTATTTATTCCTGTCACCAATGTTTTGAATAATGCATGAGTGGAATCTGTGCTGTTATAATCCATTCTTAGTTGAATTTTTGATGAGACTATAAATCTAATACTGAAAGGTTATTATTTATATTTGAATTCACTGTAATGACAATACATGACAATAATTCGGTGTATTGGTTCTCTGTAAATGGCGATACATAACAATAATTTGGTGTATTGGTTCTTTGTAAATGGCGATACATAACAATAATCTGGTGTATCGGTTATCTGTAAAGGGCGATACATAACAATAATTTGGTGTATTGGTTCTTTGTAAATGGCGATACATAACAATAATTTGGTGTATTGGTTCTTTGTAAATGGCGATACATAACAATAATCTGGTGTATCGGTTCTCTGTAAAGGGCGATACATAACAATAATCTGGTGTATCGGTTCTCTGAAAATGGTGATACAAGATAATAATCCAGTGTATCGGTTCTCTGTCAATGGCGATACATGACAATAATCCGTTGTATCGGTTCTCTGAAAATGGCAATACATAACAATAATCAGGTGTATCGGTTCTCTGTAAATGGCAATACATGACAATAATCTGGTGTATCGGTTCTCTGTAAATGGCGATACATGACAATAATCCAGTGTATCGGTTCTCTGTAAATGGTGATACCTGACAATAGTTTGGTATATTGGTTCTCTGTTAATGGCGATACATGACAATAATCCAGTGTATAGGTTCTCTGTAAATGGCGATACATAACAATAATCAGGTGTATCGGTTCTCTGTAAATGGAGATACATGACAATAATCTGATGTATCGGTTCTCTGTAAATGGCGATACATGACAATAATCCAGTGTATCGGTTCTCTGTAAATGGTGATACCTGACAATAGTTTGGTATATTGGTTCTCTGTTAATGGCGATACATGACAATAATCTGGTGTATTGGTTCGCTGTAAATGGCGATTCATGACAATAATCCAGTGTATAGGTTCTCTGTAAATGGCGATACATAACAATAATCAGGTGTATCGGTTCTCTGTAAATGGCGATACATGACAATAATCCAGTGTATCGGTTCTCTGTAAATGGTGATACCTGACAATAGTTTGGTATATTGGTTCTGTTAATGGCGATACATGACAATAATCTGGTGTATTGGTTCGCTGTAAATGGCGATTCTTGACAATAATCCAGTGTATAGGTTCTCTGTAAATGGCGATACATAACAATAATCAGGTGTATCGGTTCACTGTAAATGGCGATTCATGACAATAATCCAGTGTATAGGTTCTCTGTAAATGGCGATACATGACAATAATCCAGGGTATCTGTTATCTGTAAATGGAGATACATGACAATTATCTGGTGTATCAGTTCTCTGCAAATGGAGATACATGACAAAATTTTATGTATCGGTTTTTCTGTAAGTGCGATACATGACAATAATCTGGTGTATTGGTTCTCTGTAAATGGTGATGCATGACAATAATCCTGTATATCGATTCTCTGTAAATTGGGATGCATGACTATAATTTTGTGTATTGGTTCTCTGTTAATGGTGATGCATGACAATAATCCAGTATATCGATTCTCTGTAAATTGCGATGCATGACAATAATTTTGTGTATTGGTTCTCTGTAAATAGTAATACAATACAATAAACCCATATATCGATTCTCTGTAAATTGGGATGCATGACAATAACTTTGTGTATTGGTTCTTTGTAAATGGTGATACATGTGAATAATCCCGTATATATCGATTCTCTGTTAATTGCAATGCATGACAATAATTTTGTGTATTGGTTCTCTGTAAATGGCGATACATGGCAATAATCCCGTATATCGATTCTCTGTAAATTGCAATGCATGACAATAATTTTGTGTATTGGTTCTCTGTAAATGGTGATAGATGGCAATAATCCCGTATATTCATTCTCTGTAAATTGCGATGCATGACAATAATTTTGTGTATTGGTTCTCTGTAAATTGTGATAATTGACAATAATGAAGTGTATTGGTTCTCTGTTAATCATAATACATGACAGTAATCTGGTGTATCAGTTCCCTGTAAATGGTGATACATGGCAAAATATATCGATTCTCTGTAAATTGCAATGCATGACAATAATTTTGTGTACTGGTTCTCTGTAAATGGTGATACATGGCAATAATCCAGTATATCGATTCTCTGTAAATTGCAATGCATGACAATAATTTTGTGTACTGGTTCTCTGTAAATGGTAATACATGACAATAATCCAGTATATCAATTCTCTGTAAATTGGGATGCATCACAATAATTTTGTGTATTGGTTCTCTATAAATAGTGATACATGACAATAATCTGATGTATTGGTTCTCTATCAATGGTGATAGGTGGCAATAATCCCGTATATCCATTTTCTGTAAATTGCGATGCATGACAATAATTTTTTTGTATTGGTTCTCTGTAAATTGTGATAATTGACAATAATCTAGTGTATTGGTTCTCTGTTAATCGTAATACATGACAGTAATCTGGTGTATCAGTTCTCTGTAAATGGTGATACATGGCAATAATCCCGTATATCGATTCTCTGTTAATTGCAATGCATGACAATAATTTTGTGTACTGGTTCTCTGTAAATGGTTATACATGACAATAATCCAGTTTATCGATTCTCTGTAAATTGCAATGCATGACAATAATTTTGTGTACTGGTTCTCTGTAAATCGTAATACATGACAGTAATCTGGTGTATCAGTTCTCAGTAAATGGCGATATATGACAATTATCTGGTGTATTGGTTCCCTGTAAATGGCGATACATGACAATAATCCTGTGTATCAGTTCTCTGTAAATTGCGATACATGACAATAATCTGGTATATCGGTTCTCTGTAAACGACAATACATGACAATAATCTGGTGTATCGTTTCTCTGTAAATGACAATACATGAAATACAGAAATGGTCCTTGGGTGACCCTCTACCAAGTTTGTTCAAGCCACCTTGATTCATCAAAAAACATTGGTGGCCAGGGGGTGGGGTAAGTTAACTATATAACCTATAGTATAAACTTAAAAAATCTTCTTGTTAGAAACAACTGGCTCGATTTTATAATTATTTCACAGAAATGATCCTTGGGTGACCCTCTACCAAATTTGTTCAACCCATCTTGGTTCGTCAAAAAACATGGCGGCCATGGGGCTGTGGTTAGTTTACTATATCAGCTATAGTAAAAATTTAAAAAATCTTCTTGTCAAAAACTTCAGGTTTGATTTTAAAATTATATCACAGAAATGGTCCTTGGATGACCCTCTACCAAGTTTGTTCAAGTCATCTTGATTTGTCAAAAAACATTGCGGCCAGAGGGTGGGGTTTGTTTACTATATAAACTATAGTAAAATCTTAAAAAATCTTCTTGTCAGAAACTACTTGCTCGATTTTAAAAATAATTTCACAGAAATGTTCTTTGAAGGAACCCCTGCCAAGTTTGTTCAAACGGTAGTGATTCATCAAAAAACATGTCGGTCAGGGGATGGGGTTAGTTTACTATATAAGCTATAGTAAAAATTTAAAAAATCTTCTTGTCAGAAACCAACTGATCAATTTTGAAACAATTTCACAGAAATGTTCTTTGAGTGACCCTTTACCAAGTTTGTTTGAGCTGTTGTGATTTGTTTAAAAACATGGCCACCACAGTGATGTGCTAGTTTACTATATAGGCAGCTATAGTAAAAACTTTAAAAGCCTTCTTGTCAGAATCTACTGACCTAATTTCAATGTAATTTCACTGACATTTACCATGGGTGAACACCTCTACCAAGTTTGAACTCTTCTAGGCATCTGTTCCATCTTCAAAACAAATAAAAATTCTTGCCCATCTCATTTTTCTTGAATTTTAAGTGTACATGTATTATAATAATCTACTAAAGTTTGGTGACTCAAGGTCAGTCAGGTGAGTGATATAGGGCCATCTTGGCCCTCTTGTTATATTTAATTTTTATAGTTTTTTCAATTTTTTGTTATGGATAGAACTTTTGGAACTTCCAAGTATTTATGTTTAAAATAATATGTTTTACATATTTTTGTTATTGCCCCATCGATACCCCTCCTAGAAAATTTGACGAAAAATATTTAAAATTGTTTAATACATAAAGGCATGCAGATAATAATAATTGTCATGGAAAAGGTAAATTTAAACTTGAATTTAACTGTTTAGGATTTTTTAAAAACAAAATCATTTTAGTCGAGTGTCAATGTTTTTTCAATTTTTCAATAAAAATTTAGATCTAGCATTTTTCAGCTCACCTAAGCGAAAGGCTCACAGGTGAGCTTTTGTGATCGCCTGGTATACGTCGTCTGTCGTCCGTCGTTAACTTTTAGCTTTTAACCACTTCTCCTCTGAAACCACTGGGCCTATTTTGAGATAATTTCACAGAAATGTTCCTTATGTGACCCTCTACCAAGTTTGTTCAAGCCATCTTGATTCGTCAAAAAATATGGTGTCCAGGGGGCGGGGATAGTTTACTATATAAGCTATAGTAAAAACTTGAAAAATCTTCTTGTCAGAAACTACTGGCTCGATTTTAAAATAATTTCACAGAAATGTTCCTTGGGTGACTCTCTACCAAATTTGTTCAAGCCATCTTGATTTGTCAAAAAACATGGCAGCCGGGGGGTGGAGTTAGTTTGATGTCAAATTACTTCCCCTGTTTTTTAGCATAAATGTCTGTATTATAGCAATTATTATAAGAAGAGGTAATAAATTCTTTAAATAAACTTTTTTTTTGCTATTATTAAACAATACTCTACCAGATATAAGTTTTAAAAGATAATTCATCATAAAAAGATGAATGATACAATTATAATCAATGATTGAATATTATTCATATATCATGAACCATTTTAAAATAGGTGTTTTTCTGAATATAAAAGTCAGAGTTTTTATGGTTCAGACGAATGGTTTCTGTTTCATAATAAAGCAATACCATATTTATACCCCCGACAAACGAAGTTTTGAGGGGGTATACTGGAGTCACCCTGAGGTCCGTCTGTCGGTCTGTCGGTCGGTCTGTCCGTTGCAATTTTCCTTGTCTGGAGCATCACTTGAAAAGTACTGGATGGAATTTCATCAAACGTCATACAATGGTAGAATATAATGAGAGGAAGTGCAGTGTACAAGAAACATAACTCTATTCTTGCTAATTACAGAGTTATTGCCCTTTGATATTTTTTCTTGTCCGGAGCATAACTTGAAAAGTACCAGATGGAATTTCATCAAGCTTCATACAATGGTAGAATATAATGAGAGGAAGTGCAGTGTACAGGAAACATAACTCTATTCTTGCTCATTACAGAGTTATTGCCCTTTGATATATATTTCCCTTTGATATTTTTTCTTGTCCGGAGCATAACTTGAAAAGTACCGGATGGAATTTCATCAAGCTTCATACAATGGTAGAATATAATGAGAGGTAGTGCAGTGTACAGGAAACATAACTCTATTCTTGCTCATTACAGAGTTATTGCCCTTTGATATATTTCTCTTGTCCAGAGCATTACTTTTAAAGTACTGGATGGAATTTCATCAAACTTCATACAACGGTAGAATATAATGACAGGAAGTGCAGTGTACAAGAAACATAACTCTATTCTTGCTAATTACAGAGTTATTGCCCTTTGGTATATTTCCCTTGTCTGGAGCATTACTTTTAAAGTACTGGATGGAGTTTCATCAAACTTCATACAATGGTAGAATATAATGAGAGGAAGTGCAGTGTACAAGAAACATAACTCTATTATTGCTAATTACAGAGTTATTGCCCTTTGATATTTTTTCTTGTCCGGAGCATAACTTGAAAAGTACCGGATGGAATTTCATCAAGCTTCATACAATGGTAGAATATAATGAGAGGAAGTGCAGTGTACAAGAAACATAACTCTATTCTTGCTAATTACAGAGTAATTGCCCTTTGATATATTTCCCTTGTCCGGAGCATTACTTTTAAAGAACTGGATGGAATTTCATCAAACTTCATACAATGGTAGAATATAATGACAGGAAGTGCAGTGTACAGGAAACATAACTCTATTCTTGCTAATTACAGAGTAATTGCCCTTTGATATATTTCCCTTGTCCGGAGCATTACTTTTAAAGTACTGGATGGAATTTCATCAAACTTCATACAATGATAGAATATAATGACAGGAAGTGCAGTGTACAAGAAACATAACTCTATTCTTGCTAATTACAGAGTTATTGCCCTTTGATATATTTCCCTTGTCTGGTGCAGTACTGTTAAAGCCATCAGTAATAACAGTTTAATAAAGTTCATGAAAGAACCAAGTTGATGAATACATGGAGTTCGAGCAAAGCAGGTTCGATATTGTATTCCTAGTGCTCTTGTTTGTTTCTTATCCATAAAATTGTTGTCCCTCAACATAACTCGAAAAAGTATAACATTTATTGATTTCCATGAAAGCTTGTACACTGCACAATAATTAAAAAGACCGTTTTTAATTTTAACAAAACCATAAAAAAATTAAAAATACAAACAACTCAATCCATAACATTCTCTTTTATTAAGAATTTTTTTTGTCTGGAGCATAACTTTAAAACAATTGGATATAATTTAATAAAACTTCATACAATGGTTAACCATTTTCTGTCATGGCGGCATTCGGGGGTATTCATCACTACAGTGATAGGTCTAGTTTTAGCTAGTTTCATCACTGCAAGAAGTCTGCTTAAGATTTTCAGTGTCAAAGTGTAATTGAAATCTTGGAGGAGGAACTTAATTGTTTTTTGGGGAGAGTGCACTGCGACACCGAAATACATATTTAATATTTAGTAAGGTCCTACACCAAGCCAGCCACTATAGACTTAAGAGAGAAAAATCTCCTGAAGTCATTAGACAACTTAATTTTCTTATACTATCATCTGCTGTGTCAAATTATATTTTATTTCTGTTTGATTTTTGTTTTAGCTCGAGCTACAGTCTATAATTTGTTGAGACTGGTGTGTCCCTTTAAGATTAATGTATATATGTGTATTCGGTGAAAGGAAAAAGAAAGTATACATACCTATAAACGTCGACAGGTCAAGGAACAATAAATGTATTGCATATAAATTTTGTATATTTATGTTTCATCATACTGTTGAATCAAAAAACAAACATTTAATTCATTTCAAAGCAAAACAATAAAAAAAAATCAGTTCATTTTTCCATGACATGAATTAACTTAGTCAATAATGAAATAATTTTAAAAACCAAAATGTATGCTTTCTTTTTCCTTTCAGTGTATATATATATGAATGTATGTTACAATTTGACTGATATATATATTTGTACGGTTTGTTGAGGGATGGCCCACCCCGACCCTCACAGACCTATTACGGGGTGATTAAATGGATCACTTTTCAGTGAAAAAAAAAAATAGTTTAGTCTGATGCTTTAGTTTGAAACCGTTCTCAAACATAACAGGTTAGTTTTGTGCTGGAACTGGATTTTTATCTTAGTTCGAAGACTTAGCATCTATAGAAAAAACTTCAAATGCCTTCTTGTCAGAATCTACTAACCTGATTTTGATGTAATTTCACTGACATTTACCATGGGTGAACCTCTACCAAGTTTGAATTCTTCTACACATCTGTTACATCTTCAAAACAAACCAAAATTCTAACTACTTGTCCATCTCGTCTTTCTGGAATTTTGAGCATACATGTATTATATAATTTACTTATGTTAGGTGACTCAGTGTCAGTCAGGTGAGTGATAAAGGGCCATCTTGGCCCTCTAATATTTTGATATAATGTATGGATAAATTTTGCTTAAAATCTCATACAATACTCTCTGATACCCATTCAAATGACATTCAAAATAAAAAAATACACATTACCAAGTAATTTGACAAAAAGTAGCTTTTAAAATATGCCATCCTTAATAAAATACGATTGCAAAATAAACACATTGATACTAATTGAATAAATTTGTATAAAGATTAAGATTTTTATAATATTTGATATTCAGGTTAATTGTTAGAAACATTATTTTGATGCCAGTATGCATTGATATATATATAGAACACAATAAAAGATAACACAAATAAGGGGTCATCTGGGGTCAGTTGTGGTATAGCACTGCTGCTGCTTTTAATTACCCTCGCTTCTTGCCAGTAGCATTTTGGCGAGCAATACAAACATGATTATTTTGCCAGCGGACAGCACCGGCAGGGTCGCTACTTCTCCTGGTGCTGTCCCACTGGCTGGAGCTGTAGTTAATGTTGAATCATTGATTCTGGTCGAAAAAGTCGTCTAGAAGTTGGAGATTAGTTGAAGTCGATGAATAGACTTGTAGATGTTGATTAGTCTTGTAGCTGGTGGTTAGGTTTTCTGTCAGGTATCCTGTTAGTTGCCGCTTAGTACACCGCTGTCTCCTTGTGCTCTGTTGGTTACATCTAAACAATCCTGTCTGGGGTCACGTTTAAATTGTGTTATGCAGTATTAAAAAATTCATCCATGTAAAGAAGATGAAATGTTGATGACGATCTTATGATCTGGTTATAATCTTCCATAATAATAATCATTCATCACTGCAAGTCATACAGACTTACAATAACCGCTAATTAACCCACTTTGAAGACTGGAGCAGAAGCTCACACGTCTGTCCAGCTTGGTATTCGTCTGTAGAGTACAGTACTGGCTGGCCTTGGTCTGACTGGTGAAATGGGGTCAGCTGTAGTACAGCATTGGCTGGTCTGACTGGTGAAATGGGGTCAGTTGTAGTACAGCACAGGGTTCATCATTTAACTTTTTTTTCCACTAGACCACCGGGCTAGTTACTCAGTAAAACTAATAGACCTGACCAAACTTCCACTAGCCCAGACTAATATCTTAACTATGACTCCAGACATAGTACTGAAAGTTGGTCACAATCAGAGCTTTTTCATAAGTTTTATTTGTTTCAGTTCTGCCTTTTGTATTTTTGTCATTGTTATCATCCCCATCTTTTCCCCCGGTGAAGCCAAAATTGAATAAATATGTCAAAAGGTGTTGTTCGTCGTTAATATCAATAAATCATATGTTGGTCTTCCAATGTTGTAAAATATAGAAGGGAAATAACTGAAGCCGATGGTACCCGAAAGAGTTACGCCGCTTAATAAAGAGTGTCATTAGAACAGGTTAGAGTTATGCCACTTAGTTTGGGCCGCTTAGTAATTCTATGTTATGTGTGGAGAAATGGGTCAGTTATAATAAAGCACTTGCAGAAATGGGGTCAGTTGTAGTACATCACTGGCTTGTCTTACTATTGAAATGGGGTCAGTTATAGTACAGTACTGGCTGATTTGACTGGTGAAATTGGGTCAGTTGTAGTACAGCAATGCCTGGTCTGACTAATGAAATGGGGCCAGTTGTAGTACAGCACTGGCTGGTCTGACTGGTGAAATGGGGCCAGTTGTAGTACAGCACTGGCTTGTCTAACTGGTGAAATGGGGTCAGCTGTAAAACAGCACTGGCTGGTCTGACTGGTAAATGGTGTCAGTTGTAGTACAGCACTGGCTGGTCTGACTGGTGAAATGGTGTCAACTGTAGTACAGCACTGGCTGGTCTGACTAGTGAAAT
Source organism: Panopea generosa (assembly GCA_029582155.1). Taxonomy (NCBI): domain Eukaryota; kingdom Metazoa; phylum Mollusca; class Bivalvia; order Adapedonta; family Hiatellidae; genus Panopea; species Panopea generosa. Next base: position 52,462,624 of record CM055909.1, on the reverse strand, counting down.
GGGATCAGTTGTAGTACAGCACTGGCTGGTCTGACTGGTGAAATGGGGTCAGTTGTAGTACAGCACTGGCTGGTCTGACTGGTGAAATGGTGTCAGTTGTAGTAAAGCATTGGCTTGTCTTGGTCTGACTGGTGAAATGGGATCAGTTGTAGTACAGCTCTGGCTGGTCTGACTGTTGAAATGGTGTCAGTTGTAGTACAGCACTGGCTGGTCTGACTGGTGAAATGGTGTCAGTTGTAGTATAGCACTGGCTGGTCTGACTAGTGAAATGGGGTCAGTTGTAGTAAAGCACTGGCTGGTCTTGGTCTGACTGGTGAAATTGGATCAGTTGTAGTACAGCACTGGCTGGTCTGACTGGTGAAATGGGGTCAGTTGAAGTACAGCATTGGCTGGTCTGACTTGTGAAATGGGGCCAGTTGTAGTACACTACTGGCTTGTCTAACTGGTGAAATGGGGTCAGCTGTAAAACAGCACTGGCTGATCTGACTGGTATATGGTGTCAGTTGTAGTACAGCACTGGCTGGTCTGACTGGTGAAATGGTGTCAACTGTAATACAGCACTGGCTGGTCTGACTAGTGAAATGGGATCAGTTGTAGTACAGCACTGGCTGGTCTGACTGGTGAAATGGGGTCAGTTGTAGTACAGCACTGGCTGGTCTGACTGGTGAAATGGTGTCAGTTGTAGTAAAGCATTGGCTTTTCTTGGTCTGACTGGTGAAATGGGATCAGTTGTAGTACAGCTCTGGCTGGTCTGACTGTTGAAATGGTGTCAGTTGTAGTACAGCACTGGCTGGTCTGACTGGTGAAATGGGGTCAGTTGTAGTACAGCACTGGCTGGTCTGACTGGTGAAATGGGGTCAGTTGTAGTACAGCACTGGCTGGTCTGACTAGTGAAATGGGATCAGTTGTAGTACAGCACTGGCTGGTCTGACTGGTGAAATGGGGTCAGTTGTAGTACAGCACTGGCTGGTCTGACTGGTGAAATGGTGTCAGTTGTAGTAAAGCATTGGCTTTTCTTGGTCTGACTGGTGAAATGGGATCAGTTGTAGTACAGCTCTGGCTGGTCTGACTGTTGAAATGGTGTCAGTTGTAGTACAGCACTGGCTGGTCTGACTGGTGAAATGGTGTCAGTTGTAGTATAGCACTGGCTGGTCTGACTAGTGAAATGGGGTCAGTTGTAGTACAGCACTGGCTGGTCTGACTGGTGAAATGGTGTCAGTTGTAGTAAAGCATTGGCTTTTCTTGGTCTGACTGGTGAAATGGGATCAGTTGTAGTACAGCTCTGGCTGGTCTGACTGTTGAAATGGGGTCAGTTGTAGTACAGCACTGGCTGGTCTGACTGGTGAAATGGTGTCAGTTGAAGTATAGCACTGGCTGGTCTGACTAGTGAAATGGGGTCAGTTGTAGTACAGCACTGGCTGGTCTGACTGGAGAAATGGGGTCAGTTGTAGTATAACACTGGCTGGTCTGACTAGTGAAATAGGGTCAGTTGAAGTACAGCACTGGCTGGTCTGACTGGTGAAATGGGGTCAATTGTAGAACAGCACTGGCTGGTCTGACTGGTTAAATGGTGTCAGTTGTAGTACAGCACTGGCTGGTCTGACTAGTGAAATTGGGTCAGTTGTAGTAAAGCGCTGGCTGGTCTTGGTCTGACTGGTGAAATGGGATCAGTTGTAGTACAGCACTGGCTGATCTGACTGATGAAATGGGGTCAGTTGTAGTACAGCATTGGCTGGTCTGACTGGTGAAATGGTGTCAGTTGTAGTACAGCACTGGCTGGTCTGACTAGTGAAATGGGATCAGTTGTAGTACCGCACTGGCTATTCTGACTGGTGAAATGGGGTCAGTTGTAGTATAACACTTGCTGGTCTGACTAGTGAAATAGGGTCAGTTGTAGTACAGCACTGGCTGGTCTGACTGGTGAAATGGGGTCAATTGTAGAACAGCACTGGCTGGTCTGACTGGTTAAATGGGGCCAGTTGCAGTACAGCACTGGCTGGTCTGATTAGTGAAATGGGGCTGGTTGTAGTACAGCACTGGCTGGTCTGACTGGTTAAATGGGGTTGTAGTAAAGTACTGGCTTGTCTTGCTCTGACTGATGAAATGGGGCCAGTTGTAGTACAGCACTGGCTGGTCTGACTAGTGAAATGGGGTCAGTTGTACAGCACTGGCTGGTCTGACTAGTGAAATAGGGTTAGTTTTAGTACAGCACTGGCTGGTCTGACTGGTGAAATGGGGTCAGTTGTAGTACAAATATGGCTGGTCTGACTAGTGTAATTGGGTCAGTTGTAGTACAGTACTGGCTGGTCTGACTGGTGAAATGGGGTCAGTTGTAATAAAGCACTGGCTGGTCCGACTAGTGAAATGGGATCAGTTGTAGTACAGCACTGGCTTGTCTGACTGGTGAAATGGGGTCAGTTGTAGTATAGCACTGGCTGGTCTGACTGGTGAAATGGGGTCATTTGTAGTACAGCACTGGCTTGTCTGACTAGTGAAATGGGGTCAGTTGTAGTATAACACTGGCTGGTCTGACTAGTGAAATTGGGTCAGTTGTAGTAAAGCATTGGCTTGTCTTGGTCTGACTGGTGAAATGGGGTCAGTTGTAGTACAGCACTGGCTGGTCTGATTAGTGAAATGGGGTCAGTTGTACAGCACTGGCTGATCTGACTGGTGAAATAGGGTCAGTTGTAGTACAGCACGGGCTGGTCTGACTGGTGAAATGGAGTCAATTGTAGAACAGCACTGGCTGGTCTGACTGGTGCAATGGTGTCAGTTGTAGTACAGCTCTGGCTGGTCTGACTAGTGAAATGGTGTCAGTTGTAGTACAGCACTGGCTGGTCTGACTAGTGAAATGGGGTCAGTTGTAGTAAAACATTGGCTTGTTTTGGTCTGACTGGTGAAATTGGATCAGTTGTAGTACAGCAATGGCTGGTCTGACTGGTGAAATGGGGTCAGTTGTAGTACAGCATTGGCTGGTCTGACTGGTGAAATGGTGTCAGTTGTAGTACAGCTCTGGCTGGTCTGACTAGTGAAATGGGGTCAGTTGTAGTACAGCACTGGCTGGTCTGACTAGTGAAATTGGGTCAGTTGTAGTAAAGCATTGGCTTGTTTTGGTCTGACTGGTGAAATTGGATCAGTTGTAGTACAGCAATGGCTGGTCTGACTGGTGAAATGGGGTCAGTTGTAGTACAGCATTGGCTGGTCTGACTGGTGAAATGGTGTCAGTTGTAGTACAGCACTGGCTGGTCTGACTAGTGAAATGGGATCAGTTGTAGTACCGCACTGGCTGGTCTGACTTGAGAAATGGGGTCAGTTGTAGTATAACACTGGCTGGTCTGACTAGTGAAATAGGGTCAGTTGAAGTACAGCACTGGCTGGTCTGACTGGTGAAAGGGGGTCAATTGTAGAACAGCACTGGCTGGTCTGACTGGTTAAACGATGTCAGTTGTAGTACAGCACTGGCTGGTCTGACTAGTGAATTGGGTCAGTTGTAGTAAAGCACTGGCTGGTCTTGGTCTGACTGGTGAAATTGGATCAGTTGTAGTACAGCACTGGCTGGTCTGACTGATGAAATGGGGTCAGTTGTAGTACAGCATTGGCTGGTCTGACTGGTGAAATGGTGTCAGTTGTAGTACAGCACTGGCTTGTCTGACTAGTGAAATGGGATCAGTTGTAGTACCGCACTGGCTGGTCTGACTGGTGAAATGGGGTCAGTTGTAGTGTAACACTTGCTGGTCTGACTATTGAAATAGGGTCAGTTATAGTACAGCACTGGCTGGTCTGACTGGTGAAATGGGGTCAATTGTAGAACAGCACTGGCTGGTCTGACTGGTTAAATGGGGCCAGTTGCAGTACAGCACTGGCTGGTCTGACTAGTGAAATGGGGCTGGTTGTAGTACAGCACTGGCTGGTCTGACTGGTTAAATGGGGTTAGTTGTAGTAAAGTACTGGCTTGTCTTGCTATGACTTATGAAATGGGGTCAGTTGTAGTACAGCACTGGCTGGTCTGACTAGTGAAATGGGGTCAGTTGTACAGCACTGGCTGGTCTGACTAGTGAAATAGGGTTAGTTTTAGTACAGCACTGGCTGGTCTGACTGGTGAAATGGGGTCAGTTGTAGTACAAATGTGGCTGGTCTGACTAGTGAAATTGGGTCAGTTGTAGTACAGTACTGGCTGGTCTGACTGGTGAAATGGGGTCAGTTGTAATAAGGCACTGGCTGGTCTGACTAGTGAAATGGGATCAGTTGTAGTACAGCACTGGCTTGTCTGACTGGTGAAATGGGGTCAGTTGTAGTATAGCACTGGCTGGTCTGACTGGTGAAATGGGGTCAGTTGTAGTACAGCACTGGCTTGTCTGACTGGTCAAATGGGGTCAGTTGTAGTATAACACTGGCTGGTCTGACTAGTGAAATTGGGTCAGTTGTAGTAAAGCATTGGCGTGTCTTGGTCTGACTGGTGAAATGGGGTCAGTTGTAGTACAGCACTGGCTGGTCTGATTAGTGAAATGGGGTCAGTTGTACAGCACTTGCTGATCTGACTGGTGAAATGGGGTCAGTTGTAGTACAGCACGGGCTGGTCTGACTGGTGAAATGGAGTCAATTGTAGAACAGCACTGGCTGGTCTGACTGGTGCAATGGGACCAGTTGTAGTACAGCTCTGGCTGGTCTGACTAGTGAAATGGGGTCAGTTGTATTTGTAGTATAACACTGGCTGGTCTGGCTAGTGAAATTGGGTCATTTGTAGTAAAGCACTGACTGGTTTGACTAGTGAAATTGGGTCAGTTGTAGTACATCACTGGCTGATCTGACTGGTGAAATGGGGTCAGCTGTAAAACAGCATTGGCTGGTCTGACTGGTGAAATGGGGTCAGTTGCAGTATAGCACTTGCTGTATGTGGGGAATGTGGGGATATTCACTTTAATCCACCACCAACCTCACATTGCTCAGTGGGATGGGGAAATTGGGGATATTCACCTGAATCAACCACCAACCTCACATTGCTCAGTGGGAGTGGGGGGATGTGGGGGATATTCACCTGAATCCACCACCAACCTCACATTGCTCAGTGGGGCTGGGGGGTGTGGGGATATTCACCTTAATCCACCACAAACCTCACATTGCTCAGTGGGAGTGGGGGATGTGGAGGATATTCACCTGAATCAACCACCAACCTCACATTGCTCAGTGGGGTTGGGGGATGTGAGGGATATTCACCTCAATCCACCACCAACCTCACATTGCACAGTGGGGGATAATCACCTGAATCCACCACCAACCACACATTGCTCAGTGGGGGTGGGGGGGATGTGGGGGAAATTCACCTGAATCCACCACCAACCCTCACATTGCTCATTGGGGGTGGGGGATGTGGGGATATTCACCTGAATCCACCACTAACCTCACATTGCTCAGTGGGTTGGGGGGATGTGGGGAAAATTCACCTTAATCCACCACCAACCTCACATGGCTCATTGGGGGTGGGGGAGATGTGGGGGATAATCACCTGAATCCACCAACCTCACATTGCTCAGTGGGGGTGGGGGATGTTGGGGATATTCACCTGAATCCACCACCAACCTCACATTGCTCAGTGGGGTAGGGGGATTTTCACCTGAATCCACCACCAACCTCACATTGCTCAGTGGGGGTGGGAGGATGTGGGGGATATTCACCTGAATCCACCACCAACCTCACATTGCTCAGTTGGGGTGGTGGATACGGGGGATATTCACCTGAATCCACCACCAACCTCACATTGCTCAGTGGGGGTGGGGGGATGTGGGGGATATTCACCTGAATCCACCACCAACCTCACATTGCTCAGTTGGGGTGGTGGATGTGGGGGGATAATCAGTTGAATCCACCACCAACCTCACATTGCTCAGTGGGGATGGCGGGATGTGTGGGATATAAAGGAAATTGAAGACGACAAGTTACATCCTGCAAATGAGGCAGCAATGTAAGACCACATGCTCTCTTTGCTAAAGTCAATATTCCCATATCAATACCAGCAGACGAACACTGAGGTAATCCAATTGTGACACAATGAAACACATTTTGATAAAGTTTCAATATGTCAATAATCTGTGATCATGACAGGAGTGATAATGAAGCTTCCTATAACTGATGTCATGAGATACATATCTCTAGCACTGAGCTGTAGATCACGATTTGTAGGCTCCAAATATGTAGAAATCACTGCATGTGGAAAGCTTGGCTTGTAAAATGACAACTTGATTAATTGCTTTGTAGAAGATATTTTTAACAGCTTCAAATTCTTTTGTTTTGCAATTTCTTCATCTAGCATTATTAGTTTCTGTTTTAAAAATTCTTACACATTGGAGTTTTACACCATGTTTAGGTGAGTCAGTAGCACGTTTGACTATCAATTGATGTGTTGTGAGTTTGAATCCCCACCTGCCTACAGTCTCCCTATACGACATTGTATCCCATTATCCTTCATCTCTCACCACTGATTCAAGTGGGAAAGTTATCAGTTACTTGCAGTGAACAATGTGCTTGAGTACTGGTTCCCTTCCACGATTCTGGGATTGACTGGTCGTCTGTTCATACAGTCTCAATGGCATAAAAATGACATTAAATATTAAGAAAAATACATGATACATGCGGATGTATTTGTTACGACAGATAGATAAAAATTATTAATGATAAAACTAGTATATTTTGATTTGTGTTTATGAATCCAAATTTATCTGTTGATCATTTTCGCAAGATAATGAATATAATCAAAGTGATAATCATTTGCGAAAAACATTTTACAGACAGACGGATGCCTTATGTAAGATGTCAATGGTAATTATGTAACTTCAAACAGAAATAGATTACTACATTACACTACAATCCAATTTGTAATGTGATATTGTCTTTTTAAAGAAGCTGTGTGATTCACACATGCACATCATTTTTCAAACATTTAGCCAGTTTCTCAATATGATAAAGTAACTGTGGTGCAAACAAATGATTAACTGTATAATTCAAAGCCATTCAAAAGTTTTCCTTATCAGTTGGTTATATACAATTTGTAGCAGCTACTTTCAGTTTCCAATGACATTATTGTGGCTAGCAAATGTTTTTTAGGAGACATTAATTTGTGTCTATCTTTTCATCCAACTGTGTATGTTGATCACACTTTGTTTTATGTGCAATAGCTTAAGAATACCTGAATCAAATATTTTGAAATTCTAATATAGTTTGTTTATAATGACAAAACACAGACTAACTTTGATTTTCAGGGCTGTGACTTTTGGCATTGTAGAGTTATGCCCCATTAATTTGTGAAAAATCGTCACAATTTGGTTTCCGTGCATTAACTAAAGAATACATGAATGAAATTTTGGTATTTTTATACAATGTTTATAATGACAAAACACGGACTAAGTTCAATTTTCGTGGTTGTGACTTTTGGCATTGTAGAGTTAACTTGTGAAAAATCATAAAATTCTTGTATGCCTGAATAATTTCTTTTTGAGTTTTTGATACAAAGTTTACAATGGATAAACCCACAGTTAGTTTGGTTTTATGTGTTGATACAATGTTAACAATGGAAAAACACATGGTTAGTTTGGTTTTATGGGTTGATACAATGTTTACAATGGAAACACACATGGTTAGTTTGGTTTTATGGGTTGATACAAAGTTTACAAAGGAAAAACACACTGTTAGTTTGGTTTTATGGGTTGATACAATGTTTACAATGGAAAAACACATGGTTAGTTTGGTTTTATGGGTTGATACAATGTTTACAATGGAAAAACCCACCGTTAGTTTGAATTTATGGGTTGAAACAATGTTTACAATGGAAAAACCCACTGTTAGTTTGAATTTATGGGTTGATACCATGTTTACAAGGGAAAAACACATGGTTAGTTTGGTTTTATGGGTTGATACAATGTTTACAATGGAAAAACGCATGGTTAGTTTGGTTTTATGGGTTGATACAATGTTTACAATGGAAAAACCCAACGTTAGTTTGAATTTATGGGTTGATACAATGTTTACAATGGAAAAACCCACCGTTAGTTTGAATTTATGGGTTGATACAATGTTTACAAGGGAAAAACACATGGTTAGTTTGGTTTTATTGGTTGATACAATGTTTACAATGGAAAAACATATGGTTAGTTTGGTTTTATGGGTTGATACAATGTTTACAAAGGAAAAACACACTGTTAATTTGGTTTTATGGGTTGATACAATGTTTACAATGGAAAAACACATGGTTAGTTTGGTTTTATGGGTTGATACAATGTTTACAATGGAAAAACCCACCGTTAGTTTAAATTTACGGTTTGATACAATGTTTACAATCGAAAAACCCACCGTTAGTTTGAATTTATGGGTTGATACAATGTTTACAAGGGAAAAACGCATGGTTAGTTTGGTTTTATTGGTTGATACAATGTTTACAATGGAAAAACCCACCGTTAGTTTGGTTTTAAGGGTTGATACAATGTTTACAATGGAAAAACACATGGTAAGTTTGGTTTTATGGGTTGATACAATGTTTACAATGGAAAAACACATGGTTAGTTTGGTTTTATGGGTTGATACAATGTTTACAATGGAAAAACACACGGTTAGTTTGGTTTTAAGGGTTGATACAATGTTTACAATGGAGAAACACAAGGTTAGTTTGGTTTTATGGGTTGATACAATGGAAAAACCCACTGTTAGTTTGATTTTATGGGTTTTGTTAGTCTACAGTTATGCCCCTTTAGTTTGTGAAAAATTGTTGGGTTTTTTTGGTTTCCGTGCAATAACTTAAGAATGCCTGAATCAAATTATCTTTTGAAAAAAGTGATGGGACATGTATTCACTGAATTTGCTTTTTATTTTGAAGAAATGAATTTCTGTCACTGTTAGTGTTCAAGGAGGGTAATGTTATGTTATTGCATATTTAAGAAGACAATATGGCTACTGTTGGTGTAGTTTCACCAGAAGAGACTTTTCTCTCTGATCGTTTGTCTGCCTAATTGCAAAATCTGGATCCAGCTATAACATTTAAAAAGCACTTGAAGTAGATTCATGAAACTTGACATGGTGATAGAGGGAAATAAAGAGAGTTTTCATGTTGTTGTTTTAAAAATTTGTCTTAGGGTTCATGTTTTGGTTTGTATGGTGAAGAAAATGAAAAACAATGTGAATATTTGGATCCTGTGAAAATATTTGTGAATAAAATTTGTCATGGTAGTAGAAATGGATGGAGGAGGCCTGGTGCACATTGTTTTGATTTTAAGATAAGATCAATAATTTGGTTGTTGCATGAATAGTACCAAATTTGGATCCTGTGACAACCCATAAATAGATAATGGTAGACTGGTGATAGAGAGCAAACAAGATAATGCATGTTATTCCAATTGTTAGCTCGTCTTTTTGAAAATGACTCTGGTGGTCATTTTGTAGTCTTTATCTGGTTAAAGTTTTCTATTTAAATCATCTTTTTCTCTGTTTCCAGAACAAAATGGTTATGTTAAAGTGACTAATCTTCATAAACTTATTCATGTCATGTCATACAAATCATATTAAATTAATTAATCTTCATTAACTTATCATGTTTTACAAACATGAACAAAGCTAAGTTACCTAAGAATTCATTCATACTAAAGGCACCTTTGGTGAAAGGTTTTTGTTTAGCTCCTTTTGAAAATCTATTCTGTTATTCAATAACAGTATTGGTTCTGTTAACTGATCACCCCATGTTAAAAAAGTTGACACTGATCTTGACCTACTAGATGACAAGCACCTGCACTCGCATGTGATGCCATTGCCACTCTGCTTGTGATGCCATTGTTGGATCTGCCACTCTGCTTGTGACGCCATTGTTTGATCTGCCACTCTGCTTGTGATGCCATTATCTGATCTGCCACTCTGCTTGTGATGCCATTGTTGGATCTGCCACTCTGCTTGTGATGCCATTGTTAGATCTGCCACTCTGCTTGTGATGCCATTGTTAGATCTGCCACTGCTTGTTATGCCATTGTTGGATCTGCCACTCTGCTTGTGATGCCATTGTTAGATCTGCCACTCTGCGTGTGATGCCATTGTTGGATCTGCCACTCTGCTTGTGATGCAATTGTTAGATCTGCCACTGCTTGTGATGCCATTGTTAGATCTGCCACTCTGCTTGTGATGCCATTGTTGGATCTGCCACTCTGCTTGTGATGCAATTGTTAGATCTGCCACTGCTTGTGATGCCATTGTTAGATCTGCCACTGCTTGTGATGCCATTGTTAGATCTGCCACTCTGCTTGTGATGCAATTGTTAGATCTGCCACTGCTTGTGATGCCATTGTTAGATCTGCCACTCTGCTTGTGATGCAATTGTTAGATCTGCCACTGCTTGTGATGCCATTGTTACATCTGCCACTGCTTGTGATGCCATTGTTAGATCTGCCACTCTGCTTGTGATGCAATTGTTAGATCTGCCACTGCTTGTGATGCCATTGTTAGATCTGCCACTCTGCTTGTGATGCAATTGTTAGATCTGCCACTGCTTGTGATGCCATTGTTACATCTGCCACTGCTTGTGATGCCATTGTTACATCTGCCACTGCTTGTGATGCCATTGTTACATCTGCCACTGCTTGTGATGCCATTGTTAGATCTGCCACTGCTTGTGATGCCATTGTTAGATCTGCCACTCTGCTTGTGATGCAATTGTTAGATCTGCCACTGCTTGTGATGCCATTGTTAGATCTGCCACTCTGCTTGTGATGCAATTGTTAGATCTGCCACTGCTTGTGATGCCATTGTTACATCTGCCACTGCTTGTGATGCCATTGTTAGATCTGCCACTCTGCTTGTGATGCCATTGTTAGATCTGCCACTGCTTGTGATGCCATTGTTAGATCTGCCACTGCTTGTGATGCCATTGTTAGATCTGCCACTCTGCTTGTGATGCCATTGTTGGATCTGCCACTCTGCTTGTGATGCCATTGTTAGATCTGCCACTGCTTGTGATGCCATTGTTAGATCTGCCACTCTGCTTGTGATGCCATTGTTGGATCTGCCACTCTGCTTGTGATGCCATTGGTAGATCTGCCACTCTGCTTGTGATGCCATTGTTGGATCTGCCACTCTGCTTGTGATGCAATTGTTGGATCTGCCACTCTGCTTGTGATGCCATTGTTGGATCTGCCACTCTGCTGGTGATGCCATTGTTGGATCTGCCACTCTGCTCGAGTACTTTTTTAATTATTGCAGATTTTGTGGAAGGACATTATAATATTTTCTTCATCTTCATTCAACTATTTAAGTAGTAATACACACGGATTGTATTGCCCAACAACACATATGCACTTAGTTGGATATGTAACTGCTGAAGAGGGAAATTTTGTCCTGTTCCACGAAATTAGTAAGGCCATGGTAGATGTTTGTAACTGGTTTGCCAGCGACATGTAGACCACACTATGATATAAGTGCATCGATTTTGTAAACTGATACAATGTATGATAGAACCTACTATGCCTCTCCAAACTGTCTTGCTCTAATTTTACGAGCAAATTTAGAGATAATAAAGAACATTTTCATGTAAGCCAAAATCACATTTCCTTCAAATTTACAGGCAAGTAATATGTTTGTGTAAATCGCTAACTTAGTTATCTCAAATTTGACAACTGCGAATAATTCTTGTAAAATTGGAAACTTTCAGATGAGGCCTGTCGTGTTTAATTTCAGTGGAGATGGTAATATAGTAGAAAAACAAGATGCATTTTAAGAAGTTATTATTGTTCCATTATTTGATTGAGTACACTTCGGGAGTGAAATATTGAGAAATATGCCCATTGAAATTGTATTTTATTTCTCATTCTGTGTCTACTTACGATCAATAGAGCATGTAACTTGGTTTGAAAAGGGATGAAAACAAAATCTCTGACATTTTAGAATGATTGAAAATGAGGCTAACCTGCCCATGGTGACAGTTTCAATGTAACGGATTGCAGAACTTAAATCATCATTGTTTCAGTTACATAGGTTGTGAAACCAATTCCTACATTACAATATTAACAAGTTAGGCTTAATTTCTTCTTTGGTCAGATATCTTCTAAGATATGTGAACAATAGTAATAATAATGAAGACTTTAATTTATAATGAGAGCAAACTTATCTGAATTTACTGTCTCAATATGGGGTCAGTGAGTACATACAGACATGATATATTAGATAAAAATGAAAAAAAATAATTTTAGCTAACTTTTCTTTCATTAATATAATGGGATATTATATATAGTTATTGACATGGTGGGAAAAGGGTTACTGAGAAGGAAATTAAAGACATCCACAGTGTTAGTGTATGTGAGAGACAAAAAAAATCAGATACACGCAGAAACAGATTGACAGAAAAATGGATGGAATGAGAGGCAGACAGACAGACACACAGACACACACACACACACACACACACACACACTTGGAGAGAACAAATTAATGCCTTGAACATTTCTAGTTCTAGTTTTCTTCCCGCTGTGCCTCTAATGATACCAACTGCTTTTGAAGTGCATGGAAATAATCTCATTAAATTGCATAATTTTAAATAATTTCATATGAAACTTGTCTTCATCATAGGCTATTGTTGCTGTGATCACTAAACAGAACCCTGTGGTAAAAGGCCCAAAGACGTTTAGGAAGATTATCTTTCTTATTAGTTAGCCAGAATTGCTGTGGTGGAAAATTGATAATTTAAAAAAAAAAACAACATTTTCCATTATAAGGCTGTGTGGCCTGAGGTTGTTATAAACATTTACATGAAGACTGATATGTAGAAATTTGAATACTGGGTGGTGTGATTACCTCAGGGTGTTGGGGGGAATTGTCATCATTCATTTGTGTCAAATTGAATATCATTATTTAATTAGCACATTTTATAAATTAATTTTCAACATATAATTGTCTTACTATTCTTGCATTTTTTAAGTTATTGCATCTTCACCTGAATTATAGGTCAGTGTTGGACCTTTGAATGCTTCGTATACCATAACACAAAGACCCAAAAGGTGTAACAAAAAGAAACAAAAAATACCCGAACATTGTAACAAAAAGAAGCAAAAAAATACCTGAACAGTGTAACAAAAAGAAACAAAAAATACCTGAACAGTGTAACAAAAAGAAACAAAAATACCCAAACAGTGTAACAAAAAGAAACAAAAAATACCCGAACAGTGTAACAAAAAGAAACAAAAAATACCTGAACAGTGTAACAAAAAGAAACAAAAATACCCAAACAGCGCAACAAAAGAAACAAAAAATACCCAAAGAGTGTAACAAAAAGAAACAAAAAAAACCTAAACAGTGAACAAAAAGATACAAAAAAATACCAGAACAGTGTAACAAAAAGGCCCAAACATTGTTAACAAAAAGAAACAAAAATTACCAGAACAGTGTGACAAAAAAAAAAAGGAGAAAAAAACAATAGGACTGTATGGTAATCAAAATAATGTAAGCTACAATATCTAAGGTTAAATTGTCTTTCATATGTAAATGAATATATTATACTTATTTATTATTTTAATTATATTAAGTTATCAATCAATATTTCACTATTGGAGCAAACTGCTTTGATTTAATTTTAAACATTATTTACTTATATGAAAGAATTGCACTGTCAGTTTTGTAGGATCTTCTAGTTATTTTCTTTGCCCACATCTTATCAAAATCTAAAATGTTGTTAAGTAAGTGACTTCATATTTGACCAGTCATCGGCCAAGACTTGTCATAGTGGTCCATTGTGGGTTAATATGACTATCAGAGGACCAATAACTGGGCAAATATGACGTGTCAGGGAACCAATAACTGGGCAAATATGACTGTCAGAGGACCAATAACTGGGCAAATATGAAATCACTTGAGGACAATTTTAGCTGTTTCTTGTAACTGGGACAATATTTAGTTATTTTACTTATGTAAGTTAATGAAATAAAGTAGGCTAGATAAGTAGTGTTTGTAATTTATATTTGATTGTATCAATATTAAGATATACTGCAGTCCCATTATGACGCGATCAGTTCCTTTATTACGCGTTCTGAATTTCCGCTACAATGCATTTTTTTTCTTGGCTCCTATTTTTTGGGGGGGATGAAATTATCAAGATATAAAACTTAACATATACTGTATGAATTATGAAAATGACAACCAAACAATATAACTGTCGCCTGTTTTGATTTGATCATCGCTTATCTACTACTCGCCAATTAGCCTTAATAAGAACAAACTGTTATAAACCTTACATCATGGTGGTTTAAAGGATAGTTTAATTGATTGATCAGTGTCACCATTAATTATTAAGAGTTTGAAATATTCAGAGTGATTCAATAACTGCTGACACACCAAACACAGAAACCATGTGCAAACTTTGTTTTTAGCAAGTTTTCACAAAGACACATTATATCATATTACAATGCAAACAATACCTTTCAGTCAGTCAGAGACTGGCACCATATTAGGTGTGAATAACCAACTTTGACTTTTTAAGGTAAATTTTCTCTATAATGCGGTTAGCATATACCGTTTCTACTAACATATTAGGTGCGTTTCCCCCCCTCCCCCCCCCCCCCCCCCCCAACTTTTTAAGATCTTTGAGAAGGGATGCGCAATATACATAAGTACAGAAGATTTCATTTTTTTTTTTTTTATGTAATTTTTTTATTTCCGATAATTTCCCATGTATATTTTAAAAGATTAAGTAAAATAATGATTGCTCTCTGTTATTTAGAGTCTATAAATTGCCAAACCTGTAGCTTTAATTTATTTCTTTGTTATAAGTTTTAATCCAAAATTATCGATGAAAAACATTGCCTAGGGCATCGTTCCTTTGCTTGTAAATGTGTGATAAAACAATCAGGTGATGCATGGCCTGCCTAACCTTTACTGATCTATTTATCCAAACACCGATTTTAGGTCGCTGTACTGTTATACGACTGACAATTAAAAAAGTGTTCACGCTACTTTTCCACATAGTGAAATAGAACGCTACGTAAAATGACGCAAGAAACTGCCAGAGTGACGACATCCCACATTGGCACAAGGTCAAAAATAAATTGTGTCGGCGTTATAGACATATTCAATCGCAAAATAAAAACATGGACTGGTTCACATTTATTTGTTACATACTTTCTCGATTCCGTAATGTTTACTTCAGTCTAAACCAGTCTGGCTTTGAGTGGACATTTAATGATTACGTGACCCTAACGTGTTTATCTGATGGAATTGACATGACACGCTTACCGGTAAGTGTGTATTTAATTTCAAAGGATGCAAAGTAATTGTGTTTTCACAAATTGATGAATCTTTTAGTATGGGATATATACCGGTATATAATTTATTGATTTTTTATCGAAAATATGTTAGCGACAACGAAGCGTGATGGAGTGAACGTCAAAAAGACGACTGTTCTTTGGTTGAAAATCAATCATTTTTAAACGACACCCAGAATCTTTTGTTTGTGCGGTTTGTAGTAGTTTATGTTCATAAATTAAATCAATATAATATGTGGTATTTCGTTATGATTAAAAAAAATTGTAAGATTTTTTATAAAAAAAAAAACATGAATGTGTACGAGTGTCACGGGTCATTTATGAGTATTGAAAGCTTGTGCTGCCATGTGGCTTCTGCATATTAGTTGACATCTTAATTGCACGCCTGGACAGGTGTTGACAACTCGTGAGTATGTATTGAGACAGTGATGAGAAGTGTCAAGTATTTTGAGTGTGTATAAAATCTTGGGAATTATCATATCGAGTCAGGTATTCCTTCCAACATGTCGCCACAGCTGAATCTGAACGAGATTTCAAAATTATGATGTGCGATATACACATATATAGGAGAATTGTATATTTTTTTTAGTTCTTGATCTTAAAACATGGATGCGTGATATACGCGGATGCGCGATATACGGTATTGCGTTTTCATTTTGTGAACCCGAGATGCGCGTTATAATGGGACCCAGGTGTATATAGAACTGGGTTCTTGGAGAGTAGGGCAGCATTATATTATATAAACTGCACTTTAACATTAAAATATGCATCAGTACTGTCAAGTTTCAAAGTAAACATCACATGTTTTTATCTGTGTTGATTTAATGAGCAAAGTTAGGTTAACACAACCATACTGCCCCAGTTCTTTGTTTGTCATATTAGAATAATATAAGCTTAGATGAAGAATGGCGGAGGCTTCAAACAGTAAAAGGGCAATAATCTGTGTAAAGGCTCTCAAAGTGAATGTAGGACAAAAACCCACCCAGACAAAAACCCACATAGTGACCCTAATTATTTTCCAGGTGTACAAAAACCCACCCTATATAATTTGTAGGTGGGCAAAAACCCACCTGTGACAAAATATTCAAGGCTGACGAAAACCCATCTGTCATAAATTGATTATTAGCTCTACTGGCCAAATGCCAGAAGTGCTTATGCGATGGCGCGTTCTGTCATCTGTCATCTGTTAGCAGTACTTTCTCTGAATCCACAAGGCCAATTAAACTGAAACTTCACATGGGTGTTTCTATTGCAAAGGAGACTATACAGAAGATTTTTTTTTCGATCTGAAATTCAAGATGGCCGCTGTTACTAAAAATAGTCCAAAACTTAAAAAATCTTCTTCTCATGAATGGCCCAACGGATTTTCAAAATGTTTATGCAGTAATGATGACCAGCTATAGTTCCGTTAGATTTGTTCAAATGGTGTCCCTAGGGTTAAATATGACCCCGCCCCGAGAGTTCAATTAGGGGACAAAATTAATGTCATTATAATATTTTTTGTTATTATTTTTGTTAAAATGGAAATGATTTTGCCTATATCTTCACAGAAGCATATTTAGTGAAGGAGGTTCAGATTTGTAAAAATGACTGGGTTCCACTATCTTAACAGGTCAGGAGGGGCCCCAAAAGGGTAAAAATTGGGAATTACTAAATACGTTTTCTTCAGAACCAGTATGTCAGATTTGTTCATATTATGCATAAATTATCCCTATGTGCAGGGGTTTGATTGCAGATAAGAATTTAGGGGCTTAAATTTATAGGGGCCCTGTAAGGGGACTTAGAATTTTACATAGGGATATTTTGGGAAAACAGAAAATTCTCTTTTTCTTTCATCTGTTCTTAAACCACTAGGCCAATTAGACTGAAACGGGAGACACTCAAAATTCCCATACTCAAACTCCCCATGGTTCAAATGTTAGAGTACTCAAATCTTTTTTTTTCATTTATTCTGAAACCACTAGGCCAATTAGACTGAAACTTCACATTGGTGTTTCTATTGCATAGGAGACTATACAGAAGATTTTTTTTTTTTCGATCTTGTTCTCATGAATGGTCCAACAGATTTTCAAAATGTTTATGTAGTAATGATGACCAACTATAGTTCTGTTATATTTGTTCAAATGGTGTCCTTAGGATAAAAATGACCCTGCCCTGAGAGTTCAATAAGGGGACACATGTCAATATAATATTTTTATTTTTTTTTTTAAAAGGAAATAATTTTGCCTATATCTTCACTAAAGCATTGTTATGTAAAGGAGGTTAAGATTTGTGAAAATGACTGGGTTCCTATGTCTTAAGGGGTCAGGAGGGACCCCAAATGGGTACAAATTGGGAATTAGTAAATTCGTTTATTTAAGAACCGGTATGTCAGATTTGTTCATATATGCCATAAATTATCCCTATGTGTAGGGGTTTGATTGCAGATAAGAATTTAGGGGCTAAAATTTATAGGGGCCCTGTAAGGGGACTTAGAGTTTAACATAGGGATACTATGGGAAACAGAAAATTCTCTTTTTCTTTCATCTGTTCCGAAACCACTAGGCCAGTTAAACTGAAACTTCACATGAGTATTTCTATTGCATAGATCCTATACCGAAGATTTTTTTTTTTTCGATCTGATATTCAAGATGGCCGCCGTTACTAAAAATAGTCCAAAACTTAAAAATCTTCTTCTCATGAACAGCCCAAAGATTTTCAAAATGTTTATGTAGTAATGATGACCAACTATAGTTCTGTTAGATTTGTTCAAATGGTGTCCCTAGGGTTAAAAATGCCCCTGCCCGAGAGTTCAATTAGGGGACACAATGTCATGTCAATATAATATATATTTTTTTTTTTTTTAAATGGAAATGATTTTGCCTTTATTTTCACTAAGGCATTGTTAGGGGAAGGATGTTAAGATTTGTAAAAATGACTGGGTTCCTTTGTCTTCAGGGGTCAGGAGGGGCCCCAAAACGATACAAATTGGGAATTAGTAAAATTGTTTTCTTAAGAACCGGTATGTCAGATTTGTACATATTTGTTATAAATTATCCCTAAGCGTAGTGGTTTGATTTCAGATAAGAATTTAGGGGCTAAAATATATAGGGGCCCTGTAAGGGGACTTAGAACTTTACATAGGGATACTGTGGGAAAACAGAAAATTCTCTTTTTTTTCATTTATTCTGAAACCACTTGGCCAATTAAACTGAAACTTCACATGGATGTTTCTGTTGCATAGGAGACTATACAAAAGATTTGTTTTTTTATTTAAAATTCAAGATGGCCTATGGTTCTATTGCATAGTAGAATTTCAAAAAGTGCTATGGCCACTATGAGTCAGTAGAGCGTCCTCAGACCCTTTTGGGCCTCTTGTTATAAATGCTTGTGAATCTGCCTGTTCTTTTTTAAGAAAATAAAACAAAACTTACATTCCAGATTGAACACCCTCATATATATATCACAGGGATTTTGACTACACATCAAGGGGATTTTGACTACCTTGTCATTTTTGAACCATGGGGATTTTGACCATGGGGATCCCTCACTGGTTCTACCCAATAACACTTGAGCATAATTTGTCTAAGTCAGCAACAACTTGTTTCATGTTTACACCCATGTGTGATGTCCTTGTACAAGTCAGCATATGGTTACTTGGAATGCTTTGTACTGGTTCCATCCAAGTCAGCATATGGTTACTTGGAATGCTTTGTACTGTTCCATCCAAGTCAACATATTATGGTTACTTGGAATGCTTTGAACTGTTTCCATCCAACTCAGCATATGGTTACTTGGAATGCTTTGTACTGGTTCCACCCAAGTCAGCATATGGTTACTTGGAATGCTTTGTACTGGTTCCACCCAAGTCAGCATATGGTTACTTGGAATGCTTTGTACTGGTTCTATCCAAGTCAGCATATGGTTACTTGGAATGCTTTGTACTGGTTCCCTCCAAGTCAGCATATGGTTACTTGGAATGCTTTGTACTGGTTCCATCCAAGTCAGTATATGGTTACATGAAATGCTTTGTACTGGTTCTATCCAAGTCAGCATATGGTTACTTGGAATGCTTTGTACTGGTTCTTTCCAAGAAGACTTTGAGCCAGATTCGTCTTAGTTGTAAAAAAAAAATTTTCATAATCAACATAAAATAATAAGTTGAAACTAAATTTTCATTTGCATTTCTTTTACTTTCAGTCTCGAGAGTCAGAAACTGAAAATTAATGTTGATCCAGTGTTGGCCGGTCTCAATGCTTCTGTGCTCGCCCAACAAGCAAGTAAGTTACAATTTCTATTTACTTTGTTTACCTAGTAGCATATTCCATTAGATGTCTTTCTATGAGCCTTAGGCTCACACATGATTTTCAGCAAGAACAGATGCCTGAATTTGAATAAGAAACATGATGGATATATTATAATAATGGATATATTATGATACGGAACATGATGGATATATTATAGTCAGAAACATGATGGATATATTATAATAACAGACATGGTGGATATATTATAATAACAGACATGATGGATATATTATAATAACAGACATGGTGGATATATTATAATCAGAAACATGATGGATATATTATAATAACAGACATGGTGGATATATTATAATAACAGACATGATGGATATATTATAATCAGAAACATGATGGATATATTATAATAACAGACATGGTGGATATATTATAATCAGAAACATGGTGGATGTATTATAATAACAGACATGATGGATATATTATAATAACAGACATGATGGATATATTATAATAACAGATATGGTGGATATATTATAATCAGAAACATGATGGATATATTATAATAACAGACATGGTGGATATATTATAATCAGAAACATGATGGATATATTATAATAACAGACATGATGGATATATTATAATCAGAAACATGATGGATATATTATAATAACAGACATGGTGGATATATTATAATCAGAAACATGGTGGATGTATTATAATAACAGACATGATGGATATATTATAATAACAGACATGATGGATATATTATAATAACAGATATGGTGGATATATTATAATAACAAACATGATGGATATAATATAATAACAAACATGGTGGATAAATTATAATAACAAACATGATGGATATATTATAATAACAGACATGGTGGATATATTATAATAACAAACATGATGGATATAATATAATAACAAACATGGTGGATGTATTATAATAAAAAACATGGTGGATATATTATAATAACAGACATGATGGATGTATTATAATAACAGATATGGTGGACATATTATAATAACAAACATGGTGGATGTATTATAATAAGAAACATGGTGGATATATTATAATTAGAAACATGGTGGATATATTATAATAACAGACATGGTGGATATATTATAATAACAGATATGGTGGATATATTATAATAACAAACATGGTGGATGTAATATAATAACAAACATGGTGGATATATTATAATAACAGACATGATGGATGTATTATAATAACAGACATGATGGATATATTATAATAACAGACATGATGGATATATTATAATAACAAACATGATGGATGTATTATAATAACAGACATGATGAATATATTATAATAACAGACATGATGGATGTATTATAATAACAGACATGATGGATATATTATAATAACAAACATGATGGATATATTATAATAACAGACATGGTGGATATATAATAATAACAGACATGGTGGATATATCATAATCAGAAACATGATGGATATATTATAATAACAGACATGGTGGATATATTATAATAGCAGACATGATGGATATATTATAATAACACACATGGTTGATATATTATAATAAGAAACATGATGGATATATTATAATAACAGACATGGTGGATATATCATAATCAGAAACATGATGGATATATTATAATAACATACATGGTAGATATATTATAATAACAGACATGGTGGATATATCATAATCAGAAACATGGTGGATATATTATAATAACAAACATGATGGATATATTATAATAACAGACATGGTGGATATATCATAATCAGAAACATGGTGGATATATTATAATAACAAACATGATGGATATATTATAATAACAGACATGGTGGATATATTATAATAACAGACATGATGGATATATTATAATAACAAACATGATGGATATATTATAATCAGAAACATGGTGGATATATTATAATAACAGACATGATGGATATATTATAATAACAAACATGGTTGATATATTATAATAAGAAACATGATGGATGTATTATAATAACACACATAGTGGATATATTATAATAAGAAACATGGTGGATGTATTATAATAACAAACATGATGGATGTATTATAATAACACACATGGTGGATGTATTATAATAAGAAACATGGTGGATATATTATAATAAGAAGCATGGTGGATATTTTATAATAAGAAGCATGGTAGATATGTTATAATAAGAAGCATGGTGGATATGTTATAATAAGAAACATGGTGGATATGTTATAATAAGAAACATGATGGATATATTATAATAATGGATGTATTATAATAAGAAACATGGTGGATATATTATAATAATGGATATATTATAATAATGGATATATTATAATCAGAAACATGATGGATATATTATAATCAGAAACATGGTGGATATGTTATAATAAGAAACATGGTGGATATATTATAATAACACACATGGTGGATATATTATAATAACAAACATGGTGGATAATTATAATAAGAAACATGGTAGATGTATTATAATAACACACATGATGGATGTATTATAATAACACACATGGTGGATGTATTATAATAAGAAACATGGTTGATATGTTATAATAAGAAGCATGGTGGATATATTATAATAAGAAGCATGGTGGATATGTTATAATAAGAAAGGTGGATATGTTATAATAAGAAGCATGGTGGATATGTTATAATAAGAAGCATGGTGGATATGTTATAATAAGAAACATGATGGATATATTATAATAATGGATGTATTATAATAAGAAACATGGTGGATATGTTATAATAAGAAACATGGTGGATATATTATAATAACACACATGGTGGATATATTATAATAACATGGTGGATATATTATAATAACAGACATGATGGATATATTATAATAACACACATGGTGGATATATTATAATAACAAACATGGTGGATGTATTATAATAACAAACATGATGGATGTATTATAATAAGAAACATGATGGATATATTATAATAACACACATGGTGGATATATTATAATAACAAACATGGTGGATGTATTATAATAAGAAACATGGTGGATATATTATAATAAGAAACATGATGGATATATTATAATAAGAAACATGGTGGATGTATTATAATAAGAAACATGGTGGATATATTATAATAAGAAACATGATGGATATATTATAATAACACACATGGTGGATGTATGGTGGATATATAGATTGCAAAAACAGAGTAAGTCCCAGATATTTGTCAGAGCATGTGAGAAAGATGTCACATGTCATTATTAAGGATAAAATTTTCTTGCATGGAGAAAACATCTTTTATGAGCAGAAATGGGAGGAGAAAATATGTTGGTGGTATGTAAGAAACAGAAGCAATATGACTGAGATAATGGTATTCCAAGCATCGGTATCACGTAACAACCTGACAGTAGAGTCTCGGTTCTGATAAAAAAGTGAAACCTTTATATCTTAACATTTGTCCATTTCACTCAATTGCTGAAATTACTGACTTTATACATTTGACAAATATTAACCCTTTGGATTCTTTCTGACAAAAACAAATATTATCACTCGGTTTGCATAACAATATTGCTAAAGCTGTTTTACATAAAGTCTTGCCAAGGTTCAAGGTTATACATAAGATAGCAAGATTATATGAAACTGTTATAAGGTTATACATATATACAGCAGTGGTTTAGTGACAGAGCATCCTTGCATGCGCAAGTTTGTGGGTTCAATTCTTGGTGAGGTCATTCAAAAAAATAAAAATGGTACTAGAAGCTTCCTTGCTTTGCACCTAGCATTTAGAGGATAGTTTTAGGTGTGGGTGGCCCAGTGTCATTATAATTCGACGCGATGGGGTACCAAACCATGTGTCTGCAGTATGATACACCAGTGTATTGGTGCTTAGAACGCTGTCTCAAGGAGACACCATTGTTCTATAAATGAAAAATTGTTGAAAGTGACGCCATAAAAAACCTACAACATACAGTCAAATCTGTTTTAAGGTATTAGATCTGTAATGGTCAATGTCACAACCTTGCTTAAACTTGGTTTCTTAGTTATCATCCTTTGAGGAATGTATTCCTACAATTTTAGAAGATTTTACCATCCAGAATGGAAATTATTTACATTTTAAGTGTCCAATGCCTATATATAACCTTGAGACGGCAAAAAATGAACAACTATCAAACACAATGCAATACTATAAATGATATATAAAAGGCATTTTTACATCACACCAACATCACTGAATAAAATAACACTAAAGAAACCAACATGCCTTCTCTCCTTTTTTATGCCCCCACCATTTTTAATGGGGGGGGGGGGGATATAGTATCACTGCTGTCCGTACGTACGGCCCATATGTCTCGTATGTAATAAAATGGTTTCCTGATGGAACTTATATCTTTAGTATTAATGAACAAATTTAAATAAAATTTAGTGTGTCACTTCACATTCAGGTAATACAGGCCAAGTTCATATTTCGTTCCGGTCTGATGATTTTTGAATGAGTTATGCCCCTTTTTGGACCTAGATTATTGACAAATGTCAAGAAATTGGTTTCTGCTCGATATCTCTTGAAGGATTAGATGGATTTGATTCATATTTGGTAGAAAGATGTATGGTGATAAATTACAGCTCAAATTCGATTTCCATCAAAATCCATGCATATTAATTTGGTGTTCTGGGCTCTGATTGGCTGATAGTTTTCCACCTCTAGTCTTTATTTATGGACAGACTTTGATGAAAATTTATATTTGGCTTTATATCTACAAGACCCAGGTCAAGTTCGATAATGGATGGAATTGGCTCATATTAATTAAGTGATGTGTACTCTGATTGGCTGACGGTTTTTGATCTCAAAAATCTTTATTGATGGACCAATTTTGATGAAACTTGATATATCAACAAGACCCAGGTCAAGTTCGACAATGGACGGAATCGGCACATATTAATTAGGTGATCTGGACTCTGATTGGCTGACGGTTGCTGACCTCTTGTGATAGTCAAACTTGCTGAAATTTGTGATAGCTGCCATCTACAATGTAGTTACAAATTGTGTCCCATGGACGCATTTCTAGTTTTAAATCTTATAAAATCTTACCCTACCCCCACTTTTGAATTGTTATTTTTTTCACAAAATATTCTAAAACTTAATATTTTAAAATGTTCTAGCATCATTACTATTGTAATTAACTATTAATGTTGTATGCCAATATTTTTCACATTGTTAGAAGTGAGAAATACATAAAGATAAACAACTTTTAGTGTCTTGTTTTCTCATTATATGGTATTTTATAGTGTTGTTCTGATTATCGCTAAACTGTTCATATCGCCGACAATTGATAATGATTTTAACCGTCGGCGACATTTTGTATGCCTAGGGCTTGTCAAATCTGGATTGGGGCATGTGCCTTTTTCAAAGTTACTTGCCCGTCAGGCTTGTCTTAAAAAAACAGACAAACTAGTTTTCACAATACACAGGTCTGCAAATATCTCTATTTGATAGGACACAGGTCAAACTGTTGTTCTTGCACAGCTGGGAAGTTAATGTGACAGGTGCATGTAATAGATATTTTCTAATTTTACTTTTGAAAGTTAAATAATCGATAAATAATTGGTAATCAATCAGTCTGACAATTCAATAATGATTATGCTTTTTGGGTTCAATTCCCAACACTAGTATTTTATAAGATAAGTATCACATACATGTGATATTTTCAGGACCCTAACCTGTGAATTTAGTGATTATTTTCTGTGAATTTATGCCAAAAACTGTGTGTTTTTTTAACGTATATTAAAGTGTGCGAAATAAAATCATTCTTATAAAAATTTACATATATTGATAAATTGATTTAATTATGATCATTATGATGTTTAAAATTAAGACTGTGTTTCTTTATTTATATCATACTTTATTTTCATGATTTATGTCTTTTTCTACTTATTTCTACATTGTTTCTATTGCATTTCAATCCCATACTTTTGAGTTTAATTGCACACACCAAGGTCCTGTATAGAAGGACTTATTTTTTATAATTCCTTGCAGACTCTCTCTCTCTCTCTCTCTCTCTCTCTCTCTCTCTCTTATATTTGTTTTTTATATGTAATATTTTAACTTGTGGTTTCACATAAGCTTTTGGAAGTGACAGGATATATTACAAGTGATTATTCATAATCATTTGTAATATGAAAAAGAAATAATTCTAAATCTTTTAATTTTCATTTTTTCCATGTTCAAGCATTTCCAGCATCCATTTCAATATGAAGTTTTTCATCCTGGTCTTGTGCATTCACCTAAAATATAATACACACACCTTCCAAAACTGGCACCATATGTCTAGTATCTGGACACAGGCACTCGAGGGATCAAAGAACACCTCATGGAATGACACACGTGTAATCATCTTTCCAACAACAACTTGGTAGAACATAAATAAATCATCAGAGTAAATGTTATGTATATATTACTTTAAAAACATGAAAACAAAACTTCAAAGACTGACCTACGAATTCAATATGTTAATAATCAATTATTAAAATACAATACAAATCTCTTCTATCTCAGTATCTGTTTACTCACGGACGGTTGGTCGCAAATCCAACATCTACCAAACACTCGTTTTTCTATATGATCTGCTGAGACAAATGGATTCCTTTAAGTCATAAACCCACTTCAATTATAAAGATTATCTTCCAGTTGTAATCATTTAATTACATAATCAATTAACACCTACTCCCGGAGGCATATTGTTGTAGGCACATGTTTTGTTTTGCAAATTTCCAAGTGCGCGTCATACCGTTTACTCGAATTTGTTCCCCAAAACTAATAAGCGTAAACAAGCTTTACGGCAGACGTTACTATAAAACTCGGAAAATAGCGGTCAATTTCTCTACTTCTTTTGAAATATGGTTTTACCGTGAGATTTTAATCACAACCCGTGAGACCGTGAATTGATAAAAAACCCTGAGATTTTGTCTCGCGCTGTGAGGTATCACATGTATGGTATCGAAATAAAAGGAAGTAAATTTGGTGACATAGTGTTGTTTTCCACATCTATGAAGTATGTCCCAAAAGTAATAGGACGACCCTGTCATTCTTGTATTTAAGGCATTACATGCAAACCAGTGGTATCAATAGATAGCTTGACATATCTTCTATTGTCATAAAACATAAAATCAACTTTCAATCATCATTTAGTTCATGCAAAAGTCACCATAGCAATGGGAGTTTAGAAGAATGGGGAACTTTGAACTATTTTTCAAAAACTTGTGCATTCTGCAATATATCTGATTCTGATGATGTGCTGAAAATATGTCACACCGGTAAATTATATATATTTCTGTTGTGTCGAATAAAATAAACAACTGTAGCTGTTTAATTTTGTTATTATTTTCATTGTTATGGGTTCAGCATATTATAATAATTGAGTAAATACGTTCTTTTTGAAAATTATTTACATTAACTTGGAGGAATCAGTTGGAAGCGGAGATAAATTGTCAAAAAAGATAAGTTTCAAGGCATCATTTACGCAAGGAATTTTAGAAAAATTGCTTGATTTAAGGCATTATCATTTTTTATTCCTGATTAAATATGCAAAGAGCAGTTCATAGTTATCTCAATTAGTGCATTAAAACGTCACAATCAATTATTACACACATCGCATTTGAATTTTCCTCTTGGCCAGAAAGTGGTCAGAACATGACTAGGTTTTAATATCATTAGCAGTTTGTACATTCTCGTGATGCACTGTTTAGAAAAACAATGGCGACCTCCATGTGGCAAATGTTGTGTGTTTAATACATGATTCTGACGTTTCAATATGGCAGTGCCCAGAGTCAATTTCTTAAGTCGCCCTTATATAGAGTTCAGTCGCTCAAGCGACCTAACCAATTAAGATCTACAACCGGAACTCTTTTCTTCATAGAGATACAGCAGTATAGCCTATTCTACCAGATACAGGTAGAAGGAAACAGATGTCAATAAACCAATACCAAGCTGATAAGGTTTCTGCACCTTTTCCATAGGGGATATTTAAAAATACATGCCGATGGCACTCCCAGTTCATTAAAGTCATTATTTCAGTAAGAAATATTGATTTTATACTTTTTTTGTGTATGTAAAATTTGTTGCAAATCAAATTTTCTGTCTGGTGATATAAAAAGTATTATTCTTTGATAATTGAATATTGAGATATATGGATAGAAACTAATTAGATTTTGTTTCATTTCATTTTTTTTTTTTATATTCAACACTAGTTTATATATATCTTGCTTATAAAGTTAATATTTCTACAAGATATATTGATTTTACACTTGTTATGTCAGTGTAAACTTTGTTGAATATTAAATTATCTTTTTGATGATCAAAAAAAATAAATTCTATGACAATGGAATACAAAGATACACAGATATAAAACAAGAAACTTTTCATTTCAATTCATTTTTAGCTCTACTGGCCAAATTCCAGAAGTGCTTATGCGATGGCGCTTTGTCTGTCGTCCGTCTTCTGTCGTCTGTCGTCTTACGTCTGTCATCTGTCGTATGTTAGCAGCACTTTCTCTGAAACCACTAGGCCAATTAAACTGAAACTTCACATGGGTGTTTATATTGCATAGGAGACTATACAGAAGATATTTTTTTTTCGATCTGAAATTCAAGATGGCCACCGTTACTAAAAATAGTCCAAAACTTAAAAAATCTTCTTCTCATGAACAGCCCAACAGATTTTCAAAATGTTTATGTAGTAATGATGACCAACTATAGTTTTGTTAGATTTGTTCAAATGGTGTCCCTAGGGTTAAATATGACCCGCCCCGAATTTCAATTAGGGGACACGTGTCATTATAATATTTTATTTTTTTTTTTTTTTAAAATGGAAATGATTTTGCCTATATCTTCACAGAAGTATTGTTTGGTGAAGGAGGTTCAGATTTGTAAAAATGACTGGGTTCCACTATCTTAAGGGGTCAGGAGGGGCCCCAAAATGGTACAAATTGGGAATTACTAAATTTGTTTTCTTAAGAACCGGTATGTCAGATTTGTTCATATTTTGCATAAATTATCCCTATGTGTTGGGGTTTGATTGCAGATAAGAATTTAGGGGCTAAAATTTGTAGGGGCCCTGTAAGGGGACTTAGAATTTAATATAGGGATACTATTGGAAAACAGAAAATTCACTTTTTCTTTCATCTGTTCTTAAACAACTAGGCCAATTAAACTGAAACTTTACATGGGTGTTTCTATTGCATAGGAGACTAAACAGAAGATTTTTTTTTCGATCTGAAATTCAAGATTGCCGCCATTACTAAAAATAGTCCAAAACTTAAAAAATCTTCTTCTCATGAACGGTACAACAGATTTTCAAAATGTTTATGTAATAATGATGACCAACTATAATTTTGTTAGATTTGTTCAAATGGTGTCCCTAGAGTTAAAAATGACCCCGCCCCGATGTTCTATTGCATAGTAGAATTTCAAAAAGTGCTATGGCCACTATGAGTCAGTAGAACGTCCTCAGGTCATCTTGGGCCTATTGTTAATTTTGACACCAATTTATACATTCCAATAGTTTACAATGATATTTTCATATGTAACATAATTCAAACAATGAATAAACTTAATAAAATAATTAAAATAGAGATAGTTAAATATATATTTAAATTTTAACTATTTTACCAAAAGTATCATAAATATAATATTACTACACTTATTTATATACAAAATATGCAAGAGTGTTCAGTTATGGTTGGATAATTGTATAATCTTTACTTATGGTGAAATTTGTACATTTATTTTTCATTTAAGGTAAAAGTAGAACAAAATTTAAAATCTAAAATATCAAATCCTCCTGGAAGGTTTGGTTCCGACTGCTCTGTGTGAACTTTCAAACTGAATTATGACAAATACATAGATAAGTTCACTAAACAGACAAAACAGATTATTTACCATAATAATTAAGGACTACTAATAATAAATTAAAATACATTCGGGTCCCGTTATAACGCGAATCTTGGGGTCCAAAAAACGAAACCGCGTTATAAGCGGACCGCGTTATAGCGATAATTACCTCGAAAAAAATCGATGTCGGTTTTTCACACCTATCGTGCTGTCCTACTGTGAATGATATTGTTTGCATTGTAATATGATACAACGCGTATTTAGTTACAACAGATACACTTAGTTATGTATGAAATTAATACAAAAAAAGAAAAGAAAGAAAAACGTTTTCGTGTTTTGATTATACTTAAATTGGCAGCCATTTCCGTTTAACCCGGAAGGAGAAAAAACGGTGTCTATATAAAAAATCGCGCTTCAATTTAAACTCAACGCTGTTAGTATAAAAATATTAAAAATATAAATCTGAGGTATTAACAACAATTAAATAATAAAAATAAGTTTGTGTTTACGATCCGATAAGATACCTGCGATATATTAATACCTGTCAACCGCTTCGTTGCTTGATCACGTGATCACTCGATAATAACAAAGTTTGCATATGGCTTCCGTGTTTGGCGCGTGTCAGCATTTATTGAAGCACTCGGGATTATTACAAACTGTTAATTGTCAATGCTGGCATGAATCAATCCCTTAAACAATCCTTTAAACCACCATGAGGTAATGGTTATAACAGTTTGTTATAATCAAGGCTAATTGGTGAGTAGAAGATGAGCGATTATCAAATCAAAACATGGCGACGATCTATTGTTTGGTTGTCATTTGGTCATTCGCGCATATTTTCAAGTTTTGTATCACGACCTTTCCCCCCCGCCGAAAAATTGGGAGCCAAGCAAAAACCGCGTTATAACGGAATTCGCGTTATATCGGACCGCGTTATAACGGGACCGCAGTGTAATTACCTTGTTATAATGACCAGCAGATATCATGCTGATCTGTGATGCTGTATGGTTTTATTGCCCCCTTGATGGTATAAAAATTCCGGTCACAGGTGTCAGCTGTAAAAACAGATCGGTATTGTCGCATATTGGCGCATGCGTTTGATTAGTCCATATACCCCAGGACATATATCACAGCCATGGAAATTACCAAACTGTAAACTGACATGATTTACGGCACCCCTTCCCCAACTTATAACCACCCGATGCCATAAGGTAAGTAAGCCACAGTAGTGTACATGATTCTATCCCAGTAATCGCAATCAAAACAAACATTGATTTATAACCATGTCAATTATCACAGTCGGCACGCATGATTTTTCAGTAATATAAAATTTTTATATCACTGTACATTTTCGGAAAATAGAGTTGACTTTGATCTTTCTGGAAAATGTCATGACCTCACGTGATCACTGGCATTGGTATTTATGATTGGACACTATTTTTAAATCTAACCTATGGTGTCGTGCATAACTTTACTACGCGAACTGCAATGCTACATGAATATTAACAACCTGTCATTGAAAAATAAATTGAAACATTGTTTTTGCGATTAGAAATGTGGAGATTTTTGTTATTCTTGCGTTAGTCTTGGACAATGCAATGGGTTTGCGTGCTCACTGATGAATTGAAATGTATTGTTTTAGCGATTGAAAATGTGGAGATTTTTGTTATTCCAAGCATGGACAATTTGATGACCTCACGTGATCACTGATATGACTCTTTTACGATTGGACGCTATACTTAATTCTAACCTCTGATGTCATGCATAATTTAACTGTGTGAAATGCAATGCTACATGAATATAAACATCCCGTCCTTGAAAAAAAAATTGAAATGTGTTTCTTTTGTGATTTAAATAAGAGATATTTGTGTTATTCCCGCGTAAATCTGGTCAATTCAATGACATCACGTGGCCACTGATATGACACTTTGTACAAATAGACGCTATTTTTATAAAAACTTTAAATAGTAACCATATGATGTGTCTTCAGTAAATTAACTTTGTGAAATGTTGCGCTACACGAATATAAACTTACGATCCTTGAAAAATAAATTAAAAGGTGTTGTTTTTGTGATTGAAAATAGAGAATGTCAAAATGTGTCTTTATGAGAGTGAGACCATGCTTCCAAATGCGTGTTTATGAAGGTTTCCAGATGTGTATTCATGAAGCGGGGTGTAGCATTGTCGAAATGCTTCTTTATGAAGTAAAGGGTTAAGGGACCTACATTTTCATCAAACACTGGATACTTTCTGCTGAAAACTTTAATTGTTAGATGCAGATGCCAGTAGGAATATTTCATATAAACTTTGTCTTTTATCTTAAGTTATAATTGTGAATTTATTGGTCACTTGGCAAATGATATACAAAACTAGAACTGGTAGCAACAATTAAGTTTATTTTTAGTGCTCAAAAATCCCGCAGGTTTTGGAATTATTGTATCTAAAAAATGTTTTGTGTTTGTAACACGCGTATACCTTTCACAGTTGACATTTGCTGATGGAACCGTCTCTGTAAACAAAAAATAAACAAAAAAATGTGCGGTAGCAGGGATCGAACCCAAGACCTATGGGGTTTGTTAAACAAATCCATCTCACTTACTTCTCTACCAACAAGTCCACTACGTAATTTCAGCTACAATTTTAGATTACATCAATGTAAAGTAAGAAATTGTAACATGTACAATGGTTTTGTTTCAGTCAATATCAAAATGACGAAAACAAATGCTATGCTTTGTTTTGGTGCATGGATTCCCATCAATTTTTTAACCACATAAAAGATGTGGTCAACATCAATATCAGTCATTATTCTAACCTGTTTTCTTTTCATTTTGAACAACAACCTGGACAATCACGACTTGTTTTAGCTTCTTCAGCCAAGATGCAAGAATCCAACCCTTTTCCCAGATTGTGATTAAACGTCCATTATTGTTAATGGAAAAAGTGGTTTTATTTGCAAAATAAGGCTTTGTGTAATTGAAAATCCTGATAGAAGGATGGTAGATTTTTAACTGTTCTAAGTCTTCTTACAAGTGCATTGCATTTTTTGGATAATATTCAGTTATGAGCGGTGTGATTGGAGATCAAACAAGTGTAACCACATTGGCAATTTGACATTTTTAGGTCACCTTAGACTTTGTCTCAAGGGACCTTTTGTGATCGCCTTTTGTTCTTTGTCTGTCGTACGTCCATAAACAGTTGACATTTTCGACTTCTTCTTAAAAACCCTAAGCTCAATCGTAATGAAATGTTGTATGCAGCTATTGCACCTAAGGGTGAATCAAAATTGTGAAATGCATGGTCCCCACCCCACCTGGTAAACTTAAAAAAATTATATAGGAAGCACTGGGAAACAAATGGTGAGCCTGATTATGAACGCATATGGGTCCTTATAAAAATGATGTATTGCATGTCCCTCGAGCTCATGATTTGGCTCTGCGGGTGGGGTCTATAAAAAATCAGTGCGTCAGTAAACAGTTCATATTTTATACTTCTTCTCAAAAAATGTAAGCTCAGTTATTGTAAAATGTTGTAGGCAGCTTTTGTACCTAAGGGTGAATTAAAATTGTGTGAATTGCATGGTTCCCCACCCTGGGGCCTTAGGGGTGGGGTCAAAACAGTCAAATTCAAGATAAACTTAAAAAATTCTTCTTCATACTATTGTAAGCACTAGGAAACATGATGGGGAGAAGATAATGGACACATACTGGTCCTTTATAAAATCTGTGAATTACATGTCCCTGGGTCTCGCAGTTTGGCCCTTGGGGTGGGGCCTAAAAAAAAATAACGTCAAACTTTAAAAATATTCTTCTTACTCTAATAAGCACCCAGAAACAAGTTGTGAGTGTGATTATTGACGATTATGAGTCTTTTATCAAAATTGTTTCATGCCCCTGGGTCTCACAGTTTTGCCCTGGGGGTGGAGCCTACTTTACTTAATCTATATACCGTATATTCCCTAATAAACGCCCCCACTTTAATAAACACCCCCCCCCCTTTTTTTTTTGATACCGTATATTCCCTTATAAACGCCCCCACTCTAATAAACGCCCCCCACCTATTTTTCTGGAATATTAAAAAAATAAAACGTATATGGTAGTTGAGTGCGTGCCCATCTTTCCCTGATCGATTATTTTGTTACACAGACAACAATTAGCGCAGTATTTATAACCTTTGAACTCTTTAACCCATTGTTTATATCTTGGGTGATCACTTAACCACTTTTGGTTGAATAATCACTTCCCCATATTTGCTATTTAAAACTAGTAAAAATACTGTCTGCCGATTAAAACATTACAAAATGTCGGAAAATGCGGTTAGTCTGTGTACGCTGAAAGCTCATTGTTTCACGTTGATAAGAGCAATTGATTTATAATGAAGAGTACACTGACCATAAATTCGGATATTCCAGTACGCAGCCTTGTAATTTCATACACATTTTCAGCATTTTTTCATCCTATGTCGATTATTTCATTCACTCTCAAATAATTCTGAACCACTTTTTCGGGGATTTAAACCGGATTTAAGGTTTTATTCCAGGGCTTTATTGTATTTTTAACTGTTGTTAAATTTGCGTTTTTTATCTTTTATAAACGCCCCACCTTGTAAAATGTAACGCCCACTGGGGCGTTAATTAGGGAATATACGGTAATTAAAAAATAAAACGTACCTTTCTAAATGAAAATTCCTTTAATCCAGATACTTTAAACGCATAAACTCACATAAAAATCGTATACCGGGTATAAGAAATACAAATTGAACACTTAACATAAATTTTAGTTCTGTACATTGTTGTCAAAGTACTGTATAAGAACCAATGTCAAGGACTGTCATAATCCGTCTCGTCATCGTCACTGTTCACTTCATTAGCAGATGATTCACTCAAAACGAGTTAGTTCGAGAGCCGACTTTCGCAAGAACCTCCTCAGAAATATTAATCCTCGGAAAAGCCATCAAACTCCTCATCATCAGACTGTGTTAGCTGAAAAAGGGTGATCCTCAGAACCATCAAGCGCTGATGTAATCCCACACTTTTTGAACGACTTTCTGATTATTTCTGGTGTTATGGCTGTCCATGCTTCCTTAATCCACTGCAGAACGAGCTGTTTTGGTGGTGGTTTACGATTATCTTTGGCGTTTTTTTCCACGGGTCCTTCAAAGAGCCACTCGTCATGAAGCTCTCCCAGTTTAACTTTAAATGGTTTGTTACAAGAAACATCTGCAGGCTGAAGTTTCGATGTGCAACCCCCTGGTATGACACTCACGTCTGTGTTGCAAATTTTTGGACATGTTCTTTTACTTTAGGAGTGAGATGAGTGCGAAATGAGTCCCAAACTAACATCCAGCGATGCGTATTGTTCCTTCCCCAAAGTTTATTAAGCAAGAATAAAATGATATCTTCATTAGCCCAGGACTTCTGTCCAGTGCCGCACATGTAGAGGATAACTCCACTAGGCACGTCATTAGCTCTACTGGCCAAAGGCCAGAAGTGCTTATGCGATGGCGCGTTGTCTGTCGTCCGTCGTCTGTCGTCTGTTAGCAGCACTTTCTCTGAAACTACTATGCCAATTAAATTGAAACTTCACATGCATGTTTCTGTTGCATAGGAGACTATACAGAAGATTTTTTTTTTCGATCTGAAATTCAAAATGGTCGCCGTTACTAAAAATAGTCCAAAACTTAAAAAAATCTTTTTCTCATGAATGGCCCAACAGATTTTCAAAATATTTATGTAGTAATGATGATCAACTATATGATCCCGCCCCGAGGGTTCAATTAGGGGACACATGTCATTATATTATTTTTTTTTTTTTTTTAAAATGGAAATGATTTTGCCTATATCTTCACAGAAGCATTATTTGGTGAAGAAAGTTCAGATTTGTAAAAATGACTGGGTTCCACTGTCTTAAGGGGTCAGGAGGGGCCCCAAAAGGGTAAAAATTGGGAATTACTAAAATCGTTTTCTTAAGAACCGGTATGTTAGATTTGTTCATATTTGGTATAAATTATCCCTATGTGTAGGGGTTTGATTGCAGATAAGAATTAAGGGGCTAAAATTTATAGGGGCCCTGTAAGGGGACTTACAATTTTACATAGGGATACTATTGGAAAACAGAAAATTCTCTTTTTCTTTCATCTATTCTGAAACCACTAGGTCAATTAAACTGAAACTTCACATGCATATTTCTGTTGCATAGGAGACTATACAGAAGATTTTTTTTTTTGATCTGAAATTCAAGATGGTCGCCATTACTAAAAATAATCCAAAACTTAAAAAATCTTCTTCTCATGAATGGCCCAACAGATTTTCAAAATGTTTATGTAGTAATTATGAACAACTATAGTATTGTTAGATTTGTTAAAAACTATAGTATTGTTAGATTTGTTCAAATGATGTCCCTAGGGTTAAATATGACCCCGCCCTGAGGGTTCAATTAGGGGACACATTGGGAATTACTAAAATCGTTTTCTTAAAAACCGGTATGTTAGATTTGTTCATATTTGGCATAAATTATCCCTATGTGTAGGGGTTTGACTGCATATAGGAATTAAGGGGCTAAAATTTATAGGGGCCCTGTAAGGGGACTTACAATTTTACATATGGATACTATGGGAAAACAGAAAATTATCTTTTTCTTTCATCTATTCTGAAATCACTACGCCAATTAAACTGGACTTCACATGCTTGTTTCTGTTGCATAGTAGACTATGCAGAAGATTTTTTTTCGATCTGAAATTCAAGATGGCCGCCATTACTAAAAATAGTCCAAAACTTAAAAAATCTTCTTCTCATGAACGGATCAACAGATTTTCAAAATGTTTATGTAGTAATGATGACCAACTATAGTTTTGTTAGATTTGTTCAAATGGTGTCCCTAGGATTAAATATGATCCCGCCCCGAGGATTCAATTAGGGGAGCCATGTCATTATAATATTTTTTATTTTTTTTTAAAATGGAAATGATTTTGCCTTTATCTTCACAGAAGCATTGTTTGGTGAAGGAGGTTCAGATTTGTAAAAATGACTGGGTTCCACTGTCTTAAGAGGTCAGGAGGGGCCCCAAAAGGGTAAAAATTGGGAATTACTAAAATCGTTTTCTTTAGAACCGGTATGTTAGATTTGTTCATATTTGGCATAAATTATCCCTATGTGTAGGGGTTTGACTGCAGAAAAGAATTAAGGGTATAAAGTTGATAGGGGCCCTGTAAGGGGACTTAGAATTTTACATAGGGATACTATGGGAAAACAGAAAATTCTCTTTTTCTTTCATGAAAACAGAAAATTCTCTTTTTCTTTCATCTTTTCTGAAACCACTACGCCAATAAAACTGAAACTTCACATGCATGTTTCTGTTGCATAGTAGACTATACAGAAGATTTCTTTTTTTAGATATGAAATTCAAGATGGCCGCCATTACTAAAAATAGTTCAAAACTTAAAAATCTTCTTCTCATGAATGGCCCAACAGATTTTCAAAATGTTTATGTAGTAATGATGACCAACTATAGTTGTGTTAGATTTGTTCAAATGGTGTCCCTAGGTTTAAAAATGACCCTGCCCCAAGGGTTCAATTAGGGACACATGTCATTATAATATTTATTTTTTATTTTTTTTTAAAAAGGAAATGATTTTGCCTATATCTTCACAGAAGCATTGTTTGGTGAAAGAGGTTCAGATTTGTAAAAATGACTGGGTTCCACTGTCTTAAGGGGTCTGGAAGGGCCCCAAAATGGTAATTACTAAATTCGTTTTTTTAAGAAACGGTATGTCAGATTTGTTCTTTTTTTGCATTAATAATCCCTATGTGTAGGGGTTTGATTGCAGATAAGAATTTAGGGGCTAAAATATATAGGGGCCCTGTAAGGGGACTTAGAATTTTACATAGGGATACTGTGGTAAAATAGAAAATTCTCTTCTTTTTTTTTCATTTATTCTGAAACCACTAGTCCAATTAAACTGAAACTTCACGTGAATGTTTCTACTGCATAGGAGACTATACAAAAGATTTATTTTTTCTATCTAAAATTCACGATGGCCGATGTTTCTATTGCATAGTAGAATTTCAAAAAGTGCTTTGGCAACTATGAGTCCTCTTGGGCCTCTTGTTATATAAGCTATAGTAAAAACTTAAAAAATCTTCTTGTCAGAAACTACTTGCTCAATTTTAAAATAATTTCACAGAAATGATCGTTGGGTGACCCTCTACAAAGTTTGTTCAACCCATCCTGATTTGTCAAAAAACATGGCGGCTAGGGGATGGGGTTAGTTTATTATATAAGCTTTATTAAAAACTTAAAAAATCTTCTTGTCAAAAACTACTGGCTCGATTTTAAAATAATATCACAGAAATGGTCCTTGAGTGATCCTCTACCAAGTTTGTTTAAGCCATCTTGATTCATCAAAAAACATGGCGACCAGGAAGTGGGGTTAGTTTACGATATAAGCAATAGTAATATCTTAAAAAATCTTCTCATCAGAAACTACTGGTTCGATTTTAAAATAATTTCACAGAAATGTTCCTTTGGTGACTATCTACCAAGTTTGTTTAACCCATCTTGATTTGTCAAAAAACATGGCGGCCAGGGAGTGGTGTTAGTTTACCATATAAGCTATAGTAAAAACTTAAAAAATGTTCTTGTCAGAAACTGCTGGCTAATGATTTTCAAATAATTTCACAGAAATGATCCTTGGGTGACCCTGTACTATGTTTATTCAAGCCATCTTGATTCGTCAAAAAACATGACCGCCATGGGGCGGGGCAAGTTTAATTAGTAAAAAATTAAAAAATCTTCTTGTTAGAAACTACTGGCTCAATTTTAAAATAATTTCACAGAAATGTTCGTTGGAGGACCCTTCACCAAGTTTGTTCAAACGGTAATGATTCGTCAAAAAACATGGCAGCTAGGGTACTATATAAGCTATAGTAAAAGCTTAAAAAATCTTCTTGTCAGAAACCACCAGATCAATTTTATAACAATTTTGCAGAAATGTTACTTGAGTGACCCTTTACCAAGTTTGTTCAAGCCTTTGTGATTTGTTAAAAAGCATCACCGCTACAGTGAGGTGCTAGTTTACTATATAGGCAGCTATAGAAAAAAATTCAAAATCCTTCTTGTCAGAATCTACTGACCTGATTTCAATGTAATTTCACTGACATTCACCATGGGTGAACCTCTACCAAGTTTGAACTCTTCTACGCATCTGTTACATTTTCAAAACAAATCAAAATTCTTGCCCAATTCGTTTTTCTGGAATTTTAAGTGTACATGTATTATATAATCTACTTAAGTTAAGTGACTCAAGGTCAATCAGGTGAGCGATATAGGGCCATCTTGGCCCTCTTGTTTTTATTCAGTTTGAGTTTTTAAGCAACTTCTTGTCATAACAAATATGATTTTGTTCCATACAAAGGATTGACTTTCTAAAAGGGGCCAGGTGGGGTCACAAAATGATTAAAATTGAACATTGTCATAAATCTTATTTTCAAGATCAGTCAGTCAAATTTGTTCATATTTGATTTAAATTATCCCTATGATTAAGAAATCAAAGTTTGTACAAATTAAGGGACACTGGGATGTATAGAGGCCCTGTAAGGGTCTTTGAGTTTTACATGAATGAATGGTATGGAAATTTAAAGTATTTTCTTTTCAAAGCAATTAAGTTTTTGTTCAGTATGGGTGTGGTGGGGGTATTTACCCATAAGTTGTTAAGACAACCCCCCTCCACAAAGAGGGTTAATATTGTGTAATTTCAAAAAGTGCTATGGTCACTATGAGTCAGTAGAGCATACACAGGCCCTTTTGGGCTTCTTGTTTTAAAAATGGAACTGACTTTGTTTGGTCAAGGAGGCTCAGATTTATAACATTGACTGGGTTCCACTGTCTTAAAGGTACATGAGAGTAAAATTTGGGAATTACAAAATCACTTTCTTAAGAACTGGTCAGTGAAATTTGTTCATGTTTGGCATAAATTATCCCTATGTGTAGGGGTTTGAAGAATGAAGGGACTTGTATTTTTATAAAGGGCCCTGTAAGGGGACTAAGAATTTACATCCCTATGTAAAATTCTAAGTCCCCTTACAGGGCCCCTAAAGGAAAACAGAAAGTCTCATAGTTTCATCCATTTGCTAAACTCTGCATTTCTGTAGGTATCAAGGGTTAATTCTGCATATTCATTTGTTGATGTGATTTTTATCTCATATAAGCATACCTCAGGATGAGCTATTATGATCTTCCTTTGCCCATTGTCTGTCGTCCGTCCAATATTAAATTTTACTTCTCTAAAACCTCTTGACAGAGTTTCACAAAATTTAGTGTAAAGTATTCTTAAACAAAGCTTCTCAAGTTTGTTCATATGATGACCCTGGAGTCGAATTTGGTCCCGCCCAATTATATTTTGCATTTAGTATTGTCTTATGAGTTTATATCAAGTTTTTTCTAGTCATGACCCTAGGGTCAAAATTGGTCCCAACCCGGGGACATGTCTGTTTAACATCGTAAAATTGACATTTAAAAATCTTATTCTCAAGAACCATCCAATCAAATTCATTCATATTTGGTATAAATGATCACTATGACTAGGACTGTCAAATTTGTTCAAATAAAGGGGCTAGGATCGATTGGGGCCCAGTAAGAGGACTTTGATTTTTACATAGGAATACCATGGGAAATGGAGAATTCTGTTTTTCTGATCTTTTTAGGTATTATTTCAATCATTGTCTGGAGCATTGCTTAGACATAATGGTTGAGACAGGATCATTGAAAGGGGATTTGGTATAAATAAGAGACCAGCAGGTGCCAAAAATAAAAGATAATATGGTGAAATTTTAAAAATCTTCTACGAAAGTGCAAGGCCTGGAGCTTTGATATTTTGCATGTAATATCAGCTAATGAGTTTCTATCAACTTTGTTCAAGCCATGACCCTAGGGTCAAAATTGGCCCTAACCCATGTCAGTTTAACATAGGGAAATTTACATTTAAAAATCTTCTGAAGAACTGCCCAATCAAATTCGTTCATTTTGGCATAAATGATTCCTATTACTAGGAGTTTCAAATTTGTTTAAATAAAGGGGCTAAGATCGATTGCGGCCCAGTAAGGGGACTTTAATTTTTTGGAATGCAAGCGAAGCTCTGACTTCCTTAGCTGTCGTGCAGCCCCAGCAATCTGTTATACAAACTACGTATGGCAGGAACCACCATATTCATCCGACCAATAAAGTAGTTCACAGCTTTCAACACACATTTACCGTAGCAGAGGACGTATTATACTACAAAAATTTCAAAGTTTTTTTTTTATTTATTGCGGATGTTTTTCTTTATAAAACTTTAAAATACGATACGGGAAGCATACAATTTGCATGTAAATGCGGAAGAATACACTTATCCTGCTGTGCTCTAAAAAAATGTGGCAATTTTCATTGATAAAAAAACGTTTTACACATTTACTACTATGCATTGTGACGTCATCTGGTGGTGGGGGTGGGGGGTGGTGATATAATCTCTAACACCATTCGACATGTTATCATTAATGGGGTGAAATATTGACATGCTTTCGATATAATAACTCGTAGTTTGAGTAAATAGTGATTGTTAGTGAAATTTTACTCACTACGTATTGTCCTCTTTTAATTTTGATAGTAAAATAACGAAATTAGGTTCGGTGCTAAATTTGTTGTTTATAGAAAAACGCGCCAATCTGTCATCTTATGCAAGCAGTGTATTGGTGAACATATTTAATAATCAATTAGGTCATCCGACTATTATGTTTGTTGTGTTTCTGTGTTATATTTTTTAGATGGATTAAATCTAGGTCACGCAACACCATTTATAATGCTATTTATTGATTATTTATATTGTTTTATTGAAAGCTATATGAGAATCAAACATATACATTCTCGGACAATCAGGAACATTTTGTGCTGAATGCGTTTTGTTATCCATAAAATCATAACTATTGAACTGGAGATATTAAAATTGACTAGAGTTGTACATCACTACTCAATTATTTTGATTTTGGAGAAACATCAGACTATGAAGGTTTGTTTGTGAAGCTTTCATATAGGTTGTTTATGTTGATAACTTTTATATGGAGTTGTGGAAGGGAATCCTGGACCACCAAGTTAACAGTTAACAAAATGTCCTGAAATGAATATTTTCACCATGGTCGTCAAATATTCAGTCAATTTTCACACGGAAGACGGTGTGTACCATGGTGTTTGCATTTTTTCAAATGCAATATTAAAACCGTTTGATAGCTACTGTTGGAAAAGTATTGATATGGACTCTGTATTGTATGCAGAAAATTTTCATACAGATACACAAAAGAAACATTAAACATACCACATTCTTTGCTTAATCCCAATGAATTGCCTTTTAACATATCAGAAATCTAACTAAGTTTTCCAATTTTCCGAACCTACATTTTTGAATTAACACAAGCAGCAAGCCTTCCTTCAGGCCATTTAGGCCTTTGATTTTATATAGGAATACCATGGGAAAATGAAAATTCTGTTTTTCTGACCTGTTTTAGGTATCATTTCAATTATCTTCATGTCTGGAGCATTGCTAAGACATTACAGTTGAGTCGGGGTCCTTTAAAGAGGACTTGATATAAATAAGGGACCAGCAAGGGCCAAAAAAAGATAAAATTGTGAAATTTCAAAAATCTTCTTATAAACTGATGTCTCCTATGAATAGGGGTTTTCAAAGTTGTTCAA
Source organism: Panopea generosa (assembly GCA_029582155.1). NCBI lineage: Eukaryota > Metazoa > Mollusca > Bivalvia > Adapedonta > Hiatellidae > Panopea > Panopea generosa. The sequence continues at coordinate 52,420,505 of CM055909.1, read as the reverse complement.
ATAAAGGGGTTAGGATACACTAGGCTCCAGTAAGGCAACTTTGATTTTTAGATAGGGATACTATGGGAAAACAGATAATTCTGTTTTTTTCTCACCTATTTTATGTATTATTTAAGTTATCTTGAATTCAGGAACATTGTTTAGTCATAACAGTTGAGACTGGGTCCTTTATAGGGATTTAATATCCAAAAGGTGCTCTAAAAGAAGCAAAATTGTGAATTTTCAAAAAATCTTTTCCTCAAGAACTATCCAGCCAAATTCATTCATATTTGGTATAAATGATCCCTAGTAGTAGCGGTTTCGTAAATGGGCAAGGATTTATTGGGGTCCAGTAGAGGGACTTGATTTTTATATGGAATACTATGGAAAAACAGTAAATTCCATTTATTTTCAGTTATTTTTGGAATTATTTTAATCATCTTGAGTTCTTGAGTATTGTTTAGTCATAACAGCTGAGGTTGAACTTTTAAAAGGTATTTAATATTCATATAGGGCCAGCATGGACTCAAAAAGGGATTTCATAGGCTTAGTCCATACACTATTTGAAAAGAAGTGACATGTGAAACCTGATGAGCGACTAAGGCCCATCTTGGGCCTCCTGTTTATTTTTTCACTTTGTCTAAAGGGGCTTTTTACGGTCACCTTTTGTCAGTTGTACGTCTGTAAACAATTGACATTTTCAACTTCTTCTCAAAAATCATAAGTTCAAATTTTATGCAGCTTTGGTACCTAAGGGTGAATCAAAAACACTGAATTGCATGATCCCCACACCCCTGGGGCCTTGGGGGCGCGGCCAAAACAGTCAAATTCAAGGTAAACTTTGAAAATCTCTCAATATAGGAAACACTGGGAAACAAATGGTGAGAATGATTATGGACATATATGAGACCTTATAAAAATTGTCAATTGCATGTTCCTGGGTCTCACAATTTGGCCCTGGCGGTGAGGCCTACTTTACTAAATCTATATCCGAGAAATTGACAAAAAACGTTATTTCTTGTGATTGAATAAGACTTCTATGAATGTTTTTTGGATAGTGAGGTGATTGTTAAGGCCCATGGGCCTCTTGGTGTTAATGCCATTGCCATTAACATAATAGTGAATTAAGTGTTACACCTGTCTGTCCATCTGTGCAAGCTTACACCTGTCTGTCCATCTGTGCATGCTTGTATCTGTCTCCATTCGTGCAAGCTTACACCTGTCAGTCCATCTGTGCATACTTACATCTGTCTGTCCATCTGTGCATGGTTGTATCTGTCTCCATCTGTGCATGCTTGTATCTGTCTGTCCATCTGTGCTTACTTACATCTGTCTGTCCATCTGTGCAAGCTTACACATGTCAGTCCATCTGTGCATGCTTGTATCTGTCTCCATCTGCGCATGCTTGTATCTGTCTGTCCATCTGTGCATACTTACATCTGTCTGTCCATCTGTGCAAGCTTACACATGTCTGTCCATCTGTGCATGCTTGTATCTGTCTCCATCTGTGCATGCTTGTATCTGTCTGTCCATCTGTGCATACTTACATCTGTCTGTCCATATGTGCAAGTTTACACATGTCAGTCCATCTGTGCATGCTTGCATCTGTCTCCATCTGTGCATGCTTGTATCTGTCTGTCCATCTGTGCATACTTACATCTGTCTCCATCTGTGCAAGCTTACACATGTCAGTCCATCTGTGCATGCGTGTATCTGTCTCCATCTGTGCATGCTTGTATCTGTCTGTCCATCTGTGCATACTTACATCTGTCTGTCCATCTGTGCATGCTTACATCTGTCTGTCCATTTGTGCATGCTTACACCTGTCTGTCCATTTGTGCATGCTAACATCTGTCGGTCCATTTGTGCAAGCTTACATCTGTCTGTCCATTTGTGCATGCTTACACCTGTCTGTCCATTTGTGCATGCTAACATCTGTCGGTCCATTTGTGCAAGCTTACATCTGTCGGTCCATTTGTGCAAGCTTACATCTGTCGGTCCATTTGTGCATGCTTACACCTACCTGTCTGTTCATTTGTGTCGGTCCATTTGTGCATGCTTACATCTGTCTGTCCATTTGTGCATGCTTACATCTGTCTGTCCATTTGTGCATGCTTACACCTACCTGTCTGTTCATTTGTGCATACTTGCATCTGTCTGTCCATCTGTGCATACTTGCATCTGTCTGTCCATCTGTGCATGCTTGCACCTGTCAGCCCATTTGTGTATGCTTGCACCTGTCTGTCCATTTGTGCAAGCTTACATCTGTCTGTCCATTTGTGCATACTTCCATCTGTCTGTCCATTTGTACAAACTTACACCTGTCTGTCCATCTGTGCAAGCTTACACCTGTCTGACCATCTGTGCATGCTTGTATCTGTCTGTCCATTTGTGCATACTTACATCTGTCTGTCCATCTGTGCATGCTTGCACCTGTCTGCCGATTTGTGCATGCTTGCACCTGTCTGTCCATTTGTGTATGCTTACACCTGTTGTCCATTTGTGCAAGCTTACACCTGTCTGTCCATTTGTGCATGCTTGCATCTGTCTGTCCATTTGTGCATGCTTGTATCTGTCTGTCCATTTGTGCATGCTTACACCTGTCTTTCCATTTGTGCATGCTTGCATCTGTCTGTCCATTTGTGAATGCTTACACCTACCTGTCTGTCCATTTGTTCATGCTTGCATCTGTCTGTCCATTTGTGCATGCTTACACCTACCTTCTGTCCATTTGTGCATGCTCGCATCTGTCTGTCCATTTGTACATGCTTACACCTGTCTGTCCATTTGTGCATGCTTACACCTGTCTGTCCATTTGTGCTTGCTTACACCTGTCTGTCCATTTGTGTATGCTTGCATCTGTCTGCCCATTTGTGCATGCTTACACCTGTCCGTCCATTTGTGCATGCTTGTGTCTGTCTGTCCATTTGTGCATGCTTACACCTGTTTGTCCATTTGTGCATGCTTGCATTTGTCTGTCCATTTGTGCATGCTTGCATTTGTCTGTCCATTTGTGCATGCTTGTGTCTGTGTGTCTGTCCATTTGTGCATCCATACACCTATTTGTCCATTTATGGATGCTTGCATCTGTTTGTTTATGTGTGTATACTTACATCTGTCTGTCCATTTGTGCATGCTTGTATTTGTCTGTCCATTTGTGCATGCTTGCATTTATTTGTCCATTAGTGCATGCTTGCACCTGTCTGTCCATTTGTGCATGCTTGCATTTGTTTGTACATTTGTGCATGCTTGCACCTGTCTGTCCATTTGTGCATGCTTGTATTTGTTTGTCCATTTGTTCATGCTTGCACCTGTTTGTCCATTTGTGCATGCTTGCACCTGTCTGTCCATTTGTGCATGCTTGCATTTGTTTGTCCATTTGTTCATGCTTGCACCTGTCTGTCCATTTGTTCATGCTTGCATCTGTTTGTTCATTTGTGCATGCTTGCATTTGTCTGTCCATTTGTGCATATTTGCACCTGTCTGTCCATTTGTTAATGCTTGCACCTGTCTGTCCATTTGTTCATGTTTTCATCTGTTTGTCCATGCATTAAATAGGTATATGCTCAATAATTTTTGAAAGGATCTATATATTTAATAATATTTGGTGTGTAGCTGCATAATTGCATAATTATAAAATACAGGCAAGTTGTGTATTTGTCAACATCAGTTAAATTTTACAGGAGCAAGATGATAATATAGGTGGGGTGGGTAATTTGTGTCTAGTTTATATCTTATATTTAACTCTTTATGCATTACAAACATCCCATTCTATTTTAGTGTAAGTATTATTAATTCCCGACTGACTTAAAAGACAGCTCAATTAGTTCTGTAAATAATAAGTTTTGTCTTCATTGTCATAGAAAATAGCAGAAAGTCTATATGAAACCCTAGTTTACTTCAAAGAAATATTCATTTATAACATTTTTAGTAATCAACAGCATTTTGATCTCTGATAAAGAGAGATGAAACGTACTTGTTACAAAAATAAGTAAGAAATGGGAGGGTATCAATCAACTAATAACAGAGATTGGAAGGAAATTAATAATGTCGAGAGTCAGAAAAAAAGTATATAATTCTACAGTTTCAAACACTCAAAAGACATTACGAGATTTTACAATTATGCACCATAAGATCACATTTGTAGATAATTAAAGTTCTTTACTATAAGTTTTAATTTCATCCCACTGCCCCAGATAAGAATTGACTGAATAGGGTGAAAACCCTTCAAATTTGAAATGATTGAATGAAATCTTGTAATCAAAGAATCAATTTTGTGATTTTCACTCGACAAGTTTACAATAATTGAGTGAAACGTGGAATATTGTCTAAATGAAAGCAATTCAAATGCCTCCTCTATATTAAACGGACAGTATTGTAAAACTGTTACTGCCTACAACTCTTCATTTGCACTATCATTATTGTATTAAATATTCATAATTATATATTAAATAATTTGTAGCTGACAATGTCAAATGGTATTAGTTTAAAAATGCTTATTGAGGAAATAGGTGTTGGTAGTGAAAAGTAACTAAAAATTGTACAGTACTTTGATTTTGGTTAGAAAATACTTTTTCCTTTTCAAGCTGAGGTAATAACTGGGAACCAGTTTTTCTTGCTACTTTCAGCTGTTTGGATATGCATGTATTTACAATGTTTTAAGTGAATGGAAAATTATTTTGCGTAGCGGGTACGCTTAAAAACAAAATTGTTTGCATTTTCAACTTATTAATTTGAGTGAAATACACAAATACACGGCTTATCTGGTGCACTGTCATCCTTTTTGGACAATAACTGGAAATTTGAAACCGTTATGATATTTATTTTTTTTGAAATAAACTACTTAAACTATAAATTACATAAAAACAGGGCACAGAAGGAAAATTTGAGGAGTGGCAAGTTTCTCAAATAGACTAATTTCTCCCAGCATTCTTGCTTAAAACCCAATATGGCTAAAAGAAAAATAATAAGTCACCACGGTGACGGATAATTGGTGGACATCTCATGCAGTTTCCGCTTTTACTCGTCACATTTTAGCAAATCTTTTAGACATCAGCAGATCTGAGTGAACTAGAAACATGAAATTAATCCTTATCGGAAGTGGAGAACTTGAATTTTCTGTCTATGAACTCGACAGGAAAGAAATTTCCCTTTAAGTCGTTATTTTGCCATAGGCTTCATGCACTTATAAAATCAATACACTTTGGTTTTACTGAAACTGACTTTGTTAAGTTGATGAGCTTAAAAAAAAATAAACCTTGTACTGTGCTCCAGATATATTTTTGTCCCAAGAAAAGCATATTTAACAAAATGATGTTAATGTTTATGATTAGGTACCCCATTCCACCAATACTACCTTTACTTGGTCAATTGAGCTATAACCATTATTTAACTAAACATTGTGTTTTTGGTCTAATTAAATAATTAACATCGAAATCAAAGTTAAACATTGGGTTATTGGTAAGTTAACTGATAATCACAGTTAAACATTGTGTTATTGGTCAGTTAACTGATAATCACAGTTAAACATTGTGTTATTGGTCAGTTAACTGATAATCACAGTTAAACATTGTGTTATTGGTCAGTTAACTGATAATCACAATTAAACGTGTTATTGGTCATTTGGTTAATTAACTGTTAATCAAAGTTACACATTTTGTTCTTGATCATTTGGTCAATTAACTGATAATCAAAGTTAAACATTGTGTTCTTGATCCTTTGGTCAATTAATTGATAATCAAAGTTAAACATTGTGTTTTAGATCATTTGGTCAAGTAAGTGAAAATCAAAGTTAAACATTGTGTTATTGGTCATTTGGTCAGTTAACTGTTAATCAAAGTTAAACATTTTGTTCTTGATCATTTGGTCACTTAATTGACAATCAAAGCTAAACATTGTGTTTTAGATAATTTGGTCAAGTAATTGATAATCAAAGTTAAACATTGTGTTATTGGTCATTTTGTCAATTTACTGATAATCAAAGTTAAAGCCTCATTTAACTTCGGAAATGCCCACTTTTTGATAATAGCAAAAATTAGTGTAATTAAATGTGTTTATAGTATTGCTAAAACCATTCCTGTACACCCCCCTTAGTGACTGTTTTTAAAAAAGTGAGAAAATAAATAAATTCAATCGAAATGTGTATTTCTCAGATGAGCGGACCTAACTTTTAACCTTTGTTAACATTTTTGTAATTCCTTAATGACTCAGTTGCTTTCCGACTGACCCTCTGCCAGTGTTCCGTCAGTCCGTCCATCTGTCCGTCCATCCTTCCGTCCGGTATTTCGTGTCCGGCCTGTAACTTTGTCATGTATTGATTAATTTTGTTGATACTTGCTACAAATGATCAACATAAAATGACAACGTGTAATAGGTAAGACCCACACCTGTACCTCAACATTCAAGGTCACAATTTGAGTTTGTTTATCAATTTGAGTTTGTGTGAGATTTTGTAACTAAGTCATGCATAGATGGATTTTTTAAATACTTGCTACAAATGATCAACATAACATGATGACGTGTCGAGAGTAAGACCCATACCCGTACCTCAAAGGTCAAGGTGACACTTTGAGTTTCTTTGACAACACTTTCAGTCTGTTTGAGATTTCTTGGCTGGCCTGTAACTTTGTCATGCACAGATGGATTTTGTTACTACTAGCTACAAATGATCAACATAACATGACGATGTGTTGGCTGTTACACTCAGAATCCCGCTTCAAAGATCAAGGTCACAATTTAACTTTGTTTGATGACACTTTCAGTCTGATTAAGATTTTGTGTCCAGCCTGAAACCTTGTCACCTTAGGATAAATTTCAAAAACTTTTGGCTCAATTCATCAGTATGACATTACAGTGTGTCAGGTGTAAGACCCACATGCCTACTTCAAAGGTCAAGGTCACACTTCAAGTTTGTTTTACAGCACTTTCAGTCTGTGTGCGATTTCATGTCTGACCAGTAACTCTGTCATGCATAGATGGATCTTACAAATAATTGCTGCAATTGTTCAACACAACATGAAGATGTGTTGCACTTAATACCCACTCTCACTTCAAAGGTCAAGGTCACAATATACTTTCGTTTGATGACACTTTCAGTCTAATTGAAATTTCGTGTCCAGTCTGTGACTTTGTCACCTATTGATAAATTTTATAAACACTTAGCTCAATTCATCAGCATGACATGACGTGTCACGCGAAGGACCCACATGTGTACCTAATAGGTCAAGGTTACACTTTGAGATTGTTTGAGAACACTGAGTCTGTGAGATTTCATGTCCGGCCAGTAACTTTGTCATGCATAGATGGATTTTTTAAATACTTGTTACAAATGATCAACATAACATTACAAAGTGTTGCACTTAAAACCAAAACTTTCACTTCAAAGGTCAAGTTCACAATTTAATTTTGTTTGACAACACTTTCAGTCATTTTGAGATTTCTTGTCCGTTCTGTTACTTTGTCATCTATAGATAAATTTTAAAAACACTTGGCTCAGTTGATCAACATGACATAATTAAGTGTTGCATGTAAGACCCAGAACCTTTCCTCAAAGGTCAAGGTCACACTTTCAATTTGTTTGATATTGCGTGTCTGGTCTTTGACTTTGTCTTAACTTGGTTCAATTTATCTAGATGACATGACGACGTGTCATAAGTAAGATCTAGACCCATACCTCAAAGGTCAAGGTCACATTTTTAGTATGTATGACAACAATCAGTTTGAGATTTCAAGTCCGTCCTCTAACTTTATCACACATGGATGGATTTCAAAAACACTTGGCTCAATTTTTCAATTGATCAACAATTGATCTGTAACTTTGTCTTACATCTAGAGATTTTAAAATAGCTTGATACAAGTTATCAGCATGTCATGATGATTGTTCACCTGCATTTAACTGTTGAAATACCCAGACCATTACATCAGATGTCAAGGTCAAGGTTACACAAAGATCAAGGTCATGCTTTAATGTAAAAAAAACAACATGAAATTGCATGTCTAGTCTGAAACATCAGTCCATTACTCTTGATATTCATGGATACATCTCTACCTATTATAACCAGGCCTTCTAAAATTCCAAAATGCAAATCGGTCCAGGTTTTTTACTACCGTAAGAATCGCACTTATTTAAAAAAAAAATCACTTAAATTGCCTTACATTATGCCTTTACATGTATGCATACCCCACCCACCATGTCAGCAGCATCATGTATTTTCTGCGTTTATTTATTAATAAGGAACGATTTCAAGTTTATTTGTGTATTATTTATAACATACTTTACCACAATGTGTACATTTTAATGACTGACAATGTTTCCGCGATACTGAATAATTTTCATTATATTAAAAATGATCGATCGAACCGGAAGTGATGCAAGTTCCGGAAGCTGCGTGAAATAATCACCTTGGAAACCAATGTAATGGTTCAACCACCAAAATAAATCGTTCAGAACCTGTCCCACATCAAAACAAAATCGGTCCGGGTTTTATCACTTTCATTAATTAATGTCATCAATTTTATAATTAAATTATTTTTTTATACCCCCGACAAACGAAGTTTTGAGGGGGTATACTGAAGTCACCCTGAGGTCGGTCTGTCGGTCGGTCTGTCCACAATTTTCCTTGTCCGGAGCATAACTTGAAAAGTACTGGATGGAATTTCATCAAACATCATATAATGGTAGAATAGAATGAGAGGAAGTGCAGTGTACAAGAAACATAACTCTATTCTTGCTAATTACAGAGTTATTGCCCTTTGATATTTTTTCTTGTCCGGAGCATAACTTGAAAAGTACCGAATGGAATTTCATCAAGCTTCATACAATGGTAAAATATAATGAGAGGAAGTGCAGTGTACAGAAAACATAACTCTATTCTTGCTAATTACAGAGTAATTGCCCTTTGATATATTTCCCTTTGATATTTTTTCTTGTCCGTAGCATAACTTGAAAAGTACCGTATGGAATTTCATCAAGCTTCATACAATGGTACAATATAATAACAGGAAGTGCATTGTACAGGAAACATAACTCTATTCTTGCTAATTACAGAGTTATTGCCCTTTGATATATTTCCCTTGTCCGGAGCATTACTTTTAAAGTACTGGATGGAATTTCATCAAACTTCATACAATGGTAGAATATAATGACAGGAAGTGCAGTGTACAAGAAACATAACTCTATTCTTGCTAATTACAGAGTTATTGCCCTTTGATATATTTCCCTTGTCCGGAGCATTACTTTTAAAGTACTGGATGGAATTTCATCAAACTTCATACAATGGTAGAATATAATGAGAGGAAGTGCAGTGTACAACAAACATAACTCTATTATTGCTAATTACAGAGTTATTGCCCTTTGATATTTTTTCTTGTCCGGAGCATAACTTGAAAAGTACCTGATGGAATTTCATCAAGCTTCATACAATGGTAGAATATAATGAAAGGAAGTGCAGTGTACAAGAAACATAACTCTATTCTTGCTAATTACAGAGTTATTGCCCTTTGATATATTTCCCTTGTCCGGAGCATTACTTTTAAAGTACTGGATGGAATTTCATCAAACTTCATACAATGGTACAATATAATGACAGGAAGTGCAGTGTACAGGAAACATAACTCTATTCTTGCTAATTACAGAGTTATTGCCCTTTGATATATTTCCCTTGTCCGGAGCATTACTTTAAAAGTACTGGATGGAATTTCATCAAACTTCATACAATGGTAGAATATTATGACAGGAAGTGCAGTGTACAAGAAACATAACTCTATTCTTGCTAATTACAGAGTTATTGCCCTTTGATATATTTCCCTTGTCTGGTGCAGTACTTTTAAAGTACTTTTAAAGCCATCAGTGATAACAGTTTAATAAAGTTCATGAAAGAACCAAGTTGATGAATACATGGAGTTCGAGCAAAGCAGGTTCGATATTGTATTCCTAGTGCTCTTGTTTGTTTCTTATCCATAAAATTGTTGTCCCTCAACATAACTCGAAAAAGTATAACATTTATTGATTGCCATGAAAGCTTGTACACTGCACAATAATTAAAAAGACCGTTTTTAATTTTAACAAAACCATAAAAAAATTAACAGTACAAACAACTCAATCCATAACATTCTCTTTTATTAAGAATTTCTTTTGTCTGGAGCATTACTTTAAAACTATTGGATATAATTTAATAAAACTTCATACAATGGTTAACCATTTTCTGTCATGGCGGCGTTCTGGGGTATTCATCACTACAGTGATAGGTCTAGTTTAAAAAAATGAAACAAACAAGTAACGCTGCACGTTTTATCAAATATTTTAATGACGCAAACAATATTCGGTCCGACCGTCCCAGCTTTGGTTAGCGGTATATCAAAGAAATTACGGACGCAAACACAGTCTTTTGATGAACTGACAGAACGCTATGGGTCGCTGATCACACATTGGAGGCGTGCTTCATAGCGATAGACTCTTCCGATAAACTCCCCTAATACCGTCAATGGTTTGGTCGAAATTGACATCATTTCGCACAGCAGGTGACAAAGAAACGGATTATTGGGTCAAATGATAATTGCTGCAAGGCGTATTTCACAGGTCAGTATGGCATGATAAGAGCAATTTATGAGATTTTATACGACCGATAGAAAATATCTGGACCGATTTTTTATTGAACTTTGAAAGTATTTGGACCGATTTTTTATTAAACTTTGGAACGAAAATCGGTTTTGAACTTCAGAAATCGGTCCAAAGGGGATGTTTTTAAAAACTATCTAACCACAAGAGGTTATTTAATTCTAACAGCATCCCTACAGTTCTCTATACTACTGTGAAATCATTTATTTTCGTGGGTATTAAATTTCATGGTTTCCACTTCAAAGACATATTCGTGGGGACTTAATTTCGTTGAAAACCAATTTAAAAAAAATAATTTTTTTTTACACTTTCGAAATCGCATAGTGCGTTCCAGTTGTTAACCTTTGCTGTAATTCACATGTCGCACATCAGGGTTGATCGCACCCCGCTGTGCCAGTAAGAATTGACACATGCCAATTAGTACCCTAATATACAAGTACGATATAGAACTAATTGTTATGCAAACACCAGGTGAGGAAAGGAGAAGAACGACATGTAATCCAGAGAGGGTTTCAGAACGCAGGCCCGGTGTAAATAACAATAGTGCCACGTCACGCGACTTTGAAAATGGACAATAAGCTAATGTGCTGCATCTTTTAAGAGATTTGCTTGTTTTATTCATTCAAAATGTATCAACATATATTTAATCATAAAATGAAATAAGTATAAAATAGAATAAAAAAAAATACCACTAAATAAAGGATATAACTTCACTTTAAACTTGTGTTTAAGTTTTCTTTGTAGACAGGCATACTGTCCTTCTACAATGTTTTACACTTTTTTTTACAATGTTTACCGTAGGCCTACACGTCACATTGTTTCAACTCAATAGCATTTTGCTGCAAGGTGACGGTCTATTTTTAGCAGCTCTGAAATTTGATTGAAGTTGAGTAAATTATAACACATCTCGCTACACACACAAGTCTATGAATTAAAGATGATATGTGTAATAGAAAAATTTTGCACTATTTACAAAATCATCAAGTAAATATTGATGCAATATGACGAAAGAAAATATATAAATAAAGGATGGATTATTTACCACAATGCCATGCACGTAGGCATCTGAAAAGAGAGGTAATTTATATTGACAGCATTATATTATTGTGTAAACTAAGTTCGTGGGTGTTTGATTTTGTTGTCTATGCTTCCCACAAAATCCACGAAAATTAGTACCCCACGAAAATTAATGATTTCACAGTATGTTTCTCTCTGAACTGAATTGATCATATATTACATACCGACGCATTTTCGAACAAGCTTCGTAACTCCCCTTTTCTGTTGAAGGTTATTTTTTAAACAAAATATGTTCTTAATTATGTACTAATAATGTGCTTTATATTTATTTTTTCGTTTGCAAAGTCTCTCAGTGATGAAATAAACATGCATTCTATCATCTGGAAGAGTAAAACTGACTTAAATTAAAACTAAATGAGCCTTTAAATATTGTGTTATTGGTCATTTGGTCAATTAACTTATGGTCACAGTTAAACATTGTGTTCTTGGTCAGTTGGTTAATTAATTGATAATTGAAGTTAAACATTGGAGATGAAAAGGGTATTTCTGGTCTGATAATCAAATTAAACATAGCATTCTTGGTCAACATATTAATAATTTCAACTACTTATATATTATATTTATTGTTATTATTTAAACAGAATTAACACAAGTACCTAATCTAGATTTGAACATGGTATTGATCTCTGACCTTTCTCTCTCTTTCCTTCTAAAATTGAACTATTATTATCACGTCATATCACCATTCAATTTCTTGAACATATCAACGCATCATCAGCACTGTGTCAAAATGTGGCATTGTGCTCCAGCAGATGTATAAAATTCTGTTGTGCATGACCCTAAGGCAGCCATGTGATTGTCAATTGTTAATTTAGACAGAATGTTTCTCGCTTGATACACTGGTGAGCCATTATAAAGTCCCTAAACCATTTTCTGATCAAAAATCAATGTTTCATATCTCTGTAGCAGCCACAAAGCTGTAGATTTCCACATTGTTCGTATTATGGGGTTTCATTTAATAACATTTCTCTGATTTCAATGTACTGTTACTGATTTGTGTAACTTTTTTCTTTTGAAAATTAAATTCTCCTTTAACTCGGACTTCCTTCTGGAATTTTACATCATTTTGAAGTAAAGAAAGTTAGAGTTTTTTTATTTGTGTGGAATGGAATGATTATATGAAGTATAATTTTGAAGACATCAACATATTTACTGCTACTCTGTGTGTCTGTCTACCTTTTATCTTTGATTTTACTAGTTTGTCGTTAAGCTCATAGGTGTTTTTTTGTTATTTCAGGGAATATAAATTTGAGACGATGATAATAACTGTTATCGAATCAAATCTGTGTAAGCGGTCCCCTCTATGAAGCGGTCCCCTCTATTAAGCAGCCATATTTGATATTTCCCATTTTCATGCTTTCACAGTATAATAACCTGTATTAATCAACAACCTGTCTTAAAAGGCCAATTTTCCTCCTTCCCAGGGATCGACATTAACCAACGTCAGACCGACAAAGTTTAGTAAATATTTGGTCAAGTCGTGTTCTACTGGAATGTAGGTAGCCCGACTAGTTATGTTAAATTAAAATTAAGAAATCAATTAAAAAGCACCAAAACCTGAGCTGATAATGTTTATCATTGAATCAATTCAAATGGACCTGCCGACGAGCATATAATATCATTGATTATCAATTATTTGTAGCATTAAGGCGAACGCCAAAAGACATAACGTAGAATTACTTAGTAGCCCAAACTAAGCGGCATAACTCTAACCTGTTCTAATGACACAATTTATTAAGCGGCATTACTCATCCGGGTACGATCGGCTTTAGTTATTTCCATTCTATATTTTACGACATTAAAAGAGACCAATTTATGATATATTGATATTAATGAGGAACAACACCTTTCGACATGTCTCTATTTAATTTTGGCTTCACTGGAGGGGGGGGGATAGATCGGGATGATAATGACAAAAATACAAAAGGCAGAACTGAAACAAAGAAAACTTATGAGAAAGCTCGGATTGTGATCAACTTTCAGTACTATGTCCGGAGTCATAGTTACGGTATTGGTCTGGGCTAGTTGAAGTTTGGTCAGGTCTAGTAGTTTCACTGAGTTACAAGTCCGGTGGTCTAGTGGAAAAAAAGTTAATATCGAACCCTGACTTCCCTTGACTGATTGCTTAAGACAGTTTTTACTGTATTGTTTACCTTTTTGAGAATACCCTTCTCCGCCCCTTCTCCCTACCACTCAGACATACACTGTCATACACAGATTGAAAATTCCACAGAAAATATATACAAAATACTAATAACAACAATATATTAAGGCAAACAAATAATCAACAAGTCATATTCCAGTTGTATTTATATATCATCTAAGCCTCGAGAAAAAAAAAATCTCATCACAGTGCTGCCAATTTATCTGTATGTCGTTTGTCAGTTTTTTTTTTGCTCTACTGGCCAAAGGCCAGAAGTGCTTATGTGATGGCACGTTGTCTGTCGTCCGTCGTCTGTCGTTTGTTAGCAGCACTTTCTCTGAAACCACTAGGCCAATTAAACTAAAACTTCACATGGGTGTTTCTATTGTATAGGAGACTATACAGAAAAATTTTTTTTTCGATCTGAATTTCAAGATGGCCGCCATTACTAAAAATAGTCCAAAACTTAAAAAATCTTCTCCTCATAAACGGACCAACAGATTTTCAAAATGTTTATGTAGTAATAATGACCAACTATAGTTTTGTTACATTTGTTCAAATGGAGTCCCTAGGATTAAATATGACCCAGCCCCGAGGGTTCAATTAGGGAACACATGTCATGATAATATTTTTATGTGACATATAGTAATCGCAGCGTCCGTCCGTCCGTCCGTCTGTCCGTCCTTCCTTCCTTCCGTCCATCCTTCCATACTTCCATCCGGTATTTTGTTTCCAGCCTGTAACTTTGTCATGCATAGATGGATTTTGTTGATACTTGCAACAAATGATCAACAGAACATAACACGTCGCGAGTAAGACCCACACCCGTACCTCAAAGGTCAAGGTCACAATTTGAGTTTGTTTGACAACATTTTGAGTTTATGTGAGATTTCGTTTCTGGCCTGTAACTTTGTCATGCATAGATGAATTTTAATGATACGTGCTACAAATGATCAACATAACATCATGACATGTTGGGGAGGGGGGGGGGGGGCATGTGACACTTAACAGTGACATTTGTTGTTTTATTTATTTTTTTAAGATGGAAATGATTTTGCCTATATCTTCAGAGAAGCATTGTTTGATGAAGGAGGTTCAGATTTGTAACAATGACTGGGTTCCACTGTCTTAAGGGGTCACGAGGGGCCCCAAAAGGGTAAAAATTGGGAATTACTAAATTTGTTTTCTCCGATATGTCAGATTTGTTCATATTTTGCATAAATTATTCCTATGTGTAGGGGTTTGATTGCAGATAAGAATTTATGGGCTAAAATTTATAGGGGCCCTGTAGGGGGACTTATAATTTTACATAGGGATACTATAGGAATACAGAAAATTCTATTTTTCTTTCATCTGTTCCGAAACCACTAGGCCAATTAAACTGAAACTTCACATGGGTGTTTCTATTGCATTGGAGACTATACAGAAGATTTTTTTTTTTTTTTTGAAATTCAAGATGGCCACTGTTACTAAAAATAGTCCAAAACTTAAAAAATCTTCTTCTCATGAACCGCCCAACAGATTTTCGAAATGTTTATGTAGTAATGATGACCAACTATAGTTCTGTTAGATTTGTTCAAATGGTGTCCCTAGGGTTAAAAATGACCCTACCCGAAGAGTTCAATAAGGGGACACATGTCAATATAATATTTTTTTTTTAAACGGAAATAATTTTGCCTATATCTTCACTAAAGCATTGTTAGATAAAGGAGGTTAAGATTTGTAAAAATGACTGGGTTCTATGTCTTAAGGGGTCAGGAGGGGCCCTAAAAGGGTACAAATTGGGAATTAGTAAAATTGTTTTCTTATGAACCAGTATGTCAGATTTGTACATATTTGATTAAATTATCCCTAAGTGTAGGGGTTTGATTGCAGATAAGAATTTAGGGGCTAAAATATATAGGGGCCCTGTAACGGGACTTAGAATTTTACATAGGGATACTGTGGGAAAACAGAAAGTTCTCTCTTTTTTTTCATTTATTCTGAAACACTAGGCCAATTAAACTGAAACTTCACATGGATGTTTCTATTGCATAGGAGACTATACAAAAGATTTATTTTTTCTATCTAAAATTCAAGATGGCCACCATTCCTAAAAATAGTCCAAAACTTAAAAAATCTTCTTCTCATGAACGGTCCAACAAATTTTCAAAATGTTTATGTAGTAATGATGACCAAAAATAGTTTTGTTCAAATGGTGTCCTTAGAGTTAAAAATGACCCCGCCCCGATGTTTCTTTTGCATAGTAGAATTTAAATCGTGCTATGGCCACTATGAGTCAGTAGAGCGTCCTCAGGACCACTTGGGCCTCTTGTTTGTTTTTTAAAATGGAAATGATTTTGCTATATCTTCACAGAAGCATTGTTTAGTGAAGGAGGTTCAGATTTGTAAAAATGACTTGGTTCCACTGTCTTAAGGGGTCAGGAGGGGCCCCAAAAGGGTAAAAATTGGGAATTACTAAATTTGTTTTTTAAGAACCGGTATGTCAGATTTGTTCATATTTTGCATAAATTATCCCTTTGTGTAGGGGTTTGATTGCAGATAAGAATTTAGGGGCTTAAATTTATAGGGGCCCTGAAAGGGGACTTAAAATTTTACATAGGGATACTATGGGAAAACAGAAAATTCTCTTTTTCTTTCATCTGTTCTTAAACCACTAGGCAAATTAAACTAAAACTTCACATGGGTGTTTCTATTGCATAGGAGACTATACAGAAGATTTTTTTTTTTTCGATCTGAAATTCAAGATGTCCGCCATTACTAAAAATAGTCCAAAACTTAAAAAATCTTCTTCTCATGAATGGCCCAACAGATTATCAAGTTGTTTATGTAGTAATGATCACCAACTATAGTTCTGTTAGATTTGTTCAAATGGTGTCCCTAGGGTAAAAAATGACCCTGCCCCGAGAGTTCAATAAGGGGGACACATGTCAATATAATAAATTTTTTTTTTTAAATGGAAATAATTTTGCCTATATCTTCACTTAAGGATTGTTAGGTAAAGGAGGTTAAGATTAGTAAAAATGACTGGGTTCCTATGTCTTAAGGGGTCAGGAGGGGCTCCAAAAGGGTACAAATTGGGAATTACTAAAATTGTTTTCTTAAGAACCAGTATGTCAGATTTGTACATATTTGATATAAATTATCCCTAAGTGTAGGGGTTTGATTGCAGATAAGAATTTAGAGGTTAAAATATATAGGGGCCCTGTAAGGGGACTTAGAATTTTACATAGGGATACTATGGGAAAACAGAAAATTCTTTTCTTTTTTTTCATTTATTCTGAAACCACTAGTCCAGTTAAACTGAAACTTCACATGGATGTTTCTATTGCATAAGAGACTATACAGAAGATTTATTTTTTTTATCTAAAATTCAAGATGGCCACCGTTACTAAAAATAGTCCAAAACTTAAAAAGTCTTCTTCTCATGAATGGTCCAATAGATTTTCAAAATATTTTTGTAGTAATGATGACCAACTATAGTTTTGTTGGATTTGTTAAAATGGTGTCCCTAGAGTTAAAAATGATCCCGCCCCGATGTTTCTATTGCATAGTAGAATTTCAAAAAGTGCTATGGCCACTATGAGTCAGTAGAGCATCCTCAGGCCCTCTTGGGCCTCTTGTTCATGTTCGCTCTCACAAAAACATTTTTCCATTGGATTTTAACCGAACATCAGTAGTTGCATAACACAAAGATCTGAGTCTTAGTTTCGGGAACAAGCCAAATCTGATTGTCAGTCTGAGTTGTGGCCCTTGATCTGTTAAAATCCCCAATCTTGTCATGTCATCACAATGGCTGCTTCACATTTCATCTGACCTTTACCATGAAAGAACTATGTGGTTTGACTCACATTCAAAATTCAAATCAGCTCTTTTTGTTATAAATATTTGTGTCTAGGGGGAATTTCTTTTATTTTTTCCAGACTCAATCCTACTTTTTGTACATAATTATAAACTTAATGAAGCATAAATTACACTGAGTATGCATTCTGTATTGCTATACCTAGATCTGAATGAATGAATTGATATTTCATAGTATAGCAGCATGTAAAAGTTATATGATGCCAAAAATAAATAAATTAGTATACATTTCATTTTTGAAAAACATGCATCAACAATATGCAGAATGAATGTAGAACTTTGAAACATACAGAATTGCAGAGTTTCAGCAGTTGTATCCGAAAATGAGTTTGTCACCACTTACAACATGCATGAGCTACTGTCTTCTTATTCTTGCCATCACTCATCTGACACCACGGAACCACACAGTGTTGCTTATTTACCACAGCAATGAAAACGTATTGGCCTAAAATAAAATAATGTTTGTCCTTTACCTACCCGATGATATTGCCCGTGCTCTAATTATTTTGTGGCATTCCTAAAAAATAAGTATATTTATTGTTAGTCATTGCAAAAATGTTGAATAATATCTAATGTTTCTGTTATGTCTGCAGATTGTTAATGCTTTGGCAATTGACTATAGTTGTACTTTTTTGTTCATTTTCCTGGCAACACTACTTTTTCCTACAGTGCTCCAAAAATAGTTTTTAACACCCATAAAATTAGGTTCTATCTTTGCACATATATAACATCATTTCTAATACTGATGGTTGACGGAATTGTCCATCAACTCATTTATATCTTTGCACATATCTACAACCATTCTAATACTGATGGTTGATGGAATTGTCCATCAACTCATTTATATCTTTGCACATATCTACGACCATTCTAATACTGATGGTTGACGGAATTGTCCATCAACTCATTTATATCTTTGCACATATCTACGACCATTCTAATACTGATGGTTGACGGAATTGTCCATCAACTCATTTATATCTTTGCAAATACATGTATCTAGCAACCATTCTAATACTGATGGTTGACGGAAATGTCCATCAACTCATTTATATCTTTGCACATATCTACGACCATTCTAATACTGATGGTTGACGGAATTGTCCATCAACTCATTTATATCTTTGCACATATCTACGACCATTCTAATACTGATGGTTGACGGAATTGTCCATCAACTCATTTATATCTTTGCACATATCTACGACCATTCTAATACTGATGGTTGACGGAATTGTCCATCAACTCATTTATATCTTTGCACATATCTACGACCATTCTAATACTGATGGTTGATGGAATTGTCCATCAACTCATTTATATCTTTGCACATATCTACGACCATTCTAATACTGATGGTTGACGGAATTGTCCATCAACTCATTTATATCTTTGCAAATATCTAGCAACCATTCTAATACTGATGGTTGACGGAATTGTCCTTCAACTCATTTATATCTGCACATATCTACGACCATTCTAATACTGATGGTTGACGGAATTGTCCATCAACTCATTTATATCTTTGCACATATCTACGACCATTCTAATACTGATGGTTGACGGAATTGTCCATCAACTCATTTATATCTTTGCATATATATAAAGCAACCATTCTAATACTGATGGTTGACGGAATTGTCCATCAACTCATTTATATCTTTGCACATATCTACGACCATTCTAATACTGATGGTTGACAGAATTGTCCATCAACTCATTTATATCTTTGCAAATATCTAGCAATCATTCTAATACTGATGGTTGACGGAATTGTCCATCAACTAATTTATATCTTTGCAAATATCTACAACCATTCTAATACTGATGGTTGACGGAATTGTCCATCAACTCATTTATATCTTTGCAAATATCTAGCAACCATTCTAATACTGATGGTTGACGGAATTGTGCATCAACTCATTTATATCTTTGCAAATATCTAGCAACCATTTAAATACTGATGGTTGACAGAATTGTCCATCAACTCATTTATATCTTTGCAAATATCTAGCAACCATTCTAATACTGATCGTTGACGGAATTGTCCATCAACTCATTTATATCTTTGCACATATCTATGACCATTCTAATACTGATGGTTGACGGATTTGTCCATCAACTCATTTATATCTTTGCATATATATAGCAACCATTCTAATACTGATGGTTGACAGAATTGCACATATCTACGACCATTCTAATACTGATGGTTGAAGGAATTGTCCATCAACTCATTTATATCTTTGCATATATATAGCAACCATTCTAATACTGATGGTTGACTGAATTACACATATCTACGACCATTCTAATACTGATGGTTGACGGAATTGTTCATCAACTCATTTATATCTTTGCACATATCTACGACCATTCTAATACTGATGGTTGACGGAATTGTCCATCAACTCATTTATATCTTTGCAAATATCTAGCAACCATTCTAATACTGATGGTTGACGGAATTGTCCATCAACTCATTTATATCTTTGCACATATCTACGCATTCTAATACTGATGGTTGACAGAATTATCCATCGACTCATTTATATCTTTGCACATATCTACGACCATTCTAATACTGATGGTTGACGGAATTGTCCATCAACTCATTTATATCTTTGCACATATCTGCGACCATTCTAATACTGATGGTTGACGGAATTGTCCATCAACTCATTTATATCTTTGCAAATATCTAGCAACCATTTTAATACTGATGGTTGACGGAATTGTCCATCAACTCATTTATATCTTTGCAAATATCTAGCAACCATTCTAATACTGATGGTTGACGGAATTGTCCATCAACCCATTTATATCTTTGCAAATATCTAGCAACCATTTTAATACTGATGGTTGACGGAATTGTCCATCAACTCATTTATATCTTTGCAAATATCTAGCAACCATTTTAATACTGATGGTTGACGGAATTGTCCATCAACTCATTTATATCTTTGCAAATATCTAGCAACCATTCTAATACTGATGGTTGACGGAATTGTCCATCAACGCATTTATATCTTTGCACATATCTACGACCATTTTAATACTGATGGTTGACGGAATTGTCCATCAACTCATTTATATCTTTGCACATATCTAGCAACCATTCTAATACCGATGGTTGATGGAATTATCCATCAACTCATTTGTATCTTTGCACATATCTATGACCATTCAAATACTGATTGTTGACGGAATTGGCCAAGTATACACAATTTAATCAGAAATTACACGATAATTTCCATCAGTGAAGCAGCTTATTTGAACATTAGAATTACTGATCAGTAAATATATATTTAAATTACAATTTATTCATTTACAGAGGAGGTGTTATAAATCGCAGAAGGCGATGAGAATTAATGAAAATGTTCATTCATAAATGTATTCGTTTTTCACTCCTTTATAAAATGAACATCTTCAATTTCTGGTTATGCCATTTTAAAGAGAAAATGTGCAAGGAAAAGATAACTTTATTAGACATTATGTTCGACAAAAAAAAAAAAGTAAAATATAATTATAATAATTTACCTAACTGCCTACCCAAGATGAAAATGATGGGTAGGTAAATGACAAACAAACAATATTTCAATAAAGGCAAGCCTAAAGTAAACAGGAGACCCATTTGGAGTATTCCTACCCTCAACAGTTACCTTTTTTATTGCAAACTGGATAAGGGTTTCCACCTATTTTACCGTGTACAGATTTTTTATTATACAATTCTGCCTTCACTGGCCCTCAAACCCATGAAACAAACTTATATTTTTGTCAGATCATATCTCCTAAAACTCCACTTTATGTGACATTAACTCTTGGAAAACCAAGCATGTCTGTATAAAGAAAGATTTAACGACCTGAAATCATCACCTGTGTACCTTATTAACACCTTCATAAAGACCAATCAAGTTAATTTGAGGGCCTCATTTTTCAGATGTTCAGTAATGATCAAAAATTTTTTTTACAGTAAATGCAAAAGCAGCTGGTGTGTTTCCGTTATTTCGTTATTTCGAGGAAACTACTAGAATTACCTCTAATTAGATCTTGGGGATATAAAATATACAGTGAGGGGAAGCTTAATGAGTCTTTAAATGTATCAGAATACAGAATTTTTATGCACCTCAGGCTGATTTTTGTCAGAAATAAAACCATGGCTAATTATTTAAGGACTAATTGGAAATTTTCCCCTTTTAAGAGAAACATATCCCTCCCCCCCCCTCCCCCTGTTCTGAAAGTTTTTCTTGAATGATATTGTTAATAACTTCATTCTATGACATTGTTAATAGCTTCGTTCAGTGATATTGTTAATAGCTTCATTTAGTGATATTGTTAATAGCTTTATTCATTGATATTGTCAATAGCTTCATTCAGTAATATGATTAATAGCTTCATTCAGTGATAACGTAAATAGCTTCGTTCAGTGATAAGGTTAATAACTTCGATTAGTGATATTGTTAATAGTTATTCCGTGATATTGTTAATAGCTTCATTCAGTGATACTGTTAATAGCTTCATTCAGTGATACTGTTAATAGCTTCATTTAGTGATATTGTTTATAGCTTTAGTCAGTGATATTGTTAATAGCTTTATTCAGTGATATTGTCAATAGCTTTGTTCAGTAATATTGATAATAGCTTTATTCAGTGATAAAGTTAATAGCTTCATTCAGTGATAACGTTATTAGCTTCGTTCAGTGATATTGTTAATAGCGTCATTCAGTGATATTGTTAATAGCTTCCTTCAGTGATATTGTTAATAGCTGTTCAGTGATATTGTTTATAGCTTTATTCAGTGATATTGTGAATAGCTTCATTCAGTGATATTGTCAATAGCTTTATTCAATGATATTGTCAATAGCTTCATTCAGTGATATTGTCAATAGCTTTATTCAGTGATATTGTCAATAGCTTCATTCAGTGATATTGTCAATAGCTTTATTCAATAATATTGTTAATAGCTTCATTCAGTGATATTGTTAATAGCTTTATTCAGTGATATTGGCAATAGCTTTATTCAGTGATATTAGCAATAGTTTTATTATGTGATATTGTTAATAGCTTTATTCAGTGATATTGTTACAAGCTTCATTCAGTGATATTGTCAATAGCTTTATTCAGTGATATTGTTAATAGCTTTATTCAGTGATATTGGCAATAGCTTTATTCAGTGATATTAGCAATAGCTTTATTATGTTTCCCCAAAAGGGGGAAGCATATAGTCGCCGCTTCATCCGTCCATACGTGCGTCACCAATTCTTGTCCGGGCTATTTCTCTACAACCTTTGCTTGGAATTTTATGAAACTTGCTAGGCTGCATCATTACCAAGAGCAGATGCGCATATTGTCTTTGTGTTCCAGTTCGATGATTTTTCACAGAATTTTGGCCCTTTGATTTTGTTTGTGACCAAATTCTTGTCTGGCTATTTCTCTACAACCCCATGTTGGAATTTTATCAAATTTGCTAGGATGCATCATTACCAAATGCAGATGTGCATATTGTCTTTGTGTTTCAGTTCGATGATTTTTGCATGGAGTTTTGGCCCTTTGATTCTGTTTGTTACCAAATTCTTGTCCGGGCTATTTCTCTACAACTCCATGTTGGAATTTTATGAAACTTGCTAGGATGCATTATTACCAAGTGCAGATGTGCATACTGTCTTTGTGTTCCGGTTCGATGATTTTTCACGGAGTTATGGCCCTTTGATTCTATTTGTGACCAAATTCTTGTCTGGGCTATTTCTCTACAACCTCAGGTTGGAGTTTTATGAAACTTGCTAGATTGCATCATTATCAAGTGCAGATGCGCATACTATCTTTATGTTGCGGTTCCATGATTTTGCACAGAGTTATGGCCCTTTGATTCTATTTGTGACCAAATTCTTGTTCGTGCTATTTCTCTACAATCCCATGTTGGAATTTTATGAAACTTGCTAGGATGCATCATTACCAAGTGCAAATGCGCATATTGCCTATGTGTTCTGATTCTGTGATTTTTCACAGAGTTATGGCCCTTTGATTGAGTCTGTGACCAAATTATTATCCATGCTATTTCTCTACAACCCCACTTAGGAATTTTGTGAAACATGCTATGATGCATCATTACCAAGTGCAGATGCACATATTGTCTATGTGTCCGGTATGATGTGTTTTCATGGAGTTATGGCCCTTTGATTCTGTATGTGACTAAATTATTGTCTGCGCTATTTCTCTACATTCCCATGTTGGATTTTTATGAAACTTGCTTGGATGCATCATTACCAAGTGCAGATGCGCATATTGTCTATGTGTTTCTGTTTGATGATTTTTCATGAACTTATTGCCCTTTGATTGAGTCTGTGACCAAATTATTTTCCGCGCTTTTTCGCTACAACCTCGTGTGGAATTTTAAGAAACTTGCTATGTTTGTGTTTCGGTTCAATGATTTTTCACAGAGTTATGGCCCTTTGATTCAGTCTGTGACCAAATTCTTTTCTACTCTATTTCTCTACAACCTGTGGTTGGAATTTTATGAAGCTTGTTAGGATGCATCATTACCAAGTGGAGATTGTCGTCATGACACTATTTCCCTACAACCTCTGGTTTCAATTCTGTAAACCTAGCTAGGATCTGCTCATATCGTCATTTTGTTCTGGTTAAATGATTTGCAAATTAGTTCTGTGAAGTGCAGAGCCACATATTGTTCCTGCTATACAGTTTGCTATTCTTCAACAAAGTAGCCCATACAGAGCAAACACTCACTTTGGGAGCATCCATTGGTTCCACCAATATTTTCTTGTTCAATGATATTGTTATAGCTTAATTCAGATTTCTTTTAGTTGTCTTGAAAAGCATTTCTAACCAGCTTACAAATAAGTATTATATTAAAATAGACTCCATCAATATGTAAAAATGCTATGGAGGTTATAAAAAGCTAAGAAATTAATTAATCCAAAGATATTTTAACATTTGTGATCACACTGTATCCATCATTAACTTTTGCTATTATTTATCTCTCAGGTTTGTACAAATTATTACCCTTTTCATCAAGTGTTTTTTTATTTCCCCCCCCCCCCCCCCCCCCCCACCCCAATTTTTGGGGTGGTATATAGTAATCGCAGCCTCTGTCCATCAGGTATTTCATGTCCGGCCTGTAACTATGTCATGCATAGATCGATTTTGTTAATACTTGCTACAAATGATCAACATAACATGATCAAATGTCACGCATTACACCCAGACTCCCTGACTTCAGAGTTCAAGGTCACAATTTAATTTTGTTTGATGACACTCTCAGTTTGATTGGGATTTCCAGTCTGTAACTTTGTCACCTATGCAAAACACTTTGCACAATTCATCAGCATGACATAACGACATGCCATGTGTAAGACCAACATGCATACCTCAAAGGTCAAGTTCTCACTTTGAGTTTGTTTGGCAACACTTTGAGTCTGTGAAATTTCGTGTTTGGCCTGTAACACAGTCATGCATAGATGGATTTTATTAATACTTGTTACATATGATCAACATAACATGACAATGTGTCGCACTTAAACCCAGATTCCCTCTTCAGAGTTCAAGGTCACAATTTAACTTTGACAACATTTTCAGTCTGTTTGAGATTTTGTGTCCATTCTGTAACTTTGTCACGTACGGATAAATTTCAAAAACACTTGGTTAAGTTGATCAGTATGACATAATTAAGTATTGCATGTAAGACCCAGAACCTTTTCTGAAAAGAACAAGGTCACACTTTCAATTTGTTTGATACTGTGTGTCTGGTCTGTAACTTTGTCTTTAACTAGGCTCAATTGATCAAGATGACCTCAAAGGTCAAGGTCTTACTATCATGTAACATGTAAGTTCATATCTCATGTTACATGTAAGTTCATATCTCATGTTACATGTAAGTTCATATCTCATGTTACATGGAAGTTCATATCTCTTGTAACATGTAAGTTCATATCTCATGTTACAAGGAAGTTCTAATATAACCATAATATCTCTGACAAGTTCTTGAACTGGTAAAATCAAATTATTGATGTCAGAGTAATGACCCTTCAAACATTAAACAAGGCATTATTCGACCGTGTGTGCACTCTAGCAACAGCACTTTTCATTTGATTTTCACTAACCTTACACAGTTATTACATAACCATAAATCTGGGACAAGTTCTTGAACTGGTCAAATTGGGTAATTAATGTTGGAGTTAAGGCCCTTGAATTGTCAAAAATGCATAATTTAACCATGTTTGCATTCTAGTACTCGCAGCTATCGCTTGATGTCCACCAACCTTACATAGTAGTTATAACCATATTATCTTGAATAAGTTTTTGAACTGGTCAAATCTGATAACTATTGTCACAGTTATGGCCTTTGAATCATCAAAAATGCATTATTTGGTGTTGTGTACACCTAACGCCTTCAGTTTTTATTTGATCCTCATTGAACTAACACAGTACTGTAGTTACATAACTATAATATTTAGGATAAGTTTTTTGAACTTGCCATAATTATCAGGAAATTATTGTTGGATTTACTGCATTTGAGTTGGTCATAATATATTGAAGGAGTTCTTGAACTGGCCAATCAGATAAATATTGTCAGAGCTATAGCCTGTGTATTGTCAAACATTGTGTATATTTGATGTGTGCACTTTAGTACTCACAGTTTATAGTTGATCTTCATTAAACTTACACAGTTGTTATCTTGGATAAGCTTTTGAACTGGGCAAATCATAGATATAAAAACATGAGGAACAACTGTTACATAATTATCATTCTTGTAAACAAGGAATTTTAGAAGAAATTGCTTGATGTAAGGCCAGACTTAACATATTTTTTGTTTCCCCTCCCGTGACCTAGGTAGTTTTAGTATGGGTAGGTAGGTAGGTAAAATATTTTTAGCTCTATTGGCCAAAGGCCAGAAGTGCTTATGTGATGGCATGTTGTCTGTTGTTTGTCGTCTGTCGTCTGTTAGCAGCACTTTCTCTGAAACCACTAGGCCTATTGAACTGAAACTTCACATGGGTGTAACTATTGCATAGGAGACTTTACAGAAGATTTTTTTTTTTTATCTGAAATTCAAGATGGCCGCCGTTACTAAAAATAGTTAAAAAGATTTTCAAAATGTTTATGTAGTAATGATGACCAACTATAGTTTTGTTAGATTTGTTCAAATGGTGTCCCTAGAGTTAAAAATGACCCAGCCCCGATGTTTCTATTGCATAGTAGAATTTCAAAAAGTGCTATGGCCACTATGAGTCAGCAGAGCATCCTCAGGCCCTCTTTGGCCTCTTGTATTGTATTTTTAACTGTTGTTAAATTTGCTTTTTTTATCTTTTATAAACGCCCCCACCTTGTAAAATTTAACGTCCCCAGGGGTGTAAATTAGGGAATATACGGTAGTTTTGATTGCTGTACATGTTTCTTTTTTTATTTCCGGAAATGAAATAAACCAAAAAGTAAATTTTATGCATAAATTTTTACTTCCTCTTATTTTCTGTTCCTATATTTCATTTAATATTTGCCTTACAATTTTAAACTTAACACTGTGACAAAGAGAATTAATTTCTCTACAAAGTTTCCATATATACAAAAAGCATAAAATGAAGTCTTTAGCAAGGTGTCAAATCATCAACATGTTCCTAATACCTTCATGGGGATAGTGTAATCTGGCTATCATTACCTGAGTGTGACAGATACTGAGATAAGGAGTACACAGTATTGGTTAGCATGGTTGATATGATAATACCTATATGAGGCAAAGGGTTAATTGTCAAAAAGATTTACAAATCTTACGGATACCAAGTGATTTATTCCTCCCTGTTGGGTCAGTACGACACAGTAATATAATTTGTGTCAACTGTGAAAACACAATACTTTAAAAGTGTGCTGAAAGTAAGTTAGCGTGTGAACATAGTTTTATTACTCCTGTCAAAGGTCATGCACACAAAATTAGACTGCTTTCAGAAATTATTTTTAGATTCCCGCGCATGGAAAAATGCAGCAATTTACATAATACGACTGGGCGATGATGTCTCTTGATCACGCACGACCCCCAATTCGATCGGTCGCTCTTTTTATAAAAACTTCGAATAGTAACACTATGATGTCATGGGTAATTTTACTTGGGGAAATGTTATTTTACACAAATGTTAACTTCCTGTCGCGGAAAATGAAGTTTATGTGTGTTATTTTTGCAATTGAAGTACACAGGCGTGAATTGTTGTTATCATGAGGCTATCGATAAAGGCGGGATTTTTCGTGATCACGAGGCTATCGATAGAAATAGGGTTTGTCGATATCATGAGGCTATTGATAGTCATCTACAAGAGGCAATAGAAAATATGCGTCAAGGTGATTCTGATCAGTTTCGTACTCAAGCGGAAACAAAGCGTTTACATCCCTGTTCGTGCTATATTAAATAAAAAAAAAATATAATTTCGGTTTCGGCAATAAAATCTTTTGGGTCGGGCCGATTTTTTTGGGTCGGTTGTGGGATGGTAAACAAAAAATATTTTAATTTAGGCCTAAATTACAAACTTTGATAGGCTTTATGTTTAATTAAGATTATATACTATGTTAATAAAAATAAAAAGACAAATATGGTGTATGTTATAATGATTGTGGCGTTTTAATGCACTAATTTGAAATCATTATGCATTACCATAATTATTTAGAAAATATCGAAAAATAAAACAAAAGATATTTAGATCTTGATACTGATCTTTTTTAATGATTTTTTGCCATTTAATTTACAAATTTCTGCTGAGGTAATGTAAATTGCGGGGCAAGTTTAATTAGTAAAAACTTAAAAAATCTTCTTGTCAGAAATTACTGGCTCGATTTTAAAATAATTTCACAGAAATGTTCCTTGGGTGACCCTGTACCAAGTTTGTTCAAGCCATATTGATTTGTCAAAAAACATGGTGACCAGGGGGTTGGGTTAGTTTACTATATAAGCTATAGTAAAAATTTAAAAAATCTTCTTGTCAAAAACTACTGGCTCGATTTTAAAATAATTTCACAGAAATGGTCCTTGAGTGACACTCTACCAAGTTTGTTTAAGCCATCATGATTCGTCAAATAACTTGGCGGCAAGGGGTTAGGGTTAGTATCACAGAAATGGTCCTTGGGTGACCCTCTACCAAGTTTGTTCAAGTCATCTTGATTTGTCAAATAAACATGGTGGCCAGGAGGTGGGGTTAGTTTACTATATAAGCCATAGTAAAAACTTAAAAAATCTTCTTGTCATAAACTACTGGCTCAATTTTAAAATAATTTCACCAAAATGTTCCTTGGGTGACCCTCTACCAAGTTTGTTCAACCAATCTTGATTCGTCAAAAAACATGGAGGCCAGTGTGTGGGGTTAGTTTACTATATAAGCTATAGTAAAAACTTAAAAATCTTCTTGTCAGAAACTACTACCTCAAATTTAAAATAATTTAACGGATATGTTGTTTGGGTGTCCCTCTCCCAAGTTTGTTCAAGCCATCTTGATTTGTCAAAAAACATGGCAGCCAGGGGGTGGGGTTAGTTTACTATATGAGCTATAGTAAAAAAATGTTCTTGTCAAAAACTACTGGTTTGATTTATAGCTCTAAATGCTTATGCGATGGCGCGTTGTCTGTCGTCCGTCGTCTGACGTCTGTCGTCTGTTAGCAGCACTTTTTCTGAAACCACTAGACTATGCAGAAGATTTTTTTTTTTTCGATCTGAAATTAAAGATGGCCACCGTTACTAAAAATAGTCTAACATTTAAAAAATCTTCTTCTCATGAACCGCCCAACAGATTTTCAAAATGTTTATGTGGTAATGATGACCAACTATAGTTTTGTTAGATTTGTTCAAATGGTGTCCCTAGGGTTAAAAATGACCCTGCCCCGAGAGTTCAATTAGGGGACACATTTTATTATAATATTTTTTTTTTTTTTTTTTTTAAATGGAAATGATTTTGCCTATATCTTCACAGAAGCATTGTTTGGTGAACGAGGTTCAAATTTTTAAAAATTACTGGGTTCCACTGTCTTATGGGGTCAGGAGGGACCCCAAAAGGGTATAAATTGGGAATAAGTAAAATTGTTTTCTTAAGAACCTGTATGTCAGATTTGTACATATTTGATATAAATTATCCCTAAGTGTAGGGGTTTGATTGCAGATAAAGATTTAGAGGCTAAAATATATAGGGGCCCTGTAAGGGGACTTAGAATTTTACAAAGGGATACTGTGGGAAAACAGAAAATTCTCTTTCTTTTCTCATTTATTCTGAAACCACTAGGCCAATTAAACTGAAACTATACATGGATGTTTCTATTGCATAAGAGACTATACACAAGATTTATTTTTTCTATCTAAAATTCAAGATGGCCACCATTACTAAAAATAGTCCAAAACTTAAAAAATCTTCTTCTCATGAATGGTCAAACAGATTTTCAAAATGTTTATGTAGTAATAATGACCAACTATAGTTTTGTTAGATTTGTTCAAATGGTGTCCCTAGAGTTAAAAATGACCCTGTCCCGATGTTTCTATTGCATAGTAGAATTTTAAAAACTACTTTGGCCACTATGAGTCAGTAGAGCGTCCTCAGGCCCTCTTGGGCCTCTTGTTAAATAATTTCACAGAAATGTTCACTGTGTGACCCTCTACCAAGTTTGTTCAAGCCATTTTGATTCGTCAAAAAACATGGCGGCCAGGGGGTGGGGTTAGTTTACTATGTAAGCTATAGTAAAAACTTAAAAAATCTTCTTGTCAGAAACTACTGGCTCGATTTTAAAATAATTTCACAGAAATGGTCCTTGGGTGACACTCTACCAAGTTTGTTTAAGCCATCTTGATTCATCAAAAAACTTGGCGGCAAGGGGTTGGGGTTAGTATATTATAATTATAAGCTATAGTAAAAACTTAAAAAATCTTCTTGTCAGAAACTTAATACTTGCTCGATTTTAAAATAATTTCACAGGAATGGTCCTTGGGTGACCCTCTACCAAGTTTGTTCAAGCCATCTTGATTTGAAAAAAAACATGGCCGCCAGGGGGCGGGGTAAGTTTGATTAGTAAAATTTAAAAAAATTTCTTGTTAGAAACTACTGGCTCGATTTTAAAATAAATTCATAGAAATGTTTCCAAGTTTGTTCAAACGATAGTGATTCGTCAAAAAACATGGCGGTCAGGGGATGGGGATAGTTTACTATATAAGCTATAGTAAAAACTTAAAAAATCTTCTTGTCAGCAACCACCGGATTAATTTTAAAACAATTTCGCAGAAATGTTCTTTGGGTGACCCTTTACCAAGTTTTTCGAGCCATTGTGATTTTTAACTCTACTGGCCATGGATGTTTCTATTGCATAGGAGACTATACGAAAGATTTATTTTTTCTATCTAAAATTCAAGATGGCCACCATTACTAAAAATAGTCCAAAACTTAAAAAGTCTTCTCATGAACGGTCCAACAGATTTTCAAAATGTTTATGTAGTAATGATGACCAACTATAGTTTTGTTAGATTTGTTCAAATGGTGTCCCTAGAGTTAAAAATGACCCCGCCCTGATGTTTCTATTGCATAGTAGAATATCAAAAAGTGCTATGGCCACTATGAGTCAGTAGAGCGTCCTCAGGCCCTCTTGGTCCACTTGTTTAAAAAACATGACCGCCACAGTGAGTGCTAGTTTACTATATAGGCAGCTATAGTAAAAACTTCAAAAGCCTTCTTGTCAGATTCTACTGACCTGATTTCAATGTTATTTCACTGACATTTACCATGGGTGAACCTCTACCAAGCTTGAACTCTTCATCGCATCTGTTACATCTTCAAAACAAATCAAAGTTCTTGCCCATCTCGTTTTTCTGGAATTTTAAGTGTACATGTATTATATAATCTACTTATGTTGGGTGACTCAAGGTCAGTCAGATGAGAGATATAGGGCCCTCTTGTTTAAAACTTGGTCGTTGTTGGGTTAATAGACATGATTCAGGAAGTTTCAGGTTCTGGGAGACCCAACAATTACAGTCTCACCAGAACACTTAACTTGCATACTGTAGCCAGTCTACTTATTTGACTGAGACTAGACCGGAAGTAGTGTGAACCAGTCCACGGAATTGCGGAACACTCGGTCATTATCCGATCGTAACATTGTCAATTAAACGCTTGTTTCTGTGGATCCAGACATGGCCTTACAAGTGAAAATAAGAGTTATTTACTGATCTTGAGACATGTTTTAAAAGTTTAAACAAATAACAATAATATGTTGAGGAGGGTTGGCATTTATAATCACACATAAAATAATAACAAACAAAATTTACTTGTAAAAATAACTTGTCTGCCATAAAAAAAAACAGGGCAAGCAGACAAGTGCTTTTGCCAGCCCCTGATTTGACTAACGAGATTCTTTTATTACCATATGCTTAGGTGCTAGGGTGATGGGTGGCAGTGGGAGAGCCAGTCCATCCAATCCTATTGATAATTAGGTTAGGGAGGGTGCAGCGTATATGTTTTACCTCCCTCCAATATTTTGTGTAATGTTTAAAGCATCTGATTTACATCCAAATTTTTCTAGCTAAAATGCAGTATTTGGTGTTTAAATATGAAAGAATTCCAGAGAAGGCTCCTGTACAATCACCAGCCACATTCAAGTATCTCCATAATGTTCTGAGTGCATTAGGTATTGGGTTTGAAGTTTATTGTGTGCTTATGAGTGAAAAAATCTGTCACAGTCTCCCCATGTCTTGGATTTGAGGTTCACTTTTAGTCGCAGCGTTAATCCGTCCGTCCGTCTGATATTTCGTTTCCGGCCTGTAACTTTGTCATGCATAGATGGATTTTAATGATACTTGCTACAAATTATCAACATAACATGACGACGTGTCGCGAGTAAGACCCACACCTGTAACTCAAAGGTCAAGGTCACTATTTGAGTTTGTTTGGCAATACTTAAATTTGTGTGAGATTTCGTGTCCGGCCGACAACTTTGTCATGCATAGATAGATTTCATGAATACTTGCTACAAATGATCAACATAACATGAGGATGTGTCGCGAGTAAGACCCACACCTGTACCTCAAAGGTCAAGGTCACAATTTGAGTTTGTTTAACAACACTTTGAATCTGTGAGATTTTTTGTCCAGCCTGTAACTTTGTCATGAATAGATGGATTTTAATGATACTTTCTACAATTGATAAACATAACATGACGATGTGTCATGAGTAAGACCCACACCCGTGCCTCAAAGGTCAAGGTCACAATTTGAGTTTGACAACACTTTGATCCTGTGTGAGATTTCCTGTCCGATCTGCAACTTTGTCATGCATAGATGGATTTTTATAAATACATGTTATAAATTATCAATATAACATGACGTGTTGCACTTATTTCCCAAACTCCCACTTCAAATTTAACTTTGTTTGACAACACTTTCAGTCATTTTGATGTATCTTGTCCGGTCTGTCATCTATGGATAGATTTTAAAAACACTTTGCTCAGTTGATCAACATAAGTGTTGCATGTAAGACCCAGAACCTTTCCTCAAAGATCAAGGTCACACTTTCAATTTGTTTGATATTGTGTGTCTGGTCTGTGACTTTGTCTTTATATTGGCTGAATTTATCAAGATGACATGATGACGTGTCATAAGCAAGACCTAGACCCATACCTCAAAGGTCAAGGTCACACTTTTAGTATGTATAACAACACTTTGAATCTGTTTAAGTCCGTCCTTTAACTTTATCATACATGGATGGATTTCAAAAACAATTGGCTCAATTTATCAACAATTGATCTGTAACTAGGGATTTTAAAATAGCTTGACACAAGTGATCAGCATGTCACGATGATGTTTCAGCAGCATTGAACTATTGAAATACCAAGACTATTACATCAGATGTCAAGGTAAAGGTTACACAAAGTTCAAGGTCACACTTTAATGTAAAAAACATGAAATTGCATGTCTAGTCTGAAACATCAGTCCATTACTCTTTGTATTCATGGATACATCGCTACCTATTATAACATAATTATATTGCTATTTTTCAATGACCATTTGGGGAGCATGTGACACTTACCAGTGACATTTTTTGTTCATTTTCAGCTTGACTATTCGGAGAATAAAGAGAGCTATTCTACCCACCCAAGCATCAGTGTCACACCTTGGTTAAAGTTTTGAATGCAAGTCCCCATCTCAGTAACCTTTGCATGTATTGACTTGAAACTTTACACAAGACTTCCCAGTCATCAAGCCTGATACAATAACTAAGTTAGATAACTCTTGCTTGAATATAAAGCAAATTATTGCCCTTCTTTGACTCTGGTTAAAGTTTTGCTTGCAAATACCATCAATACCATATCTCACCAACCACTTAATGTATTTGATTGAAACTTTACACAAGCTTTCCCAGTCCTCAACCCTACTACAATAACTAAGTTAGATAACTCTTGCTAGAATATAATACAAATCATTGCCCTTCTTTGACTTAGAATTTTTGGTTAAAGTTTTGCGTGCAACTACCGTCGAGTCCATATCACACCAACCACTCAATGTATTTGATTGAAACTTTACATATGGCTTTGTAGTCATGAAATCAAGTGGGATAACTCTTGCCAGATTTTTTTTTGCAAATAAAGGCCTTTGTTTGACTTGAAAATTTTATAACTCAGCAGTCACTGCATATATTGGATTGAACCTTCATACAAGGTATTACAAGGTATTGCAGTTATAAGACCTACTCAATTTTGTTGATTGTGTAAGTTAGATAACTGTTATTTGCTTTGATTTGTCATCAGTTTCAATCAAATTTGTACTTTAGTGACAAAAATTTTAATAGTCGAGCGCGCTGTCTGTCCAACAGCTTTTGTTATGTTTGACAGTGTGTTTAATAAAAACTGTTAAAGGTACAACTTATTGAATGAAAAAACATGTTTTATCTTAAAAACTCACTAAAATGCAGCATTTGGTTTTATAAAATAAATTCTGAGTAAGGCCTCTCATTCTTCCATAATCGGGAGGGGATGTCACTGTTAAATTCTCCCCTGTGTCATTGTTCCAGTGCATAAAGTCAAGGTTCCAAAACCCGTTGGAGATTCGTTTTTTGTGTGTGCTTGCATGCTAGTGTTAAATGCAAACTTAAATAACAACCATAGTTATCTCTAACTATATCTCAAAATATTGTAAAGTAAATAACAATCATAATTTATTCTAAACGCTCACTAAAACACAGTCTTTAATTTTGAAGATATAGAAATTTTCTGGGGGAGGTCCCTGTATCTCAACCATCCGGAGGGGAAGTGTCCCTCACAACCTCCCACTTTCAATAATTGAAACAATGGTATGCCTTTACATACAATGTCATGTCAAATGAAATTTCTGTTGCTATTTCTAACATTCACTTGATTATGTCATTTCTGCCTGTCTACCTGACTATATACATATGTCTGTCCTTCTGTTCAACCGCCAACCCACCAGTATGCCTGTCCATGCAAAGTACCATTGGTCCATCCGCCCACACATCCAATAGGCTGTGTGACTATCTGCCATCTATCCTCCAATCCACTCACTGATCTATCCATCTACCCATCCATTCACCCATCCACTCACTGATCTATCCATCCACCCATCTATCCACCAATCCACTCACTGATCTATCCATCTACCCATCCATTCACCCATCCACTCACTGATCTATCCATCCACCCATCTATCCACCCATCCACTCACTGATCTATCCATCTACCTATCCATTCACCCTTCAATCCATCTACCCATTCACTCACTGATCTATCCATCTACCCATCCATTCACCCATTAATCTTTCTACTCATCCACTCACTGATCTATCCATCTACCCATCCATTCACCCATCAACCCATCTACCCAATCACTCACTTATCTATCCATCTACCTATCCATTTACCCATCAATCCATCTACCCATCCACTCACTGATCTATCCATCTACCCATCCATTTACCCATCAATCCATCTACCCATCCACTCACTGATCTATCCATCTACCAATCCATTTACCAATCAATCCGTCTACCCATCCACTCACTGATCTATCAATCTACCCATCAATCCATCTACCCATCCACTCACTGATCTATCAATCTACCCATCCATTCACCCATCAATCCATCTACCCATCCACTCACTAATCTATCCATCTACCCATCCATTCACCCATCAACCCATCTACCCAGCCACTCACTGATCTATCCATCTACCTATCCATTTACCCATCAATCCATCTACCCATCCACTCACTGATCTATACATCTACCCATCCATTCACCCATCAATCCATCTACCCATCCACTCACTGATCTATCCATATACCTATCCATCTACCCATCAATCCATCTACCCATCCACTCACTGATCTATCCATATACCTATCCATTTACCCATCTATCCATCTACCCATCCACTCACTGATCTATCCATCTACCTATCCATTTACCAATCAATCCATCTACCCATCCACTCACTGATCTATCCATCTACCCATCCATTCACCCATCAATCCATCTACCCATCCACTCACTGATCTATCAATCTACCCATCCATTCACCCATCACCCCATCTACCCAGCCACTCACTGATCTATCCATATACCTATCCATTTACCCATCAATCCATCTACCCATCCACTCACTGATCTATCCATCTACCCATCCATTCACCCATCAATCCATCTACCCATCCACTCACTGATCTATCAATCTACCCATCCATTCACCCATCAACCCATCTACCCAGCCACTCACTGATCTATCCATATACCTATCCATTTACCCATCAATCCATCTACCCATCCATCCACTCACTGATCTATCCATCTACCCATCCATTCACCCATCAATCCATCTACCCATCCACTCACTGATCTATCCATCTACCCATCCATTCACCCATCAATCCATCTACCCATCCACTCACTGATCTATCAATCTACCCATCCATTCACCCATCAACCCAGCCACTCACTGATCTATCCATATACCTATCCATTTACCCATCAATCCATCTACCCATCCACTCACTGATCTATCCATCTACCCATCCATTCACCCTTCAATCCATCTACCCATCCACTCACTGATCTATCCATCTACCCATCCATTCACCCATCAATCCATCTACCCATCCACTCACTGATCTATCCATCTACCCATCCATTCACCCATCAACCCATCTACCCAGCCACTCACTGATCTATCCATATACCTATCCATTTACCCATCAATCCATCTACCCATCCACTCACTGATCTATCCATCTACCCATCCATTCACCCTTCAATCCATCTACCCATCCACTCACTGATCTATCCATCTACCCATCCATTCACCCATCAATCCATCTACCCATCCACTCACTGATCTATCCATCTACCCATCCATTCACCCATCTACCCAGCCACTCACTGATCTATCCATATACCTATCCATTTACCCATCAATCCATCTACCCATCCACTCACTGATCTATCCATCTACCCATCCATTCACCCTTTAATCCATCTACCCATCCACTCACTGATCTATCCATCTACCCATCCATTCACCCATCAATCCATCTACCCATCCACTCACTGATCTATCCATCTACCTATCCATTCACCCATCAACCCATCTACCCAGCCACTCACTGATCTATCCATATACCTATCCATTTACCCATCAATCCATCTACCCATCCACTCACTGATCTATCCATCTACCCATCCATTCACCCATCAATCCATCTACCCATCCACTCACTGATCTATCCATCTACCCATCCATTCACCCATCAACCCATCTACCCAGCCACTCACTGATCTATCCATATACCTATCCATTTACCCATCAAGCCATCTACCCATCCACTCACTGATCTATCCATCTACCAATCCATTCACCCATCAATCCATCTACCCATCCACTCACTGATCTATCCATCTACCCATCCATTCACCCATCAACCCATCTACCCATCCTCTCACTGATCTATCCATATACCTATCCATTTACCCATCAATCCATCTACCCATCCACTCACTGATCTATCCATCTACCCATCCATTCACCCATCAATCCATCTACCCATCCACTCACTGATCTATCCATCTACCCATCCATTCACCCATCAATCCATCTACCCATCCACTCACTGATCTATCAATCTACCCATCCATTTACCCATCAACCCATCTACCCAGCCACTCACTGATCTATCCATATACCGATCCATTTACCCATCAATCCATCTACCCATCCACTCACTGATTTATCCATATACCTATCCATTCACCCATCAACCCATCTACCCATCCACTCACTGATCTATCCATATACCTATCCATTTACCCATCAATCCATCTACCCATCCACTCACTGATCTATTCGTATACCTATCCATTTACCCATCGATCCATCTACCCATTCACTCACTGATTTATCCATCTACCCATCGATCCATCTACCCATCCTCTCACTGATCTATCCATCTACCCATCCATTTACCCATCAATCCATCTACCCATCCACTCACTGATTTATCCATCTACCCATCAATCCATCTACCCATCCACTCACTGATTTATCCATCTACCCATCAATCCATCTACCCATCCTCTCACTGATCTATCCATCTACCCATCCATTTACCCATCAATCCATCTACCCATCCACTCACTGATTTATCCATCTACCCATCAATCCATCTACCCATCCACTCACTGATCTATCCATTTACCCATCAATCCATCTACCCATCCACTCACTGATTTATCCATCTACCCATCAATCCATCTACCCATCCTCTCACTGATCTATCCATCTACCCATCTATTTACCCATCAATCCATCTACCCATCCACTCACTGATCTATCCATCTACCAATCCATTTACCAATCAATCCGTCTACCCATCCACTCACTGATCTATCAATCTACCCATCAATCCATCTACCCATCCTCTCACTGATCTATCCATCTACCCATCCATTCACCCATCAATCCATCTACCCATCCACTCACTGATTTATCCATCTACCCATCAATCCATCTATCCATCCACTCACTGATCTATCCATCTACCCATCCATTTACCCATCAATCCATCTACCCATTCACTCACTGATCTATCCATCTACCAATCCATTTACCAATCAATCCGTCTACCCATCCACTCACTGATCTATCAATATACCCATCCATTCACCCATCAATCCATACACAATTTGGAATGTTGTAGTTTAAAAGAAGCTGTAATATCCCTACTCACTAAACATTTCATGTTTAACCTCAAAACAAAACAACAAAGCACATTTTTTATTCAATCTGGAGTCGATAAAGACAAATAGAAAATAGTGCATGGTTCATTTATTGCATCACAAATCAAGGGAGGTAACGATTTTCACTTTGTAGCTGCAGTGTGATAATGCAAAGTGTGAATATCGGTAGAACAGATTTCAGAGTCAATGTGATATTGAAGAAAGATGTTTTTGTTCAATAATGATATTAATGAATTAGAAAACGATATATTACAACTACACACAATTCCATTGTTTATGGCCTTTAAAAGTTTGAAAGACAAATGTAACTAAATGCTTAATTAAATAATATTAAGGCAATATCAGCTATCCGTTCTCTTTGTTTTCAAAAAAATAAAACTGTTGATAATGGAAATAAATATTGTTGTTGAATTATTTTGCTAATTTATTTTTAAGACAAGCATTATGTAATAATTAAAGCTTATTTTACTGAATTTGGTACTTATTTCCTGAAAAAGCTGTTGTTTTAGAACAGGATCGAAATAGTCAATCATGTTGTCCCTGCGGTAGCTCTTGTTTTAAACTTACACAGTAGTAATATAACCATAATATCTTCAGTGGGATAATAAGATTTGGAATTATAGCCCTTGAAACATAAAAGATTGCATTTTTAGCTCTACTGGCCAAAGGCCAGAAGTGCTTATGCGATGGCGCGTTGTCTGTCGTCCGTCGTCTGTCGTCTGTTAGCAGCACTTTCTCTGAAACCACTAGGCCAATTAAACTGAAACTTCACATGTGTGTTTCTATTGCATAGGAGACTATACAGAAGATTTT
Organism: Panopea generosa; assembly: GCA_029582155.1. Taxonomy (NCBI): domain Eukaryota; kingdom Metazoa; phylum Mollusca; class Bivalvia; order Adapedonta; family Hiatellidae; genus Panopea; species Panopea generosa. The sequence goes on along the minus strand of CM055909.1, from coordinate 52,380,761 downwards.
TATTTGCGATCTGAAATTCAAGATGGCCGCCATTACTAAAAATAGTCCAAAACTTAAAAAAATCTTCTTCTCATGAATGGCCCAACAGATTTTCAAAATGTTTATGTAGTAATGATGACCAACTATAGTTTTGCTAGATTTGTTCAAATGGTGTCCCTAGGGTTAAATATGACCCCGCCCCGAGGGTTCAATTAGGGGACACATGTCATTATAATATTTTTTTTTTTTTTTTTTTTTAAAATGGAAATGATTTTGCCTCTATCTTCACAGAAGCATTGTTTGGTGAAGGAGGTTCAAATTTTTAAAAATGACTGGGTTCCACTGTCTTAAGGGGTCAGGAGGGGCCCTAAAAGGGTAAAAATTGGGAATTACTAGATTAGTTTTCTTAAGAACCGGTATGTCAGATTTGTACATAATTGATATAAATTATCTCTAAGTGTAGGGGTTTGATTGCAGATAAGAATTTATGGGCTAAAAAATATAGGGGCCCTGTAATGGGACTTAGAATTTTATATAGGGATAAGTTGGGAAAACAGAAAAAAAAATTTTTCAGTTATTCTGAAACCACTAGTCCAATTAAACTGAAACTTCACATGGATGTTTCTACTGCATAGGAGACTATGCAAAAGATTTATTTTTTCTATCTTAAATTCAAGATGGCTGATGTTTCTATTGCATAGTAGAATTTCAAAAAGTGCTATGGCCACTATGAGTCAGTAGAGCATCCTCAGGCCCACTTGGGCCTCTTGTTATAAATATGTTTTACTAATAAATACTGGTTAAATTGTTTTTTTAAATATGTTTTACTTACAAAATTAATACTGGTTAAAGTTTTGTGTGCAACTACCATCAAGTTAATATCTAAAAAATCACTAAATGTATTTGATCCAAACTTCACACAATACTTCCTACAATATTTCTTAGTCATTAAACCTACTACATTAACCAAGTTAGATAAATCTTGCATAGATATAATATTTTAATTTTTTTCTCTCCCATGTGTGTATTAATGGTCAAAGCGGGCATGGCGAGACATCATTCCGCGGATTTCTTTTGTTGAAAAAGCATAATATTGTCATATTTCTTTGTAACCGTTTTCACGAGTGCTGCCAAATTTGGATGACATTTGGAACTGTTTGATGAAGCTATAACAGTTAAATGATGCATAGTGATAGACTGCAACAAGTGGACAGGATTGTAAAAAAATATAGGGTGTCACCAACCATCAAAATTCTGAAAAATTAAAGGTGTCACCAACCATCAAAATTGTTTGATGTAAAAAATTAAAGAGTATCACCAACCATCAGAATTGTAAAAAATTAAAGGGTGTCACCAACCATCAAAATTGTTTGATGTAAAAAATTAAAGGGTGTCACAAACCATCAAAATTGTAAAAGATTAAAGGGTGTCACCAACCATCAAAGTTGTAAAAAATTCAAGGGTGCCATCAACCATCAAAATTGTAAAAAATTCAAGGGTATCACCAACCATCACAATTCTAAAAAATTAAAGGGTGTCACCAACCATCAATGTTATAAAAAATAAAAGATGCCACTAACCATCAAAATTGTAAAAAAAGGAAAGGGTGTCACCAACCATCACAATTCTAAAAATTAAAGGGTGTCACCAACTATCAAAATTGTTTGATGTATAAAATTAAAGGGTGCCTCCAACCATCAAAATTGTAAAAATTAAAGAGTGTCACCAACCATCAAAATTGTAAAAAATTAAAGGGTGTCACCAACCATCAAAATTGTAAAAAATTAAAGGGTGCTACCAACCATCAAAACTGTATAAAAAACAAAACCTAGTCAACCCCATGTTTTTTTCTGCATATTTGGATCAACAGAGGACTATCTATGGAAACAAGGTACTTTTGGAACCATTGGTTATGTGTTAAATGTTTCAAAAGTGCATTTCTCTGTATGTAGAGCAGTGAAAATTAATGATTGTGTAAGACTATGGCTCTTGAAACATAACAAAATATGCTTTAACCGTGTGTTCTCTCTGGTACCCTCATTTTGATTTATTCTTCACAAAATTTAAACACTAGTTATATAACACTGATATCTTGGACATGTTCATGAACTTGCAAAATCAGACAATAAGTGTTGGAGTTATAGCCCTTGAAACATAAAAAATGCACTATTTGACCATATGTGCACTCTTTAGCACTCTTTATGCATTTTTAATTTGATCATCACCAGATTTAAACAGTAGTCATAGAATCATAATGTTTTGGACAAGTTCTTATCAAACTTATTAATTTGGGCAATTTGACTTTGTGTGCACTCTAGCACACTCATTTTCAATTTGATCCTCACTAAACTGATACAGAATAATTTTATAAAACCATATTTTCTTGGATAAGTTTGTGAGCTAGCAAAATTGGATAATTAGTGTTCGAGTTATAGATTTTGAATTATGAAAAGTTGTATATATTTTATTTTTATACCCCCGACAAACGAAGTTTGAGGGGGTATATTGGAGTCATCCTGTGGTCGGTCTGTCGGTCGGTCGGTCTGTCCGTTGCAATTTTCCTTGTCCGGAGCATCACTTGAAAAGTACTGGATGGAATTTCATCAAACGTCATACAATGGTAGAATATAATGAGAGGAAGTGCAGTGTACAAAAAACACAACTCTATTCTTGCTAATTACAGAGTTATTGCTCTTTGATATATTTCCCTTGTCCGAAGCATTATTTTTAAAGTACTGGATGGAATTTCATCAAACTTCATACAATGGTAGAATATAATGACAGGAAGTGCAGTGTACAGGAAACATAACTCTATTCTTGCTAATTACAGAGTTATTGGCCTTTATTGCCATAAAATTGATGTCCCTCAACATAACTCGAAAAAGTATAACATTTATTGATTGCCATGAAAGCTTGTACACTGCACAATAATTAAAAAGACCGTTTTTAATTTTAACAAAACCATAAAAAAATTAACAATACAAAAAACTCAATCCATAACATTCTCTTTTATTAAGTATTTTTTTTGTCTGGAGCATAACTTTAAAACTATTGGATATAATTTAATAAAACTTCATACAATGGTAAACCATTTTCTTTCATGGCGGCGTTCGGGGGTATTAATCACCTTCAGTGATAGCTGTAGTTTGTAAGCTGTAGCACTCTCAATTTTCAGTTGATCATTGAATTAAACTTAAACAGAAATTAAATGATCAAAATACCTCAGACAAATTTTTTTTCCAGAGTTATGACCCTTGAATCATAAAAAATTATGCTAAATGATCTTACATGCACACTAGCACTCGCAGTTATCATTTTGATCTTCACCAATCTTACAAAGTAGTTATATTGCTATTAGATCTTAGACAAGTTTTAGAGCTGGCCAAAGCTGATAAATATTGTTGGAGTTATGGCATAGGAATTGTCAAAAGTTGCGTTATTTGAAGTTATGTTCACTCTTGCACCTGCAGTTTTCATTTGATATTCACCAAACTTTCAAAGTAGGTATATAACTATAATATCTGACAAAATTTGAATTTCTGAAGTATTGCCTTGTGTTATCAAAAATTGCATTCTTTGGCATTGTTGCCTTTGCCACAGGTGAGCACTATTAGGGCCTCTTGTTAATAGAAGATTATATATATGGAAATTTAGAGTATTTCCTTTTCATAGTAATTAACTTTATGTCCAGTAAGGGTGTGGTTGAGGTATTTATCTATATGGGGGTTAAGATGACCCCTCAAGAGGGTTAGTAACAATTTTGAAAAGTTCTATGGCCACTATAAGCCAGAAGAGTGCCCTCAGGAGGTCTTTGGCCACTTGTTGGATGGCAAAAACATATATATATACCTGTTGTATGAGACAATATAAATTGACATGTTACCATAAATTATGGTAACTCAAAAGGGAAATAAAAATGTTTTTGAAATGGCCAAATCAGATTAATATTGTTTTAGTGCACTCTGGTAATCACAGTGGTTATTTTGATGGTATGTGCACTCTTTGCCACTGGGCTGACATGATCCTTTTGTTTTGTAAATGATTTTGATGCACCAATAAATGCATTGCAAATGGAATTGCTGATTTTCACGAAATTTCCATGTCTTATATTTAACTCACCTGAATAAAAGTTCATATAAGCTGTTATAGCTTTCTTCTTAATCCTTGTCACTCATTATTTAATGTGAATATTGAATGTATGACTACTATGATTGTATATTGTGAATAAAATATTGTTTAAACTAAAAAGCTCAAGACAAGCTATTCTGATTGCTCTGTGGTCGTTGGTCATCCATCGTTTGTCCATTTACATTGTTGTGTGTGCTCAAGCACAGATATACCAGATTGTTCAGATCTTAAACCATCTTTGACATTGTCTCCTCTGCCACAGGTGAGTGATATAGGGCCAACGTGACTTTGTTTATTGATGTTTATTGTTAATTGTTTATTAATGTAAAATCCAGTTCTTGATATCCTCATACGAAACATTTAATGACAATTATTTCATTTTGTTATATCAGTAATTTATAATGCTTCCCCCAAAGGGAGGAATCATATAGTCACTGCTTCGTCCGTCCGTGCATCCCCAAGTTCTTGTCCAGGCAATTTCGCTACAACCTCTTGTTGGAATTTTATGAAACTTGCTAGGATGCATCATTACCAAGTGCAGATGTGCATATTGTCTTTGTGTTCCGGTTCAATGATTTTTTCATGGAGTAATGGCCCTTTGATTCTGTTTGTTACCAAACTCTTGTCCACGCTATTTCTCTACAAGCTCAGGTTGGAATTTTATAAAAATTGCTAGGATGCATCATTACCAAGTGCAGAAGTGCATTTTGTCTTTATGTTCCTGTTCTATGATTTTTCACGGAGGTATGGCCCTTTGATTCTGTCTGTGACCAAAATCTTGTCAGCGCTATTTCTCTACAACCTCAGGTTGGAATTTTATGAAAATTGCTATGTTTTTGTTCGGTTCTATGATTTTTCATGGAGTTATGGCCCTTTCATTCTGTCTATGAATAAATTCTTCTCCGCTCTATTTCTCTACAACATCTGGTTGGAATTTTATTAAACTTTGCTAAGATGCATAATTAAGAAGTGGAGATGTGCATATTGTCATCATGATGCTATTTTGCTACAAACTCTGTTTTTAATTTTGTAAAACTAGCTAGGATCTGTGCATATTGTCATTTTGTTCCGGTTCATTGATTTGTGAATGAGTTCTGTCAAGTGCAGAGCCACATATTGTTCCTGCCATGCAGTTTGGTATTTTTCAATCAAGTAGCCGGTACCAAGTCAAACACTCACCGATATTTTTAATGATGTCTTTTAATTGATGTAATGATAGAAATAAACCTGAATATATAGTAAAAAAGCCTATGATTATGCCAGCCACATGCTCAATTTGTTTCCTATCCTTCTTTCTGACTCACTGTCCATTTCCAGGTCTAGGAAAAACACATTATATAACATGTTCCTACAGCCTTCACTCCTTTACATATTTACAAAATAACCATGTTTCAACTTTCAGACTTTAATATTTAAAGCTTCATTGTGCATAAAAACTGTCTGTATGATACATGATCACCTTTCCCCAAGATGCTGTTTAAGTCCAATTACCCGAGAATAGTTTCCGCTTCCAGTAGAAGTTTATGTCAATTAAAAAGAAAATGCAATCAATTTACAACTTTTATGACAGATGGAAGAATCTTCCGTGCAAACTTTTAATAATGCAATTTGATTTTAAAATCACTTTCCTTGAGAGAAAATAATCAATCTTGGAGATTGTAGAAAATGTTTTGGACTAGCTTCACTGTGAATAGTTTGAGATATTACATGAAGACATGTACCAGAAATCTTGTCACAGGTGAAGACATACATGTATTATTATAAACAGAAGGGCAGGCACAATTATTGATTAAAGGGATTATATTGGCATATTACCGTAAAATTCCCTGTCCTAAATACACATGCCCAGCATGAAGATACACTTATAACTTAGAGATATACAGGTATAAAGTGTCTAATTGATTAACCTCTTTATAACAAACATCGGGTTTCTGAGGCCACGTTCTTGTTTTTGTTTACATTCACCATTTTCAACGAACCGCTTTCGGGTTTCCAGTCAATCATCGTATAACTTGTTCCCAATCTTGTTTTTGAGGGAAGTTTACGGAGTTCAATGTAAACATTGCGCAATACTTTATTGCGGGACGTATTAAAGTTTTGGCCAATATTCAGTTACTGTTAATTTGATAACTTTCAAGTAAATAAAGGTTATACGTCAATACATAAGCATTATTTTGTGCACACTGCATAAAGAAAAAGTCTGGATTAACAGCTTGTTTGTGTTACTTGCCAATATAATCCCTTTAATAAGTGGATCATTTATAAAAGCATATAAAATTGGTTTTCCAAAAATTAATATCAATTTTTTTGACATCGTTTGATCGACTTCTTTCCGCCCAAACTATTAAGCCATGTTACAATCCCCTGAATGTTCATTAAAACACATTGAAGTAGAATCTTCTGGTTGCTGTCCTAATGTTCATTTCTGGCACCTACTGTCTGGGAAACCCCATCATCTTTCACCTGGCCACTTTCCATCGATTGATCTAGAACTGTTCTATAAACAGTGTATAATGTACTCACACTTCGTTTATATCAGAAATCTTGTCATGTTTGAGGACATTTATCAGAAATCCTATCATGTTTGAGGACATGTATCAGAAATGTTGTCATATGTATGAGGACATATATCAGAAATCTTATCATGTTTGAGGACATATATCAGAAATGTTGTCATATGTATGAGGACATGTATCAGAAATGTTGTCATGTTTGAGGACATGTATCAGAAATCTTGTCATATGTATGAGGACATATATCAGAAATCTTATCATGTTTGAGGACATATATCAGAAATGTTGTCATATGTATGAGGACATATATCAGAAATGTTGTCATGTTTGAGGACATGTATCAGAAATGTTGTCATGTTTGAGGACATATATCAGAAATGTTGTCATATGTTTGAGGACATATATCAGAAATGTTGTCATATGTATGAGGACATATATCAGAAATGTCGTCATGTTTGAGGACATGTATCAGAAATGTTGTCATGTTTGAGGACATATATCAGAAATGTTGTCATATGTATGAGGACATATATCAGAAATGTTGTCATGTTTGAGGACATGTATCAGAAATGATGTCATGTTTGAGGACATATATCAGAAATGTTGTCATATGTATGAGGACATATATCAGAAATGATGTCATGTTTGAGGACATATATCAGAAATGTTGTCATGTTTGAGGACATATATCAGAAATGTTGTCATATGTATGAGGACATATATCAGAAATGTTGTCATGTTTGAGGACATATATCAGAAATGTTGTCATATGTATGAGGACATATATCAGAAATCTTATCATGTTTGAGGACATGTATCAGAAATCATGTCATATGTATGAGGACATATATCAGACATCTTGTCATGTTTAAGGACATATATCAGAAATGTTGTCATGTTTGAGGACATGTATCAGAAATCTTGTCATGTTTGAGGACATGTATCAGAAATGATGTCATGTTTGAGGACATGTATCAGAAATCTTGTCATGTTTGAGGACATATATCAGAAAGGATGTCATGTTTGAGGACATGTATCAGAAATCTTGTCATGTTTGAGGACATGTATCAGAAATGATGTCATGTTTGAGGACATATATCAGAAATCTTGTCATGTTTGAGGACATGTATCAGAAATTATGTCATGTCAGAAATCTTATCATGTTTGAGGACATGTATCAGAAATCTTATCATGTTTGAGGACATATATCAGAAATGTTGTCATATGTATGAGGACATATATCAGAAATGATGTCATGTTTGAGGACATATATCAGAAATGTTGTCATATGTATGAGGACATATATCAAAAATGTTGTCATGTTTGAGGACATATATCAGAAATGTTGTCATATGTATGAGGACATATATCAGAAATGTTGTCATGTTTGAGGACATATATCAGAAATCTTGTCATGTTTGAGGACATATATCAGAAATCTTGTCATGTTTGAGGACATGTATCAGAAATGATGTCATGTTTGAGGACATTTATCAGAAATCTTGTCATGTTTCAGGACATATATCAGAAATCTTGTCATGTTTGAGGACATGTATCAGAAATGATGTCATGTTTGAGGACATGTATCAGAAATTTTGTCATGTTTGAGGACATATATCAGAAATCTTGTCATGTTTGAGGACATGTATCAGAAATGATGTCATATTTGAGGACATGTATCAGAAATCTTGTCATGTTTGAGGACATATATCAGAAATCTTGTCATGTTTGAGGACATGTATCAGAAATGATGTCATGTTTGAGGACATGTATCAGAAATCTTGTCATGTTTGAGGACATATATCAGAAATCTTGTCATGTTTGAGGACATGTATCAGAAATCATGTCATATGTATGAGGGCATGTTTCAGAAATCTTATCATGTTTGAGGACATATATCAGAAATGTTGTCATGTTTGAGGACCTGTATCAGAAATCTTGTCATATGTATGAGGACATATATCAGAAATGATGTCATGTTTGAGGACATATATCAGAAATGATGTCATGTTTGAGGACATATATCAGACATCTTGTCATGTTTGAGGACATATATCAGAAATCTTGTCATGTTTGAGGACATATATCAGAAACCTTGTCATGTTTGAGGACATATATCAGAAATCTTGTCATGTTTGAGGACATGTATCAGAAATCTTGTCATGTTTGAGGACATAAAGCAGAAATCTTGTCATGTTTGAGGACATATATAAGAAATCTTGTCATGTTTGAGGACATGTATCAGAAATCTTATCATGTTTGAGAACATATATCAGAAACCTTGTCATGTTTGAGGACATGTATCAGAAATCTTATCATGTTTGAGAACATATATCAGAAACCTTGTCATGTTTGAGGACATGTATCAGAAATCTTGTCATATGTTTAAGGACATATATTTGAGACCATGTCATGTTTGAGGATATATATATCAGAAATTTTGTCATGTTTGAGGACATATATTAGAGACCTTGTCATGTTTGAGGACATGTATAAGAGACCCTGTCATGTTTGAGGATATATATCAGAAATCTTGTCATGTTAGAGGACATATATTTGAGACCGTGTCATGTTTGAGGATATATATCAGAAATCTTGCCATGTTTGAGGACATATATTAGAGACCCTGTCATGTTTGAGGACATATATCAGAAATCTTGTCATGTTTGAGGACATATATCAGAAATCTTGTCATGTTTGAGGACATGTATCAGAAATCTTGTCATGTTTGAGGACATGTATCAGAAATCTTGTCATGTTTGAGGACATATATCAGAAATCTTGTCATGTTTGAGAACATGTATCAGAAATATTGCCATATATATGTTAAGGTATTATATACAAGAAGTCTAATAATTATATCCCCAGATATAAAGTATATAGGGGCTATATAGGAGTCACATCTGTCTGTCAGTCTGTAGACAATTTTTGTGATCACTTTTTCTCAGCAATCATTGGCTGCAATTCAATGAAACTTCACAAGGATGACTGATACCAAGCCTAAATGTGCAGAAATCTTGTCATGTTTGAGGACATGTATCAGAAATCTTGCCATATATATGTTAAGGTATTATATACAAGAAGTCTAGTAATTATACCCCCAGATACAAAGTATATAGGGGCTATATAGGAGTCACATCTGTCTGTCCGTCCATAGACAATTTTTGTAATCACTTTTTCTCAGCAATCATTGGCCGGAATTCAATGAAACTTCACAAGGATGACTGATACCAAGCCTAGATGTGCATATTGTTGGCATGCTGACTATAATAATTTCAATGAGTTATTGACCTTTGATTTTTTCAGACATTGTTTTTGTGGTGGCTATTTCTTGGCAACCATTGGCTGGAATTCAATGACACTTCACAAAAATGATAAGTATCAAGCGTAGTTTTGCATATTATCGGCATGTTGTGCCCAAATAATTTTTCAATGAGTATGGCCCTTTGAATTTTTCAGACATTTTTATGCTCCCCGAAAGCGGGGATGCATATAGTTGCCGCTTCGTCTGTCCGTCCTTGCATCCATCCGTCCCCAAGATCTTGTCCGGGCTATTTTTCTACAACCCCATATTGAAATTTTTATGAAACTGTCTCAGATGCATCACTACCGAGTGAAGATGCTCATATTGTCTTTGTGTTCCGGTTCGATGATTTTTCACGGAGGTATGGCTCTTTAATTGAATCTGTGACCAAATTCTTGTCCCACGCTATTTCTCAACAACCACAGGCTGTAATTTTATGAACTTGTTTGGATGCATCATTACTAAGTGGAGATGTACATATTGTCGTCATGATGCTATTTCCCTACAACCTCTGGTTTTCATTCTGTAAAACTAGCTAGGATCTGCGCATATTGTCATTTTGTTCCGGTTAAATGATTTGCGAATTAGTTCTGTGAAGTGCAGAGCCACATATTGTTTCTGCTATACAGTTTGGTATTCTTCAACCAAGTAGCCCGTACAGAGGCAAACACTCACTTGGGGAGCATCCTTGGTTCCACAGATATTTTCTTGTTTAATGAGTTATGGTCTTTTGTGTGCTCAATTTCTCAGCAACCACTGGCCGGAATTTAGTGAAACAAGAATGATTGGTACCAAGCCTAGTTAAACCCCCAGAAGCATATTGGGCTATATGAGCATCAAACACCCACATCCGTTACTTTAATTGGTTCACAGTGTCAAAGCTGGCAGCATAAGCGTGCAATAGCTGGGGTATTCATCACCTTCAGTGATATTTCTAGTTTCCATTTATTTAGATTGATTTATAAAAAAATACATATTCTATACTTTACTATGCTCTGCTCTGCTCTTGTTAACTGAATACCACTTAGTATTAGCTGGTAGAAGTGGGCTTGGGCTGTTGCATGTTTTGTTACCCCTCAATAATAGACTGAGTGAAGGCGTTTGCTATTTTCATACTTTGGATGAAGTCTGTGCTTCAAAGAGATCTATTTACAAACATTATTGACTTTTACAACAGCCGTCTTAATGGTGGCTGAAAAAAGTCACCGGGTCCAGTTTGTTTAGTCAGTCACAATCTCAGTGATGATTGATATACAGCATTGCACTTCATTGTCTATCACCTCTCACTGCTGATTCAGTGGGAAAATTATCAGTTAAATACGAAAATAGGTTTGCCTCAGTACTGGTTAACCTTCATTATCCCAGAAAAGAGTAGTTAGGTTAACTGATTTTCTGTTAGCCTTCAATGACATAAAAAGGATGCAAAAAATTCAAAGGAAAAAAAATGTAAAAAAAACACTCCAAACTTTGACTCAGTGTTGTTATTGTTTCTTTGACTTGGAATCTGCATGGAGCTCATGCAAATTTTTCTCGAGATCTAACTGTTGCATAACCTGGTACCAGAGTTGCATGAGGATTGTTTGAACAGACTCATTTTAACTCACTCTGCTATTTTATTAGCTAGCCGGGACGAAGTCCAATGAAAGCTATTGCCATGACCCCGGCTTCGTCGTTGGCGTCTGTAGACACCCAGGTTTAACTTTTGCGTTTAAGTTTAAGATATCTATACAACCACTCATTTGATGTGAATGAAACTTCACATGTGTGTTCACCATCATCAATGGAACACACAAAGACAAGAACTATAACTCTGGATTGCATTTTGCCACAGTTATGGCCCTTTTTGGACTTAGACACCCAGAGGCGAGCTTTGTTGTCTTCTGACAACTCTTGTTATTTTGGTTGCATTCTGTGCTCTAATGCCTAATTCACATTTGGCCAGCAGTGGGTCTGTGGAGCCCATATCCCCCTTTCTGTGCTGAGGCAGGAGGTGACCATGAGATTTTCGTACGGATTCATTGGTGATATTTTATTGTATGTATGGAAATGTTAAATGTGAGTAAGCATTTCAAGGCTAAATATTAAATGTGCAAAAATTGACTTATCATTATCATTGCTATCATCTATTACAGGGGATCACAAGTTGGACTTGGAAAAGGCAACAGGACTCAAGTTTGAAAAAGCTGGTATAGGGAGTCAGGTAAGTAGAATGATTCAATGATTCATTAATAGAACAAACTCAAGTAAGAAGAGCATATCAGTGCAAGGTAGTGAGGGTTGCTTGCATGGGCACTTAAGTCTGCTTGAAAAAGTATACTAAACACTGCCACTTGATGACCATGCTGTAGACATCTACTGTATCCCACCCAGTCACATAAACATTGCCACTTGATGACCATGCTGCAGACATCTACTATATCCCACCCAGTCACATAGACATTGCCACTTGATGACCATCCTGCAGACATCTGCTACTGTATCCCATCTAGTCACATAAACATTGCCACTTGATGACCATGCTGCAGACATCTACTATATCCCACCTAGTCACATAAACACTGCCACTTGATGACCATGCTGCAGACATCTACTATATCCCACCCAGTCACATAAACACTGTCACTTGATGACCATGCTGCATACATCTGCTTCTGTATCCCACCTTGTCACATAAACACTGCCACTTGATGACCAAGCTGTAGACATCTACTGTAACCCACCCAGTCACATAAACATTGCCACTTGATGACCATGCTGCAGACATCTGCTACTATATCCCACTCAGTCACATAAACATTGCCACTTGATGACCATGCTGCAGACATCTGCTACTGTATCCCATCTAGTCACATAAACATTGCCACTTGATGACCATGCTGCAGACATCTACTATATCCCACCTAGTCACTTAAACACTGCCACTTGATGACCATGCTGCAGACATCTACTATATCCCACCAAGTCACATAAACACTGCCACTTGATGACCATGCTGCAGACATCTGCTTCTGTATCCCACCTAGTCACATAAACACTGTCACTTGATAACCATGCTGCAGACATCTACTATATCCCACCTAGTCACATAAACATTGCCACTTGATGACCATGCTGCAGACATCTGCTTATGTATCCCACCCAGTCATATAAACCTTGCCACTTGATGACAATGCTGCAGACATCTGCTTCTGTATCCCACCCAGTCACATAAACATTGCCACTTGATGACCATGCTGCAGACATCTGCTTCTGTATCCCACCCAGTCATATAAACATTGCCACTTGATAACAATGCTGCAGACATCTGCTTCTGTGTCCCACCCAGTCATATAAACACTGCCACTTGATGACCATGCTGCAGACATCTTCTTCTGTATCCCACCCAGTCATATAAACCTTGCCACTTGAGGAACATGCTGCAGACATCTACTATATCCTACCTAGTCACATAAACACTGCCACTTGATGACCATGCTGCAGACATCTACTATATCCAAACCAGTCACATAAACACTGCCACTTGATGACCATGCTGCAGACATCTACTATATCCCACCCAGTCACATAAACACTGCCACTTGATGACTATGCTGTAGACATCTGCTTCTGTATCCCACCCAGTCACATAAACATTGCCACTTGATGACCATGCGGCAGACATCTGCTTCTGTATCCCACCCAGTCATATAAACATTGCCACTTGATGACTATGCTGCAGACATTTGCTACTGTATTTATTCAACCTAGTCACATAAACACTGCCACTTGATGACCATGCTGCAGACATCTCCTATATCCCACCCAGTCATATAAACCTTGCCACTTGATGACAATGCTGCAGACATCTGCTTCTGTATCCCACCTAGTCATATAAACACTGCCAATTGATGACAATGCTGCAGACATCTGCTTCTGTATCCCGACCGCATCTACTATATCCCAACCAGTCACATAAACACTCCCACTTGATCACCATGCTGCAGACATCTACTATATCCCACCTAGTCACATAAACACTGCCACTTGATGAACATGCTGCAGACATCTACTGTATCCCCACCCAGTCACATAAACACTGCCACTTGATGACTATGCTGTAGACATCTGCTTCTGTAAACCACCCAGTCACATAAACATTGCCACTTGATGACCATGCTGCAGACATCTGCTACTGTATCCCACCCAGTCACATGTACATTGCCACTTGATCACCATTCTGCAGACATCTACTATATCCCACCTTGTCACATAAACACTGCCACTTGATGACCATGCTGCAGACATCTACTTTATCCCACCCAGTCACATAAACACTGCCACTTGATGACTATGCTGTAGACATCTGCTTCTGTATCACACCCAGTCACATAAACATTGCTACTTGATGACCATGCTGCAGACATCTGCTTCTGTATCCCACCCAGTCATATAAACCTTGCCACTTGATGACTATGCTGCAGACATTTGCTACTGTAGTCATTCAACCTAGTCACATAAACACTGCCACTTGATGACCATGCTGCAGACATCTCCTATATCCCACCCAGTCATATAAACCTTGCCACTTGATGACAATGCTGCAGACATCTGCTTCTGTATCCCACCTAGTCATATAAACACTGCCACTTGATGACCATGCTGCAGACATCTGCTTCTGTATCCCACCCAGTCATATAAACACTGCCACTTGATGACCATGCTGCAGACATCTACTATATCCCACCTAGTCACATAAACACTGCCACTTGATGACCATGCTGCAGACATCTCCTATATCCCACCCAGTCACATAAACATTGCCATTTGATGACCATGCTGCAGACATCTACTATATCCCACCTAGTCACATAAACACTGCCACTTGATGACCATGCTGCAGACATCTACTATATCCCAACCAGTCACATAAACACTGCCACTTGATCACTATGCTGCAGACATCTACTATATCCCACCTAGTCACATAAACACTGCCACTTGATGACCATGCTGCAGACATCTACTATATCCCACCCAGTCACATAAACACTGCCACTTGATGACTATGCTGTAGACATTTGCTTCTGTATCCCACTCAGTCACATAAACATTGCCACTTGATGACCATGCTGCAGACATCTGCTTCTGTATCCCACCCAGTCATATAAACCTTGCTACTTGATGACCATGCTGCAGACATTTGCTACTGTATTCATTCCACCTAGTCACATAAACACTGCCACTTGATGACCATGCTGCAGACATCTGCTACTGTATCCCACCCAGTCACATAAACAGGGCAGGGCTTTTAAAATCGCTAGTACATGTACTTCTGTCTTAAGACCTTTTTCTTCTCGAAATTTTCTAAATTGTCTCTCCAGATATTTCCTACAAATCGTATAAAATCAATAAAATAGCATTTTGATCCATGATAACTTGATTGTTTGTCATCAGGTGTGTGAAATGGTGTCAAATTGGGCTAAACTATTATCGTTAGTAGGGAAGCTATCGGAAGAGTCAATTGTAGAATTAAAAGCACGCTACTTGTATGTGATCAGTGAGCCATATCGGACCAAAATATGTTTGATCAGTAATTTCTTTGATACACAAGCCTTGTTTAGTGAAATACCATCCCCCCACACCCACACACACAAGTGCATAGATGCATACTCACCATAAACAAAATATATAGAGCATTTGAAACTAACTTTAATCCATTATTTTTATATATTTCCTATGAAATCTGACAAGTGTTAAATTTTTGAAAACAAATGACAAACACCTGTCTGACACTTTCAAGGACTTTTAGTACATTACACTGATAGAATTCCTTTGATATCCTTCCATAAAAATTTTCCAAGATACCCACTTCTCAAATAACTGGAGTCATAATAATGTTTGTTTCACTGGTGGTGTCATCAGACATTGGCACAAGGTGATAGTGAATGGGACAGCGTGTTCTTACTGTACATAGATTAAGGTATATGTAGTTATAAATAACTCACTATCAGTTTAATAGCAATCTCTTTTTAACAAATGGCTATTTTGAAAATAACATTTTAGAAGACAACCAGTTACAAACAAACACTAACCGTTACATGTGTTTTTTATATATATGAACTATTTATATATAACTGGATCCTACTCATATAAAGCTATCAGTTCATGTTTGTAAATTTGTCCACCCTGTCCAGATGTGTTGCATGTAATTCCATAGTATATAAGTCATGGTTGACACCAAATTTATTGGTTTGGCAGAGGCCTTGATATTGTATCTATGGTTTGCATTGTAGCTAGGTGCACTTGCCGTAGTCTGGTCTGTACCTTTATGTCTTGGTTATTCACAAATAATTATCTCCATATATATATCGTGCATTGGGAATGAGCATCTGAAAAGATCCTAAAAATCGTAAATTCCGTTGTTCTGAATTTAATTATCGCCCTTTATGAAATTAAATATATATGAATTCACTGTATCTATATGATCCAACGGGTTTATAAATCTGTCCTTTATATAGCATGTGAATAGTCTTGAATCCTTAACTGGATCCTACTCATATGAAGCTATCAGTTCATGTATGTAAAATTGTCCGCCCTGTCCAGATGTGTTGCATATAATTCCATAGAATATAAGTCACGGTCGACACCAAATTTATTGGTTTGGCAGAGGCCTTGATATTGTATCTATTTTTAGCATTGAAGCTAGTGCACTCGCCGTAGTCTGGTCTGTACCTTTATGTCTTGGTTATTCACAAATAATTATCTCCATATATATATATATTATGCATTGTGAATGAGCATCTAAAAAGATCCCAAAAATCATAAATTCTGTTGATGTAAATCTAATTATCTCCCTTTATATATATAAATAGGAAAGATAATAAATTAATTAATTACTACACCCAAACAATACTGAATTCTTTAAAATTCTTTAAAAAAAAAACGAGCATTTTCCGAATATATATCATTCCTTCTTCAAGGGATGAAAATGAAAATATCAATGACGATAATGTTAGGATGTCAAACGATTACGATGATAAAAACATGGAATTATAAAAAAATCACATTAAAAAATTAATAATTAATAGAATTGTGAAAACGTTCACAAATTAAGATGTGTGCCTTTATGCGCACATATACTTCACAAAAATATATAGCAAATTATGAAACTTATATGAAAAATACCGTGTTTTTACACCAGTAAAATTCAAACTTTGTTGAGTAAATTGTGAAGCGCAAAGTTATTAAAGAAAACGTCACTGACGTGATGTCACACAACGTCTTGTTATCTTTAGCGCTATGACATCATAAGTATTTGCATGGCGACATTTATTTTAGACGTCAAAAATACAACTGGTATTATTAAAAAGATTGCATAGCATACACCAATAAGAGAAATGAAGTACAGTTTTATTGGAACGTATGTATATAAAATACAGTATATTCAAACATACCAAATTATGCTGAACCATCTCTTTTGTTTATACCTAATGGATAAAGGTTATTGAATCTTCTAATCCAATAAGTTTCATGATGTTTGCGTTGCTTGTCAGTCCAATCTGGATCACGATCAATGCAGTGTAATATTACATCGGCAAACGAATGCCCGTCACTGTTGAAATGTTCAGAGATGGGTGAGCGAATGAATCTGTGTAGTTTCCAATTTGATCTATGCAGATATACATATATTTTTGGCAAAGCCCTAAGTAGAAAAGTTTCGATGTAACAAACAGATATTCTAAAAATAGTGTGAAAACTTTTCGTAATTGTCAATCATATAACAAAACAATGACATGTTGCTTAGATAAATATATCAATTAATTGGGGGAGTTATGTAAGCAGGCCAATCATCACCTGATTGTGTTATCACACTTTTACAAGCAAAGAAACGATGCCCAAGGCAATGTTTTTCACGGATAATTTGGGATTAAACTTATATCAAACAAATTAAGTTACAGGTATAGCACTTTATAGAATTTTAATGATAAAGAGAGCAGTCATTTCATTTAATTATTTATTTCATTGTCAATATAATATGAAAGGATATCTGAATCTCCAAGGCATTTCCTAAAAACGCATTTAATCTGTGTTGCGTTTAACCTTTGCATTATTGTTTTGCATCGTTCGTCCTGTTGCGTCCATGTATCATTTTGTTTATTGTTTCATCTATTGTTTATCATTTCATTATCGTTTCGTTGGCATTTTTAGTCCATTTGTATAACGTTTAAATATCCAGTTCGTTTGCATTCGTTTGGTGTACTAGAATGGATTACGGTCTGTTTTCAAAATTTATCTGAATCAGTAATGCGTATAATATTTATAAATCAATCATAACTGGATTTTTCACAGACGAAATTGATAATTAAAAAAATAATTACCTTATTATAATGACCAGCAGACATCATGCTGATCTGTGATGCCTTATGGTCTTATTGCCCCTTTGATGGTATAAAAGTGCCAGTCACAGGTGTCAGCTGTGAAAACAATTCAGTATTGTCGCATATTGGCACGTGCATTTGATTAGTCCATATACCCCAGCACATATATCACGGTTTTGGTAAATTGCCAAACTATAAACTGACATAATTTACGACACCCCTCCCCAACTTCTAACTGCTCGAAGCCATAACAGTAAGCCAGGGTAGTGCACAGGATCATATCCCAGTAATCGCAATCAAAACAAACATTGATTTATTACCTTGTCAAGGATCACAGTCAGCACCCACAATTTTTCAAAAATATAAAAATAGACCACTGTACATTTTTAGAAAATAGATTTGACCTAGATCTTTCTGGAATACTTCATGACCTCGCATGATCACTGGCATGGGTATTTACGATTGGACTCTATTTTTAAATGTAACATATGGTGTCTTGCATAATTTTACTGCGCGGACGGTAATGCTACGCGAATATATAAACAGCCAGTCCTTGAAAAATAAATATATAAATATATAATATTGATTTTTGCAATTGAAAATGGGGAGATTTTTGTTATTTCTGCGTAAATCTGGACAATTCAATGACCTCGCATGATCACTAATAAATTGAAATGTATTGTTTTTTAGCAATTGAAAATTGGAGATTTTTGTTATTCCCGCGTAAGCCTGGACAATTCGATGACCTCGTGTGATCACTGACATGACCCTATTTATGATTGGATGCTATATTTAATTCTAACCTCTGATGTCATTCATAATTTAACTGTGCAAAATGCAATGCTACACGATATAAGTGTTATTCCCGCGTAAGTCTGGTCAATTCAATGACATCACGAGGTCACTGATATGACACTTTATACAAATAGATGCTATTTTTATAAAAACTTTAAATAGTAACCATATGATGTCTTACATAGATTTACTATGTGAAATGTTGCCCTATACAAATATTAACTTACGATCTCTGAAAAATAAATTAAAAAATGTTGTTTTTGTGATTGAAAATAGAGAGCATCGAAATGCGTCTTTATGAGAATGAGACCATGTGTCCAGATGCGTCTTTATGGGTGACACGTACCAGGTACCAGATGCGTATATATGAAGCAGGCGGTAGGGTCATCGAAATGCGTCTTTATGAAGTAAACTGTTAAATGTCCCATATAAATAAAGGTTTCAAAGTTGTTCAAATTAATGGGTTAGGGTCCTTTAACCCTTTGCTCCATAATACCGCAAAAAACCGCACCTGTCCAGTGCGCCTCAATACCGCAAAAGACCGCATATATCCAGCGCGCCTCAATACCGCAAATCCCCGCAGTTATCGACTACTCCATGATACCGCATTTCCCCGCAGTGTGTTTTTAAACTCAAAAGTATTGCATATTAACGCTCAAAACAAATGTCCGACCTTTCTTTTTGTAAACATTAATTCTACAGGAAGTGGATCCCCCAAAAAAAACATGTGGTTACTATTAATAATTACGCAATAAATAGCGTCCAATGAAACGAGGGCATTCCCATAGATCACGCGCGAAAGTTGTATGCGAGATCTGGAACAATCTAGTTGAAACAAGGTCATATTTCTAAAAATAACCGTGTTTTTACTTTATGCATCGCTAATCAAAATAAAAAAATCGGCATCTTTGAAGATTTGGTTTGTTTTTACAGCTGATAGCTGTCGTCGGTTGGGAGAATTTGAAGGTGGTATATGACACGTGGCCAGTGATATACCGAGTTGCAAATTCGGTAATAAACCTTTGATTGTTATCTCAATAAATCTAAAATTAAAAAGTGTCCCGCTGAGAACAGAGGATCAAGTTGATTATACCAGGAGAATGAAAACAATCGGCCAGTGCGTTTTAGAACATCAAAATTTTCATTGCGACTGTGTTTTGTAATTTTTTTTTATAAAAATATTCACGATTTTCGGCGTCTTTTAGAAAGCGACTTGGACGAGTGTGATTTTTCTGACTTTGATATTGATTCATCTGATGATAGCTCTCTCTCTCTGGAGACGAGGATCAGACTCGTGAATGGATGACCAATTATTCTGATTTGAGGGTGTGTTTTATGAAGCTTTTTATAAGTAACGATTTATCAATTTTTGTCAATAAATAACTGGGACAAACAGGCAAAACAAACGCGTTACAAATTGTCCGCTATTTGTTTATTCTCACTTTCTACTGGAATGCAGTAGAAACAAAATAAATAACAGAATAAATAAAACTTTTAGACTAATCAGTTGGAAATAAAGATGGTATGACAAGTAAAGATGGTCTTTACAAGTTTGAACAATACAAAAAGTAAATTGGAAGTGGCGAGGTCAGGGGTGGTGGGGTAATTTTTTTTTTTTTTTTTTTTTTTTTTTTTTTAAATCTGGACTCGGCAGCTGTAAATTTAGTAGTAGATGGATTTATGGGGGTGGTTGGTTGGAAACATGTTTTCAAATTTATTTTTTATAAACAAAGTTTTAAAACTCTGGATTCTGCATAATGTAAATAAGTCGGGTGGGGGTATAAGGCTAGAAAAATACTTGTCCAATATAAATCAGGAAAGGGGTGGTAATAATAATTAAAAAAATGAATAGGGGGGGGGGGGGGGGGGGGGCGGGGGGGCAGTAACTGGATTCTGTATAATGTAAATGAGTTGTTATGAATGTTAATTTATTTATTAAGTTGTACACTGTTTATTTACATGAATTAGTCATAGATATATATGGTATATTACCATAAATAAATATATTTTTGCAATTTTTTTTTTCTTACTTCACAAACCTATATTTTGTTACACAACTGTCCTATATTTAAAAAAATTACATCACCAGAAAGAGAAATTAATTCTCCAAAAACTTCACATTTACACCATAACTATAAAATCAGTATTTCACACTGTAAAAAGGAGTTAATTAACAGAGGTGTCAAACTTGAACATTTTTCCAATAAGCTGCATGGAGATAGTGCATGCAATCTTATCAGTTACATATTGGGTATTGATTATCAGATACTGGTCAACTGTATTGACCTGTGATAGCTGATAAGGTAAAACCTATATGGAGCAAAGGGTTAAGGGGACTTTGAAATTTACATAGGCCTACTATGGAAAATCAGTAAATTCTATTTTATCAGTTATTTTAATCATCTTGAAGTCTGGAGTATTGGTTATTCATAACAGCTGAGCCTGTGATTTTTAAAGGGTATTTACAGACCGTAATCCGTTCAAGTACACCAAAAATGCATTTCAAATGTGTTTGTTTTGGGTGTCAAATGCGTTTGTTTTGCATTTGAAATGCATTTTAGTTTCGTTTGTGGTTTGCATTTTTTTTATGATAAACCTTGGAGAAAATTTGAATCGTTAACTGTGTATAGTTTTCTGTGTATCATTTACCATTTATCCTTTACACGGCATGCCCACCAATCGCATCATCTCTTGTTGTCCTATTGTATACCCATTACAAAATATTTGATTGCTGTAGAATAAGTAGTAAGAACTATATATTTAATGAAATCACCGGGCATCATATGATAGTATATTGAGTAATATATTAAAATAATATTACTTAAAATCTTTCTGGATGAACTACGCCACCCTGTTTTAGATATGGTCTACCATATAGGTGATGATTTGTAGCCTCTTGGTTTAAACATTTCATATACGTATACTGTTGTTAACTCATTTGAAATTTTATACATGAATTTGGCTTTACTTAGAAAAACTCTTTCATAAATAGATAATAATTTCAATTCTTCCATACATTTTATGGAATCTTCACTGTTATAGTCTAAAATAATCTTACAAGCCCTTTTTTGAATGCGAAATACTCTATAAAAATTAACATGAGAAGTAACACCCCAAATGATATTACAGTAGTCAATATGTGGTTGAATACAAGATTTATATACTATATGAAAGGTATTTTTAAGTGTATTTGTACCTTTAGTAATCGCAGTGTTCGTCGGTCCATCCAGTATTTCATTTCCGACCTGTATTTTTGTCATGCATAGATTGATTTTGTTATCATAACATGATGACTTGTCGCAAGTAAGACCCACACCTGTACCTCAAAGGTCAAGGTCACAATTTGAGTTTGTTTAACAACACTTTGAGTCTGTGAGATTTTGTGTCCGGCCTGTAACTTTGTCATGCATAGATCGATTTCAATGATACTTGCTACAATTGATCAACATGACATGACAATGTGTCACGAGTAAGACCTACACCTGTACCTGAAAGGTCAAGGTCACAATTTGAGTTTGACAACACTGAGTCTGTGTGAGATTTCGTGTCCGGCCTGCAACTTTGTCATGCATAGATGGATTTAATAAATACTTGTTATAAATGATCAACATAACATGACGACCTGTTGCACTTAATACCCAGACTCCCACTTCAAAGGTCAAGGTCACAATTTAACTTTGTTTGACAACATTTTCAATCATTTTGACATTTCTTGTCCGGTCTGTCATCTATGGATAAATTTTATAAACACTTGGCTCAGTTGATCAACATGACATAATTAAGTGTCACATGTAAGACCCAGAACCTTTCCTTAAAGATCGAGGTCACACTTTCAATTTGTTTGATATTGTGTGTCTGGTCTGTGACTTTGACTTCAACTTAACTCAATTTATCAAGATGACATGACGACATGTCATAAGAAAACCTAGACACGGTTACACTTTGAGTATGTTTAAGATTTCAAGTGTGCCCTTTAACTTTATCATACATGGATGGATTTCAACAATACTTGGCTCAATTTATCAATTGATCAATAATTGATCTGTAACTTACATTTATGGATTTTAAAATAGCTTGACACAAGTGATGAGCATGTCATGATAATGTTTCACCTGCATTTAACTGTTGAAATACTCAGACCATTACATCAGATGTCAAGGTCAAGGTTATACAAAGGTGAAGGTCATGCTTTAATGTAAAAAAAAAAAAAATGAAATTGCATGTCTAGTCTAAAACAACAGTCCATTACTCTTGATATTCATGGATCATCGCTACCTATTATATGATATATTTTTCACAGACCATTTGGGGGATATGTGACACTTAACAGTTACATTTCTTGTTTTAAATAGAAATGATTTTGCCTATATCTTCACAGAAGCATTGTTTGGTGAATGAGGTTCATATTTGTAAGACTGTCTTAAAGCAACACATCCACGTTTAAACTTTTTTAAAAAAAATTTCAATTGAGTTGTGAGCACATTTCCCATACATAAATATATGGTCAGTGAGCTGTATATGTGCTAACAAACACTATCCAGAACGCTTTAGAATTATAAAAAAAGATGTTCAAATTATAAAGCGTGACAAATGCTTTATAAATTATTTTTATTTTGCCGAGGATTCCAACTTGGCTTCAAATTGAATTATGCGAGTCGTATTAAAAAACTTCACGTTTTAGTGCGTAGTGTACTTTACCTGCCTTGAAAGTGATTTTGACAATTTTTTTTGACTCTGGTGAGTTACACACTTGTTTTATAAAGTGTTAGTCACGCATTATAATTTGGGCATCATTTTTTTCGGGATTGTGTTTATATGCTCATAAACAGCTAATTGATCATATGTTTGTATGGGAAATGTGCTCATAACTGAATTAAATTTTTTTTTTTAAAGTTCAAACGTGGATGTGTTACTTTAACCCTTTGCCTCATATAGGTATTATCATATCAACCATGCTAACCAATACTGTGTACTCCTTATCTCAGTATCTGTCACACTCAGGTAATGATAGCCAGATTACACCGTCCCCATGAAGGTATTAGGAACATGTTGAGAATTTGACACCTTGCTACTTTAACACATATTTCCAACATTAAGACTTCATTTTATGCTTTTTTGGTATATGGAAATTTTGTAGAGAAATTAATTCTCTTTGTCACAGTGTAAAGTTCAAAATTGTCAGGCAAATATTAAATGAAATATAGGAACAGAAAATAAGAGGAAGTAAAAATTTATGCATAAAATTTACTTTTTTGGTTTATTTCATTTCCAGAAATAAAAAAAAGAAACATGTACAGCTAATCAAAACTAGATCTATATTTAAATGTTTGTTTTATTTTTTTAAATGAAATTAACATAAAATTTAAATGCATATGCAAACTAGATCTACATAATAAAAACACAACACAAATCTAGTGTTTATTGGTGACCTCATGTGACAGTAAAATTCCGTATACGATGGAAACAAAGTTGTGTATAAACAATCTGATGCAAATTTCAATGTCCGTTTCATCATTTGACATGTATTACCTATTTCATTTCATGTTTTTGGTATTTTATTTGTACACGCTGACGTCACTGAAATGTGACATTTAAAACTTAACACACGGTTCCAAATTTAGGGTAATTTTATAGCAAACGTGTAGATGTCGTGTATAAAACATGTGCAGGATTTAATAAATACATGCATTATGGTTGTTGTTTATGCGTATGCTATGGAAATATTTTGAATCTTTATTAAAAATTATCCCATCAATTACGATACTAGCGAGAAAACAACTTTTCATTTTAATAAGGTAAGAATTTTATTTATTTAGAAAATTCAATCAATCTGCTTGTAAAGCGATAATTTATAAATCTTACAATGTATAAATCTATTTACGAGTATGCAGGGTATGTTTTAATTCAATACCCGATTGAAAAAAAAATTGTTCAATCTTTCAAACACAGCGGGATTCTTATTTGATCTTTCTTAATTGGCAAAATCTTACCGATATCAGTGATTTATTGCCCCTTGTTTGGTCAGTTAGACACCGTGATATACCCATGAATTTGTGTCAGCTGTGAAAACACAAGGACTTCAAAAGTGTGCCGAAAGTCAGCTGCGAGTTAACATATGTCTCGCGGGATACACATTTCCAAAATCACGAAAATAGACTGCTTCTGTTTTCAGAAAATTGTATTTGACCCTGATTTATTTTTAGATTCCCGCGCAAATCATGGAAAATTCTAGCACTTTACATAATGCGACTGGGCGATGACCTCGCTTGATCACGATTGACCCGTATGTTCGATTTGACGTTATTTTTATAAAAACTTTAAATAGTAACACTATGATGTCATGGGTAATTTTACTTGGGGAAATGTTATTTTACACAAATGTAAACTTCCTGTCGCGGAAAATGAAGTTGATGTGTGTTATTTTTGCGATTGAAATACACGGGTGTGAATTGTCGTGATCATGAGGCTATCGATAAAGGCGGGATTTGTCGTGATCATGAGGCTATTGATAGAAGCGTGAAAAGTCGTCTCTGAGAGGCTATCGATACAGGCATGAAAAGTCATCTCTGAGAGGCTATCGATACAAGTGTGAAAAGTCGCCTCTGAGAGGCTATCGATACAGACTGAAAAATCGTATCTGAGAGGCATAGGATTAAGGTGTCAGAAGGGGCCCCAAAAGGGTAAAAATTGGGAAATACAAAAATCATTTTCTTAAGAACAGGTATGTCAGATCTGTTCATATTTGGCATAAATTATCCCTATGTGTAGGGGTTTGATTGCAGTTAAGAATTTAAGGGCTAAAATTTATAGAGGCCCAGTAAGTGGACTTAGAATTTTACATAGGGATACTGTAGGAAAACAGAAAATTCTATTTTTTTTCATCTATTCTGAAACCACAAGGTCAATTAAACTAAAACTTCACATGGAAGTTTCTATTGCATATGAGACTATCAGGCCTTCTAAAATTGTCGGTTTTTTTGGTTTTTGGACTGATTTCTGAAGTTCAAAACCGGTTTTCGTTTCAAAGTTTAATAAAAAATCGGTCCCGATATTTTCTATCGGTCATATAAAATCTCATAAATTGCTCTTACCATGCCATACTGACCTGTGAAAAAAGCATTGCGGCAATATCATTTGACCTATTAATCCAATTGTTTTGTCACCTGCTGTGCGAAATGATGTCAGTATCGACTAAACCATTAACGATCTTAGGGGGTAGTTCATCGGAAGAGTCTATCACTATGTAGCACACCTTCAATGTGTGATTAATGACCCATATCGTTCTGTCGGTTCATCAAAAGATTGTGTTTGCGTCCGTAATTTCTTCGATATACCGCTAGCCAAAGCTGGGACGGTCGGACCGAATATTGTTTGCTTCATAAAAATATTTGATAAAATGTGCAGTGTAACTTGTTTGTTTCATTTTTTAAAAAAGATAACTTAAATTATATATACAAGCTGGTTTTGGTAATTGTACGTAGTGGCTAGCTACAGCACAACGCATATCAAAAATAAAACGTTGAATGGACCGCTACATTGGTTTCCACGGTGATTATTTCACACAGCTTCCGGTATTTGCAAACTTCCGGTTCAATCGAGGTTTTTAATATAATGAAAATTATTCAGTAAAGTGGAAACATAATGTCAGTCATTAAAATGTACACATTGTGATAAAGTATGTTATAAATAATACACAAATAAACTTGAAATAGTTTCCTATTAATGAATAAACGGAGAAAAATACATGGTTCAGCTGACATGGTGGGTGGGGTATGCATATATCATATAGTGATTTTTTTAAAATAAGTGTAATTCTTACGGTAGTAAAAAACCTGAACCAATTTGCATTTTGGAATTTTAGAAGGCCTGGAGACTATATATAAGATTTTTTTTTCAATCTGAAATTCCAAATGGTCACCATTACTAAAAATAGTCCAAAACTTAAAAAAACTTCTTCTCATGAACGGCCCAACAGATTTTCAAAATGATTATGTAGTAATGATAACCCACTAATTTTTTGTTAGATTTGTTCAAATGGTGTCCCTAGAGTTAAAAATGACCCCACCCAGAGGGTTCAATTAAGGGACACATGTCATTATAATATATATATATATATTTTTTTAGCTCACCTTAGCCGAAGGCTCACAGGTGAGCTTTTGTGATCGCCTGGTGTCCGTCGTCCATCAGCCGTCATCTGTCGTCCGTCGTTAACTTTTAGCTTCTAACAACTTCTTCTCTGAAACCACTGGGCCAATTTTGATGTAACTTCACAGAAATGTTCCTTGGGTGACCTTCTACCAAGTGTGTTCAAGCCTTCTTGATTGGTAAAAAAACATGGCCGCCAGGGGGCGGGGCAAATTTGATTAGTAAAAACTTAAAAAATCTTCTTGTCAGAAACTACTGGCTCGATGTTAAAATAATTTCACAGAAATGTTCCTTGGAGGAGCCTTCACCAAGTTTGTTCAACTGATCTGTATTTGTCAAAAAACATGGCGGCCTGGGGTTGGGGTTAGTTTATTAGCTCTACTGGCCAAAGGCCAGAAGTGCTTATGCGATGGCGCATTGTCTGTCGTCTGTTAGCAGCACTTTTTCTGAAACCAGCTAGGTCAATTAAACTGAAACTGCACATGCATGTTTCTGTTGCATAGGAGACTATACAGAAGATTTTTTTTTTTTTTTATCTGAAATTCAAGATGGCCGCCGTTACTAAAAATATTCCAAAACTTAAAAAATCTTCTTCTCATGAATGGCCCAACAGATTTTCAAAATGTTTATGTAGTAATGATCACCAACTATAGTATTGTTAGATTTGTTCAAATGGTGTCCCTAGGGATTAGTATGACCCCGCTCCGAGGGTTCAATTAGGGGATACATGTCATTATAATATTTATTTATTATTTTTTTTTTAAATGGAAATGATTTTGCCTATATCTTCACAGAAGCATTGTTTGGTGAAGGAGGTTCAAAGTGTAAAAATGAATGGGTTCCACTGTCTTAAGGGGACAGGAGGGGCCCCAAAAGGGTACAAATTGGGAATTACTAAAATTGTTTTCTCAAGAACCGGTATGTCAGATTTGTTCATATTTGGCATAAATTATCCCTATATGTAGGGGTTTGATTGCAGATAAGAATTAAGGGGATAAAATTTAAAGGGCCCTGTAAGGGGACTTGGAATTTTACATAGGGATACTATGGGAAAACAGAAAATTCTCTTTTTCTTTCATCTATTCTGAAACCACTAGGCCAATTAAACTGAGACTTCACATGCATGTTTCTGTTGCATAGGAGACTATACAGAAGATTATTTTTTTTCGATCTGAAATTCAAGATGGCCGCCATTACTAAAAATAGTCCAAAACTTAAAATATCTTCTTCTCATGAACGGCCCAGCAGATTTTCAAAATGTTTATGTAGTAATGATGACCAACTATAGTATTGTTAGATTTGTTCAAATAGTGTTTCTAGGGTTAAATATGACCCCGCACCGAGTGTTCAATTAGGGGACATATGTCATTATAATATTTATTTATTTATTTTTTTTAAAATGGAAATGATTTTGCCTTTATCTTAACAGAAGCATTGTTAGGTGAAGGAGGTTCAGATTTATAAAAATGAATGGGTTCCACTGTCTTTAGGGGTCAGGAGGGGCCCCAAAAGGGTACAAATTGGGATTTACTAAAATCGTTTTCTTAAGAACAGGTATGTCAAATTTGCACATATTTGGCATAAATTATCCCTATGTGTAGGGGTTTGAATTGCAGATAAGAATTAAGGGGCTAAAATTTATAGAGGCCCTGTAAGGGGACTTAGAATTTTACATAGGGATACTATGGGAAAACAGAAAATTCTCACTTCTGAAACCACTAGGCAAATTAAACTGAAACTTCACATGCATGTTTCTGTTGCATATGAGACTATACAGAAGATTTTTTTTTTTCGATCTGAAATTCAAGATTGTTGCTGTTACTAAAAATAGTCCAAAACTTCAAAAATTTTCTTCTCATGAATGGCCGAACATATTTTCAAAATGTTTATGTAGTTATGATGACCAACTATAGTTTTGTTAGATTTGTTCAAATCTTGTCCCTAGGGTTAAAAATGACCCCACCCCGATATTTCTATCGCATAGGAGAATTTCAAAAAGTGTTATGGCCACTATGAGTCAGTAGAGCGTCCTCAGGCCCTCTTGGGCCTCTTGTTATATATAAGCTATATTAAAAACTTAAAAAATCTTCTTGTCAAAAACTACTGGTTGATTTTGATATTATTTCACAGAAATGTTCCTTGGGTGACCCTCTACCAAGTTTGTTCAACCCATTTTGATTCGTCAAAAAACATGTCGGCCAGGGGATGGGGTTAGTTTACTATTATATAAGCTATAGTAAAAATCTTCTCGTCAGAAACAACCGGCTCGATTTTAAAATAATTTCACAAAAATATTTCTTGGATGACCCTCAACCAAGTTTGTTCAAGTCATCTTTGTTCGTCTAAAAACATGGAGGCCAGGGAGTGGGGTTAGTTTATTATATAAGCGTTTGAAAAAAACTTAAAAAATCTTCTTGTCAAAAACTACTGGCTAGATTTTAAAATAATATCACAGAAATGTTCCTTGGGTGACCCTCAACCAAGTTTGTTCAAGTCATCTTGGTTCTTAAAAAAACATGGCGGCCAGGGGGTGGGGTTAGTTTATTATATGAGCTATAGTAAAAACTTAAAAAATCTTCTTGTCAAAAACTACTGGCTAGATTTTAAAATAATGTCACAGAAATGGTCCTTGGGTGACCCTCTACCAAGTTTGTTCAAGTCATCTTGATTCATTTAAAAAACATGGCGGCCAATAGGGTGGGGTTCGTTTACTATATAAGCTATAGTAAAAACTTAAAAAATCTTCTTGTCAGAAACTACTGGCTCGATTTTAAAATAATGTCACAGAAATGGTCCTTAGGTGACCCTCTACCAAGTTTGTTCAAGTCATCTTGATTCGTTCAAAAAACATGGCGGCCAGGAGGGTGGGGTTAGTTTACTATATAAGCTATAGTAAAAACTTAAAAAATCTTCTTGTCAGAAACTACTGGCTCGATTTTAAAATAATTTCACAGAAATGTTCCTTGGGTAACCCTCTACCAAGTTTGTTCAACCCATATTGATTTGTCAAAAAACATGGCGGCCAGGGGGTGGGGTTAGTTTACTATATAAGCTATAGTAAAAACTTAAGAAGTCTTCTTGTCAGAAACTTCTGGCTCGATTTTAAAAAATTTCACAAAAATGTTCCTTGAGTGACCCTCTACCAAGCTTGTTCAAGCCATCTTGATTGGTCAAAAAACATGGCGGCCAGGGGGCGGGGAAAGTTTAATTAGTAAAAACTTAAAAAATCTTCTTGTTAGAAACTACTGGCTCGATTTAAAATAATTTCACAGAAATGTTCCTTGGAGGAACCCCTACCAAGTTTGTTCAAACTGTAGTGATTTGTCAAAAGACATGGCGGCCAGGGGTTGGTGTTAGTTTACTGTATAAGCTATAGCCAAAACTTAAAAAATCTTCTTGTCAGAAACCACTGGATCAATTTTAAAACAATTTCGCAGAAATGTTCCTTGATTGACATTTTACCAAGTTTGTTCAAGCCGTTGTGATTTGTTAAAAAACATGACCGCCACAGTGAGGTGCTAGTTTACGGTATAGGCAGCTATAGTAAAAACTTCAAAAGCCTTCTTGTCAGAATCTACTAACCTGATTTCAATATAATTTCACTGACATTTACCATGGTTGAACCTCTACCAAGTTTGAACTCTTCTGCACATCTGTTACATTTTCAAAACAAACAAAAATTCTTGCCCATCTCGTTTTTCTGGAATTTTGAGTGTACATGTATTATATAATCTACTTAAGTTGGGTGACTCAAGGTCAGTCAGGTGGGCGATATAAGTCCATCTTGGCCCTCTTGTTATGGTTCAAACAGGGATAGTTTACTGCTTCATAATAAAGCAATACCATATCTTTAGTTAGTTTCTTCACACAGTCTGACCTGTATACTGACCTGATTTTGATGTAATTTCACTGACATTTACCATGGGTGAACCTCTACCAAGTTTGAACTCTTCTACGCATCTGTTACATCTTCAAAACAAATAAAAATTCTAACTACTTGCCCATCTTGTCTTCTGGAATTTTGAGTGTACATGTTTTATATAATCTACTTAAGTTGGGTGACTCAAGGTCAGTCAGGTGAGCGATATAGGGCCATCTTGGCCCTCTTGTTTTTAAATGGAAATGGTTTTGCCTATATCTTCACAGAAGCATTGTTTGGTGAAGGAGGTTCAGATTTGTAAAAATTACTGGGTTCCACTGTCTTAAGGGGTCAGGAGGGGCCCAAAAATGGTAAAAATTAGGAATTACAAAAATTGCTTTCTTCAGAACCGGTATGTCAGATTTTGATAGGGGTTTGATTGCAGATAAGATTTGTGTTGTTGTATGGTGTTTAGCGTCGGTTTCAACAAATTTTCAGTCATATCGCGACAGTGTTTACTTGAGACAGTATTCTAAGTGCTGTCACACTGGAGTATCATGCCGCAGACACATGGTATGATACCCCACCCAGTCACATTATACTGACACCGGGCTGACCAGACATAGAACTCTCCTCTAAATGCTGAGCGTCAAGCGAGGAAGCGTCTAGTACCTTTTTTAAAGTCTTTGGTATGACCTGGCCAGTTGATTGAACGTACTGACCTTCCGCATGCGAGGCGGACATTCTACCATTAGGCCACGCCATGGTTTGCAGATAAGAATTTAGGGGCTAAAATTTATAGGGGCCCTGTAAGAGGACCTAGAATTTTACATAGGAATACTATGGGAAAACAGAAAATTCTCCTTTTTTTTCATCTATTTAGTATCATCTAGTCATAGAAAATAAGATTTGGCTCAATAAGGAGAATTGACTTTTCATAAGGGGCCAGGGTGGATAAAAAAAAGGTTAAAATAGATTTTTTTTCAAAAATCTTCTTTTCAACAACCGGTCAGTTAAATTTATTCATATTTGATATGGATTATCCCAATGATTTTGGGTTTAAAGTTTGTACAAATCAGGGGTCTTGTATTTATAGGCCCTGTAAGGGGACGTTGAGTTTTATATAGGAATACTATCGGAAAATGGAAAATTCTCTTTTTTATTATTATTCATTTATGACATCTTTTTATTTAGTTTGAGTTTTGAAGCAACTTCTAGTCATAACAAATATAAATTTCTTTGATAAGAAGGATTGACTTTCTAAAAGGGGCCAGGTGGGGTCACAAAATGAAAATTGAACATTGTCATAAAGCTTATTTTTAACAACCAGTCAGTCAAATTTGTTCATATTTTATATAAATTATCCCTATGATTAAGAAATCTAAGTTTGTGCAAATCAAGGGACATTGGGATGTATAGAGGCCCTGTAAGGGTCTTTGAGTTTTACATAGGAATACTATAGGAAAATAGAAAATTCTCATTATTTTGTCCATTTGGGTAAAAATTGATTTTTTTCATTTTGCATCCATGTGTACAAATAACTTTTTTATTAAATTTGAATCATCTCTGCTCATAACAAATCGCTAAGAGTGGGTGATTGAAGTTCTGACAAATTAAGGGGTTGGGTTGTATAAGGGTTCTGTACAGGGGACTATATTTTTTTACACATGAATGGTATTGGAATTTAAAGTATTTCTTTTTCATAGCAATTAAGTTTTTATTCAGTATGGGTGTGGTGGGGGTATTTATCCATAAGTTGTTAAGATGACCCCCCCCAAAGAGGGTAAATATTGTGGAGTTTCAAAAAGTGCTATGACCACTGAGTCAGTAGAGCTTCCTCAGGCCCTATTGGGCCTCTTGTTTTTTATTAGTCCTTTGATCAAACCAAGGTTTTGAATGCAAGGCAGACTCTGCAGCATTTAAAAAAAGTAAAAATACACTGGTGAAGTCAGCCTAAGTAAAAATACACTGGTGAAGCCAGGAGAAAAAAAAAGGCTGCTGAAGTCAGAAAAGTAAAAAAAAAGACTGCTGAAGTCAGGAAACTAAAAAAAAAGACTGGTGAAGCGAGGAAAGTAAAAATAGACTGGTGAAGCCAGGAGAGTAAAAAAAAGATTGGTGAAGCCAGGAAAGTAAAAAAAAGACTGGTAAAGCCAGGAGAGTAAAAAAAAGACTGGTGATGCCAGGAGAGTAAAAAAAAGACTGGTGATGCCAGGTCTCAGTACAATGTGACTGGGTACAGTATTGTACAATCCATGTCTCTCTGGTGTGTTACACCAGTTTATAATTCAAATTAGGGGTCAACACAAAAGTCATATCTGCATGTAAATACTGAAGTAAATATGCCAGTTTGGACATTATAACTTGTTAAGTAAATTTTGCAGACTCTTCTCGGTGTATGTGATATATCAACAATCAAATGTTTCTGTTCGTTCCCACACATGAACAGCATTTTGTCCTAGATATATACATTGTACATTGCAAGCTATGGTTGGTTTATGTGATTTTCAACAAACATGAAGTTGCTGACTGCTGGTCTTTCCACATTTAACCTAAAGTATACATTGGAAAAATTTTAACTTGTAAAGTAAGTTTTGCCGATCTATTTTCATTGTACATGTATGTTAAATTTCAACAATCACTAAGTTGCTGATCTGTCAACGTTCATATACCATGCACACGCAATTTGCACATTGTTATCTGCTCTATGTATGTACCCAATTTGACCCAGACAGCTGCTAAACTTCCATTTAAGGAGTTTTTCTGGCTTGACTGTCAGTCCATAGTCTGATTTCTGGATGGTAATTTGCTCACTGAGAGCCTGCTAGCTTGATTATTCGAACACCTATAGACTGCCATTAGTAACTGCTTGTAACTTCCTATGTCATTTACATCACCATGGTTACTGTAATGAAAGCAGAGAAGTCATTTAAATGCAACTGTGGTCTGTTAATTGTCAGAAATGGCTGGTTTTAATGACGATTTCGACCATATAAGGTGCTTCCCTATAACTCAATGCAATTTTATTAGTGAAATAGCTTGAAGTGCAAATAGCTCTCATTTTTTCAGCATTTACTGTGGCTGGATAAGTAAAAGAAGAACACAATCAGTATTCTGTTGATATCTTTTTATCTTAATCCTCTTGTAATATTGTCATGTTAAATGAAGAAAAATGTGCGTAAAAATTAATGAAGTTACCACAATTTATTTCCTTAAATATTCAACAGAAGAAAAAATAAATTGTAAAAAATATTTCTATATAATATACATACCTTAAAATGATAGTACATGGGAGCACTATTTGACCATGATTTTAAAATTTAATCTTTTTTTATGCTACCAAAAAATATTTTGAGTGGCATATAGTAACCGCAGCGTCCGTCTGTCCTTCCATCCGGTATTTCGTTTCCGGCCTGTATCTTTGTCATGGATTTTGTTGATACTTGGTAAAAATGATCAACATAACATGACAACATGTCGCGAGTATGACCCACACCCATACCTCAAAGGTCAAGGTCACAATTTGAGTTTGTTTGAATACACTTTGAGTCTGTGTGAGATTTCGTGTCCGGCCTGTAACTTTGTCATGCATAGATGGATTTAAATGATACTTGCTACAAATGATCAACGTAACGTGACGACGTGATGCGAGTAAGACCCACACCCGTAACTCCAAGGTCAAGGTCACTATTTGAGTTTATTTGACAACACTTAAGAGTTTGTGAGATTTCGTGTCCGCCCTGTAACTTTGTCATGCATAGATTGATTTTATAAATACTTGCTACAAATGATCAACATAACATGACAACATGTCGTGAGTAAGACCCACTTCTGTACCTCAAAGGTCAAGGTCACAATTTGAGTTTGTTTAACAACACTTTGAGTCTGTGAGATTCAATTAATCAACAATTCATATGTAACTTTGTCTTACATTTAGAGATTTTAAAATAGCTTGACACAACTATCAGCATGTCATGATGATGTTTCAGCAGCATTTAACTGTTGAAATACCAAGACCATTACATCAGATGTCAAGGTCAAGGTTACACAAAGGTCAAGGTCACGCTTTAATGTAAAAAACATGAAATTGCATGTCTAGTCTGAAACATCAGTCCATTACTCTTTATATTCATGGATACATGGCTACCTATTATAATATTAATTATTTTATTATTTTTCAACATCCATTTTAGGGGCATCCGACACTTACCAGTGACATTTCTTGTTTAGTAAGGTTTTAACATTATTTTCCACACGTGACACGGGTTATATATGGTTTATACAGTTTTTATTGGTTAAGGAAGACCTCAGAATAAATCTAAACAAGACTATTGTATTTTTATGCCCCTGCCGTTTTCAATGTGGGTGCATATAGTATCACTGCTGTCTGTACTTACATACGAAAATGATTTCCGGCTTATTTTGACGAAAATTTGTATTTGGCTTTATATCAACAAGACCTCGGTCAAGTTCAAAAATGGATGAAATTGGCACATATTAATCAGGTGATCTGGAATCTGATTAGCTGAGGGTTTCGAACTATAAAATCTTTATTGATGGACCGATTCTGATGAAACTTGATAATTGGTTTTATTGATATCTACAATGTAGTTACAAAGTGGAGCATCTGTGTCCCATGGTTAAGACCTTACATTACACAGCTTTAATGAATGGTAGTACAGATGATAATAATGTGAATTTGGTCATTAAACTGTCTGCGAATTTATTGAAATGCATCACAGTATTAGAACCATTAGGCATTAAAAGTGAACAAAGGCGGACACCCTGCTATCTCAGTCCTGATTTGCACCTCATCAAGTCCGCTGACAGGAAATAGTGAGATTAACATGAAGTGGAGTATATGGAAACATGATGAAATGACAATGGAATGAAGGTGGCAGCCATTTAGGGCTAGTCAATTAGAGGGTTGTGGGGAGTGGAGGATCTACAGGAACATAGACTATTTTAAATTTAAATTCTCAAATCTTTTGTTTTCCCGAAGTCATTCAATGAATGGTGAAAGGACGTTAAGTGTTACCTCTGTTTGTCCCTTCATTCATACACACACATGCATGGGTATAGTTAAACAAGTAATCATGGGTATAGCTACACAAGTGATCATGGGTATAGTTACACAAGTATTCATGGGTATAGCTACACAAGTAGTCATGGGTATAGCTACACAAGTAGTCATGGGTATAGTTAAACAAGTGATCATGGGTATAGCTACACAAGTATTCATGGGTGTAGCTACACAAGTAATCATGGGTATAGTTACACAAGTAATCATGGGTGTAGCTACACAAGTAATCATGGGTATAGCTACACAAGTATTCATGGGTATAGCTACACAAGTAATCATGGGTATAGTTAAACAAGTAATCATGGGTATAGCTACACAAGTGATCATGGGTATAGTTACACAAGTATTCATGGGTATAGCTACACAAGTAGTCATGGGTATAGCTACACAAGTAGTCATGGGTATAGTTACACAAGTGATCATGGGTATAGCTACACAAGTATTCATGGGTGTAGCTACACAAGTAATCATGGGTATAGTTACACAAGTAATCATGGGTGTAGCTACACAAGTAATCATGGGTATAGTTACACAAGTATTCATGGGTATAGCTACACAAGTATTCATGGGTATAGCTACACAAGTAATCATGGGTATAGTTAAACAAGTAATCATGGGTATAGCTACACAAGTGATCATGGGTATAGTTACACAAGTATTCATGGGTATAGCTACACAAGTAGTCATGGGTATAGCTACACAAGTAGTCATGGGTATAGTTACACAAGTGATCATGGGTATAGCTACACAAGTATTCATGGGTGTAGCTACACAAGTAATCATGGGTATAGTTACACAAGTAATCATGGGTGTAGCTACACAAGTAATCATGGGTATAGCTACACAAGTATTCATGGGTATAGCTACACAAGTAATCATGGGTATAGCTACACAAGTGATCATGGGTATAGCTACACAAGTATTCATGGGTATAGCTACACAAGTAATCATGGGTGTAGCTACACAAGTATTCATGGGTGTAGCTACACAAGTTATCATGGGTGTAGCTACACAAGTGATCATGGGTATAGCTACACAAGTGTTCATGGGTATAGCTACACAAGTAATCATTGGTATAGCTACACAAGTAATCATGGGTATAGCTACACAAGTAGTCATGGGTATAGCTACAAAAGTAGTCATGGGTATAGCTACACAAGTATCCATGGGTATTAGCTAGCTACACAAGTAGTCATGGGTATAGCTACACAAGTAATCATGGGTATTAGCTAGCTACACAAGTAATCATGGGTATAGCTACACAAGTAATCATGGGTATAGCTACACAAGTAATCATGGGTATAATATAGCTACACAAGTAGTCATGGGTATAGCTACACAAGTATTCATGGGTATAGCTACACAAGTAATCATGGGTATTAGCTAACTACACAAGTAGTCATGGATATAGCTACACAAGTAATCATGGGTATAGCTACACAAGTAATCATGGGTATTAGCTAGCTACACAAGTAGTCATGGGTATAGCTACACAAGTAATCATGGGTATTAGCTAGCTACACAAGTAGTCATGGGTATAGCTACACAAGTAATCATGGGTATAGCTACACAAGTAGTCATGGGTATAGCTACACATGTAATCATGGGTATAGCTACACAAGTAGTCATGGGTATAGCTACACAAGTAGTCATGGGTAAAGCTACACAAGTAATCATGGGTA
Organism: Panopea generosa; assembly: GCA_029582155.1. Taxonomy (NCBI): domain Eukaryota; kingdom Metazoa; phylum Mollusca; class Bivalvia; order Adapedonta; family Hiatellidae; genus Panopea; species Panopea generosa. Next base: position 52,342,919 of record CM055909.1, on the reverse strand, counting down.
TAGCTACACAAGTAGTCATGGGTATAGCTACACAAGTAGTCATGGGTATAGCTACACAAGTATTCATGGGTAAAGCTACACAAGTATTCTTGGGTATAGCTACACAAGTAGTCATGGGTATAGCTACACAAGTATTCATGGGTATAGCTACACAAGTAGTCATGGGTATAGCTACACAAGTAGTCATGGGTATAGCTACACAAGTAATCATGGGTAAAGCTACACAAGTATCAATGGGTAAAGCTACACAAGTAGTCATGGGTATAGCTACACAAGTAATCATGGGTGTAGCTACACAAGTAATCATGGGTGTAGCTACACAAGTAATCATGGGTATAGCTACACCAGTTGTCATGGGTATAGCTACACAAGTATTCATGGGTAAAGCTACACAAGTAGTCATGGGTGTAGCTACACAAGTAGTCATGGGTGTAGCTACACAAGTAGTCATGGGTATAGCTACACAAGTATTCATGGATAAAGCTACACAAGTAGTCATGGGTATAGCTACACAAGTATCCATAGGTATAGCTACACAAGTAATCATGGGTATTAGCTAGCTACACAAGTAGTCATGGATATAGCTACACAAGTAATCATGGGTATAGCTACACAAGTAATCATGGGTATTAGCTAGCTACATAAGTAGTCATGGATATAGCTACACAAGTATTCATGGGTATAGCTACACAAGTAATCATGGGTATTAGCTAGCTACACAAGTAGTCATGGGTATAGCTACACAAGTAATCATGGGTATAGCTACACAAGTAGTCATGGGTATAGCTACACACGTAGTCATGGGTATAGCTACACAAGTAGTCATGGGTATAGCTACACAAGTATTCATGGGTAAAGGTACACAAGTAATCATGGGTATAGCTACACAAGTAGTCATGGGTATAGCTACACAAGTAGTCATGGGTATAGCTACACAAGTATTCATGGGTAAAGCTACACAAGTATTCTTGGGTATAGCTACACAAGTAATCATGGGTATAGCTACACAAGTAGTCATGGGTATAGCTACACAAGTATTCATGGGTATAGCTACACAAGTAGTCATGGGTATAGCTACACAAGTAGTCATGGGTATAGCTACACAAGTAATCATGGGTATAGCTACACAAGTAGTCATGGGTATAGCTACACAAGTATTCATGGGTATAGCTACACAAGTAATCATGGGTATAGCTACACAAGTAGTCATGGGTATAGCTACACAAGTAGTCATTGGTATAGCTACACAAGTAATCATGGGTATAGCTACACAAGTATTCATGGGTATAGCTACACCAGTTGTCATGGGTATAGCTACACAAGTATTCATGGGTAAAGCTACACAAGTAGTCATTGGTATAGCTACACAAGTATTCATGGGTAAAGCTACACAAGTAGTCATGGGTATAGCTACACAAGTAATCATGGGTATAGCTACACAAGTAGTCATGGGTATAGCTACACAAGTATTCATGGGTATAGCTACACAAGTAGTCATGGGTATAGCTACACAAGTATTCATGGGTAAAGCTACACAAGTAGTCATGGGTATAGCTACACAAGTAGTCATGGGTATAGCTACACAAGTAATCATGGGTATAGCTACACAAGTATTCATGGGTAAAGCTACACAAGTAATCATGGGTTTAGCTACACAAGTAATCATGGGTATAGCTACACAAGTAGTCATGGGTTAAGCTACACAAGTATTCATGGGTAAAGCTACACAAGTAGTCATGGGTATAGCTACACAAGTATTCATGGGTATAGCTACACAAGTAATCATGAGTATAGCTACACAAGTGATCATAGGTGTAGCTACACAAGTAATCATGGGTGTAGCTAAACAAGTAATCATGGATATAGCTTCACAAGTTATCATGGATATAGCTACACAAGTTTTCATGGGTGTAGCTACACAAGTAATCATTGGTATAGCTACACAAGTAATCAGCTGGGCTCAAAGAAACCACTAAATACACATTTGTTTGCAGTATGATTATAAATTGTATTTACTTCATATTGGTGTGTTACAGTATAAGAACTCTATAAGATGTATCTTCCGTTCTAATCCTTTGATTTGTATGCATGTAAATTTGAAAAAAATAAATATGTTTAAACCAAAAGTATAATTATTAAATATATTTACCTCATATTGGTGTGTAACAGTATAATTGTAAACTATATTTACTTCATATTGGTGTGTAACATTTTAATTATAAACTATATTTACTTAATATTGGTGTGTAACAGTATAATTATAAACTATTTTTACTTTATATTGGTGTTTTAACAGTATAATTATTAAATATATTTACTTCAGATTGGTATACTTATTAAATATATTTACTTCATATTATTGTGTAACAGTATTCTTATCAACTGTATTTACTTCATGTTGGTGTGTAACAGTATAATTATTCACTATATTAACTTCATATTGGTCTGTAACAGTATAATTATAAACTAAATTAACTTCATATTGGTGTGTAACAGTATGCTTATCAACTGTATTTACTTCATGTTGGTGTGTAACTGTTTAATTATTCACTATATTAACTTCATATTGGTGTGTAACAGTATAATTATTAACTATATTTACTACATATTGGTGTGTAACAGTATTATTATAAAATATATTTACTTCATATTGGTGTGTAACAGTTTAATTATTCACTATATTAACTTCATATGGGTGTGTAACAGTATTTTTATCAACTGTATTTACTTCATGTTGGTGTGTAACAGTATAAGTATTCACTAAATTAACTGCATAGTAGTGTGTAACAGTATGATTATAAATATATTTACTTCATATTGGTGTGAAACAGTATTTTTATCAACTGTATTAACTTCATATTGGCGTGTAACAGTATAATTATAAAATATATTTACTTCATATTGGTTTGTAACAGTTTAATTATTCACTTTATTTACTTCATATTGTGTGACAGTATAATTATAAACTATATCTACTTCATATTGGTTCATATTGGTGTGTAACAGTACAATTATGAACTATATTTACTTCCTATTGGTTTGTAGCAGTTTAATTATTCACTATATTTACTACATATTGGTGTGTGACAGTATAATTATTTAATATGTTTACTTCATATTGGTGTGTAACAGTATAATTATATACTATATCTATTTCATATTGGTGTGTAACAGTATAATTATAAACTATATTTACTTCATATTGGTGTGTAACAGTATAATAATAAAATATATTAACTTGTTATTGGTGTGTAACAGTATAATTATTCACTATATTTTCTTCATATTGGTGTGTTACAGTATAATTATTCACTATAATAACTTCATATTGGTCTGTAACAGTATAATTATAAAATATATTTACTTCATGTTGGTGTGTAACAGTATAATTATAAACTATATTTATTCATATTGGTGTGTAACAGTATAATTATAAAATATATTTCCTTCATATTGGTGTGTAACAGTATAATTATAAACTATATTTTCATCATATTGGTGTGTAACAGTATAATTATAAAATATATTTACTTCATGTTGGTGTGTAACAGTATAATTATAAACTATATTTTCATCATATTGGTGTGTAACAGTATAATTATAAAATATATTTACTTCATGTTGGTGTGTAACAGTATAATTATAAACTATATTTTCTTCATATTTGTTTTTGTTTCTATGACCACTATAGCAATCACTATATCAATCACTATATCAATAACCATTTAGAAGGTTGAGTACCATGAAATCCTTTTTTAAGCCTATTCCAAGCCAAAGTCAATTTAAACCAACATTGACCAACATAAGTATATAGTCTAAATCGGTTCATTAGTTTCAGTAAAAATGCCAATGAATCTATGTTATCCACATTGTAACACAATTTTTAAAATGATTAGCATACATTTTTCTTTTTCGATGTTAAACAAGATATGTCAAATATCACCCCTACCCCACAATTTCTTTTTATTGATTTTGTGCTTTTTGTCCATCTATCACAAAATCTTATCTTGAGATCTCTGACATCTGGATTTAGATGAAACTTCTTGGAAAGAATGAGTCTGAGGTCTTGTGCATATCCCCTTTGCATTCATGTTTGATAATTACATACTGAGTTACAGCCCTTTGCATTTTCAGAATAAAAAGTCTTATCTGGAGAACTAGGTGGGAAGGATCAGTGTGAGGTCTAGTTGTGTCCATTTTGTGTTTGCAGTTCAATGATTTTTACTGAATTATTGCAGTTTGCAATGTCTGAATTAAAAATCTTGTTTGTGTTTCTTCTTTTGAACCTTGAATTGCATGTCAGTCCAGTTTTGCATTTTGGTTAGATGATTTTTGACCAAGTTACGGCCATTTTCAAAATCTTGCCCGCACTTCTTCTCAGGAACCAACCGTTTGAACTAAAGCAAACTTACTGAGACGGTTGAGAGTTGTATCCCGAGCTTCAACCCATGGCCTCTCAAAAACAACACTCAATACTGGCTCTACCCAGAAGGCAGAATCTAGAGCGGTTCACATAAGCTCTGAGCTTACTTTGCAATCAAGCTTTAATAAATTAGTATTAACTAATTTATTTAACTCGATTGCGATGAAAGCTCAGAGTTTATAATTTTTTATTTATGAACTGTTCTCGAATCCGCTTCCAGGGTAGAACCAGTACTGAGTGTTGTTTTATGAGAGGCATTGGGTCGAGCTGGGGATCGAACCCGCAACCTCTGGCGTGAGCGGCCAACACTCTATCCATTTAACTACCGCCCAGCATTTTACTCTCCAGTTTTGAACATAAATACTAATATTTAAGATAATTTGCAATCCTTTCTGAGGGAGACATAGTTTTTACCCAGAAAAACAAATTCTTGTTAAGACTATGTAATTTATTGTTTCTTGAAATAAATCTTTTATTTTAGAATTAAAGGTTATAATTAGCGAAGATAGATTGGCTGACAGACAACAACTGACAGATGTAGCACTTCTCTTCATCTTTCCCCCCTGAATTATTGCTTACCATTATTATGTATATAAACCTACAGTTGACAACTAAATCCATTTGATAGTATCATTTTAGTTGTTCCATGTGACTGTGTTCTAGAGATGGTTTTCTTGCATACCAGGTCTAAAAATAGTGGGTTTTCAAACCAGCACATGTTTTTTTGGAGCAGGCATTTATCTCGGCTCGAGAACAACAAATGTCTCAAACCAATAAAATAACAGATATCCTTATCTTGTATGTAAGAACTAGATAACCTCAGAACCTGAGGGAGAGATCAAACTCATGTACTTCTAAAACGTATGTCCTAGTATGAGGATACAGTATTCATGGCATGCAAGGTTGACAATTTACCACTTGACCATGACTATTGATTTATGATTTGAAATAGTTGGTGCTTGCAGTACTTAAGTATTTTGGCAATGTTAAAAGACCACCGTTTGAAAAAACATCCACTTCCAACCCAATGTTTTCCTTTCTTTTTTAGCTCTACTGGCCAAAGGCTAGAAGGGCTTATGCGATGGCGCGTTGTCTGTCGTCTGCTGTCTGTCGTCTGTTAGCACCACTTTCTCTGAAACCAGTAGGCCAATTAAACTGAAACTTCACAGGGATGTTTCTATTGCATAAGAGACTATACAGAAGATTTTTTTTCAATCTGAAATCCAAGATGGCCACTGCTACTTAAATTAGTCCAAAACTTAAAAAATCTTCTCATGAACAGCGCAACAGATTCTCAAAATATTTTTGTAGCAATGATAACCAACTATAGTTTTGTTAGATTTGTTCAAATGGTGTCTCTAGTGTTAAAAATGACCCCGCCTCGCGGGTTCAATTAGGGTACACATATCATTGTGTCTGTACAGGGACTTTATTTGTTTAACAGATGAATGGTATGGGAATTTAAAGTATTTCCTTTTCATAGCAATTAAGTTTTTGTTCAGTATAGGTGTGGTGGGGGTACTTATCCATAAGTTGTTAAGAGGACCCCGAAAGAGGGTAAATATTGTGAAATTTAAAAAAATGCTATGGCCATTAGGAGTCAGTTGGGTGTCCTCAGGCCCTCTTGGGCCTCTTGTTTTTGTAATAAATTAAAGAATTATTTACTCCGAAAGGATTCAAACTATGAATCTACAGAGAAAGGTCATGAACATTTTGAGTGAACAACAATAAAAAAAATATGAAGTGTGGGGTTGAGAGATAATGTTTCTGGCTAGCGGGATTGTTGTAGCGTGGTCAGAAGCAGAAAACAAGCAATATTTTAATTACGGCCAGATTTTACCCCTCCCTCCAACACTTTTAATATAATAACACTGTTTGCCATTATGTCTTCCTGAAACTTTCTTTAGCCTGAAATACCTTCTGAGAAGTTCCTCCTACAGAAACTTTCCAGTGCATTTGAAAGGTTTTTATTGTTGGATTTATTTCATTAAAGCAATTAGCATAATATAAATGCAGTTGGCAGCAGACTAGAAATTGAATTAGTGTGTCCCTAGAGGTTTGAATGTGAAACAAGGTCGGTGAGACAACCAACAACTGTGGTTTATACACTTTTCTCGATTTTGCCTCAAAGAAAAAAAAATGAACAAAATCCAAGTGAAATTCGCAGCGTTATTTCTGCTGATCAATCTTAAGATTACAATGCTGAACGATTATTCGATTGAATTGCTAAACATGGAAATATAAGATATCTTATACTTGGTGAATTTGTCTGAATTTGAGAGGGGAAGTTAAAAAAAATAAATGGAGTTTAATGAAAGAAATATTGTCTGGCATTCTCTTTCTCTAACGTTTTGCATGCATGTAGGAGAAATATGATTTCTTACAATTTTGAACTTCAGAATGATGTTTACCCTTGAAGCGACAAGAACTGTGTGATTTAGGGCCAATCTGGCCCTCTAGTTTCACATGACCTTTACCTTTAAGGATGAATAATTTAATCAACACAATGTTTTTCCATTTTTAGCTCTACTGGCCAAAGGCCAGAAGTGCTTATGCGATGGCGCGTTGTCTGTCGTCCGTCGTCTGTCGTCTGTTAGCAGCACTTTCTCTGAAACCACTAGGCCAATTAAACTGAAACTTCACATGGGTGTTTCTATTGCATAGGAGACTATACAGAAGATTTTTTTTTTTCGATCTGAAATTCAGTATGGCCGCCGTTACTAAAAATAGTCCCAAAACTTAAAAAACTTCTCATGAACGGCCTAACAGATTTTCAAAATGTTTATGTAGTAATGATGACCAACTATAGTTTTGTTAGATTTGTTCAAATGGTGTCCCTAGGGTTAAATATAACCCCACCCCGAGGGTTCAATTAGGGGACACATGTCATTATAATATTTTTTTTTTTTTTTTTAAATGGAAATGATTTTGCCTATATCTTCACAGAAGCATTGTTTGGTGAAGGAGGTTCAGATTTGTAAAAATGACTGGGTTCCTATGTCTTAAGGGGTCAGGAGGGGCCTCAAAAGGGTACAAATTGGGAATTACTAAATTCGTTTTCTTAAGAACCAGTATGTCAGATTTGTTCATATTATGCATAAATTATCCCTATGTGTAGGGGTTTGATTGCAGATAAGAATTTAGGGGCTAATATTTATAGGGGCCCTGTAAGGGGACTTAGAATTTTACATAGGGATACTGTGGGAAAACAAAAAATTCTCTTTTTCTTTCATCTGTTCCAAAACCACTAGGCCAGTTAAACTGAAACTTCACATGGGTGTATCTATTGCATTAGAGACTATATAGAAGAATTTTTTTTTTCAATCTGATATTCAATATGGCCGCCATTAATGAAAATAGTCCAAAACTTAAAAAAATCTCATGAACGGCCCAGCAGATTTTCAAAATGTTTATGTAGTAATGATGACCAACTATAGTTTTGTTAGATTTGTTCAAATGGTGTCCCTAGGGTTAAATATGACCCCGCCCTGAGGGTTCAATTAGGGGACATGTCATTATAATATTTTTTTTTTATTTTTTTAAAATGGAAATGATTTTGCCTATATCTTCACAGAAGCATTGTTTGGTGAAGGAGGTTTAGATTTGTAAAAATGACTGGGTTCCTATGTCTTAAGGGGTCAGGAGGGGTCCCAAAAGAGTACAAATTGGGAATTACTAAAATTGTTTGCTTAAGAACCAGTATGTCAGATTTGTACATATTTGATATAAATTATCCCTAAGTGTAGGGGTTTGATTGCAGATAAGAATTTAGGGGCTAAAATATATAGGGGCCCTGTAAGGGGACTTAGAATTTTACATAGGGATACTAGTGGGAAAACAGAAAATTCTCTTTTTTTTTCCATTTATTTTGAAACCACTATGCCAATTAAACTGAAACTTCACATGGATGTTTCTGTTGCATAGGAGACTATACAAAAGATTTATTCTTTCTATCTAAAATTCAAGATGGCCAATGTTTCTATTGAATAGTAGAATTTCAAAAAGTGCTATGGCCACTATGAGTCAGTAGAGCGTCCTCAGGCCCTCTTGGGCCTCTGGTTCAGAAACGGTTTGGCTGAGAGTCGCTATGCAGCATTGTTTGGACAATATTATGTTGACCTTTATAGATAATTAACTTAGCCTACAAAATATTAAGTTTTGCATTTAGCTCCTGTATTTAGCCTTTTAAATATTAAGTTCTGTATTTTTAGCTCGCCTTTTTATAATATGTGTGCACTCTAGCACCTGCATTTTTCATTTGATCCTCATTAAACTTGCACAGTAGTTCTATAACCATAATATCTTGGACAAGTTTTTGAACTGGCCAAATCAGATTATTAATGTCAGTTATGGCCCTTCAAACATCAAAAAGTTTGACCTTGTGTGGACTCTAGCATGCGCATTTTTCATTTGATCCTTGCCAAACTTACACAGTAGTTCTATTACCATAATATCTCGGATATGTTTTTGAATTGGCCAAAACAGATTATTAATGTCAGAGAAATGGCCCATTGAATTGTCAGAAATTGCATTATTTGACATTGAGTGTATTCTAGTACTCACAGCTTTCACTTGATGTCCACCAAAAGTACATAGAAGTTATATAACCATAATATCTCGGACAAGTTCTTGAACTGTCCAAATCGGATATTTAATGTCAGAGTTGTGGCTCTTGAAAAATAAAAAATTGCACTGTTCTTATGTACACTGTAGTACCCACATATTTCATTTGATCCTCTCCAAACTTAAACAGTAGTTATATAACCATAATATCTAGGACAAGTTCTTGAACTTGCCAAATCTGGTCATATGGCTCTTGAAACATAAAAAATGCACTGTTTGACCTTGTGTGCACTTTAGCACCTGCATTTTTTATTTGATCCTCACCAAACTTAGTAGTTATACAACCATAATATATCAGACAAACTTGAACTGAAATAATGTCATTGTTATGGCCCTTTAAACATCTTAAATTGCACTATTTGATGTTGTGTTCACTCTTGTACCTGCATTTTCAGCTCACCTGAAAAAGGCTCACAGGTGAGATTTTGTGATCATCTGGTGTCCGTCGTCTGTCGTCCGTAATATGTCGTCCGTCGTTAACTTTAAGCTTCTAACAACTTCTCCTCTGAAACGACTGTGCCAATTTTGATATAGCTTCACAGAAATGTTCCTTGGGTGACCCTCTACCAAGTTGTTCAAGCCATCATCTTTCATTTTGGCCGTCAGGGGGCGGGGCAAATTTAATTAGTAAAAACTTAAAAAATCTTCTTGTCAGAAACAACTGGCTCAATTTTAAAATAATTTCACAGAAATTTTCCTTGAGTGACCCTCTACCAAGTTGTTCAAGCCATCATCTTTCATCTTGGCCGTCAGGGGGCGGGGTAAGTTTAATTAGTAAAAATTTAAACAATCTTCTTGTCAGAAACTACTGGCTCGATTTTAAAGTAATTTTGCAGAAATGTTCTTGGAGTGGCCCTCTACCAGGTTTGTTCAAGTCATCTTGATTCGTCAAAAAACATGGCTGTCAGGAGGCAAAACAAGTTTAATTAATAAAAACTTAAAAAATCTTCTTGTCAGAAACTACTGGCTCGATTTTAAAATAATTTCACAGAAATGTTCCTTGGGTGACCCTCTACTAAGTTTGTTCGAGCCATCTTGATTCTTCAAAAAACATGGCGGACAGGGGGTGGGGTTAGTTTACTATATAAGCTATAGTAAAAACTTGAAAAATCTTCTAGTCAGAAACTACTGGCTCGATTTTAAAATAATTTCACAGAAATGTTCCTTGGGTGACCCTCTACCAAGTTTGTTCAAGCCATCTTGATTCGTCAAAAAACATTGAGGCCAGTGGGTGGTGTTAGTTTACTATATAAGCTATTGTTAAAACTTAAAAAAATCTTCTTGTCAGAAACTACTTGCTCGATTTTAAAATAATTTCACAGAAATGTTCCTTGGAGGATCCTTCACCAAGTTTTCCAAATTGTAGTGATTCGTCAAAAAACATGGCGGCCAAGGGTGGGGTTAGTTTTCTTTATAAACTATGATACAAACTTAAATAATATTCTTGTCAGAAACCACCGGCTCAATTTTAAAACAGTTTCGCAGAAATGTTCCTTGGGTGACCCTTTACCAAGTTTGTTCAAGCCGTTGTGATTTATTAAAAAACATGACCTCACAGTGAGGTGCTAGTTTACCATATAGACAGCTATAGTAAAAACTTCAAAAGCCTTCTTGTCAGAATCTACTGACCTGATTTCTATGTTATTTCACTGACATTTACCATGGTTGAACCTCTACCAAGTTTGAACTCTTCTACGCATCTGTTACATCTTCAAAACAAATTAAAATTCTAACTACTTGCCCATCTCATTTTTCTGGAATTTTGAGTGTACATGTATTATATAATCTACTTAAGTTTGGTGACTCAAGGTGAGTCATGTGAGCGATATAGGGCCATCTTGGCCCTCTTGTTTATTTGATCCTCTCCAAACTTACACAGTAGTTATAAAACCATCATATCTCAGACAAGATCTTGAGCTAGTCATATGGTATAATTAAATACGAAGTTATGGACCTTAAAACATAAAAAATTGCATTTTATGACATTGTGTGCATTCTTACATATGCATTCGTAATTTGATCCTCACAAAACTTACACAGTAGTTATATAGAACTATAATATCTTTGACAAGATTTTGAACAGGCCAAATGGAATAATTAATATCTAGATATATGACCCTTGAAACTTAAAAAATATGGGAAAACGGAAAATCCTAATTTTTTCATTGATTTATGATTTTTAGCTCTACTGACCAGAAGGGCTTATGCGGTGGTGCGCTATCCATTGTCTGTTGTCTATCATCTCAGCACTTCCTCTGAAACCACTAGGCCAATTTAACTTAAACTTCACATGGATGTTTCTATTGCATTGGAGACTATACAAAAGATTTTTTTTTTTTTCGATCTGAAATTCATGATGGCCACCATTATTAAAAATAGTCCAAAACTTAAAAAATCTTCTTCTCATGAACCCCCCACAATAGATTTTGAAAATATTTATATACCGTATATTCCCTAATTAACGCCCCCAGGGGCGTTACATTTTACAAGGTGGGGGCATTTATAAAAGATAAAAAAATAAAATTTAACAACAGTTAAAAATACAATAAAACCAATAAAGCCATGGAAAAAACCTTAAATCCGGTTTAAATCCCCGAAAAAGTGGTTCAAAATTATTTTAGAATAAATAAAATAATCGACATAGGATATAAAAAAGCTGCAAATCTGTATGAAATTACTAGTCTGCGTACTGGAATATCCGAATTTATGGTCAGTGTACTCTTCACTTTAAATCACTTGGACGCTTGCTTTTATCAACGTGGAACAATGAGCTTTCAGCGTACACAGACTAACCGCATTGTCGACGTTTTGTAATGTTTTAATTTGCAGACGGTATTTTTACTAGTATTAAACAGCAAATATGGTGAAGTATTTGTTCAACCAAAAGTGATTAAACAATAGGTTAAAGAGTTCAAAGGTAATAAACACTCCGCTAATTGTTGTCTGTGTAACAAAATAATTGATCAGGGAAAGATGGGTGAATACGCACTCAAATCGCATATACGTTTTATTTTTTTATTTTCCAGAAAAATATGTGTGGGGGGGGGGGGGGGGGGCGTTTATTAGTGTGGGGGCATTTATAAGGGAATATAGGGTAGTAATGATAGTTAACTATAGATCTATTAGATTTGTTCAAATAGTGTCCCTGGGGTTAAAAATGAACTTGCCTTAATATTCAATTAGGGGACACATGTCAGTATAATAAACAATTTTTTTTTCAAAAAAGGAACTGATTTGCCTCTATTTTCACAGAAGCATTGTTTGGTCATAAAGGGGTCAAGAGGGGTCCCAAAAGGGTAAAAATTGGGAATTACAAAAATCGTTTTCTTAAGAACCATCAGACAAATTTGTTCATATTTTGCATGAATTATTCCTATGTTTAAATGAAGATAAGAATTAAAGGGCCCATATTGATAGGGGGCCTGTAAGGGGACTTAGAGAATTTTACATAGAGATGCTATAGGAAAACAGAACATTCTCATTTTTTCATCCATTTGGGCAAAATTATTATAAAATTTTTTGTTATGAATCATCATAAATTTTAGACATTGAAAGTTAGGTTTGGTTCAGTAAGGAAAATTGACTTTCGACAAGGGGCCAAGGTGAGTAAAAAAAACCCGGTTAAAATAGAACATTTTCGAAAGTCGTTTCTCAACAACAAGTATGTCAAATTTGTTCATGTTTGATATAGATTATCCCTATGAGGGGGGGGTTTGAAGTTTGTACAAATCAAGGGGCTAGTATTTATAGGGGCCCTGAAAGGTCACTTCAAGTTTTATATAGTAATACTATCGGAAAATGAAAATTTCTAATTTTTGCTTCCATTTGTGCAAGTTTGAGATCTAAAGCATTGTTCGGTAAATTTGATTTTGTTTGATAAAGAGGATTGAATATCCAAAGGGGCCGGGGAGAAGGAGGGCAATATGGTTAGAATTAGAAAATTTCATAAATGTTCCTCTCAGTAAGCTTTCTCGTCAAACTTGTTCATATACCTATATATAAATTATCAGCAACAGATTGAAAATTTTGCAAATCAAGGGGCTGCAATATATAGGGACCCTGCTGGTGACTTACTTTTATATAAGAATATTATATATATTTAAAATTTAAAACATTTCTGCTGATAGCAAATCCCTACGAGTGGGTGATTTAAGTTTTTTACAAATCAAGGGGCTGGGATGTATAAGGGTCCTGTACGGGGACTATATATTTTTTACAGATAAATGATATGGGAATTTAAAGTACTTCCTTTTCATAGCAATTAACTTTTGTTCAGTAATGGTGTGGTAGGGGTATTTATCCATTAGAGGTTAAGCAACCCCCAAAGAGGGTTAATATAATTTGTGAAGTTTTAGTCAGTAGAGTGTCCTCAGGCCCGCTTTGTCCTCTTGTTTATGTCTCAAAATTAAGGCTCCTTAAGTCTTGACACTCAAGTGTTTCAGATTTCTCAAAAAAATCAATACTGTAGACATTTCTTTTATCTTTCTCTGATGAAGAAAGGTCCATTACAGGTTAGTGTATGTTAGCAACATTAATTAATTTGTCTGCTGGTCATGTGTCAATTCTTGTGCAAGTGCCAAATAATCTCCCATTAAAGGAAAGGTCAATCACTTGTAGCAATTGTGAGTCAAATTTGTAGGATTTTTTCCTGTGATAAGTAGACAGTCCTGTTCCCTGGATAGCCTGTGATACATGTACAGCCCTGTTCCCTGGATAGTCTGTGATATATGGACAGCCATGTTCCCTGGATAGTCGGTGATACATGTAAAGCCCTGTTCTCTGGATAGTCAATGATACATGTAAAGCCCTGTTCCCTGGATAGTCTGTGATATATGTAAAGCTCTGTTCCCTGGATAGCCTGTGATACATGTAAAGCCCTGTTCCCTGGATAGTCGGTGATACATGTAAAGCCCTGTTCCCTGGATAGTCAGTGATACATGTAAAGCCCTGTTCCCTGGATAGTAAATGATACATGCAAAGCCCTGTTCCCTGGATAGTCGGTGATACATGTAAAGCCCTGTTCCCTGGATAGTCAATGATACATGTAAAGCCCTGTTCCCTGGATAGTCAATGATACATGCAAAGCCCTGTTCCCTGGATAGTCGGTGATACATGTAAAGCCCTGTTCCCTGGATAGTCAATGATACATGTAAAGCTCTGTTCCCTGGATAGTCAATGATACATGTAAAGCCCTGTTCCCTGGATAGCCTGTGATACATGTAAAGCCCTGTTTCCTGGAAAGCCTGTGATACATGTAAAGCCCTGTTCCCTGGATAGTCAGTGATACATGTAAAGCCCTGTTCCCTGGATAGTCAATGATACATGTAAAGCCCTGTTCCCTGGATAGTCGGTGATACATGTAAAGCCCTGTTCCCTGGATAGTCAATGATACATGTAAAGCTCTGTTCCCTGGATAGTCAATGATACATGTAAACCCCTGTTCCCTGGATAGCCTGTGATACATGTAAAGCCCTGTTCCCTGGAAAGCCTTTGATACATGTAAAGCCCTGTTCCCTGGATAGCCTATGATACATGGACAGCCCTGTTCCCTGGATAGTCTGTGAGATATGTACAGCCCTGTTCCCTGGATAGTCTGTGATTTATAGACATCTCTGTTCCCTGGATAGTCAGTGATACATGTAAAGCACTGTTCCCTGGATAGTCTGTGAGATATGTACAGCCCTGTTCCCTGGATAGTCTGTGATTTATAGACATATCTGTTCCCTGGATAGTCAGTGATACATGTAAAGCCCTGTTCTCTGGATAGTCGGTGAAACATGTAAAGCCCTGTTCCTTGGATAGCCTGTGAGATATGTAAAGCCCTGTTCCCTGGATAGTCGGTGATACATGTAAAGCCCTGTTCCCTGGATAGTCGGTGAAACATGTAAAGCCCTGTTCCCTGGATAGCCTGTGATACATGGACAGCCCTGTTCCCTGGATAGTCTGTGAGATATATACAGCCCTGTTCCCTGGATAGTCTGTAATACATGTAAAGCCCTGTTCCCTGGATAGTCAATGATACATGTAAAGCTCTGTTCCCTGGATAGTCAATGAAACATGTAAAGCCCTGTTCCCTGGATAGCCTGTGATACATGTAAAGCCCTGTTCCCTGGCAAGCCTGTAATACATGTAAAGCCCTGTTCCCTGGATAGCCTGTGATACATGGACAGCCCTGTTCCCTGGATAGTCTGTGAGATATGTACAGCCCTGTTCCCTGGATAGTCTGTGATTTATAGACATCTCTTTTCCCTGGATAGCCTGTGATACATGGACAGCCCTGTTCCCTGGATAGTCTGTGATTTATAGACATATCTGTTCCCTGGATAGTCAGTGATACATGTAAAGCCCTGTTCCCTGGATAGTCTGTGAGATATGTACAGCCCTGTTCCCTGGATAGTCTGTGATTTATAGACATCTCTGTTCCCTGGATAGCCTGTGATACATAGACAGTCATGTTCCCTGGATTGCCAGTGTTACATGTAAAGCCCAGTTCCCTGAATAGCCTGTGATACATGGACAGCCCTGTTCCCTTGATAGCCTGTGATACATGGACAGCCCTGTTCCCTGGATAGTCTGTGAGATATGTACAGCCCTGTTCCCTGGATAGCCTGTGATTTATAGACAACTTTGTTCCCTGGATAGCCTGTGATACATGTAAAGCCCTGTTCCCTGGATAGTCGGTGAAACATGTAAAGCCCTGTTCCCTGGATAGCCAGTGATACATGGACAGCCCTATTCCTTGATAGCCTGTGAGATATGTACAGCTCTGTTCCCTGGGTAGTCAGTGTTACACGTAAAGCCCAGTTCCCTGAATAGCCTGTGATACATGGACAGCCCTGTTCCCTGGATAGCCTGTGATACATGAACAGCCCTGTTCCCTGGATAGTCTGTGAGATATGTACAGCCCTGTTCCCTGGATAGCCTGTGATTTATAGACATCTCTGTTCCCTGGATAGCCTGTGATACATGTAAAGCCCTGTTCCCTGGATAGTCGGTGAAACATGTAAAGCCCTGTTCCCTGGATAGCCTGTGATACATGGACAACCCTGTTTCCTGGTTAGTTTGTGATATAAAAACAGCTCTGTTCCATGGAGAATCTATGATTCATGGACAGTCCTGTTCCCTTGATAGTCTGTGATTCATGGACAGTTCTGTTCCCTGGATAGTTTGTGATGTATAGACAGCTCTGTTCCCTGGAGAGTCCGTGTTTCATGGACCATCCTGTTCCATGGAGAGTCTGTGATTCATGGACAGTCCTGTTCCCTGGATAATCTGTGATTCATGGACAGCCCTGTTCCCTGGATAGTCTGTGTTTCATGGACAGTCCTGTTCCATGGAGAGTATGTGAATAATGGACAATTCTGTTTCCTGGATAGTCTTTGATTATGGACAGTCCTGTTCCCTGGATAGTCTGTGATTAATGGACAACCCTATTCCCTGGATAGTCTGTGATTCATGGACAGTTCTGTTCCCTGGAGAGTTTGTGATGTATAGACAGCTCTGTTCCCTGGATAGTCTGTGTTTTATGGACAGTCCTGTTTCATGGACAGTCTGTGATTCATGGGCAGTCCTTTTCCCTGGATAGTCTGATTCATTGACAGTTCTGTTCCCAGAATAGTTTGTGATGTATAGACAGTCCTGCTCCATGGAGAGTCTGTGATTCATGGACAGTCCTGTTTCCTGGATAGTTTGTGATTCATGGACAGTTCTGTTCCCTGGGAGTTTGTGAAGTATAGACAGCTCTGTTCCCTGGAGAGTCTGTTTTATGGACAGTCCTGTTCCATGGAGAGTCTGTGATTCATGGGCAGTCCTGTTCCCTGGATAGTCTATGATTCATTGACAGTTCTGTTCCCTGAAGAGTTTGTGATGTATAGACAGCTGTGTTCCCTGGAGTGTCTGTTCATCATTGACAGTCCTGTTCCATGGAGAGTCTGTGATTCATGGGCAGTCCTGTTCCCTGGATAGTCTGTGATTCATAGACAGTCCTGTTCCCTGGATAGTCTGTGATTCATGTTCATATGTGAATAGCTTGGTTCACTGTTAAAGACAGCTGAGTTTACTGCTAAGTATGTCATATATAAACAGCTTGGTTTACTGTAAAACACAGCTGAGGTTAATGTTAAGTCTGCCATATGTAAATATCTTTGTTTACTGTAAAATACAGCTTGGTTTACTGTTAAAGACAGCTTGGTTTACTGCTTAGTCTGTCATGTGTAAATAGCTTTGTTTACTGTTAAAGACAGCTTTGTTTACTGCTAAGTCTGTCATATGTATATAGTTTTGTTAACTGTTAAAGACAGCTTGGTTTACTGCTAAGTCTGTCATATGTAAACAGCTTTGTTTACAGTTAAAGACAGCGTGGTTTACTGTGAAATCTGTCATATGTAAACAGCTTTGTTTACTATTAAAGACAGCTTAGTTTACTGCTAAAGACAGCTTGGTTTACTGTTTAGTCTGTCATATGTAAATAGTTTTGTTTACTGTGAAAGACAGTTTGGTTTACTGCTAAGTCTGTCATATGTAAATAGCTTTGTTAACTGTTAAAGACAGCTTGGTTTACTGTGAAATCTGTCATATGTAAACAGCTTTGTTTACTGTTAAAGACAGCTTGGTTTACTGTTACATCTGTCATATGTAAACAGCTTTAGTAACTGTTAAAGACAGCTTGGTTTACTTCTAAGTCTGTCATTTGTAAACAGCTTTGTTTACTGTTAAAGACAGCTTGGTTTACTGCTTAGTATGTCATATGTAAACAGCTTGGTCTACTGTTAAAGACAGCTTGGTTTACTGCTTAGTCTGTCATATGTAAACAGCTTGGTCTACTGTTAAAGACAGCTTGGTTTACTGCTAAGTCTGTCATGTGTAATTAGTTTTGGTCACTGTTTAAGCAGCTGATATTACTACTGTTAAGTCTGATATATAAACATCATGGTAATGTTCCATAATAACATTAATACTGTTCCATAAGGGCAGAGTTAATTTAGTAATATATTGCCACATCAGCATGCCTTGGAGATATTGCTTTTGAAATGATGATGATAAAATGAAGCATAGTTTAAGAACCAAAATAAAACTATAGCACTGACATGGAAGTAAGGGCCTCGTAGTGTGTCTGACCATATATCCCCTTGCCTTTGGTCACGGAATTAATTCTGTCTCCGGGGCTATGTCAGTTCCAAGAGTTTAAAACAGAATAAATTTCCTTTTAAACAGAATGGCTTGCCTTTTTGAATACCTTAGTGTAATTATAAATATTTCATAAGTAAACGATACTTTAATGGGCATAAGAGCACTTCAATAATTGAGGAAAGGCAACCTGGCGGTAATATGTAAATGACCAACGGTGCATTATCAGGGGTTTGTGTGTATTTTTAGCTCACTTGAGCCAAAGGCTCACAGCTGAGCTTTTGTGATCGCCTGGTGTCCATCGTCTGTCATCCGTCGTCCATCGTTAACTTTTAGCTTTTAACAACTTCTCCTCTGAAACCACTGGGCCAATTTTGATATAATTTCACAGAAATGTTCCTTGGGTGACCCTCTACCAAGTTTGTTCAAACAATCTTGATTCGTCAAAAAACATTGAGGCCAGTAGGTGGGGTTAGTTTACTATATAAGCTATAGTAAAATTCTTCTTGTCAGAAACTACTGGCTCGATTTTAAAATAATTTCACAGAAATGTTCCTTGGGTGACTCTCTACCAAGTTTGTTCAAGCCATCTTGATTCGTCAAAAAACATGGTGGGTCCTCCGTGGCCGAGTGGTCTAAGGCGCCGTCTCAAGATCACTTACCTCTCACCGCTATGGTCGTAGGTTCGAGTCCCGCTCGCTCCAAAAACTTTATGTGAGAAAATTTCCAGTTACTTGCGGAAGGACGGTGGTTCTACTCAGTCTGACTCAGTCTGAGGTCTTCCTCCACCAGTAAAACTGGATATGCCATATATAACCTGAAATGTGTTGAAAATGGCGTTAAACCCCATTCCAAAAAAAAACAAAACATGGCAGCCAGGGGTGGGGTTAGTTTGATGTCAAATTACTTCCCTTGTTTTATAGTATAAATGTCTGTATATAGCAGTTATTATAAGAAGAGGTTATAAACTCTTTAAATAAACTTTTTTTTCTATTATACAATATTATACCAGATATAAGTTTTAAAAGATAATTCATCATAAAAAGATGAATGATACTATTATAATCAATGATTGAATATTATTCATATATCATGAACCATTTTAAAATAGGTGTTTTTCTGAATATAAAAGTCAGAGTTTTTATGGTTCAGACAGGAATGGTTTACTGCTTCATAATAAAGCAATACTATATTTTTAGCTAGTTTCATCACAGCAAGAAGTCTGCTTGAGATTATCAGTGTCAAAGTGTAATTGAAATCTTGGAGGAGGAGCTAAATTGTTTTTGGGGGAGAGTGCACTGCGACAGAGATTCTTTAAAGGGATATCCTTTGGGAAGGCTTGTGTTTGAAACTCATAGGAATATTTATTGTGCTGGAACTGTGGATTGTTTCATGCACAATAGTTTAGTCTGATGCTTTAGTTTGAAACCGTTCTCAAACATAGCAGGTTAGTTTTGTGCTGGAACTGGATTTGTATCTTAGTTCGAAGACTTAGCATCTATAGTAAAAACTTCAAAAGCCTTCTTGTCAGAATCTACTGACCTGATTTTGATGTAATTTCACTGACATTTACCATGGGTGAACCTCTACCAAGTTTGAACTCTTCTACGCATCTGTTACATCTTCAAAACAGATCAAAATTCTAACTACTTGCCTATCTCGTCTTTCTGGAATTTTGAGCGTACATGTATTATATAATCTACTTATGTTGGGTGACTCAAGGTCAGTCAGGTGAGCAATATAGGGCCATCTTGGCCCTCTTGTTTTCTTTGTTAAACATATTATATCAGTTACTTAGGGACTTTTCTTGAAAAAATGCAGGCCTTGGTCTGCAGTGCTTGTGTGTAGCTGCGCCGGTGTGTGAGGGTGAGGAAGGGTGTACAATTGTAATATTTAAAACACCATTTTATGCATTCTACATTCTAGTAAGTGTTTAGTATAAAACAAGTTTCTTAGGGATTCAAATCGGGTACCTCTTATGCACTAAAAATCCATAAAAACTTCTCATTGTATATTTATTTACTATCAATTTAAAATATGTTTCACTGTAAAAACATTCCAGGTAATGAATGGTTGTCTAAAAACCATTCAAAAACAATTATTTATTGCCATATAACAAACACTGGATTTGCTGCCGCCAGGGAAAAAAGTGTATCATGTACAGTGTTTTATGCATATTGCAACTGCACCGTTTCATATTTTTATCAAAATACATGTTAGGACAGCGTATATGCTGACCCCGCTCACCTCAGCAAACCTGAACATTGTGGTAGGGGGTCATGTCGCACCGACTGCTATGCTTTTGCTCTCATGTGTACAGAAAATAACATTTATTAACTGTGTGACCCAATTTCATCGGAGGTAAATCATATTTATAATGATTTGTTCTAATATCATTCCATCTTTAACCTACAGTTTATACTAATTATCAAAAAAATATTAAATAATACCATAAGACCAAAGAAATCCTTACCAAGTAAATACAATTGGAGTAGTGGTATCCATCCTATATAAAAATGAATTCACCCTTCATTGATATTTATTAGATAAATTGTCAGTTTGGCGGGAAAATAGCAAGGGGAGTCCATAAAGGAAGGGGATTAATTTCCACCGGTTATGGCATATGTGTTATGAAATTAACGATAAAGTACCGTTAGCACCTACAAATCAAACAAAAAGAAAAATAACCAGGTTTTACCAAGTTAGCCTATATCTGTTTACATGGATGTTGTTGTATGGTGTTTAGCGTCGCTTTCAACAATTTTTCAGTCATATCACGACTGTGTCTACTTGAGACAGTATTCTGAGAGCTGTCACACTGGAGTATCATGCCGCAGACACATGGTATGATACCCTACCCAGTCAAATTATACTGACACCGGGCCGACCAGACCTAGAACTCTCCTCTAAATGCTGAGCGTCAAGCGAGGAAGCTTCTAGTACCATTTTAAAGTTTTTGATATGACCCGGCCGGGGATTGAACCCAAGACCTTCATCATGTGAGGCGGACACTCTACAACTAGACCACGCCACAGTCTGTTTACATGGAAGATTCTTACAGGCACAGAACGATGATAACCTGTGTATTAAAATAAATTAGTCCGCATAGCTTTCATAGTCTTGATCATCTCTGATACTTGCTTTTCTATCAGATAAATGTACTCTCACAACCGTTTGATATCACTATAATGTTTTGTATAATGACTGTTGTTATTGTTGTATGGTGTTTAGCATCGCTTTCAACAATTTTTTTGTCATATCGCGACAATGTCTACTTGAGACTGTATTCTAAGCGCTGTCACACTGGAGAATCATGCCGCAGACACATGGTATGATACCCCACCTAGTCACATTATACTGACACCGGGCCGACCAGACCTAGAACTCTCCTCTAAACGCCGTGGTCTAGTATAATAAAAACAAGTTTAATTTAGAAGTAAGATTTGATGAACTGAGACAAACAGACCTTTAAATCGTAGATGATAAAGACTATACTGTATTGCAAAATAAAGTGTAGAATACAGAATGTATCCGATTTTGATTGTACCCTGTGCCATGTTGTTTTGTATTGACTTGTTTCAGGAAATCAAAACTTAATACTTAGGCTGGCCTCCGTAGAGGCAAGCCAAAAAGAGAAAGCAATTGGCGAGTGACAAATAACAGTGCTTATGCATTGTTCTAATTTGCAGTTACACTGAGGGTTTTTGTTACACTAATAATTGCCATACAGCATGTTAGTTCTGCATAGTGGTACCTGTAATACAGTACACAGTGAAGGAAGATCTCCATGATTCAGAGCAGATTTTAGAGAACGTTTTTACTGTAGGCAATTTAAATTATTGTTTTCCCTCAACTCGGAGGAAAAAAGATGCAGAATTTATCAAAATTATTATCTGTAACAATGAAGTGAAGTTTGATAAGTTAAGTTGATATTTTATAGAAGTTGTAAAAATCTTAAATGTGATCAAAAAAGGTTTTTAAAAATAATCCAGATATCAATTTCAAATATTGTTTTCATTTACAAGATGTATGGTGATTGTTATTGTTGCAGCAATCTACCAATATGTGTTTTCTTATGTAAATTCTGCACATAAATCCTAACTTCATTCAACAGATTTTACCTGAAAAAAAAGTGTTTTTGCCTCATGAATTGTATAATACCAGAAGCTATAAAGTCTCTCACCTGTGCCTTCAAAACACTAATTAATGTTGTTTGTTGGTAATTGTTTTTGGTGGTAAATAAGATAGTGAATAAAAAATGGGGAAAATTGATCTATAATAACAGCTTTTAATTTTCACAGTCCTGAATATAATTATGAGGCTGGAGCTAATTCTCCTTCAGCATGCTATGGTAAATGAGCATTTCTGAGTTTAATATCCAGTGTATGGCACTGTTTTGTGGGGAGTCGTTGCATATGTGTTTTGGGCACACATGAACACAACATACCAATGCAAGCAAATATAAATCACTGTATGAAATCAATTGCATAATCTCCCTACCACTTAATAATTTTGATCATGAAGATTTTTCACTGATTTTTTGTTATCTTCTAAATATGATAAAATGCCTGAAAGGCAGCTGGAATTGTTGCCATAGCAACGGTGGATCTGTCATCAAAGGCCGTTGTTGACAATCAATATATGATAATGGGGTATTGAAGAGAGAAATGTACACAGGCTGATGTACATTTCTCCCATCATGTGTCCTCGCTACGTATGGTCGTGACAACGTCGTAGTCGTCTTGGTAGTTAAGTGTGCAAGACTTTAGACTATCTTAGGTACATGAAGATGCAGGATGTAAGAGAAATGATGAAAATAGCAGAAAAAAAGATGCATTGGGATATGGGATGACTCTGGTTTGTGAGTAATTTGTAGTTTATTTCTCGTAGACAATTTGAATAGTTGGACTTTTTTTGTTGAAACTTTGGAAGTATTTCAAGAATGTATATTTTTATGTTGTTTTTTTTTCCTAATATATTAAAACTTGTTTTAAATAAAAGTTCAATTAAACATTAATTTTTCTTTTAGAAATTTTATTAATGATATGCAAAAGTGCTAAAGATTTTTGTCAATATTTTTACAAATGATCTGATTCACTGTAGAATCATTTAGATAGTTATTTATGCATATAAAAGTTTATAAATGTTTTTTAATTTTTAACACACACAAAAACATCTGATAGAAAAATGACTTAAATTGTTTGGTAATGAATCTTGAAAAAAAAAGAATATATTTTACTGAAATTTTTTTTTTAATCATAAGGATTGAAAGAAAACATTTTCAGAAAAAATATATTCTTTTTATGCTGATTTTTTTCTGTTATATGATGCAAAAAGGAAAATAAAACTGTTTAATACAGTAAGTGACCTTGATATTAATTAATATTTTTAAATTGCTTTGTTCAAACAGAAATTAACTGTTTGATATATATCTTTATTTGCTTTGCTCAAGTAGAAACAAATCATTTAGTTTGCAGAACAGACTGTAAAAACTGTTAATATATAAAGTGACCTAAGTTTTAAACTATATTTTCTAATTTATTTTGCAAAACAGAAATAAATCCTTTATTTTCATTACATTAAAGGACATAAGACATGGAATTGGGTTTGTTACATGCATTGTCATAGTAACATCTTTACCTTCACAACTTGCATCACAACATGCTTTTTCATGTTACCATGCAGATTTATATCATAATCATCAATTGTAACATTGATTAATTATAATGAGTTTATTATTTACAATATTTTATTATGCTCCCCCAAAGGGGAGAAGAATATAGTCGCCGCTTCGTCCGTGCGTGCGTCACCAAATTCTTGTCCGGGCTATTTCTCTACAACCTCTGGTTGGAATTTTATGAAACTTGCAAGGATGCATCACTACCAAGTGGAGATGTGCATAATATCTTTTTGTTCTGGTTCAATGATTTTTCATGGAGTTACGGCCCTTTGATTCTTCTGTGACCAAATTCTTGTCCAGGCTATTTCTCTACAACCCAATGTTGGATTTTTATGAAACTTGCTAGGATGCATCACTACCAAGTGGAGATGCACAATATATCTTTGTGTTCCGGTTCAATGATTTTTCACAGAGTTATGGCCCTTTAATTGAGTCTGTGACAAAATTCTTGTCCTGGCTATTTCTCTACAACCTCATATTGGAATTTTATGAATCTTGTTAGGATGCATCATTACCAAATGCAGATGTGGATAATATCTTTGTGTTTTGGTTCCATGATTTTTCACAGAGTTATGGCCCTTTGATTCTTTCTGTGACCAAATTCTTGTCCATGCTATTTCTCTACAACTTAATGTTGAAATTTTATGAAACTTGCTAGGATGCATCACTACCAAGTGGAGATGCACATATTATCTTTGTGTTCCGGTTCAATGATTTTTCACAGAGTTATGGCCCTTTAGTCTGTGACCAAATTCTTGTTCTGGCTATTTCTCTACTACCTCAGGTTGGAATTTTATGAAACTTGCTAGGATGCATCATTACCAAGCGCAGATGCGAAATTGTTGTTATGTTTTGGTTCGATGATTTTTTCAGGGAGTTATGGCCCTTTGATTTTGTATGTGACCAAATTATTGTCTGCGCTATTTCTCTTCAACCCCATGTTGGAATTTTATGAAACTTGTTAGGATGCATCACTACCAAATGGAGATGCGCATATTGTATTAAATTTTGTGTTCTGGTTCGATGATTTTCACAGAGTTATGGCCCTTTCATTGAGTCTGTGATCAAATTATTGTCCGTGCTATTTCTTTACAACCTCAAGTTGGAATTTTATGAAATTTGATAGTGTTTGTGTTCCAGTTTGATGATTTTTCACGGAGTTGTGGCCCTTTCTTTCTGTCTGTGACCAAACTCTTCTCCGGTCTATTTCTCTACAACCTCTGGTTGGAATTTTATGAAACTTGCTAAGATGCATGATTACCAAGTGGAGATGTACATATTGTCTTCATGACGCTAATTCACTACAACATCTGGTTTAAATTTTGTAAAACTAGCTAGGATATGCACATATTGTCATTTCTTCCGGTTCAATGATTTGCAAATGAGTTCTGTCAAGTGTACAGCCACATATTGTTCCTGCTATGCAGTTTGGTATTTTTCAACCAAGTAGCCATCAGCACTAAGGGAATATGGTACAGAGTCAAACACTCACTTGGGGAGCATCCATCGGTTCCACCGATATTGTCTTGTTATTTATATACTTTGAGTTATTATTCACACCTGTTAATGAAATCTGAATACAACTCATTTTTTAACTCGCTGTGATCGGGCACTCACATCCAGCGAATAACCTAAAGCCAATAGAACTCTGGGCTTCCTTAGGATGAACTTATCCTTTGCTCATATGGCTACCAAGTGCCTGGCCTATAAGACCTTAGTAAGACTCCAGGTAGAATTTGCTTCCCATATCCAATCCCAGCATTTCTCAGGAGATTTCTTGCCTATACTGAATCACTGAAATTCTTCTTTTCAACAATCATCCCATTATGGAAGTCCCTTCCGTGTGAGACTTTGTCCTTGGAGACTATTAACAAGTTCAAGTCTTATGTTCTAGACTTGAAATGGGTATGCTGTTAGATACTCATTACTATTTGTATATAGTTCTACATTTTATAGCGACTTTGCATAGACCCAATTGTTATTTTTTGTTACCTTGAGCTACAAAAGTTGTTACCACTCCACCTGCCATGATGATGAGACAGGCAGGCAGGCAGGCAGGCAGGCAGGCAGATTGCATATCAAATAAAACACAGCTGAAATGTTTTTGCTTGAAATAAAAAAAAACCCTTAAAAATCATAAAATGTCCACATTTAAACACTCATTTTTAGCTCTACTGGCCAAATTCCAGAAGGGCTTATGAGATAGCATGTTATCCGTTATCTGTCTTTCGTTAGCAGCACTTTCTCTGAAACCCCTAGGTCAATTAAACTCAAATTTCACATGGATGTTTCTATTGCATAGGAGACTATACAAATACTATATTTTTTTTTCAATCTGAAATTCAAGATGGCTGCCATTACTTAAAATAATCCAAAACTTAAAAAATCTTCTTCTGATGAACTGCCCAACATATTTTGAAAATATTTATGTAGTAATGATAACCATCTTAGTTCTATTAGATTTGTTCAAATGGTGTCCCTAGCATTAGAAGTGAACCCGCATCGAGGGTTCAATTAGGAAACACATGTCATTATTATAAACATTATTTTTGGCATTGTTTGGTCAAGGAGGTTCAGATTTGTAGAAATGACAGGGCTCCACTACTGTCTTCAGGGGTCAGGAGAGGCCCGAAAAGGGTAAAAATTGGGAATTACAAAAATTGTTTTCTTAAGAACCGGTGTGAAAGATTTGTTCATATTTGGCATGAATTATCCCTATGTGTAGGGGTTTGAATGAAGATAAGAATTAAGGGGCTAATATTTATAGGGACCCTGTAAGGGGACTTAGAATTTCACATAGGGATACTATGGGAAAACAGAAAATTCTCATTTTTTCAATCATTTAAGCAAAACTGTTATTCAATTTGAGTTATGATGCATCATAATAGTCATAGGAAATAGGATTTTGTTCAGTTAGGAGAATTTGACTTTCCATAAGGAGCCAGAAAAAAAGGGTTAAAATAGAAATTTTCAAAATTCTTTTTCTCAACAACCTGTCTCAGATTTGTTCATATTTGGCATAAATTATTCTAATGAGTATCAGTTTAAAGTTTGTACAAATCAAAAGGCTTGTATTATAGGGGCCCTGTAAAGGGACTTTGAGAATTTTATATAAGAATACTATTAAAAAACAGAAAATTATCTTTTTTTTTCATTTATTTGGGCAAAATTATTATTCAGTTTGATTGCTGAAACATCACCTAGTCAAAGAAAATAAGATATTGTTCAATAAGAAGAACTGACTTTCCATAAGGGGCCAAAAAAGGGTTTGAATAGAAAATTTTCAAAAATCTTCTTCTCAACAACTGGTCAGTCAAATTTGTTCATATTTGCTATGGATTATCCCAATGAGTATGGGTTTAAAGTTTGTACGAATCAAGGGTCTTGTATTTATAGGGCCCTGTAAGTTTTACATAGGAATACTATTGGAAAACAGGAAATTCTCTTTTTTATCATTCATTTATGTCTTTTTATGCTCCCCCAAAGGGGGGAAGCATACAGTCGCCGCTTCGTCCGTGCATCCATCAGTGCGTCACCAATTCTTGTCCGGGCTATTTCTCTAAAACCGCTGGTTGGAATTTTATGAAACTTGCTAGGATGCATCATTACCAAGTGCAGATGTGCATGTTGTCTTTGTGTTCCGGTTTGATAATTTTTTTACGGAGTTATGGCCTTTTGATTGAGTCTGTGACCAAATTATTGTCCGCACTATTTCTCTACAACCCCATGTTGGAATTTTGTGAAACATGCTAGGATACATCATTACCAAGTGCAGATATGCATATTGTCTATGTTTTCGGTTCGATGTTTTTTCACAGAGTTATGGCCTTTTGATTGAATCTGTGACCAAATTATTGTCCGCGCTATTTCTCTACAACCCCATGTTGGAATTTTGTGAAACTTGCTAGGATGCATCATTACCAAGTGCAGATGCGCATATTGTCTTTGTGTTCCCGTTTGATGATTTTTCACAGAGTTACGGCCCTTTGATTCTGTCTGTGACCAATTTATTGTCTGCGCTATTTCTTTACAACCCCATGTTGGAATTTTATGAAACTTGCTTGGATGCATCATTACCAAGTGCAGATGCGCATATTGTCTGTGTTTCGGTTCGATGATTTGTCATGGAGTTATTCCCCTTTCATTGAGTCTGTGACCAAATTATTGTCCACGCTTTTTCTCTCCAACCTCACATTGGAATTTTATGAAACTTGCTATGTTTGTGTTTCGGTTCGATGGTTTTTCACGGAGTAATGCCCTTTTGATTCCAAGGGGAAAGGTGGGGTCACAAAATGATTAAAATTGAACATTGTCATAAATCTTATTCTCAAAAACCGGTCAGTCAAATTTGTTCGTGTTTGATATAAATTATCCCTATGATTAAGAAATCTAAGTTTGTACAAATCAAGGGGCACTGGGATGTATAGAGGCCCTGTAAGAGTTCTTTGAGTTTTACATAGGAATACTAAAGGAAAATGGAAAATTCTCATTTTTTTGTCCATTTGGGTAAATATGTTGTTTAATTGAGATCTTAAGCATTGTCTAGTAACAATAAATTTGATTTTGTTCAGTAAAGAGGATTGAATTTCAGAGGCCAGAGAGTGGATGGGGCAATAAGGTTAAAATTGGGAATTTTTACAAATTTCCTCTCAATAACCTTTCAGTCAAACTAGTTCATATTTAATATAAATTATCCTTACATCAGCAAGGATGGAAGATTCTGCATATCAAGGGGCTGGGATATATTGGGGAATATATTATAGGGAAAACTGAATTTTTAGCTCACCTGAGCCAAAGGCTAACAGGTGAGCTTTTGTGATCGCCTGGTGTCCGTCGTCTGTCGTCCGTCGGCCGTCTTCTGTTGTCCGTCGTTAACTTTTAGCTTCTAACAACTTCTTCTCTGAAACCACTGGGCCAATTTTGATATAACTTCACAGAAATGTTCCTTGGCTGACCCTCTACCAAGTTTGTTCAAGCCAGCTTGATTCGTCAAAAAACATGGCCGTCAGGGGGCGGGGCAAGTTTAATTATTTAAAACTTAAAAAAATCTTCTTGTCAGAAACTACTGGCTCGATTTTAAAATAATTTCACGAAATTGTTCCTTGGGTGACCCTCTACCAAATTTGTTCAAGCCATTTTGATTCGTCAAAAAACATGGCGGCCAGGGGATGGGGTTAGTTTACAATAAAAGTTATAGTAAAAACTTAAAAAATCTTCTTGTCAGAAACTACTGGCTCAATTTTCAAATAATTTCACAGAAATGTTCCTTGGGTGACCCTCTCCCAAGTTTGTTCAAGCCATCTTTATTCGTCAAAAAACATGGCGGGCAGGGGTTGGGGTTAATTTACTTATTTATTTAAGCTATAGTAAAAAGTTAAAAAATCTTTTTGTCAGAAACTACTGGCTTGATTTTAGAATAATTTCACAGAAATGGTCCTTAGGTGATCGTCTACTAAGTTTTTTTTCAATCCATCTTGATTCGTCAAAAAATATGACCGCCAGGGGGCTGGGCAAGTTTAATTAGTAAAAACTTACAAAATGTTCTTGTCAGAAACTACTACTGGATTTTAAAATAATTTCACAAAAATGTTCCTTAGTGGAACCCCTTCCAAGTTTGTTCAAATTGTAGTGATTTGTCAAAAGCATGGCAGCCAGGGTGTGGGGTTAGTTTACTATATAAGCTATAGCAAAAACTTAAAAAATCTTCTTGTCAGAAACTATCGGATCAATTTTAAAACAATTTCACAGAAATGTTCCTTGGGTGAGACCCTTTACCAAGTTTGTTCAATCCGTTGTGATTTGTTAAAAAACATGACCGCCACAGTGAAGTGCGAGATTACTATATAGGCAGCTATAGTAAAAACTTCAAAAGCATTATTGTCAGAACCTACTGACTTGATTTCAATGTAATTTAACTGACATTTACCATGGGTGAACCTCTACCAAGTTTGAACTTTTCTTCGCATCTGTTACATCTTCAAAACAAATCAAAATTCTTGCCCATCTCCTTTTTCTGGAATTTTGAGTGTACATGTATTATATAATCTACTTTAGTTAAGTGACTCAAGGTTAGTCATGTGAGCGATATAGGGCCATTTTGGCGCTCTTGTTGTTATCTGCATAGCTGCAGATGCAGTCAGCATCCACATCCACTATTTCTGGAACTGTGAAAGAAATTTCAGATTTTCTATTGTATCTGGTTTACATAAGCTTGTCTTGTATTTTTCATTACTGGAAATGAAAATTTATAAAACTTCCTTTTTGTTTTTTGACTGACTGAAGCATGTGAATTGTTCAATAGTAGGAATGCATAAAAAACATCTTGTAATTAGTAGGAATGCATACAAAACATCTTGTCAATAGTAGGAATGCATACAAAACATCTTGTCAATAGTAGGAATGCATACAAAACATCTTGTAAATAGTAGGAATGCATACAAAACATCTTGTCAATAGTAGAAATGCGTACAAAACATCTTGTCAATAGAAAGAATGCATACAAAACATCTTGTAAATAGTAGGAATGCGTACAAAACATCTTGTCAATATTAGGAGTGCATACAAAACATCTTGTCAATAGTAGCAGTGCGTACAGAACATCTTGTCAATAGTAGGAATGCGTACAAAACATCTTGTCAATAGTAGGAATGCTTACATAACATCTTGTAAATAGTAGGAATGCTTACAAAACATCTTGTCAATAGTTGGAATGCATACAAAACATCTTGTAAATAGTTGGAATGCGTACAAAACATCTTGTGTACAAAACATCTTGTCAATAGCACTTCATAGTAGGAATGCGTACAAAACATCTTGTCAATAGTAGGAATGCTTACATAACATCTTGTAAATAGTAGGAATGCTTACAAAACATCTTGTCAATAGTTGGAATGCATACAAAACATCTTGTAAATAGTTGGAATGCGTACAAAACATCTTGTGTACAAAACATCTTGTCAATAGTAGGAATGCATACAAAACATCTTTTTATTAGTTGGAATGCATTCAAAACATCTTGTCAATAGTAAGAATGCATACAAAACATCTTGTAAATAGTAGGAATGCATACAAAACATCTTGTAAATAGTAGGAATGCATACAAAACATCTTGTCAATAGTAAGAATGCATACAAAACATCTTGTAAATAGTAGGAATGCATACAAAACATCTTGTAAATAGTAGGAATGCATACAAAACATCTTGTCAATAGTAAGAATGCATACAAAACATCTTGTAAATAGTAGGAATGCATACAAAACATCTTGTCAATAGTAAGAATGCATACAAAACATCTTGTAAATAGTAGGAATGCATACAAAACATCTTGTAAATAGTAGGAACATACAAAACATCTTGTCAATAATAGGAATGCATACAAAACATCTTGTAAATAGTAGGAATGCTTACAAAACATCTTGTAAATAGTAGGAACATACAAAACATCTTGTCAATAGTAGGAATGCATACAAAACATCTTGTCAATAGTAAGAATGCATACAAAACATCTTGTCAATAGTAACTAGTAGAAATGCATACAAAACATCTTGTCAATAGTAAGAATGCATACAAAACATCTGTAAATAGTAGGAATGCATACAAAACATTTTGTCAATAGTAGGAATGCGTACAAAACATCTTGTCAATAGTAAGAATGCAAACAAAACATCTTGTAAATAGTAACTAGTAGAAATGCATACAAAACATCTTGTAAATAGTAGGAATGCATACAAAACATTTTGTCAATAGTAGGAATGCGTACAAAACATCTTGTCAATAGTAAGAATGCATACAAAACATCTTGTAAATAGTAACTAGTAGAAATGCATACAAAACATCTTGTAAATAGTAGGAATGCATACAAAACATCTTGTCAGTAGTAGGAATTTGTACAAAACATCTTGTCAATAATAGCAGTGCATACAGAACATCTTGTAACTAGTAGGAATGCATACAAAACATCTTGTAAATAGTAGGAATGCGTACAAAACATCTTGTCAATATTAGGAGTGCATACAAAACATCTTGTCAATAGTAGCAGTGCGTACAGAACATCTTGTCAATAGTAGGAATGCGTACAAAACATCTTGTCAATATTAGGAGTGCGTACAAAACATCTTGTCAATAATAGCAGTGCATACAGAACATCTTGTAACTAGTAGGAATGCATACAAAACATCTTGTCAATAGTAGGAATTTGTACAAAACATCTTGTCAATAATAGCAGTGCATACAGAACATCTTGTAACTAGTAGGAATGCATACAAAACATCTTGTCAATAGTAGGAATGCATACAAAACGTCTTGTCAATAGTAGGAATGCGTACAAAACATCTTGTCAATTGTAGGAATGCGTACAAAACATCTTGTAAATAGTTGGAATGCGTACAAAACATCTTGTCAATAGTAGGAAAGCATACAAAACGTCTTGTAAATAGTAGGAATGCGTACAAAACGTCTTGTCAATAGTAGAATGCGTACAAAACGTCTTGTCAATAGTAGGAATGCATACAAAACATCTTGTCAGTTGTAGGAATGCGTACAAAACATATTGTTAATAGTAGGAATGCGTACAAAACGTCTTGTCAGTTGTAGGAATGCGTACAAAACATATTGTCAATAGTAGGAATGCATACAAAACGTCTTGTCAGTTGTAGGAATGCGTACAAAACATATTGTCAATAGTAGGAATGCGTACAAAACGTCTTGTCAATAGTATGAATGCGTACAAAACATCTTGTCAATAGTAGGAATGCGTACAAAACGTCTTGTAAATAGTAGGAGTGCGTACAAAACATCTTGTCAATAGTTGGAATGCATACAAAACATCTTGTAAAAAGTAGGAATGCGTACAAAACATCTTGTGTACAAAACATCTTGTCAATAGTAGGAATTCGTAAAAAACATCTTAAGAAAGTTACACTGGATTAAAGTTAAGCTGATTCCCAATTTTAAGTATGTTTTTTTGAAGTAAAAATTTTTTCTTAACCTCTCATCGCAGATTGCTAGAATTTAAATGTGAATTTAAATGAAAACAAATTTACAGAAAAAATTCAGAAAGAAATATGAATACCTTTTCTTGTTTATGTATATCAGATTGTTTGTATTTTTACTGCATAGTAATTTTCTAAACTTTCTCCACCACTCCATTCCTGAAATAGATTGAATTAATCTCGAATATCCTCCCTGCTTTCTCTAGAAATTGCAGACTTGTAATTCACAAGTGAAATTAATGAATCCATTTACTCATATTTCTTGGAGCGACCTTTTGCCAAGAATGTGTTTTGTATTTTATCTTCATTATTTTTAAGTTTATGAAAGAGCAGCAGAGACATGTTTATTATATGCCTAGTGTCTACCTGCAACTTTATGGTAAATTAGGAGTAAGAGTAAATACTGTTGTGTTGATCACTTTGATATATCTGGTTAAGTATGTGAATAATTGATGTCATGTGATAACTATCAAATCTTGTATTATTTAACCCTGCTGTTTGCATCTGTGAGATACCATTTAAATACAATGTTGATACCGATCAACTTGTCAATAGTTGGACTTCATTGTTTAACCCTTAATACATTGTTTAACCCTTAGTAAGCACATTGTTTAAGCCTTGGTTAGTACATTGTTTAACCCTTAGTAAATTGTTTAACCCTTAGTTGGTACATTGTTTAAGCCTTGGTTTGTACATTGTTTCATCTTTAGTTAGTACATGGTTTCACCCTTAGTTACTACATTGTTTAAGCCTTAGTACATTATTTAACCCTTGGTTAGTACATTGTTTAATTCTTGGTTTGTACATTGTTTAAACCTTAGTTAGTACATTGTTTAACCCTTAGTTTGCACATTGTTTTAGCCTTAGTACATTGTTTAACCCTTAGTTTGCACATTGTTTTAGCCTTGGTACATTGTTTAACCCTTAGTTAGCACATTGTTTTAGCCTTAGTACATTGTTTAACCCTTAGTTAGCACATTGTTTTAGCCTTAGTACATTGTTTAACCCTTAGTTAGCACATTGTTTTAGCCTTAGTACATTGTTTAACCCTTAGTTAGCACATTGTTTTAGCCTTAGTACATTGTTTAACCCTTAGTTTGCACATTGTTTTAGCCTTAGTTAGTACATTGTTAAACCCTTAGTAAGCACATTGTTTAAACCTTAGTTAGTACATTGTTTAACCCTTAGTTAGCACATTGTTTTAGCCTTAGTTAGTACATTATTTAACCATTGGTTTATACATTATTTAAAACTAAGTTAGTACATTGATTAACCCTTATTTAGCACATTGTTTTAGCCTTAGTTAGTACATTGTTAAACCCTTAGTAAGCACATTGTTTTAGCCATAGTTAGTACATTGTTTAACCCTTAGCACATTGTTTAAACCCTAGTAAGTACATTGTTTAACCCTTGGTTAGTACATTGTTTTAGCCTTGAATTCTACATTCTTTAAACCGTAGTTAGCACATTGTTAAAGCCTTAGTTAGCACATTGTTTGAGCCTTAGTTAGTACATTGTTTAACCCTTAGTTAGTACATTGTTTAAGCCTTTTTAGTACATTGTTTACCCCTTAGTTAGTACATTGTTTAAGCCTTGGTTTGGACATTGTTTAACCCTTAATAAGCACATTGTTTTGCCTTGGTTAGTACATTGTTTAAGCCTTGGTTAGCACATTGTTTAAGCCTTGGTAAGTACATTGTTTATCCCTTAGTTAGTACATTGTTAAACCCTTAGTTAATACATTGTTTAAGCATTGGTTAGAACATTGTTTACCCCTTGGTAAGTACATTGTTAAACCCTTAGTTGATACATTGTTTGGCCTTGGTTAGTACATTGTTTAAGCCTTGGTTAGCACATTGTTTACACCTTGGTTAGTACATTGTTTAAGCCTTAGTTTGTACATTGTTTAAGCCTTGGTTTGTACATTGTTTAAGCCTTAGTTTGTACATTGTTTAAGCCTTGGTTTGTACATTGTTTAAACCTTGGTTAGTACATTGTTTAGCACTTGGTTAGTACATTGTTTAAGCCTTGGTTTAAACATTGTTTAAACCAGCCTTGGTTTAAACATTGTTTAAACCTTAGTTAGCACATTGTTAAAGCCTTGGTTTGTACATTGTTCAAGCCTTGGTTTGTACATTGTTTAAACCTTGGTTAGTAAATTGTTTAATCCTTGGTTTGTTCATTGTTTAAGCCTTAGTTAGTACATTGTTTAACCCTTGGTTAGTGCATTGTTTAAGCCTTAGTTTGTACATTGTTTAAACTTTGGTTTGTACATTGTTTAAACCTTGGTTAGTACATTGATTAAGTTTTGGTTTGTACATTGTTTAAGCCTTGGTTTCTACATTATTTAAATCTTAGTAAGCACATTGTTTAAGCCTTGGTTAGTACGTTGTTTAAACCTTGGTTTGTACATTGTTTAAACCTTAATTAGCACATTGTCAAAGCCTAGGTTAGTTTGTTGGATAAGCCTTGGTTTGTACATTATTAAAAGCTTGGTTAGTACATTGTTTGAACCTTGGTTTGTAAATTGTTTAAGCCTAAATTAGTACATTGTTTAAGCATTAGTTAGTACATTGTTTAACCTTTAGTTAGTACATTGTTTAACCCTTGGTTAGTACATTGTTTAAGCCTTTGTTAGTACATTGTTTACCCTTTAGTTAGTACATTGTTTAAGCTTTGGTTTTGACATTGTTTAACCCTTAGTAAGCACATTGTTTTGCCTTGGTAAGTACATTGTTTAAGCATTAGTTAGTACATTGTTAAACCCTTAGTTAGTACATTGTTTAAGCCTTTATTAGTACATTGTTTACCCCTTAGTTAGTACATTGTTAAACCCTTAGTTAATACATTGTTTAAGCCTTGGTTAGAACATTGTTTACCCCTTAGTTAGTACATTGTTAAACCCTTAGATGATACATTGTTTCGCCTTGGTTAGTACATTGTTTAACCCTTGGTTAGCATATTGTTTAAGCCTTGGTTAGCACATTGATTAAACCTTGGTTAGTACTCTGTTTAAGCCTTGGTTAATACATTGTTTAAGCCTTCATTAGTACATTGTTTAACCCTTGGTTAGCACATTATTTAAGCCTTGGTTAATACATTGTTTAAGCTTTGGTTAGCACATTGTTTAGGCATTGGTAGGTACATTGTATAACCCTTAGTTAGCATATTGTTTAAGCCTTTGTTAGTACATTGTTTAAGCCTTGGTTAATACATTGTTTAAGCCTTAGTTAGTACATTGTTTAACCCTTGGTTAGCACATTATTTAAGCCTTGGTTAATACATTGTTTAAGCCTTGGTTAGCACATTGTTTAAACCTTGGTTAGTTCTTTGTTTAAGCCTTGGTAATACATTGTTTAAACCTTAGTTAAAACATTGTTTAAGACTTGGTTATCACATTGTTTAAGCCTTGGTTAGCACATTGTTTAAGCCTTGGTTAGTACATTGTTTAAGCCTTGGTAATACAGTGTTTAAACCTTAGTTAGCACATTGTTTAAGCCTTGGTTAGTACATTGTTTAATTCTTGGTTAGCACATTGTTTAACCCTTAGTACATTGTTTAACCCTTGATTGGTACATTGTTTAACCCTCAGTTAGCACATTGTTTAACCCTCAGTTAGTACATTGTTAAGCCCTTAGTTAAGACATTGTTTAACCCTTGGTTTTTACATTTTTTTACCCTCGGTTAGCACATTGTTTAACCCTCAGTTAATACCTTGTTTAACCCTTGGTTAGTACATTGTTTAACCCTCGGTTAGTAGATTGTTTAACCCTCGGTTAGTATATTGTTTAACCCTCGGTTAGTACATTGTTTAACCCTTGGTTTGTACGTTGTTTAACCCTTGGTAAGTACATTGTTTAACCCTTAGTAAGCACATTGTTTAACCCTTAGTTAGCACATTGTTTAACCCTTAGTTAGTACATTGTTTAACCCTTAGTTAGCACATTGTTTAACCCTTGGTTAGCACATTGTTTAACCCTTGGTAAGCACATTGTTTAACCCTTAGTTAGTACATTGTTTAACTTAGTTAGTACATTGTTTAGCACATTGTTTAACCCTTAGTTAGCACATTGTTTAACCCTTAGTTAGCACATTGTTTAACCCTTAGTTAGTACATTGTTTAAGCCTTGGTTAGCACATTGTTTAACCCTTAGTTAGTACATTGTTTAAGTCCCTGCCATTTGATGAATGATGATGGGGAATTAAGTGTTTGTTCATTTGTTGGTTTGTTTGTCCTGCAGTTCCTCCATCCAGGGTAAAAAAGTGGTTTCAGAACAACTTTTAAAGGGGTCTTTATATTAAATTAAAATATCATTTGTACATTTATAATTATAAAATTGAGGTCAAGTTTGATAGCGAGCGAATATAAATGAATGTGTGGCTAAGTCATGCATTCGCGTGTATGCAGCTCATATGATAACACGTAGGATTTAAAAACAAAACAAAAATGGACAATATACAGATATAAACTAACGTTGGAAATTGGAAATGGCAACTCTCTGTTTTTAGCTCTACTGGCCAAAGGCCAGAAGTGCTTATGCAATGGCGCGTTGTTTGTCGTCCGTTGTCTGTCGTCTGTTAGCAGCACTTTCACTGAAACCACTAGGCCAATTAAACTGAAACTTCACATGCATGTTTCTGTTGCATAGGAGACAATACAGAAGATATTTTTTGTTTTTATACCCCCGACAAACGAAGTTTTGAGGGGGTATATTGGAGTCACCCTGAGGTCGGTCTGTCGTTCTGTCGGTCGGTCTGTCCGTTGCAATTTTCCTTGTCCGGAGCATCACTTGAAAAGTACTGGATGGAATTTCATCAAAGGTCATACAATGGTAGAATATAATGACAGGAAGTGCAGTGTACAGGAAACATAACTCTATTCTTGCTAATTACAGAGTTATTGCCCTTTGATATTTTTTCTTGTCCGGAGCATAACTTGAAAAGTACCGGATGGAATTTCATCAAGCTTCATACAATGGTAGAATATAATGAGAGGAAGTGCAGTGTACAGGAAACATAAGTTTATTCTTGCTAATTACAGAGTTATTGCCCTTTGATATATTTCCCTTGTCTGGAGCATTACTTTTTAAGTACTGGATGGAATTTCATCAAACTTCATACAATGGTAGAATATAATGAGAAGAAGTGCAGTGTACAAGAAACATAACTCTATTCTTGCTAATTACAGAGTAATTGCCCTTTGATATTTTTTCTTGTCCGGAGCATAACTTGAAAAGTACCTGATGGAAATTCATCAAGCTTCATACAATGGTAGAATATAATGAGAAGAAGTGCAGTGTACAAGAAACATAACTCTATTCTTGCTAATTACAGAGTTATTGCCCTTTGATATATTTCCCTTGTCCGGAGCATTACTTTTAAAGTACTGGATGGAATTTCATCAAACTTCATACAATGGTAGAATATAATGACAGGAAGTGCAGTGTACAGGAAACATAACTCTATTCTTGCTAATTACAGAGTTATTGCCCTTTGATATATTTCCCTTGTCCGGAGCATTACTTTTAAAGTACTGGATGGAAGTTCATCAAACTTCATACAATGGTAGAATATAATGACAGGAAGTGCAGTGTACAAGAAACATAACTCTATTCTTGCTAATTACAGAGTTATTGCCCTTTGATATATTTCCCTTGTCTGGTGCAGTACTTTTAAAGTACTTTTAAAGCCATCAGTGATAACAGTTTAATAAAGTTCATGAAAGAACCAAGTTGATGAATACATGGAGTTCGAGCAAAGCAGGTTCGATATTGTATTCCTAGTGCTCTTGTTTGCTTTTTATCCATAAAATTGTTGTCCCTCAACATAACTCGAAAAAGTATAACATTTATTGATTGCCATGTAAGCTTGTACACTGCACAATAATTAAAAATACCGTTTTTAATTTTAACAAAACCATAAAAAAATTAACAATACAAAAAAACTCAATCCATAACATTCTCTTTTATTAAGAATTTTTTTTGTATGGAGCATAACTTTAAAACTATTTGATATAATTTAATAAATTTTCATACAATGGTTAACCATTTTCTGTCATGGCGGCGTTCGGGGGTATTCATCACCTTCAGTGATAGCTCTAGTTTCGATCTGAAATTCGAGATGGCCACCGTTGCTAAAAATAGTCCAAAACTTAAAAAATCTTCTTCTCATGAACAGTTCAGCAGATTTTCAAAATGTTTATGTAGTAATGATGACCGACTATAGTATTATTAGATTTGTTCAAATGGTATCCCTAGGGTTAATAATGACCTCGCCCCAAGGGTTCAATTAGGGGACACATGTCATTATAATATTTTTTTTTTTTTTAAATGGAAATGATTTTGCCTATATCTTTACAGAAGCATTGTTAGGTGAAGGAGGTTCAGATTTGTAAAAATGACTGGGTTCCACTGTCTTAAGGGGTCAGGAGGGGCCCCAAAAGGGTACAAATTGGGATTTACTAAAATCGTTTTCTTAAGAACCGGTATGTCAGATTTGCACATATTTGGCATAAATTATCCCTATGTGTAGGGGTTTGATTGCAGATAAGAGTTAAGGGGCTAAAATTTATAGAGGCCCTGTAAGGGGACTTAGAATTTTACATAGGGATACTATGGGAAAACAGAAATTCTCTTTTTCTTTCATCTCTTCTGAAACCACTATGCCAAATTAACTGAAACTTCACATGCATATTTCTGTTGCACAGGAGACTATACAGAAGATTTTTTTTTTTTCGATTTGAAATTCAAGATGGCCACTGTTACTAAAAAAAGTCCAAAACTTAAAAAATCTTCTTCTCATGAACGGCCCCACATATTTTCAAAATGTTTATGTAGTAATGATGACCAACTATAATTTTGTTAGATTTGTTCAAATCTCGTCCCTAGGGTTAAAAATGACCCCGCCCTGATATTTCTATTGCATAGGAGAATTTCAAAAAGAGCTATGGCCACTATGAGTCAGTAGAGCATCCTCAGGCCTCTTATTATGGGTGATTTGGTACACTCGGATATATAGGCTGTTATTAGTTTGATTACATAAAATATAAGAATTCTTACGAAATCTTGTTTTACAAATTCACTTTTTTAACTTGAATCATCAATAGTAATTTTGAAACTTCTGCTGATATTCATGTATAAAATATATTATACTATAAAACACAATATATCACTTTAAATGTAAACAAAATGTACACAAATAATAAATATTTTCATGCCACAGATAAATAACAAGTATAGTAAAAAAGAATTTCAGCATCTCAGAAATGTCTTGGTTTTAGCATCTAAAACCCGGCGGCTGCAAGGAAAATGCAAATGTGGTGTGTAATATCAAAAAATAATATACAAATGCTTACTAAGGTATAGAAATTTACTTTTGGCGATTTTTTGCCGTTTTTTGACAAATTGACATGCAATTTAGAGTACTTAATTTTCAAATGACCATGGTTTTATTCAATTATCACAAAAAGTATGATATGCCGAACCGACCATTGAAAAAATTGCTCGAAACAAAGGATGTTTTCTTCTTCACAGTGGTTTTATTGGTGTGGTGTATTTTCAGCATGTAGTAAGAATCAGTTGATAATTATCTCACATTATGTATTGTATTTGTATAATGTGAATGTCTACCTTTTTGCTCGCCATTAAGGTTCTACCTAATTCATATTATCTATCATTAAGTATATAGCCTCTTTTCGACTTAATTTTCAATAAAAAACTGGTTTCTGATCAATAGTGGGGGCATTTGTGTTGACAGATCTCCACCGCTTAGGTTTGTTTTTTATCATATTAGCACACATGTGAACCCTTCCGCATTGTTGGGGAGTCTCCCGGAATCAAAGAGAAAACCCGCGACAACCAGAAGGGAGTCAAAATCTCCCGCAATCACACTTTCCTCTGTATTATATTTTCACTCCAGTGCAATTTGCTATAAAAACAAACTGATTGGTTTAAACATTTTTATTCATTCAAATGTACATATATACACATACGTTTAGGTATAAATATGGATTAGAACGGAAGATAAAATCCTATAAAGTTCTTTTCCATGACATATATCAAATGTGAAACTAATTGACACTGCGAATGTCAGTCTTTGTCCTAAACATGACCAAAATACATAAGCTCCAATCAGATATGCAGATAATATCAGAACTTTCAACGTGTTCACATGCGAGAGGTGTTTTTTTTGTGGACAAAATCACACTCACATGGTTGGATTTTTACAAACAAAATAAAATAGAATGCTCCTTTAACCACTTTCATATAATTCATTCAGAAAACTTGTTTGTGGTATTAGAGTAGTTGTTGTGACAAATAAAATTAGGATTCAGACTTATTAGAAAGTTAGAATGCTTGGTTTAAAAAAAGGTTTACCCCATTCCCCCTCCCAACTTTTATATGCTTTAATGAAGAAACAAAAATTTTTAATAATAATAACATGATTCTATATTACTCTTGTTATTGATTTATATTCTCTGTATATTATGACAAAAAACCATCTTTTATGGTTTTATGCTTGAATTATTAAGAAATTATGGAGAATTGTACAGAAATGACAATATTTTCAAATTTAATGTTGCGAAAAAAAAAATCTCCCTCATTTGCATATAATCTCCCTCATTTCAAAACCCAGTCTCCCTCATTGCTTTCCAAAAGGTTCACAAGTATGTATTAGTGACATCACCTTTGTCTCGTGCATTCTAGTTCACAGAAATTGGGTGAGGAGCAGAAAATATTCAGGAAGAAAAGGAGATACATTTATTATTTTAAGCATAAACTGATCTCTGCTGGGAAAACATGACATTAACAAATTGCTGTTTTCTTTGATTTAGAAAATGAAAATAAACAGACTTGCATGCTTTTTAAGTATTTAAATCAAGATGGCATTTTTCATTTACAGCTAAAAAATTTAATATATGATTGTAAACTGTATGAAAGCAAATGAAAAAAAATTGTAAAATGGCAGTGAATAGTTTTGAATTTTGTAAACTTTTTTAAAGATTTTTTTTTTTAGCTTCAGCAAAACTTGCATCGGTCCATAAATCTAAACAAAAACAAAAAAAACTCTGGGCTTATGAGAATTGTTAGAAAGTTACTAGAGAAATACTTAGCACCTTGTGAAGAATCATTTGTCCAGCTTCAAACCTCAATCCAACTATTAATCATAAAAAGAAAATTGGTGATTTAGCTCCAACCATCTTGTTCTCCAGATATTTAGAATTAAGAGAGGCCCGCTTCAACCATCTGGTTGTCCAGATATTTAGCACTATGAGAGGCCCGCTTCAACCATCTGGTTGTCCAAATATTTAACACAATGATAGGTCCACGTCAACCACCTGGGTGTCCAGATAATTAGCACTGTGAGAAGCCCGCTTCAACCATCTTGTTGTCATGATATTTAGAACTATGAGAGGCCCATTTCAACCGACTGGGTGTCCAGATAATTAGCACTTTGAGAGGCCCACTTCAACCATCTTGTCTAGATATTTAGCTCTTTGAGAGGCCTGCTTCAACTATCTTGTCCAGATATTTAGCACTTTAAGAGGCCAATTTCAACCACCTGGGTGTCCAGATAATTAGCACTATGAGAGGCCCGTTTCAACCACCTGGGTGTCCAGATAATAAGCACTTTGAGAAGTCTGTTTCAACCACCTGGGTGTCTAGATAATTAGCCTTTTGAGAGGCTCGTTTCAACCACCTGGGCGTCCAGATAATTTGCACTTTGAGAGGCCTGTTTCAGCCACCTGGGTGTCCAGATAATTAGCACTTTGAGAGGTCCATTTCAACCATCTTGTTGTCCAGATATTTAGAACTACAAGAGGCCCGTTTCAACCACGTGGGTGTCCAGATAATTAGTTTTATGAGAGGCCTGTTTCAAACACCTGGGTGTCCAGATAATTAGCACTTTGAGAGGCCCACTTCAACCATCTTGTTGTCCAGATAATAAGCACTTTGAGAGGCCCATTTCAACCATCTTGTTGTCCAGATAATAAGCACTACAAGAGACCCGTTTCAATCATCTTGTTGTCCAGATAAACAGCACTTTGAGAGGCCTGCTTCAACCATCTTGTCCAGATATTTA
The DNA here is from genome assembly GCA_029582155.1 of Panopea generosa. NCBI lineage: Eukaryota > Metazoa > Mollusca > Bivalvia > Adapedonta > Hiatellidae > Panopea > Panopea generosa. Next base: position 52,299,993 of record CM055909.1, on the reverse strand, counting down.
GCTTTATGAGAGGCCTGTTTCAACCATCTGGTTGCCCAGATAATTAGCACTTTGAGAGGCCCGCTTCAACCATCTTGTCCAGATATTTAGCTTTATGAGAGGCCTGTTTCAACCATCTGGTTGCCCAGATAATTAGCGTTTTGAGAGGCCCGCTTCAACCATCTTGTCCAGATATTTAGCTTTATGAGAGGCCTGTTTCAACCATCTGGTTGCCCAGATAATTAGCGTTTTGAGAGGCCCACTTCAACCATCTTGTCCAGATATTTAGCTTTATGAGAGGCCTGTTTCAACCATCTGGTTGCCCAGATAATTAGCGTTTTGAGAGGCCCGCTTCAACCATCTTGTCCAGATATTTAGCTTTATGAGAGGCCTGTTTCAACCATCTGGTTGCCCAGATAATTAGCGTTTTGAGAGGCCCGCTTCAACCATCTTGTCCAGATATTTAGCTTTATGAGAGGCCTGTTTCAACCATCTGGTTGCCCAGATAATTAGCACTTTGAGAGGCCCACTTCAACCATATTGTCCAGATATTTAGCTTTATGAGAGGCATGTTTTAACCACCTGGTTGCCCAGATAATTAGCACTTTGAGAGGCCCGCTTCAACCATCTTGTCCAGATATTTAGCTTTATGAGAGGCCTGTTTCAACCACCTGGTTGCTCAGATAATTAGCACTTTGAGAGGCCCGCTTCAACCATCTTGTCCAGATATTTAGCTTTATGAGAGGCCTGTTTCAACCATCTGGTTGCCCAGATAATTAGCGTTTTGAGAGGCCCGCTTTAACCATCTTGTCCAGATATTTAGCTTTATGAGAGGCCTGTTTTAACCACCTGGTTGCCCAGATAATTAGCACTTTGAGAGGCCCGCTTCAACCATCTTGTCCAGATATTTAGCTTTATGAGAGGCCTGTTTCAACCATCTGGTTGCCCAGATAATTAGCACTTTGAGAGGCCCACTTCAACCATATTGTCCAGATATTTAGCTTTATGAGAGGCCTGTTTTAACCACCTGGTTGCCCATATAATTAGCACTTTGAGAGGCCCACTTCAACCATATTGTCCAGATAATTAGCTTTATGAGAGGCCTGTTTTAACCACCTGGTTGCCCAGATAATTAGCACTTTGAGAGGCCCACTTCAACCATATTGTCCAGATATTTAGCTTTATGAGAGGCCTGTTTCAACCATCTGGTTGCCCAGATAATTAGCGTTTTGAGAGGCCCGCTTCAACCATCTTGTCCAGATATTTAGCTTTATGAGAGGCCTGTTTTAACCACCTGGTTGCCCAGATAATTAGCACTTTGAGAGGCCCACTTCAACCATATTGTCCAGATATTTAGCTTTATGAGAGGCCTGTTTCAACCACCTAGGTGTCCAGATAATTAGCACTTTGAGAGGCCCGTTTCAACCACCTGGTTGTCAGATAATTAGCACTTTGAGAGGTCCATTTAAACCATCTGGTTGAATCTAGTGTATCATTCTCGGTTGTTTATTACTTTTAATAAAATTGCAAACTAATTCACCGGTGGTATAAACTTCCTGGTGTGGCCCTATTCTGTCATTACGGAGGAAACAAAGACAATAGGAAGACTCCCTGGACGTTCATTTTCTTATTTAGAGATAGTATTCATAGCAGGTGCACAGAAAAATGTATTTTCATTGTTGGGCTATAAGAGAACAGTGAAATATAATTGTGACCATAAATTTTTCCAATATTTTATGGATATTGGAAAGGCTGTAGGTCCCTGTGTTTCATTTATAGGAATATAGATTTATGAGCAATCTGTTGTTGCATGTTATTGCCTTATTTTAGTAACTCTAGGGAAAAAGGTGACAAAAATATGTGCAGTTAACAGACATTACTCACTACATCTCAGAGTGGCATAAAAAGAAACAGTTGGAGAAATAGCGATAGACATACATAGTTAGGTGATCTTTCTATTGAATATAGATGTTTTCATGAATTAATCAATCAAGAAAACTGAAAAATAGGTAGATTTGGTTACAGACATTCCTTGGATACATTTCCAATTGTTACAAAAGTAGAGATAAATTGTTACAAAGGTAGAGATAAATTGTTACAAAAACAGGAGACATAGCATAGAAATGCCACTGGGAGTCACCACATCTGCATAAACAAACATTATGTATTACAATGTTACAGTTTTGAATAATGACAATGCTAGCATATAGATATGACAAATATCAGCTTTCAATCTATCGACTGCAAAACTTCCACACTATGATTAAACTAGTTTACTGTTTCACCAACCCCGACTCTACCAAAGCTAGAACTGTTGTTGAATTTACAAAGATATGAACATGACTGGTATCATATCCAAACACACTTCTGTAACATCTACACGCAGTTACAACAACAATCAACATAATCTTGACAATACCCGACAGACTACGAGAATTTCATTGGAATTACAAACCTGATTGACATGATGCGAAGTTAAGCTGTCCAATATGGTGAGAATTGTCACCTACTCATATTGAGCCTAGCTCCAAATTCCCATAAACTGGATGGATGCTAAAGGATATAACTCAAGTGACCACACTGAGAAAGAAACCACCTCTGAAAAATACCATAACAGTGAGGTATTAAGATACATGAAGAGGTAAAACTTTGATGAACTATACAATGATTACCTTTTGACAAACGTTGAGACAGTGCAAAGCCGTAACAAAATCAAAAGGTAACTGCGTTTGGACACATGAAAAGAAAAACTTGTTAAAAATGTTTTAGAGTCAACAACCCCTGGACACATGAAGAGAATCGGCAAAACCTTAACCAAAACTGTGAACCCTTTGGATTCATGAAGACACATGACTTTTAACAACCTTTGAACAAAGGGGAAGAAAACTGCAAAACATTAACTAATACAGTGAAATGGCAATCGTTGTACATGAAGAAAAAAATGTAAAATCTTGAATAAAACAGTAAAGCAGTTAGATGAAAACACAGACAACACTGTAAAATCTTGAATAAAACAGTAAGACAGTTAGGTAATTAAGTAAAAACACAGTTACACAGACAACACTGTAAAATCTTGAATAAAAAAGTAAGACAGTTAGGTAATTAGGTAAAAACACAGTTACGCATACAACACTGTACAATCTTGAATAAAATAGTAAGACAGTTAGGTAATTAGGTAAAAACACAGTTACGCAGACAACACTGTACAATCTTGAATAAAATAGTAATACAGTTAGGTAATTAGGTAAAAACACAGTTACACAGACAACACTGTACAATCTTTAATAAAATAGTAAGACAGGTAATTAGGTAAAAACACAGTTACATGGAAAACACTGTACAATCTTGAATAAAATAGTAAGACAGTTAGGTAATTAGGTAAAAACACAGTTACGCATACAACACTGTACAATCTTGAATAAAATAGTAAGACAGTTAGGTAATTAGGTAAAAACACAGTTACGCAGACAACACTGTACAATCTTGAATAAAATAGTAATACAGTTAGGTAATTAGGTAAAAACACAGTTACACAGACAACACTGTACAATCTTTAATAAAATAGTAAGACAGGTAATTAGGTAAAAACACAGTTACACAGACAACACTGTACAATCTTGAATAAAATAGTAAGACAGTTAGGTAATTAGGTAAAAACACAGTTACGCAGACAACACTGTACAATCTTGAATAAAATAGTAAGAAAGTTAGGTAATTAGGTAAAACCACAGTTACACAGACAACACTGTACAATCTTGAATAAAATAGTAAGACAGTTAGGTAATTAGGTAAAAACACAGTTACGCAGACAACACTGTACAATCTTGAATAAAATAGTAAGACAGGTAATTAGGTAAAAACACAGTTACACAGACAACACTGTACAATCTTGAATAAAATAGTAAGACAGTTAGGTAATTAGTTAAAAACACAGTTACGCAGACAACACTGTACAATCTTGAATAAAATAGTAAGACAGTTAGGTAATTAGGTAAAAACACAGTTACGCAGACAACACTGTACAATCTTTAATAAAATAGTAAGACAGGTAATTAGGTAAAAACACAGTTACACAGACAACACTGTACAATCTTTAATAAAACAGTATGACAGGTAATTAGGTAAAAACACAGTTACGCAGACAACACTGTACAATCTTTAATAAAATAGTAAGACAGGTAATTAGGTAAAAACACAGTTACGCAGACAACACTACAATCTTGAATAAAATAGTAAGACAGGTAATTAGGTAAAAACACAGTTACACAGACAACACTGTAAAATCTTGAATAAAATAGTAAGACAGTTAGGTAATTAGGTAAAAACACAGTTACGCAGACAACACTGTACAATCTTGAATAAAATAGTAATACAGTTAGGTAATTAGGTAAAAACACAGTTACACAGACAACACTGTACAATCTTTAATAAAATAGTAAGACAGTTAGGTAATTAGGTAAAAACACAGTTACGCAGACAACACTGTAAAATCTTGAATAAAATAGTAAGACAGGTAATTAGGTAAAAACACAGTTACGCAGACAACACTGTAAAATCTTGAATAAAATAGTAAGACAGGTAATTAGGTAAAAACACAGTTACACAGACAACACTGTACAATCTTTAATAAAATAGTAAGACAGTTAGGTAATTAGGTAAAAACACAGTTACGCAGACAACACTGTAAAATCTTGAATAAAATAGTAAGACAGGTAATTAGGTAAAAACACAGTTACACAGACAACACTGTAAAATCTTGAATAAAATAGTAAGACAGGTAATTAGGTAAAAACACAGTTACATGGAAAACACTGTACAATCTTGAATAAAATAGTAATACAGTTAAGTAATTAGGTAAAAACACAGTTACACAGACAACACTGTACAATCTTTAATAAAATAGTAAGACAGTTAGGTAATTAGGTAAAAACACAGTTACGCAGACAACACTGTAAAGTCTTCAATACAATAGTAAGACAGTTAGGTAACTAGGTAAACATACAGTTACGCGGACAACACTGTAAAATCTTGAATAAAATAGTAAGACAGTTAGGTAATTAGGTAAAAACACAGTTACACGGACAACACTGTAAAATCTTGAATAAAATAGTAAGACAGTTAGGTAAAAATCTTTGTTACACATACAACACTGTACAATCTTGAATAAAATAGTAAGACAGTTAGGTAATTAGGTAAAAACACAGTTACACAGACAACACTGTACAATCTTGAATAAAATAGTAAGACAGTTAGGTAATTAGGTAAAAACACAGTTACGCAGACAACACTGTACAATCTTGAATAAAATAGTAAGACAGTTAGGTAATTAGGTAAAAACACAGTTACGCAGACAACACTGTACAATCTTGAATAAAACAGTAAGACAGTTAGGTAATTAGGTAAAAACACAGTTACGCAGACAACACTGTACAATCTTGAATAAAATAGTAATACAGTTAGGTAATTAGGTAAAAACACAGTTACACAGACAACACTGTACAAACTTGAATGAAATAGTAAGACAGTTAGGTAATTAGGTAAAAACACATTTACACAGACAATACTGTACAATCTTGAATGAAATAGTAAGACAGTTAGGTAAAAATCTTTGTTACACATACAACACTGTACAATCTTGAATAAAACAGTAAGACAGTTAGGTAAAAACACAGTTACACAGACAACACTGTACAATCTTGAATAAAATAGTAAGACAGTTAGGTAATTAGGTAAAAACACAGTTACACAGACAACACTGTACAATCTTTAATAAAACAGTAAGACAGTTAGGTAATTAGGTAAAAACACAGTTACGCAGACAACACTGTACAATCTTGAATAAAATAGTAATACAGTTAGGTAATTAGGTAAAAACACAGTTACACAGACAACACTGTACAAACTTGAATGAAATAGTAAGACAGTTAGGTAATTAGGTAAAAACACATTTACACAGACAATACTGTACAATCTTGAATGAAATAGTAATACAGTTAGGTAAAAATCTTTGTTACACATACAACACTGTACAATCTTGAATAAAACAGTAAGACAGTTAGGTAAAAACACAGTTACACAGACAACACTGTACAATCTTGAATAAAATAGTAAGACAGTTAGGTAAAAACACAGTTACACAGACAACACTGTACAATCTTGAATAAAATAGTAAGACAGTTAGGTAAAAACACAGTTACACAGACAACACTGTACAATCTTGAATAAAACAGTAAGACAGTTAGGTAATTAGGTAAAAACACAGTTACGCAGACAACACTGTACAATCTTGAATAAAACAGTAAGACAGTTAGGTAATTAGGTAAAAACACAGTTACGCAGACAACACTGTACAATCTTGAATGAAATAGTAATACAGTTAGGTAATTAGGTAAAAACACAGTTACGCAGACAACACTGTACAAACTTGAATGAAATAGTAAGACAGTTAGGTAATTAGGTAAAAACACAGTTACGCAGACAACACTGTACAATCTTGAATAAAATAGTAAGACAGTTAGGTAATTAGGTAAAAACACAGTTACGCAGACAACACTGTACAATCTTGAATAAAATAGTAATACAGTTAGGTAATTAGGTAAAAACACAGTTACGCAGACAACACTGTACAATCTTGAATGAAATAGTAATACAGTTAGGTAATTAGGTAAAAACACAGTTACGCAGACAACACTGTACAAACTTGAATGAAATAGTAAGACAGTTAGGTAATTAGGTAAAAACACAGTTACGCAGACAACACTGTACAATCTTGAATAAAATGGTAAGACAGTTAGGTAATTAGGTAAAAACACAGTTACGCAGACAACACTGTACAATCTTTAATAAAACGGTAAGACAGTTAGGTAATTAGGTAAAAACACAGTTACGCAGACAACACTGTACAATCTTGAATAAAACGGTAAGACAGTTAGGTAATTAGGTAAAAACACAGTTACACAGACAACACTGTACAATCTTGAATAAAATGGTAAGACAGTTAGGTAATTAGGTAAAAACTCAGTTACACATACAACACTGTACAATCTTGAATAAAACGGTAAGACAGTTAGGTAATTAGGTAAAAACACAGTTACGCAGACAACACTGTACAATCTTGAATAAAATAGTAAGACAGTTAGGTAATTAGGTAAAAACACAGTTACGCAGACAACACTGTACAATCTTGAATAAAATAGTAATACAGTTAGGTAATTAGGTAAAAACACAGTTACACATACAACACTGTACAAACTTGAATGAAATAGTAAGACAGTTAGGTAATTAGGTAAAAACACATTTACACAGACAATACTGTACAATCTTGAATGAAATAGTAAGACAGTTAGGTAAAAATCTTTGTTACACATACAACACTGTACAATCTTGAATAAAACAGTAAGACAGTTAGGTAAAAACACAGTTACACAGACAACACTGTACAATCTTGAATAAAATAGTAAGACAGTTAGGTAAAAACACAGTTACACATACAACACTGTACAATCTTGAATAAAACAGTAAGACAGTTAGGTAATTAGGTAAAAACACAGTTACGCAGACAACACTGTACAATCTTGAATAAAATAGTAAGACAGTTAGGTAAAAACACAGTTACACAGACAACACTGTACAATCTTGAATAAAACAGTAAGACAGTTAGGTAATTAGGTAAAAACACAGTTACGCAGACAACACTGTACAATCTTGAATAAAATAGTAATACAGTTAGGTAATTAGGTAAAAACACAGTTACACAGACAACACTGTACAAACTTGAATGAAATAGTAAGACAGTTAGGTAATTAGGTAAAAACACAGTTACACAGACAACACTGTACAATCTTGAATAAAATAGTAATACAGTTAGGTAATTAGGTAAAAACACAGTTACACAGACAACACTGTACAAACTTGAATGAAATAGTAAGACAGTTAGGTAATTAGGTAAAAACACAGTTACACAGACAACACTGTACAATCTTGAATAAAATAGTAAGACAGTTAGGTAATTAGGTAAAAACACAGTTACACAGACAACACTGTACAATCTTGAATAAAATAGTAAGACAGTTAGGTAAAAACACAGTTACACATACAACACTGTACAATCTTGAATAAAATAGTAAGACAGTTAGGTAAAAACACAGTTACACAGACAACACTGTACAATCTTGAATAAAACAGTAAGACAGTTAGGTAATTAGGTAAAAACACAGTTACGCAGACAACACTGTACAATCTTGAATAAAACGGTAAGACAGTTAGGTAATTAGGTAAAAACACAGTTACACAGACAACACTGTACAATCTTGAATAAAATAGTAAGACAGTTAGGTAATTAGGTAAAAACACAGTTACACAGACAACACTGTACAAACTTGAATGAAATAGTAAGACAGTTAGGTAATTAGGTAAAAACACATTTACACAGACAATACTGTACAATCTTGAATGAAATAGTAAGACAGTTAGGTAAAAATCTTTGTTACACATACAACACTGTACAATCTTGAATAAAACAGTAAGACAGTTAGGTAAAAACACAGTTACACAGACAACACTGTACAATCTTGAATAAAATAGTAAGACAGTTAGGTAATTAGGTAAAAACACAGTTACACAGACAACACTGTACAATCTTTAATAAAACAGTAAGACAGTTAGGTAATTAGGTAAAAACACAGTTACGCAGACAACACTGTACAATCTTGAATAAAATAGTAAGACAGTTAGGTAATTAGGTAAAAACACAGTTACACAGACAACACTGTACAATCTTGAATAAAATAGTAAGACAGTTAGGTAAAAACACAGTTACACATACAACACTGTACAATCTTGAATAAAATAGTAAGACAGTTAGGTAAAAACACAGTTACACAGACAACACTGTACAATCTTGAATAAAACAGTAAGACAGTTAGGTAATTAGGTAAAAACACAGTTACGCAGACAACACTGTACAATCTTGAATAAAACGGTAAGACAGTTAGGTAATTAGGTAAAAACACAGTTACACAGACAACACTGTACAATCTTGAATAAAATAGTAAGACAGTTAGGTAATTAGGTAAAAACACAGTTACACAGACAACACTGTACAAACTTGAATGAAATAGTAAGACAGTTAGGTAATTAGGTAAAAACACATTTACACAGACAATACTGTACAATCTTGAATGAAATAGTAAGACAGTTAGGTAAAAATCTTTGTTACACATACAACACTGTACAATCTTGAATAAAACAGTAAGACAGTTAGGTAAAAACACAGTTACACAGACAACACTGTACAATCTTGAATAAAATAGTAAGACAGTTAGGTAATTAGGTAAAAACACAGTTACACAGACAACACTGTACAATCTTTAATAAAACAGTAAGACAGTTAGGTAATTAGGTAAAAACACAGTTAGGCAGACAACACTGTACAATCTTGAATAAAATAGTAATACAGTTAGGTAATTAGGTAAAAACACAGTTACACAGACAACACTGTACAAACTTGAATGAAATAGTAAGACAGTTAGGTAATTAGGTAAAAACACATTTACACAGACAATACTGTACAATCTTGAATGAAATAGTAATACAGTTAGGTAAAAATCTTTGTTACACATACAACACTGTACAATCTTGAATAAAACAGTAAGACAGTTAGGTAAAAACACAGTTACACAGACAACACTGTACAATCTTGAATAAAATAGTAAGACAGTTAGGTAAAAACACAGTTACACAGACAACACTGTACAATCTTGAATAAAATAGTAAGACAGTTAGGTAAAAACACAGTTACACAGACAACACTGTACAATCTTGAATAAAACAGTAAGACAGTTAGGTAATTAGGTAAAAACACAGTTACGCAGACAACACTGTACAATCTTGAATAAAACAGTAAGACAGTTAGGTAATTAGGTAAAAACACAGTTACGCAGACAACACTGTACAATCTTGAATAAAATAGTAATACAGTTAGGTAATTAGGTAAAAACACAGTTACGCAGACAACACTGTACAAACTTGAATGAAATAGTAAGACAGTTAGGTAATTAGGTAAAAACACAGTTACGCAGACAACACTGTACAATCTTGAATAAAATAGTAAGACAGTTAGGTAATTAGGTAAAAACACAGTTACGCAGACAACACTGTACAATCTTGAATAAAATAGTAATACAGTTAGGTAATTAGGTAAAAACACAGTTACGCAGACAACACTGTACAATCTTGAATAAAATAGTAATACAGTTAGGTAATTAGGTAAAAACACAGTTACGCAGACAACACTGTACAAACTTGAATGAAATAGTAAGACAGTTAGGTAATTAGGTAAAAACACAGTTACGCAGACAACACTGTACAATCTTGAATAAAATAGTAAGACAGTTAGGTAATTAGGTAAAAACACAGTTACGCAGACAACACTGTACAATCTTTAATAAAACGGTAAGACAGTTAGGTAATTAGGTAAAAACACAGTTACGCAGACAACACTGTACAATCTTGAATAAAACGGTAAGACAGTTAGGTAATTAGGTAAAAACACAGTTACACAGACAACACTGTACAATCTTGAATAAAATAGTAAGACAGTTAGGTAATTAGGTAAAAACTCAGTTACACATACAACACTGTACAATCTTGAATAAAACGGTAAGACAGTTAGGTAATTAGGTAAAAACACAGTTACGCAGACAACACTGTACAATCTTGAATAAAATAGTAAGACAGTTAGGTAATTAGGTAAAAACACAGTTACGCAGACAACACTGTACAATCTTGAATAAAATAGTAATACAGTTAGGTAATTAGGTAAAAACACAGTTACACAGACAACACTGTACAAACTTGAATGAAATAGTAAGACAGTTAGGTAATTAGGTAAAAACACATTTACACAGACAATACTGTACAATCTTGAATGAAATAGTAAGACAGTTAGGTAAAAATCTTTGTTACACATACAACACTGTACAATCTTGAATAAAACAGTAAGACAGTTAGGTAAAAACACAGTTACACAGACAACACTGTACAATCTTGAATAAAATAGTAAGACAGTTAGGTAAAAACACAGTTACACATACAACACTGTACAATCTTGAATAAAACAGTAAGACAGTTAGGTAATTAGGTAAAAACACAGTTACGCAGACAACACTGTACAATCTTGAATAAAATAGTAAGACAGTTAGGTAAAAACACAGTTACACAGACAACACTGTACAATCTTGAATAAAACAGTAAGACAGTTAGGTAATTAGGTAAAAACACAGTTACGCAGACAACACTGTACAATCTTGAATAAAATAGTAATACAGTTAGGTAATTAGGTAAAAACACAGTTACACAGACAACACTGTACAAACTTGAATGAAATAGTAAGACAGTTAGGTAATTAGGTAAAAACACAGTTACGCAGACAACACTGTACAATCTTGAATAAAATAGTAAGACAGTTAGGTAATTAGGTAAAAACACAGTTACGCAGACAACACTGTACAATCTTGAATAAAATAGTAATACAGTTAGGTAATTAGGTAAAAACACAGTTACACAGACAACACTGTACAAACTTGAATGAAATAGTAAGACAGTTAGGTAATTAGGTAAAAACACAGTTACACAGACAACACTGTACAATCTTGAATAAAATAGTAAGACAGTTAGGTAATTAGGTAAAAACACAGTTACACAGACAACACTGTACAATCTTGAATAAAATAGTAAGACAGTTAGGTAAAAACACAGTTACACATACAACACTGTACAATCTTGAATAAAATAGTAAGACAGTTAGGTAAAAACACAGTTACACAGACAACACTGTACAATCTTGAATAAAACAGTAAGACAGTTAGGTAATTAGGTAAAAACACAGTTACGCAGACAACACTGTACAATCTTGAATAAAACGGTAAGACAGTTAGGTAATTAGGTAAAAACACAGTTACACAGACAACACTGTACAATCTTGAATAAAATAGTAAGACAGTTAGGTAATTAGGTAAAAACACAGTTACACATACAACACTGTACAATCTTGAATAAAACGGTAAGACAGTTAGGTAATTAGGTAAAAACACAGTTACGCAGACAACACTGTACAATCTTGAATAAAATAGTAAGACAGTTAGGTAATTAGGTAAAAACACAGTGACGCAGACAACACTGTACAATCTTGAATAAAATAGTAATACAGTTAGGTAATTAGGTAAAAACACAGTTACACATACAACACTGTACAAACTTGAATGAAATAGTAAGACAGTTAGGTAATTAGGTAAAAACACATTTACACAGACAATACTGTACAATCTTGAATGAAATAGTAAGACAGTTAGGTAAAAATCTTTGTTACACATACAACACTGTACAATCTTGAATAAAACAGTAAGACAGTTAGGTAAAAACACAGTTACACAGACAACACTGTACAATCTTGAATAAAATAGTAAGACAGTTAGGTAAAAACACAGTTACACATACAACACTGTACAATCTTGAATAAAACAGTAAGACAGTTAGGTAATTAGGTAAAAACACAGTTACGCAGACAACACTGTACAATCTTGAATAAAATAGTAATACAGTTAGGTAATTAGGTAAAAACACAGTTACACAGACAACACTGTACAAACTTGAATGAAATAGTAAGACAGTTAGGTAATTAGGTAAAAACACATTTACACAGACAATACTGTACAATCTTGAATGAAATAGTAATACAGTTAGGTAAAAATCTTTGTTACACATACAACACTGTACAATCTTGAATAAAACAGTAAGACAGTTAGGTAAAAACACAGTTACACAGACAACACTGTACAATCTTGAATAAAATAGTAAGACAGTTAGGTAAAAACACAGTTACACAGACAACACTGTACAATCTTGAATAAAACAGTAAGACAGTTAGGTAATTAGGTAAAAACACAGTTACGCAGACAACACTGTACAATCTTGAATAAAATAGTAATACAGTTAGGTAATTAGGTAAAAACACAGTTACACAGACAACACTGTACAAACTTGAATGAAATAGTAAGACAGTTAGGTAATTAGGTAAAAACACAGTTACACAGACAACACTGTACAATCTTGAATAAAATAGTAAGACAGTTAGGTAAAAACACAGTTACACAGACAACACTGTACAATCTTGAATAAAACAGTAAGACAGTTAGGTAATTAGGTAAAAACACAGTTACGCAGACAACACTGTACAATCTTGAATAAAATAGTAAGACAGTTAGGTAATTAGGTAAAAACACATTTACACAGACAATACTGTACAATCTTGAATAAAATAGTAATACAGTTAGGTAATTAGGTAAAAACACAGTTACACAGACAACACTGTACAAACTTGAATGAAATAGTAAGACAGTTAGGTAATTAGGTAAAAACACATTTACACAGACAATACTGTACAATCTTGAATGAAATAGTAAGACAGTTAGGTAAAAATCTTTGTTACACATACAACACTGTACAATCTTGAATAAAACAGTAAGACAGTTAGGTAAAAACACAGTTACACAGACAACACTGTACAATCTTGAATAAAATAGTAAGACAGTTAGGTAAAAACACAGTTACACATACAACACTGTACAATCTTGAATAAAACAGTAAGACAGGTAAAAACCTTTGAACACTGTTCTGAATAAAAAAAACTGCAGTCTTGAATAAAACAGTTTGGTGAAAACCTTTGAAAAGGAAAGTCATCAAGCTTGAATTAAACCATAAAATAGGTGAAAATCTTTGAACAATCATAAGGAAAAACTGCACAATCTTGAATAAAACAGTTAGGTAAAAACTTCAAAAGTCATTTAGACGAAATGTAAAATATCTAATAAAACCATCAAACAGTTAGGTAAAAATTTTAAAAGTCATTTAGACAAAATGTAAAATATTTAATAAATTCATCAAACAGTTAGGTAAAAATTTCTAAAGTTATAAAGACGAAATGTAAAATATATAATAAAACCATTAAACTGTTAGGCAAAAACTTCAAAAGTCGTTAAGACAAAATGTTAAATATTTAATAAAACCATCAAACTGTTAGGTAAAGACTTCAAGTCATTAAAATGAAATGTAAAATATTTAATAAAACCATTAAGCAGTTAGGTAAAATCTTCAAAAGTCATTAAGATGAAATGTTAAATATTTAATAAAACTATTAAGCAGTTAGGTAAAATCTTCAAAAGTCATTAAGATGAAATGTTAAGTATTTAATAAAACCATTAAGCAGTTGGGTAAAATCTTCAAAAGTCATTAAAATGAAATGTTAAGTAGTTAATAAAACCATTAAGCAGTGAGGTAAAAACTTCAAAAGTCATTAAAATGAAATGTTAAGTATTTAATAGAGCCATTAAGCAGTTAGGTAAAACCTTCAAAAATCATTAAGATGAAATGTTAAGTATCTAATAAAACCATTAAGCAGTGAGGTAAAATCTTCAAAAGTCATTAAAATGAAATGTAAAATATTTAATAGAGCCATTAAGCAGTTAGGTAAAATCTTCAAAAGTCATTAAAATGAAATGTTATGCATCTTATAAAACCATCAAGCAGTGAGGTAAAAACTTCAAAAGTCATTAAAATGAAATGTTAAGTATTTAATAGAGCCATTAAGCAGTTAGGTAAAATCTTCAAAAGTCATTAAGATGAAATTTTAAGTATCTAATACAACCATTAAGCAGTTAGGTAAAATCTTCAAAAGTCATTAAGATGAAATGTTAAGTATTTAATAAAACCATTAAGCAGTAAGGTAAAAACTTAAAAAGTCATTAAAATGAAATGTTAAGTATCTAATAAAACCATTAAGCAGTTAGGTAAAAACTTCTAAAGTCATTAAAATGAAATGTTAAGTATTTAATAAAACCATTAAGCAGTTAGGTAAAATCTTCAAAAGTCATTAAGATGAAATGTTAAGTATTTAATAAAACCATTAAGCAGTTAGGTAAAAACTTAAAAAGTCATTAAAATGAAATGTTAAGTATCTAATAAAACCATTAAGCAGTAAGGTAAAAACTTCAAAAGTCATTAAAATAAAATGTTAAGTATTTAATAAAACCATTAATCAGTTAGGTAAAATCTTCAAAAGTCATTAAGATGAAATGTTTAGTATATAATAAAACTATTAAGCAGTTAGGTAAAATCTTCAAAAGTCATTAAGATGAAATGTTAAGTATATAATAAAACCATTAAGCAGTTAGGTA
Organism: Panopea generosa; assembly: GCA_029582155.1. Classification (NCBI taxonomy): domain Eukaryota; kingdom Metazoa; phylum Mollusca; class Bivalvia; order Adapedonta; family Hiatellidae; genus Panopea; species Panopea generosa. The sequence goes on along the minus strand of CM055909.1, from coordinate 52,284,784 downwards.
AAAACTTCAAAAGTCATTAAGATGAAATGAAAAACTTTTAATAAAAATATAAAACAGTTTGGTGAACACAGTCATAAAGTGAAAATCTGCAAAATCTTGACTATAACCGTCAAGTGAAAATATTTGGACACATTGAGACTGCAAAACTTTTAGCCATAAAGTGAAGCGACATATCTGGAAAAATGGAAAAAAATATTAAATTAAAACATCTCTGCAAAAAATTATGTATGAAGGATTTCTTTACTTTACTGTTCATCTTGTTAGAAAAAAGTATTAATTATTCATTCTTGTTTTACCCAATAACAAGTTCATAAATTTCATTAATTCATTAGAATGGTCATGATATAATCCTTCTTTACTTCTTCTAGTCTAAGACTCTCCATTCATAGCATAACTTCTCATAAATTTGCATCAAAAAAATATTGTCCCATCCATTGAACTGATCTATGAGATTTGGTTCTGTAAAAGTTCGCCAGCATTGTCATCTAATTTCCAATGTGATTTTTATTCTTAACTGCATTGTAAGCTATAGAGAGGACAGTTGTAATTGGCAAATAATGTACATTGCTTCAAGAAACATCCACACAAAAATGTTATTTCCACCGGCTTCCAAGTAAATGCATATTGATTGTTCAAAATGTCTTCAGTTTTACAAGTATAAAATTTATGGTGTGTAAATTTGGAGATAATATATCCAAGTGACAAGAAAAGGATTTGAAAGTGTGCTTTGATATCTCAGAGTTAGTCTGTCAAACAGCAATGTTGTAAATGATCTCTGCAGGAAAAGTTCTCTTCCAGGATTAGCTGCAGATTTGTGGAGAGATTTATTATTGTCTCCAGTATGACTCACAGTAATGTTGAATTCGCAAATTTGCCAGAAGTTTTGATACCTATTATCTAAGTTCAGCAGAAAATGTTTTGTTTTTTTTGTTTTAAAAAAAGTAGGTGAAGATTAATGGTGCAGATTCTTGGTATCTTATAATAAGGGTGGATCCAAGTATCATTCTGTGGTGTTTAATTTATGTCTGATGAGCACATCCAGATAGGTTGTTTGAAGCCAAAGTATACGGACGGACAGATGGATGGACAAAGAGTGAGTGTAATAGATCACTTTGAGCCTTTGGCTCAGCTGAGCCAATAAAAGGACACACAGCTTATATAGAAAGAAATGAAGGACTGTATTATACTATTATCACAGATGGTGGCTACAGCAAAGGTTGTTGTGTATCCCTCATCACAGATGGTGGCTACGGCAAAGGTTGTTGTGTATCCCTTATCACAGATAGCAAGGTTGTTGTGTATTCCTTATCACAGATGGTGGTTAAGGCAAAGTTTGTTGTGTATCCCTCATCACAGATGATGGATAAGGCAAAGGTTGTTGTGTATCCCTTGTCACAGATGGTGGTGAAGGCAAATGTTGTTTTGTATCCCTTGTCATAGATGGTGGTTAAGACAGAGGTTGTTGTGTATCTTCTATCACACAGATGGTGGTTTAGGCAAAGGTTGCTGTGTATCCCTATTCCCATGCTGACCAGATTGCTGTGTATCCCTTAACACAGATAAAAAAGGTTGGATTTGCTGTTAATCCCTTATTTAGGATCTGAAATAAGGCTAAATTCCTTGTAACTGATTCTGAAAACATTTTAAATTTGCTCTGGATCCATTATTACTGATAATAAGCATGGCCTTTAAATTTAATGATGATATAGACTGAGCAATGATAAAGTTGCTTTGATAGAAGATGATGTCAAGTTGCATTGATTAAGCCATGAACAAAATAAAGTTACATCGATAGAAGATGATATAAAGTTGCATTGTTTGAACCCTGAACAAGATAAAGTTGCATTGACAGAAGATATGTAAAATAACATTGTTTGGACAAGATCAAGTTGCATTGATAGAAGATGATATAAAGTTGCATTGTTTGAACCCTGAACAAGATAAAGTTGCATTTACAGAAGATGATAAAAAGTAGCATTGTTTGAACAAGATCAAGTAGCATTGATAGATGATAATATAAAGTTGCATTGTTTGAACTCTGAACAAGATCAAGTTGCATTGATAGATGATAATATAAAGTTGCATTGTTTGAACTCTGAACAAGATCAAGTTGCATTGATAGATGGTAATATAAAGTTGCATTGTTTGAACTCTGAACAAGATCAAGTTGCATTGATAGATGATAATATAAAGTTGCATTGTTTGAACTCGGAACAAGATCAAGTTGCATTGATAGATGATAATATAAAGTTGCATTGTTTGAACTCTGAACAAGATCAAGTTGCATTGACAGAAGATAATATAAAGTTGCATTGTTTGAACTCTGAACAAGATCAAGTTGCATTGATAGATGATAATATAAAGTTGCATTGTTTGAACTCTGAACAAGATCAAGTTGCATTGATAGATGATAATATAAAATTGCATTGTTTGAACTTTGAACAAGATCAAGTTGCATTGACAGAAGATAATATAAAGTTGCATTGTTTGAACTCTGAACAAGATCAAGTTGCATTGATAGATGATAATATAAAGTTGCATTGTTTGAACTCTGAACAAGATCAAGTTGCATTGATAGATGATAATATAAAGTTGCATTGTTTGAACTCTGAACAAGATCAAGTTGCATTGACAGAAGATGATATAAAGTTGAATTGCATTTTGATTAAAATTGTTTTGGCTTAACAAATCAAATGGTTAAGTATGAAATTCTATTTTAAATGACTGTTAATGAAGAAAACTTATTTTGAAATGTGATTTAAACCATGTCCAGAAATAGTGTCCTTGATATAGGCTTGATAGCAATGACCTTTAAACTCTTTTTCATTTATACTTGATGGGACAACACAAACTCCATGAATTTTAAAGTACAAGTCAAGATGTGAACATTTTTATTTCCAGTTTGCAAGACAGATAAATAGCAAACATAAGAAGTGTTTAATTTATTGAGTATTAAGCATCAGTTTATGCCATGGATGGCTAACAGATGAAGATGAACAGTTAAGCTACCCACTGTTTCCTGGGATCAATCTCCACAAGTAATGATAACTTTCCTACTTGATTCAGCAGTAAGAGATGCAATGTTGAATAGCAAACATCACAGGAACTGTAACTGGTCAGGAACCTAGACTCGAGAGCCCTTGACTGATAGTGTGACGTGCTATTGACAGATCTGACCAGATTCAGCCTGTAAACTTTGTAGTACCTAATGTCACCCAATGTCCACAATCACCCATCACCTCACATAATAGGAACTGTAACTGGGCAGAGACTTGGGACTCGAGAGCCCTTGACTGATAGTGTGACGTGCTATTGACAGATCTGACCAGATTCAGCCTGTAAACTTTGTAGTACCTAATGGCACCAAATGTTCACAATCACCCATCACCTCACATAACAGGAGCTGTAGCTGGGCAGGGACTTGGGACTCGAGAGCCCTTGACTGATAGTGTGAGGTGCTATTGACAGATCTGACCAGATTCAGCCTGTAAACTTTGTAGTACCTAATGGCACCAAATGTTCACAATCACCCATCACCTCACATAACAGGAGCTGTAGCTGGGCAGGGACTTGGGACTCGAGAGCCCTTGACTGATAATGTGACGTGCTATTGACAGATCTGACCAGATTCAGCCTGTAAACTTTGTAGTACCTAATGGCACCAAATGTTCACAATCACCCATCACCTCACATAACAGGAGTTGTAGCTGGGCAGGGACTTGGGACTGGAGAGCCCTTGACTGATAATGTGACGTGCTATTGACAGATCTGACTGGGTCCAGTCTGTGAACTTCTGTAGCACCTAATGGCACCAAATGTCCACAATCACCCATCACCTCACATAACAGGAGCTGTAGCTGGGCAGGGACTTGGGACTGGAGAGCCCTTGACTGATAGTGTGAGGTGCTATTGACAGATCTGACCGCGTCCAGTCTGTAAACTTTGTAGTACCTAATGGCACCAAATGTCCACAATCACCCATCACCTCACATAACAGGAACTGTAACTGGGCAGGGACTTGGGACTCGAGAGCCCTTGACTGATAGTGTGACGTGCTATTGACAGATCTGACCAGATTCAGCCTGTAAACTTTGTAGTACCTAATGGCACCAAATGTCCACAATCACCCATCACCTCACATAACAGGAGCTGTAGCTGGGCAGGGACTTGGGACTCGAGAGCCCTTGACTGATAGTGTGAGGTGCTATTGACAGATCTGACTGGGTCCAGTCTGTGAACTTCTGTAGCACCTAATGGCACCAAATGTCCACAATCACCCATCACCTCACATAACAGGAGCTGTAGCTGGGCAGGGACTTGGGACTCGAGAGCCCTTGACTGATAATGTGACGTGCTATTGACAGATCTGACTGGGTCCAGTCTGTGAACTTCTGTAGCACCTAATGGCACCAAATGTCCACAATCACCCATCACCTCACATAACAGGAGCTGTAGCTGGGCAGGGACTTGGGACTGGAGAGCCCTTGACTGATAGTGTGAGGTGCTATTGACAGATCTGACCGGGTCCAGTCTGTGAACTTCTGTAGCACCTAATGGCACCAAATGTCCACAATCACCCATCACCTCACATAACAGGAGCTGTAGCTGGGCAGGGACTTGGGACTCCAGAGCCCTTGACTGATAGTGTGACGTACTATTGACAGATCTGACCAGATTCAGCCTGTAAACTTTGTAGTACCTAATGGCACCAAATGTTCACAATCACCCATCACCTCACATAACAGGAGCTGTAGCTGGGCAGGGACTTGGGACTCGAGAGCCCTTGACTGATAGGTGACGTGCTATTGACAGATCTGACCAGATTCAGCCTGTAAACTTTGTAGTACCTAATGGCACCAAATGTTCACAATCACCCATCACCTCACATAACAGGAGCTGTAGCTGGGCAGGGACTTGGGACTCGAGAGCCCTTGACTGATAGTGTGACGTGCTATTGACAGATCTGACCGGGTCCAGTCTGTGAACTTCTGTAGCACCTAATGGCACCAAATGTCCACAATCACCCATCACCTCACATAACAGGAGCTGTAGCTGGGCAGGGACTTGGGACTGGAGAGCCCTTGACTGATAATGTGACGTGCTATTGACAGATCTGACCAGGTCCAACCTGTGAACTTCTGTAGCACCTAATGGCACCAAATGTCCACAATCACCCATCACCTCACATAACAGGAGCTGTAGCTGGGCAGGGACTTGGGACTGGAGAGCCCTTGACTGATAGTGTGAGGTGCTATTGACAGATCTGACCGGGTCCAGTCTGTGAACTTCTGTAGCACCTAATGGCACCAAATGTCCACAATCACCCATCACCTCACATAACAGGAGCTGTAGCTGGGCAGGGACTTGGGACTGGAGAGCCCTTGACTGATAGTGTGAGGTGCTATTGACAGATCTGACCGGGTCCAGTCTGTGAACTTCTGTAGCACCTAATGGCACCAAATGTCCACAATCACCCATCACCTCACATAACAGGAGCTGTAGCTGGGCAGGGACTTGGGACTCGAGAGCCCTTGACTGATAGTGTGAGGTGCTATTGACAGATCTGACCAGGTCCAACCTGTGAACTTCTGTAGCACCTAATGGCACCAAATGTCCACAATCACCCATCACCTCACATAACAGGAGCTGTAGCTGGGCAGGGACTTGGGACTGGAGAGCCCTTGACTGATAGTGTGAGGTGCTATTGACAGATCTGACCAGGTCCAACCTGTGAACTTCTGTAGCACCTAATGGCACCAAATGTCCACAATCACCCATCACCTCACATAACAGGAGCTGTAGCTGGGCAGGGACTTGGGACTCGAGAGCCCTTGACTGATAATGTGACGTGCTATTGACAGATCTGATCGGGTCCAGTCTGTGATCTTCTGTAGCACCCAATGTCCACAATCACCCATCACCTCACATAATAGGAACTGTAACTGGGCAGAGACTTGGGACTGGAGAGCCCTTGACTGATAGTGTGAGGTGCTATTGACAGATCTGACCAAATTCAGCCTGTAAACTTTGTAGCACCTAATGGCATCAAATGTTCACAATCACCCATCACCTCACATCACAGGAACTGTAGCTGGGCAGGGACTTGGACTGGAGAGCCCTTGACTGGTAGTGTGACGTGCTATTGACAGATCTGACCAGGTCCAACCTGTGAACTTCTGTAGCACCTAATGGCACCAAATGTCCACAATCACCCATCACCTCACATAACAGGAGCTGTAGCTGGGCAGGGACTTGGGACTGGAGAGCCCTTGACTGATAGTGTGAGGTGCTATTGACAGATCTGACCGGGTCCAGTCTGTGAACTTCTGTAGCACCTAATGGCACCAAATGTCCACAATCACCCATCACCTCACATAACAGGAGCTGTAGCTGGGCAGAGACTTGGGACTGGAGAGCCCTTGACTGATAGTGTGAGGTGCTATTGACAGATCTGACCGGGTCCAGTCTGTGAACTTCTGTAGCACCTAATGGCATCAAATGTTCACAATCACCCATCACCTCACATAACAGGAGCTGTAGCTGGGCAGGGACTTGGACTGGAGAGCCCTTGACTGATAGTGTGACGTGCTATTGACAGATCTGACCAGGTCCAACCTGTGAACTTCTGTAGCACCTAATGGCACCAAATGTCCACAATCACCCATCACCTCACATAATAGGAGCTGTAGCTGGGCAGGGACTTGGGACTTGAGAGCCCTTGACTGATAGTGTGAGGTGCTATTGACAGATCTGACCAGGTCCAACCTGTGAACTTCTGTAGCACCTAATGTCACCAAATGTCCACAATCACCCATCACCTCACATTACAGGAACTGTAGCTGGGCAGGGACTTGGGACTCGAGAGCCCTTGACTGATAGTGTGACGTGCTATTGACAGATCTGACTGGGTCCAGTCTGTGAACTTCTGTAGCACCTAATGGCACCAAATGTCCACAATCACCCATCAACTCACATTACAGGAACTGTAGCTGGGCAGGGACTTGGACTGGAGAGCCCTTGACTGATAGTGTGACGTGCTATTGACAGATCTGACCATGTCCAACCTGTGAACTTCTGTAGCACCTAATGGCACCAAATGTCCACAATCACCCATCACCTCACATAACAGGAGCTGTAGCTGGGCAGGGACTTGGGACTCGAGAGCCCTTGACTGATAGTGTGAGGTGCTATTGACAGATCTGACCAGGTCCAACCTGTGAACTTCTGTAGCACCTAATGGCACCAAATGTCCACAATCACCCATCACCTCACATTACAGGAACTGTAGCTGGGCGGGGACTTGGACTGGAGAGCCCTTGACTGATAGTGTGACGTGCTATTGACAGATCTGACCAGGTCCAACCTGTGAACTTCTGTAGCACCTAATGGCACCAAATGTCCACAATCACCCATCACCTCACATAACAGGAGCTGTAGCTGGGCAGGGACTTGGGACTCGAGAGCCCTTGACTGATAGTGTGACGTGCTATTGACAGATCTGACCAGGTCCAACCTGTGAACTTCTGTAGCACCTAATGGCACCAAATGTCCACAATCACCCATCACCTCACATAACAGGAGCTGTAGCTGGGCAGGGACTTGGGACTGGAGAGCCCTTGACTGATAGTGTGACGTGCTATTGACAGATCTGACTGGGTCCAGTCTGTGAACTTCTGTAGCACCTAATGGCACCAAATGTCCAAAATCACCCATCACCTCACATAACAGGAGCTGTAGCTGGGCAGGGACTTGGGACTGGAGAGCCCTTGACTGATAGTGTGAGGTGCTATTGACAGATCTGACCGGGTCCAGTCTGTGAACTTCTGTAGCACCTAATGGCACCAAATGTCCACAATCACCCATCACCTCACATAACAGGAGCTGTAGCTGGGCAGGGACTTGGGACTGGAGAGCCCTTGACTGATAATGTGACGTGCTATTGACAGATCTGACCGGGTCCAGTCTGTGAACTTCTGTAGCACCCAATGTCCACAATCACCCATCACCTCACATAACAGGAGCTGTAGCTGGGCAGGGACTTGGGACTCGAGAGCCCTTGACTGATAGTGTGAGGTGCTATTGACAGATCTGACCGGGTCCAGTCTGTGAACTTCTGTAGCACCTAATGGCACCAAATGTCCACAATCACCCATCACCTCACATAACAGGAGCTGTAGCTGGGCAGGGACTTGGGACTGGAGAGCCCTTGACTGATAATGTGACGTGCTATTGACAGATCTGACCGGGTCCAGTCTGTGAACTTCTGTAGCACCCAATGTCCACAATCACCCATCACCTCACATAATAGGAACTGTAACTGGGCAGAGACTTGGGACTCGAGAGCCCTTGACTGATAATGTGACGTGCTATTGACAGATCTGACCGGGTCCAGTCTGTGAACTTCTGTAGCACCTAATGGCACCAAATGTCCACAATCACCCATCACCTCACATAACAGGAGCTGTAGCTGGGCAGGGACTTGGGACTTGAGAGCCCTTGACTGATAGTGTGAGGTGCTATTGACAGATCTGACTGGGTCCAGTCTGTGAACTTCTGTAGCACCTAATGGCACCAAATGTCCACAATCACCCATCACCTCACATAACAGGAGCTGTAGCTGGGCAGGGACTTGGGACTCGAGAGCCCTTGACTGATAGTGTGAGGTGCTATTGACAGATCTGACTGGGTCCAGTCTGTGAACTTCTGTAGCACCTAATGGCACCAAATGTCCACAATCACCCATCACCTCACATAACAGGAGCTGTAGCTGGGCAGGGACTTGGAACTCGAGAGCCCTTGACTGATAATGTGAGGTGCTATTGACAGATCTGACTGGGTCCAGTCTGTGAACTTCTGTAGCACCTAATGGCACCAAATGTCCACAATCACCCATCACCTCACATAACAGGAGCTGTAGCTGGGCAGGGACTTGGAACTCGAGAGCCCTTGACTGATAATGTGAGGTGCTATTGACAGATCTCACTGGGTCCAGTCTGTGAACTTCTGTAGCACCTAATGGCACCAAATGTCCACAATCACCCATCACCTCACATAACAGGAGCTGTAGCTGGGCAGGGACTTGGGACTGGAGAGCCCTTGACTGATAGTGTGACGTGCTATTGACAGATCTGACTGGGTCCAGTCTGTGAACTTCTGTAGCACCTAATGGCACCAAATGTCCACAATCACCCATCACCTCACATTACAGGAACTGTAGCTGGGCAGGGACTTGGAACTCGAGAGCCCTTGACTGATAATGTGAGGTGCTATTGACAGATCTGACCAGGTCCAACCTGTGAACTTCTGTAGCACCTAATGGCACCAAATGTCCACAATCACCCATCACCTCACATTACAGGAACTGTAGCTGGGCAGGGACTTGGGACTCGAGAGCCCTTGACTGATAGTGTGAGGTGCTATTGACAGATCTGACTGGGTCCAGTCTGTGAACTTCTGTAGCACCTAATGGCACCAAATGTCCACAATCACCCATCACCTCACATTACAGGAACTGTAGCTGGGCAGGGACTTGGAACTCGAGAGCCCTTGACTGATAATGTGAGGTGCTATTGACAGATCTGACCAGGTCCAACCTGTGAACTTCTGTAGCACCTAATGGCACCAAATGTCCACAATCACCCATCACCTCACATAACAGGAGCTGTTGCTGGGCAGGGACTTGGGACTCGAGAGCCCTTGACTGATAGTGTGACGTGCTATTGACAGATCTGACCAGGTCCAACCTGTGAACTTCTGTAGCACCTAATGGCACCAAATGTCCACAATCACCCATCACCTCACATAACAGGAGCTGTAGCTGGGCAGGGACTTGGGACTGGAGAGCCCTTGACTGATAGTGTGAGGTGCTATTGACAGATCTGACTGGGTCCAGTCTGTGAACTTCTGTAGCACCCAATGTCCACAATCACCCATCACCTCACATAACAGGAGCTGTAGCTGGGCAGGGACTTGGGACTCGAGAGCCCTTGACTGATAGTGTGACGTGCTATTGACAGATCTGACCGGGTCCAGTCTGTGAACTTCTGTAGCACCTAATGGCACCAAATGTCCACAATCACCCATCACCTCACATAACAGGAGCTGTAGCTGGGCAGGGACTTGGGACTGGAGAGCCCTTGACTGATAGTGTGAGGTGCTATTGACAGATCTGACCAGGTCCAACCTGTGAACTTCTGTAGCACCTAATGGCACCAAATGTCCACAATCACCCATCACCTCACATAACAGGAGCTGTAGCTGGGCAGGGACTTGGGACTGGAGAGCCCTTGACTGATAATGTGAGGTGCTATTGACAGATCTGACCAGGTCCAACCTGTGAACTTCTGTAGCACCTAATGGCACCAAATGTCCACAATCACCCATCACCTCACATAACAGGAGCTGTAGCTGGGCAGGGACTTGGGACTCGAGAGCCCTTGACTGATAGTGTGAGGTGCTATTGACAGATCTGACCAGGTCCAACCTGTGAACTTCTGTAGCACCTAATGGCACCAAATGTCCACAATCACCCATCACCTCACATAACAGGAGCTGTACCTGGGCAGGGACTTGGGACTGGAGAGCCCTTGACTGATAATGTGAGGTGCTATTGACAGATCTGACCAGGTCCAACCTGTGAACTTCTGTAGCACGTAATGGCACCAAATGTCCACAATCACCCATCACCTCACATAACAGGAGCTGTAGCTGGGCAGGGACTTGGGACTCGAGAGCCCTTGACTGATAATGTGAGGTGCTATTGACAGATCTGACCAGGTCCAACCTGTGAACTTCTGTAGCACCTAATGGCACCAAATGTCCACAATCACCCATCACCTCACATAACAGGAGCTGTAGCTGGGCAGGGACTTGGGACTCGAGAGCCCTTGACTGATAATGTGAGGTGCTATTGACAGATCTGACCGGGTCCAGTCTGTGAACTTCTGTAGCACCCAATGTCCACAATCACCCATCACCTCACATCACATGAACTGTAGCTGGGCAGGGACTTGGGACTCGAGAGCCCTTGACTGATAATGTGACGTGCTATTGACAGATCTGACCGGGTCCAGTCTGTGAACTTCTGTAGCACCTAATGGCACCAATGTCCACAATCACCCATCACCTCACATCACATGGAACTGTAGCTGGGCAGGGACTTGGGACTCGAGAGCCCTTGACTGATAGTGTGAAGGTGCTATTGACAGATCTGACCGGGTCCAGTCTGTGAACTTCTGTAGCACCTAATGTCACCAAATGTCCACAATCACCCATCACCTCACATAATAGGAACTGTAACTGGGCAGAGACTTGGGACTCGAGAGCCCTTGACTGATAATGTGACGTGCTATTGACAGATCTGACCAGGGTCCAGTCTGTGAACTTCTGTAGCACCTAATGGCACCAAATGTCCACAATCACCCATCACCTCACATCACAGGAACTGTAGCTGGGCAGGGACTTGGGACTGGAGAGCCCTTGACTGATAGTGTGAAGTGCTATTGACAGATCTGACCGGGTCCAGTCTGTGAACTTCTGTAGCACCTAATGTCACCAAATGTCCACAATCACCCATCACCTCACATCACAGGAACTGTAGCTGGGCAGGGACTTGGACTCGAGAGCCCTTGACTGATAGTGTGAGGTGCTATTGACAGATCTGACCGGGTCCAGTCTGTGAACTTCTGTAGCACCTAATGGCACCAAATGTCCACAATCACCCATCACCTCACATCACAGGAACTGTAGCTGGGCAGGGACTTGGACTCGAGAGCCCTTGACTGATAGTGTGAGGTGCTATTGACAGATCTGACTGGGTCCAGTCTGTGAACTTCTGTAGCACCTAATGTCACCAAATGTCCACAATCACCCATCACCTCACATCACAGGAACTGTAGCTGGGCAGGGACTTGGGACTGGAGAGCCCTTGACTGATAGTGTGAAGTGCTATTGACAGATCTGACCGGGTCCAGTCTGTGAACTTCTGTAGTACCTAATGGCACCAAATGTCCACAATCACCCATCACCTCACATAACAGGAACTGTAGCTGGGCAGGGACTTGGGACTCGAGAGCCCTTGACTGATAGTGTGAGGTGCTATTGACAGATCTGACCGGGTCCAGTCTGTGAACTTCTGTAGCACCTAATGGCACCAAATGTCCACAATCACCCATCACCTCACATAACAGGAGCTGTAGCTGGGCAGGGACTTGGGACTCGAGAGCCCTTGACTGATAGTGTGAGGTGCTATTGACAGATCTGACCGGGTCCAGTCTGTGAACTTCTGTAGCACCTAATGGCACCAAATGTCCACAATCACCCATCACCTCACATCACAGGAACTGTAGCTGGGCAGGGACTTGGGACTGGAGAGCCCTTGACTGATAATGTGACGTGCTATTGACAGATCTGACCGGGTCCAGTCTGTGAACTTCTGTAGCACCTAATGGCACCAAATGTCCACAATCACCCATCACCTCACATAACAGGAAGCTGTAGCTGGGCAGGGACTTGGGACTGGAGAGCCCTTGACTGATAAGTGTGAGGTGCTATTGACAGATCTGACCTGGGTCCAGTCTGTGAACTTCTGTAGCACCTAATGGCACCAAATGTCCACAATCACCCATCACCTCACATAACAGGAGCTGTAGCTGGGCAGGGACTTGGGACTGGAGAGCCCTTGACTGATAGTGTGAAGTGCTATTGACAGATCTGACCAGGTCCAACCTGTGAACTTCTGTAGCACCTAATGGCACCAAATGTCCACAATCACCCATCACCTCACATAACAGGAGCTGTAGCTGGGCAGGGACTTGGGACTCGAGAGCCCTTGACTGATAGTGTGAGGTGCTATTGACAGATCTGACCGGGTCCAGTCTGTGAACTTCTGTAGCACCTAATGTCACCAAATGTCCACAATCACCCATCACCTCACATAACAGGAGCTGTAGCTGGGCAGGGACTTGGGACTCGAGAGCCCTTGACTGATAGTGTGAGGTGCTATTGACAGATCTGACCGGGTCCAGTCTGTGAACTTCTGTAGCACCTAATGTCACCAAATGTCCACAATCACCCATCACCTCACATAACAGGAGCTGTAGCTGGGCAGGGACTTTGGACTCGAGAGCCCTTGACTGATAGTGTGAGGTGCTATTGACAGATCTGACTGGGTCCAGTCTGTGAACTTCTGTAGCACCTAATGGCACCAAATGTCCACAATCACCCATCACCTCACATAACAGGAGCTGTAGCTGGGCAGGGACTTGGGACTCGAGAGCCCTTGACTGATAGTGTGAGGTGCTATTGACAGATCTGACCGGGTCCAGTCTGTGAACTTCTGTAGCACCTAATGTCACCAAATGTCCACAATCACCCATCACCTCACATAACAGGAGCTGTAGCTGGGCAGGGACTTGGGACTCGAGAGCCCTTGACTGATAGTGTGAGGTGCTATTGACAGATCTGACCAGGTCCAACCTGTGAACTTCTGTAGCACCTAATGGCACCAAATGTCCACAATCACCCATCACCTCACATAACAGGAGCTGTAGCTGGGCAGGGACTTGGGACTCGAGAGCCCTTGACTGATAGTGTGAGGTGCTATTGACAGATCTGACTGGGTCCAACCTGTGAACTTCTGTAGCACCTAATGGCACCAAATGTCCACAATCACCCATCACCTCACATAACAGGAGCTGTAGCTGGGCAGGGACTTTGGACTCGAGAGCCCTTGACTGATAATGTGACGTGCTATTGACAGATCTGACCGGGTCCAGTCTGTGAACTTCTGTAGCACCTAATGTCACCCAATGTCCACAATCACCCATCACCTCACATAACAGGAGCTGTAGCTGGGCAGGGACTTGGGACTCGAGAGCCCTTGACTGATAGTGTGAGGTGCTATTGACAGATCTGACTGGGTCCAACCTGTGAACTTCTGTAGCACCTCATGGCACCAAATGTCCACAATCACCCATCACCTCACATAACAGGAGCTGTAGCTGGGCAGGGACTTTGGACTCGAGAGCCCTTGACTGATAATGTGACGTGCTATTGACAGATCTGACCGGGTCCAGTCTGTGAACTTCTGTAGCACCTAATGTCACCCAATGTCCACAATCACCCATCACCTCACATAACAGGAGCTGTAGCTGGGCAGGGACTTGGGACTCGAGAGCCCTTGACTGATAGTGTGAAGTGCTATTGACAGATCTGACCAGGTCCAACCTGTGAACTTCTGTAGCACCTAATGGCACCAAATGTCCACAATCACCCATCACCTCACATAACAGGAACTGTAGCTGGGCAGGGACTTGGGACTCGAGAGCCCTTGACTGATAGTGTGAGGTGCTATTGACAGATCTGACCAGGTCCAACCTGTGAACTTCTGTAGCACCTAATGGCACCAAATGTCCACAATCACCCATCACCTCACATAACAGGAGCTGTAGCTGGGCAGGGACTTTGGACTCGAGAGCCCTTGACTGATAGTGTGAGGTGCTATTGACAGATCTGACCAGGTCCAACCTGTGAACTTCTGTAGCACCTAATGGCACCAAATGTCCACAATCACCCATCACCTCACATAACAGGAGCTGTAGCTGGGCAGGGACTTTGGACTCGAGAGCCCTTGACTGATAGTGTGACGTGCTATTGACAGATCTGACCAGGTCCAACCTGTGAACTTCTGTAGCACCTAATGTCACCAAATGTCCACAATCACCCATCACCTCACATCACAGGAGCTGTAGCTGGGCAGGGACTTGGGACTCGAGAGCCCTTGACTGATAGTGTGAAGTGCTATTGACAGATCTGACCAGGTCCAACCTGTGAACTTCTGTAGCACCTAATGGCACCAAATGTCCACAATCACCCATCACCTCACATCACAGGAGCTGTAGCTGGGCAGGGACTTGGGACTCGAGAGCCCTTGACTGATAGTGTGAGGTGCTATTGACAGATCTGACCTGGTCCAGTCCTGTGAACTTCTGTAGCACCTAATGTCACCAAATGTCCACAATCACCCATCACCTCACATAACAGGAGCTGTAGCTGGGCAGGGACTTGGGACTCGAGAGCCCTTGACTGATAGTGTGAGGTGCTATTGACAGATCTGACTGGGTCCAGTCTGTGAACTTCTGTAGCACCTAATGTCACCAAATGTCCACAATCACCCATCACCTCACATAACAGGAGCTGTAGCTGGGCAGGGACTTGGGACTCGAGAGCCCTTGACTGATAGTGTGAGGTGCTATTGACAGATCTGACCAGGTCCAACCTGTGAACTTCTGTAGCACCTAATGGCACCAAATGTCCACAATCACCCATCACCTCACATCACAGGAACTGTAGCTGGGCAGGGACTTGGACTCGAGAGCCCTTGACTGATAGTGTGAGGTGCTATTGACAGATCTGACCAGGTCCAACCTGTGAACTTCTGTAGCACCTAATGGCACCAAATGTCCACAATCACCCATCACCTCACATAACAGGAACTGTAGCTGGGCAGGGACTTTGGACTCGAGAGCCCTTGACTGATAGTGTGAGGTGCTATTGACAGATCTGACTGGGTCCAGTCTGTGAACTTCTGTAGCACCTAATGGCACCAAATGTCCACAATCACCCATCACCTCACATAACAGAAGCTGTAGCTGGGCAGGGACTTGGGACTCGAGAGCCCTTGACTGATAGTGTGAGGTGCTATTGACAGATCTGACCAGGTCCAACCTGTGAACTTCTGTAGCACCTAATGGCACCAAATGTCCACAATCACCCATCACCTCACATAACAGGAGCTGTAGCTGGGCAGGGACTTGGACTCGAGAGCCCTTGACTGATAGTGTGAGGTGCTATTGACAGATCTGACCAGGTCCAACCTGTGAACTTCTGTAGCACCTAATGGCACCAAATGTCCACAATCACCCATCACCTCACATCACAGGAACTGTAGCTGGGCAGGGACTTGGGACTCGAGAGCCCTTGACTGATAGTGTGACGTGCTATTGACAGATCTGACCAGATTCAGCCTGTAAACTTTGTAGTACCTAATGTCACCAAATGTCCACAATCACCCATCACCTCACATAACAGGAGCTGTAGCTGGGCAGGGACTTGGACTCGAGAGCCCTTGACTGATAGTGTGAGGTGCTATTGACAGATCTGACCAGGTCCAACCTGTGAACTTCTGTAGCACCTAATGGCACCAAATGTCCACAATCACCCATCACCTCACATAACAGGAGCTGTAGCTGGGCAGGGACTTGGACTCGAGAGCCCTTGACTGATAGTGTGAGGTGCTATTGACAGATCTGACCAGGTCCAACCTGTGAACTTCTGTAGCACCTAATGGCACCAAATGTTCACAATCACCCATCACCTCACATAACAGGAGCTGTAGCTGGGCAGGGACTTGGGACTCGAGAGCCCTTGACTGATAGTGTGACGTGCTATTGACAGATCTGACTGGGTCCAGTCTGTGAACTTCTGTAGCACCTAATGTCACCAAATGTCCACAATCACCCATCACCTCACATCACAGGAACTGTAGCTGGGCAGGGACTTGGGACTCGAGAGCCCTTGACTGATAGTGTGACGTGCTATTGACAGATCTGACTGGGTCCAGTCTCCGAACTTCTGTAGCACCTAATGTCACCAAATGTCCACAATCACCCATCACCTCACATCACAGGAACTGTAGCTGGGCAGGGACTTGGGACTCAAGAGCCCTTGACTGATAGTGTGACGTGCTATTGACAGATCTGACCGGGTCCAGTCTGTGAACTTCTGTAGCACCCAATGTCCACAATCACCCATCACCTCACATAATAGGAACTGTAACTGGGCAGAGACTTGGGACTCGAGAGCCCTTGACTGATAGTGTGACGTGCTATTGACAGATCTGACTGGGTCCAGTCTCTGAACTTCTGTAGCACCTAATGTCACCAAATGTCCACAATCACCAATTACCTCACTCCTTGGATAACCTGTCAACTTTTAATATAGTATTTCTCTCGCAGAATATTTTTTGTTCCCCTTCTGATGTCTTTTTTGTCTATCTGTAATAAGAGCAAAAGCTTGTCTGTAAACTCTTTTTAAAGTTTACAATCAATCATGCATGTTGAATGTCTTGCATTATATTGTTCTCTTAGAATGTTTGAGATTTGATATTCTCAATCTTGAACACAAAACCATATAGAAATTTAAGTACGGTATTGTATGAACTTTTTAGCTCGCTGGGACGAAGTCCAAGGAGAGCTATTGTCATTACCCCAGCATCGTCGTCGTCTGTAGACACCCAGGTTAAACTTTTGCGTTTAAGTTTCAGTTATCTATGCAACCACTCATTGGACGTGAATGAAACTTTGCATGTGTGTTCACTATCATCAATGGAACACACAGATGCAAGAACCATATCTCTGGATTGCATTTTGGCACAGTTATGGCCCTTTTTGGACTTAGACATCAAGGATAAACTTTGCGTTTAGTTGCGTTTAAGTTTAAGATATCTATGCAACCACTCATTGGATGTGAATGAACCTTCACATGTGTGTTCACCACCATCAATGGAACACACACAGACAAGAACCATAACTCTGGGTTGCATTTTGGCAGAGTTATGGCCCTTTAAGGCTTAATTTTTCGTCTGTAGACACACAGGTTAAACTTTTGTGTTTTTTTGGTGATTGCCTCCAATCTCAATCTTTGCATTGGTGGTGAGTTTTATCCCATCAGGGAGTTTTGTTGTCTTCTGACAACTCTTGTTGTTAGATGAAGCAATGTTACATCAAAATGAAATGTGTACATCGTTATCAGGTGCAATTGGCTGATGGCAGTGGAGCAGTTTACTTTACCTGTTTTCACACATGATTTACTGATTCAAATTAGCTGAAATAAGTGTACTGTTATATAAACAAGGTTGTCAAAATGAGCTGTTGCTGGCAACATCTACTTTGAATTTTGTGAGGGGTGGGGGGAATTAAAAAACAAAAAAAAAACAATTTATTACATGTCCCATATATGTTTCAAATCGCCAATACGTCTTGTTTTGTGTACGCCCTATTTCAGAAACTATATTTCAGACCTTACTGACTTTTTCAGGTATAAAAACAGTGAAAATTCATTCATAACTTAAGACTGGAATATAGCTCAGAATGGCTGAAAAGCCATCTCCTGCAATCTCAATTTCAAAATTTTCCCCAAACAGAGGGGGGTGTCCCCCATCTCGTACTCTACCCCCACTCACGCCTTTGGTGCTTATTTCGTGCCAGTGGCACTCACAAGTTGAATACTGCTACTTCTTAATTTAATACTTCTACTTTGAAACATTTTGACAACGCTGTATAAATCATGGTTATTGAAAAATGCTTCAAATTAGTAAAGGTTTGATGGTCATATAAGTCTTAAAAAGTTGTATCCTTGTTAAACAAATAATATGCAATCAAATCGATTAGACTTGCCTCTTCTGGGATTGACACATATTTCTATGATTCACATGCTGAATATTATGGTATAGTTCATAACATCTGTATGCTAGTAATTTTCTTCTTCCATTCACAGACGGAAGTTGAGATCAGTGCCAATGACAACCAGTACTTTGTCCTGACCTTTGCCCTGTGTGGCTGTATTGCTGGGATCCTGCTTGCAGTGGTTGTGATATACCTGATCAGAAGCAATATCCACTCCAAGAAGAAGCTCCAGCAGATTGCCTCTGCTCCTGCTGGAAATGAGGCTGCTTCAAAAGACTACCAGGTTTGTGAAATGAAAAAATAAATTCTGACATTCTATTCTATTTGAAAAACTTCAGGGAAGCATATAACCACTGCTTCCTCTGTACATTACCAAATTTTGTCTGGGCTATTCCTCTACAACCTTTTGTTGGAATTTAGGAAACGTGCTAGGGTGAATTACTACCAAATGGAGATTTCGGTTTGATCATTTTTCATGCAATTTTGGCCTTTTGATTCAGTCAATTATGAAATCCTTGTTGATGTTTCTCAATTCCTTCAGAGTGCACATGCATCAATTGCTTCCAATGATGTCTTGTTCTTATACATGACTTGTATACATATGTGAAAGAAAATCTGTTTGGAAATATATGTGCACACATGTTGCTATATTACGCCGCATATAAATTGACAAATTAAAAGTGTTAAAAACAGATGCTTCTCATCACAAAGTCTTATACTCCTTAGCCAGGGTCATCAATAGAAGCGTTGTTTAAGATACTCCTCACCAGAAGGGGTTCTTCCTGGCCCAGTGGTCTAAGATACTCCTCACCAGAAAGGGTTCATTCTAGCCCAGTGGTCTAAGACACTTCTCACCAGAAAGGGTTCATTCTAGCCCAGTGGTCTAAGACACTTCTCACCAGAAAGGATTCACCCTGGCCCGATGGTCTAAGATACTCCTCACCAGAAGGGGTTCTTCCTGACCCAGTGGTCTCAGATACTCCTCACCAGAAGGGGTTCATCCTAGCCCAGTGGTCTAAGACACTTCTCACCAGAAAGGATTCACCCTGGCCCGATGGTCTAAGATACTCCTCACCAGAAGGGGTTCTTCCTGACCCAGTGGTCTCAGATACTCCTCACCAGAAGGGGTTCATCCTAGCCCAGTGGTCTAAGACACTTCTCACCAGAAAGGATTCACCCTGGCCCGATGGTCTAAAATACTCCTCACCAGAAGGGGTTCTTCCTGACCCAGTGGTCTCAGATACTCCTCACCAGAAGGGGTTCATCCTAGCCCAGTGGTCTAAGACACTTCTCACCAGAAAGGATTCACCCTGGCCCGATGGTCTAAGATACTCCTCACCAGAAGGGGTTCTTCCTGACCCAGTGGTCTCAGATACTCCTCACCAGAAGGGGTTCATCCTAGCCCAGTGGTCTAAGACACTTCTCACCAGAAAGGATTCACCCTGGCCCGATGGTCTAAGATACTCCTCACCAGAAGGGGTTCTTCCTGACCCAGTGGTCTCAGATACTCCTCACCAGAAGGGGTTCTTCCTGACCCAGTGGTCTCAGATACTCCTCACCAGAAAGGGTTCATCCTAGCCCAATGGTCTAAGACACTTCTCACCAGAAAGGATTCAACCTGGCCCGATGGTCTAAGATACTCCTCACCAGAAGGGGTTCTTCCTGACCCAGTGGTCTCAGATACTCCTCACCAGAAAGTGTTCATCCTAGCCCAGTGGTCTAAGACACTTCTCACCAGAAAGGATTCACCCTGGCCCGATGGTCTAAGATACTCCTCACCAGAAGGGGTTCTTCCTGACCCAGTGGTCTCAGATACTCCTCACCAGAAAGGGTTCATCCTAGCCCAGTGGTCTAAGACACTTCTCACCAGAAAGGATTCAACCTGGCCCGATGGTCTAAGATACTCCTCACCAGAAGGGGTTCTTCCTGACCCAGTGGTCTCAGATACTCCTCACCAGAAGGGGTTCTTCCTGACCCAGTGGTCTCAGATACTCCTCACCAGAAAGGGTTCATCCTAGCCCAGTGGTCTAAGACACTTCTTACCAGAAAGGATTCACCCTGGCCCGATGGTCTAAGATACTCCTCACCAGAAGGGGTCCATCCCGGCCCAGTGGTCTCAGATACTCCTCACCAGAAGGGGTCCATCCTGGCCTAGTGGTCTAAGATACTCCTCACCAGAAGGGGTTCTTCCTGGCCCATCGGTCTAAGATACTCCACCAGAAGGGGTCTATCTTAGTCCAGTGGTCCAAAATACTCCTTGGCATAAGGGGACCATCCTGGTCCAGTGGTTTAAGATGCTCCTCGGCGTAATGTGTCCATCATGGCCCAGTGATATAAGATGCTCCTCGGCTTAATGTGTCAATCCTGGCCCAGTGATCTAAGATGCTACCCGGCATAAGGGTCCTTCCTGGCCCAGTGGTCTAAGATGCTACTCGGCGTAATGTGTTCATCCTGGCCAAGTGATTTAAGATGCTACTTGGCATAAGGGGTCCTTCCAGGCCCAGTGGTCAAAGATGCTCCTTGGTATAAGGGGTTCTTCCTGGCCAATTGGTGTAAGATACTCCTCTGCATAAAGGGTCCTTCATGGCTCAGTGGTCTAAGATACTCCTTGGTATAAGGGTCCGTCCTGGCCCAGTGTTTAAGATGCTCCTTTGCATAAGGTGTCCTTCATGGCCCAGTTGTCTAAGATGCTCCTTGACATAAGGGGTCCATCCTGGCCCAGTAGTTTAAGATACTCTTTGGCATTAGGGGTCCTTCCTGGCCCATTGGTCTAAGATACTCCTCTGCATAAGGGATCCTTCCCGTCCAATGGTCTTAGATACTCTTCAGTATAAGGGGTCCTTCCTAGCCCAGTGTTCTAAGATGCTCCTCAGCATAAGGGGTCCTTCCCTGCCCAGTGGTCTAAGATGCTCCTTGACCTAAGGGGTCCTTCCCAGCCAAGTGGTTTAAGATAATTCTTGGCATATGGGATCCTTCCCGTCCAGTGGTCTTAGATACTCTTGGGTATAAGGGGTCCTTCCTATCCCAGTGGTCTAAGATGGTCCTTGGCATAAGGGGTCCTTCCCAGCCCAGTGGTTTAAGATAAATATTGGCATAAGGGGTCCTTCCCGGCCCAGTGGTCTAAGATACTCCTTGGCATAAGGGGTCCTTCCCGGCCCAGTGGTTTAAGATAATTCTTGGGTATAAGGGGTCCTTCCCGGCCCAGTGGTCTAAGATACTCCTTGGCATAAGGGGTCCTTCCCAGCCCAGTGGTTTAAGATAATTCTTGGCCTAAGGGGTCCTTCCTGGCCCAGTGGTCTAAGATACTCCTTGGCATAAGGGGTCCTTCCCGGCCCAGTGGTCTAAGATACTCCTTGACATATGGGGTCCTTCCCGGCCCAGTGGTCTAAGATACTCCTTGGCATATGGGGTCCTTCCCGGCCCAGTGGTCTAAGATACTCCTTGGCATATGGGGTCCTTCCCGGCCCAGTGGTCTAAGATACTCCTTGGCATAAGGGGTCCTTCCCGGCCCAGTGGTTTAAGATAATTCTTGGCCTAAGGGGTCCTTCCCAGCCCATTGGTCTAAGATACTCCTTGGCATAAGGGGTCCTTTCCAGCCCAGTGGTCTAAGATACTCCTTGGCATAAGGGGTCCTTGCTGGCCTAGTGGTTTAAGATATTGCTTGGCATAAGGGGTCCTTCCCGGCCCAGTGGTTTAAGATAATTCTTGACCTAAGGGGTCCTTCCCGGCCCAGTGGTCTAAGATACTCCTTGGCATAAGGGGTCCTTTCCGACCCAGTGGTCTAAGATATTCCTTGGCATAAGGGGTCTTTCCCGGCCCAGTGGTTTAAGATAATTCTTGGCATAAGGGGTCCTTCCTGGCCCAGTTGTCTAAGATACTCCTTGGCATAAGGAGTCCTTTCCGGCCCAGTGGTCTAAGATAATTCTTGGCATAAGGGGTCCTTCCTAGCCCAGTGGTCTAAGATACTCCTTGGCATAAGGGGTCCTTCCTGGCCCAGTGGTTTAAGATGCTCCTTGGCATATGGTGTCCTTTCCGGCCCAGTGGTTTAAGATACTCCTTGGCATAAGGGGTCCTTCCTGGCCCAGTGGTTTAAGATACTCCTTGGCATATGGTGTCCTTCCCAGCCCAGTGGTCTAAGATGCTCCTTGGCATAAGGTGTTCTTCCTGGCCCAGTGATCTAAGATGCTCCTTGTCATAATTGGTCCATCTTGGCCCAGTGGTCTAAGATACTCCTTGGCATAAGGGGTCCATTCTGGCCCAGTGATCTTAGATTTTTCTCGTCATAAGGGGTCCTTCCTGGCCAGGTGGTCTAAGATACTCCTTGGTATAAGGGGTCCATCCTGGCCCAGTGGTCTTAGATACTTCTTGGCATAAGAGGTCCTTCCTGGCCATATGGTTTAAGATACTTCTCGGCATAAGGGGTCCTTCCTGGCCCAGTGGTTTAAGATACTCCTTGGCATAAGGGGTCCTTCCTGGCCAGGTGGTCTAAGATGCTCTTCACCAGAAGGGATCAATCCTGGCCCAGTGGTCTAAGATGCTCGTTGGTATGACGGTCCATCCTGGCCCAGTGGTCTAAGATACTCCTCGGCATAAGGGTCCATCCTGTCCCAGTGGTCTAAGATTGTCCTCGGCATAAGGGGTCTTTCTTGGCCCAGTGTTCAAAGACGGTGTTTCAGAAAAACTTACCTCACACCCCCAAGGATTGTGAATTTCAGCTTGTACAGCAGCTCCCTAGTTAATGATATTGTAGAAAAATGGTAGAAAAATTTGCTCTTCCAACGGCAATAAAACATGAAACCATCTTGTAAAGTATTTAATGACATTAAACCACATTCACAAGTACGATGAATACTCAGCTTGAGATTTTACAATATTAAATATAAAACATGTTTCAATATGTGAACAATTTTCAATAATAGTTGGTCAACTCTGACAAATTGCTTACAGCCATTTGAAAAATGTGAAAGTGATGTGTCAGTTGATTCTTTCCAATATATATGTTGTACCAATTAATCTTTCCAGATATGCTAATTTAGCCAATAAAAAAAACTAAATCATTGGATAACTTGCACATATACATAAGTGGAGTGTCGCCCAATCAAATAGTCCATTGTTGTCCTAAAAACCAAGCTTCCATCTTATATCTCTTCTATATATGGCAGCCATCATGATAAAAAGTGAATAACAAAGCTGTAAAACCAAATAAAATGTTTAAATTCTGTCAGATATTGGTTTATACGAGTCTTTAGATAATTCTATGGTTTGCCACATACCAGATATTATAAGCTGCCAATGGTAATGACCTGATGTACGTCACAAAAATAACATTTGTCGGAAGATAGAATACACTTAGATGCAGGGTTCAAAATTGGTTAAAAGACATGTATATATATGAGGAAGTTTACCAGTTACTTGTAAAAGAGAGATAATTCTATCAGATTCATGCTGATGTCTTCCCCTGCTTATAAAACTTGTAACCATAAATTATAATTATACAATTCATAATATAAGTCAAATACATATTAACAGACCGCTTCAGGCCATTTCTTATTTACAAATAGCATCTCTAGTTGTAATATAGGGTAAGCACTGAACTGGAATAGTCAAACATAATGGTAATTTTAGTGTTTGCAGGTGAAACTTACAATTTTTGTTTTTAGTTCGACTATTCAAAGAATAAAGAGAGCTATTCTAAAGCGTCGGCGTCCATGTCACACCTTGGTTAAAGTTTTGCATGCAAGTCCCTATCTCAGTAACCTTTGCATGTATTTACTTGAAATTTTACACAAGCCTTCCCAGTCATCAGTCTTACTACAATTACTTAGTTAGATTACTCTTGCTTGAAAAGAATGCAAATTATTGCACTTGTTTGACTTAGAAAAGTTTTGTGTACAAGTACATCAAGTCCATATCTCACCAACCACTCAATGTATTTGCTTGAAACTTTACACAAGCCTTAGTACCAATCAACCATACTATAATAACTAAGTTAGATAACTCTTGCTTGAATATAATGCAAATTATTGCCCTTGTTTGACTCAGAAATTCTGGTTAAAGTTTTCCATGCAAGTGCCATCAAGTCCATATCTCACCAACCACTCTATCTATTTGATTGAAACATTACACTAGCCGTCTCAGACATAACCCTACTACAATTACTAAGTTAGATAACTCTTTTATGAATATAATGCAAATTATTGCCTTTGTTTGACTTAGAAATTCTGGTTAAAGTTTTCCATTCAAGTACCATCAAGTCCATATCTCACCAACCACTCTATGTATTTGATTGAAACTTTACACAAGCCTTCCCAGTCATCAACCTTACTACAATAACTAAGTTAGATAACTTTTGTATATTAATGCCCTTCTTTGACTTAGAATTTTTGGTTAAAGTTTTGCGTGCAAGTACCGCCAATTCCATATCACACCAACCACTTAATGTAATTGATTGAAATATTACATATGGCTTTGTAGTCATGAAACAAACTAAATTAATCAACCAGATTTTGTTGCTAATTAAAGCCTTTGTTTGACTTAGAAATTTTATAACTTGGCAGTCACTGCATGTATAGCATAGAAACGTCATACAAAGTATTGCAGTTATACGACCTACTCAATTTAGTATGTAAGATAACTCTTATTTACTTGGATTTGTCATCATTCTCAATCAAATTTGTTCTTTTGTGACAAATATTTGTATAGTTGAGCAAGCTGTTCCTCCGACAGCTTATTATTTTATTACTGAAAAACAATAAAATGACCATCTCTAATTTCACTTTTTAAACAGTGAAGTGAACAAAAATATTTTACTGAATAATCATTATAATTTATCAAATAAAACCTTAATATGTGTAAAAAACTATCTGTCCCTTCTACATTTCATCACCAACAGATGCTCCTACAGTCTACAACCAAACACTGGTCCCAAATCTACCACCAACAGGACTCCTACAGTCTACCACAAAACACTGGTCCCAAATCTACCACCAAACACTGGTCCAACAATCTACCACCAACAGATTCTCCTACAGTCTACCACCAAAAACTGGTCCCAAATCTTCCACCAAACACTGGTCCAACAATCTACCACCAACAGATTCTCCTACAGTCTACCACTAAACACTGGTCCCAAATCTTCCACCAAACACTGGTCCAACAATCTACCACCAACAGATTCTCCTACAGTCTACCACCAAAAACTGGTCCCAAATCTTCCACCAAACACTGGTCCAACAATCTACCACCAACAGATTCTCCTACAGTCTACCACCAAAAACTGGTCCCAAATCTTCCACCAAACACTGGTCCAACAATCTACCACCAACAGATTCTCCTACAGTCTACCACTAAAAACTGGTCCCAAATCTTCCACCAAACACTGGTCCAACAATCTACCACCAACAGATTCTCCTACAGTCTACCACCAAACACTGGTCCCAAATCTACCACCAACAGGACTCCTACAGTCTACCACAAAACACTGGTCCCAAATCTACCACCAACAGGACTCCTACAGTCTACCACCAAACACTGGTCCCAAATCTACCACCAACAGATTCTCCTACAGTCTACCACTAAACACTGGTCCCAAATCTTCCACCAAACACTGGTCCAACAATCTACCACCAACAGATTCTCCTACAGTCTACCACTAAACACTGGTCCCAAATCTTCCACCAAACACTGGTCCAACAATCTACCACCAACAGATTCTCCTACAGTCTACCACCAAAAACTGGTCCCAAATCTTCCACCAAACACTGGTCCAACAATCTACCACCAACAGATTCTCCTACAGTCTACCACTAAAAACTGGTCCCAAATCTTCCACCAAACACTGATCCAACAATCTACCACCAACAGATTCTCCTACAGTCTACCACCAAACACTGGTCCCAAATCTACCACCAACAGGACTCCTACAGTCTACCACAAAACACTGGTCCCAAATCTACCATCAACAGGACTCCTACAGTCTACCACCAAACACTGGTCCCAAATCTACCACCAACAGGACTCCTACAGTCTACCACAAAACACTGGTCCCACATCTACCACCAAACACTGGTCCAACAATCTACCACCAACAGATTCTCCTACAGTCTACCACCAAAAACTGGTCCCAAATCTTCCACCAAACACTGGTCCAACAATCTACCACCAACAGATTCTCCTACAGTCTACCACCAAACACTGGTCCCAAATCTACCACCAACAGATGCTCCTACAGTCTACCACCAAACACTGGTCCCAAATCTACCATCAACAGGACTCCTACAGTCTACCACCAAACACTGGTCCCAAATCTACCACCAACAGGACTCCTACAGTCTACCACCAAACACTGGTCCCAAATCTACCATCAACAGGACTCCTACAGTCGACCACCAAACACTGGTCCCAAATCTACCACCAACAGGACTCCTACAGTCTACCACCAAACACTGGTCCCAA
The DNA here is from genome assembly GCA_029582155.1 of Panopea generosa. Classification (NCBI taxonomy): domain Eukaryota; kingdom Metazoa; phylum Mollusca; class Bivalvia; order Adapedonta; family Hiatellidae; genus Panopea; species Panopea generosa. The sequence continues at coordinate 52,257,866 of CM055909.1, read as the reverse complement.
ATCTACCACCAACAGGACTCCTACAGTCTACCACCAAACACTGGTCCCAAGTCTACCACCAACAGGACTCCTGCAGTCTACCACCAAACACTGGTCCCAAATCTACCATCAACAGGACTCCTACAGTCTACCACCAAACACTGGTCCCAAATCTACCACCAACAGATGCTCCTTCAGTCTACCACCAAACACTGGTCCCAAATCTACCATCAACAGGACTCCTACAGTCTACCACCAAACACTGGTCCCAAATCTACCACCAACAGGACTCCTACAGTCTACCACCAAACACTGGTCCCAAATCTACCATCAACAGGACTCCTACAGTCTACCACCAAACACTGGTCCCAAATCTACCACCAACAGGACTCCTACAGTCTACCACCAAACACTGGTCCCAAATCTACCACCAACAGGACTCCTACAGTCTACCACCAAACACTGGTCCCAAGTCTACCACCAACAGGACTCCTGCAGTCTACCACCAAACACTGGTCCCAAATCTACCACCAACAGGACTCCTACAGTCTACCACCAAACACTGGTCCCAAGTCTACCACCAACAGGACTCCTACAGTCTACCACCAAACACTGGTTCCAAGTCTACCACCAAACAATGGTCCCGTAATCTACCACCAACAGATGCTCCTACTGTCTACAACCAAACACTGGTCCAATGATCTACCACTAACAGATACTCCTACAGTTTTTAAAACCAAACAATGGTCCCATAATCTACCACCAACAGATGCTCCTTCAGTCTACAACCAAACAATGGACCCGTAATCTACCACCAACAGATGCTCCGACTGTCTTCAACCAAACACTGGTTCCATATCTTCCACCAACAGATGCTCCTACAGTCTACCACCAAACACTGGTCCCACAACCTACCACCACCATATGCTCCTAAAGTCTACCACAAAACACAGGTCCCAAAATCTACAACCAAACACTGGTCCCACAATCTACCATGAACAGATGCGCCTACAGTCTACAACCAAACACTGGTCCCACAATCTACCACCAAACACTAGTTCCACAATATACCACCAACAGATGCTCCTACAGTCTACCATCAAAAACACTGGTCCCATAATCTACCAACAACAGATTTTCCTACAGTCTACCACCAAACACTGGCCCAACAATCTACCACCAACAGATGCTCCTACAGTCTACCACCAAAGACTTGTTCCACAATCTACAACCAAACACATGCTCCCACAATCTACAATCAAACACATACTGCCATAATCTACTACCTAACAGATGCTCCCACAATCTACAAATAAACACACACTGCCATAATCTACAACCAAGCACATTTTCCCATAATTTACAACCAAATACATTCTACCATAATTGACTACCAAACATATGTTCCCACAATTTACAACCAAACACATGCTACCAGAATCTACAACCAAACACATGCTTCCACAATCTACAACCAAACACACACACACACTCACATTTTACAACCAAACACATGCTCCCACCATCTACAACCAAACACATGCTCCCACAGTCTTCAATCAAACACATACTACCACCAACACATGCTCCCACAATCTACAACCTAACACTTGCTGCCACCAACACATACTCCCACAACCTTCAACCAAACACTTGCTGTCACCAACACATGCTCCCACAATATACAACCAAACACTTGCTTCCATGCCACCAACACATACTCCCACAATCTACAACCAAACAATGTCATGCTACCACTAACACATGCTCCTACAATCTACAACCAAACAAATGCTCCCACAATCTACAACCAAACACAGGCTGCCATCAACACATGCTCCCACAATCTACAACCAAACACATGCTACCACCATCATATGCTCCTACAATCTACAAACTAACACAATCTCCCACAATCTACAACAAAACACATGCTGCCACCAACACATGCTCTCACAATCTACAACCAAACATATGTTCCAACAATCTACAACCAAACACATGCTGCCATAATCTACTACCAAAAACATGCTCCCATAAACTATACCAAAACACATGCTCCCAAAATTTACTACCAAACACATGCTTCTGCAATCTACAACCAAACCCATTCTCCCACAATCTACAACCAAACACATGCACCCACAATCTACAACAAAACACATGCTTCCTTAATCTGCAACCTAACACATGCTCCCACAATCTACAATCAAACACAAACTGCTATAATCTACTACCTAACAGATGCGCCCACAATCTACAAATAAACACTTACTGCCATAACCTACAGCCAAACACATGTTCCCATGATTTACAATCAAATACATGCTACCATAATTGAATACCAAACACATGCTCCCACAATTTACTACTAAACACATGACTCCACAATCTACCACCAACACATCTTTCCACAATATACCACAAACACACCCTTCCACAATCTACCACTAACAAATGTCTCCACAATCTACCACCAACACATCTTTCCACAATCTACACCCATCACACCCTTCAACAATCTACCACCAACACACCCTTCTACAATCTACCACCGACACAGACTTACGCATTCTACCACCAACACATCCTTCCACAGTCTACCACCAACAACTCCTTCCTCAATCAACCACCAACACACCCTTCCATAATCAACTACCAACACATCTTGCCACAATCTACAACCAACACATCCTTCTACAATCTACCACCAACACAGACTTCCGCAATCTACCACCAAAACATCCTTCCACAATATACTACCAACACATCCTGCCACAATCTACAACCAATGCATCCTTCCATAATCTACCACCAACAAATCCTTCCATAATCAATATCCAAAACATCCTGCCACAATCTTCAACCAACACATCCTTCCATAATCTACCATCACCAAATCCTTCCACAATCAACCACCAACACATGCTTCTACAATCTTCCACCAACACTTGCTTCCACAATCTATCATGTACACATCCTTCCACAATCTACTACCAGCATATCCTTCAACAATCTACTAACAAACACATGTTTCTACAATTTACCACAAACAACTCATCCACAATCTACCACCAACACACTCATCCACAATCTACCACCAACACATGCCTCCACAATCTACCACCAACACAGCATTCCACTATTTACCACCAACACCCTCTACCACAATCTACCACCAACACACCCTTCCACAATCTACTACCAACACATCCTTCAACAATATACTAACAAACACATATTTCCACAATCTACCACAAACAACCTTCCATAATCTACTACCAACACACTCATCCACAATCTACCACCAACACATGCCTTCACAATCTACCACCAACACAGCATTCCACTATCTACCACCAATACCCTCTACCACAATCTACCACCAACACACCCTACCATAATCTACCACCAACACATCCTTTCACTATCTACCACCAACACACTCTACTACAATCTACCACCAATACACCCTTCAACAATCTACCACCATCACACCCTACCACAATCTTACACCAACAGATCCTTCCACAATCTACCACCAACATATGCTTCCACAATCTACCACCAACACATCCATCCACAATATAATAATATGCTTTGACCATTCGTTGGGGAGACTGAAGCTGGCTGAACTGCTCAAGGTGCAGAGTTACACTACATTCATATTTAGTTAGGTCTGTTGAAGCAATAACATTCCTGGGGCATGTATGAATCCATGCAGTGTGTAAGTTTTCAAACAATATTGTATGTAGCATTTGTACCAAGTATTCTCTGACTCCCTATGTAAGAAAATAAAGATGGAACTAATACATGAATAATATATACTGGCAGTCTGTGTTGCATTGGTCAATGTATTATGCGCCTAGCTATGAAGGTTCTTCTAGTGAGTGTAGGAGTCTACAAATAATAAAAGCCCAGCATCAGATGTTATTTTCATATGACTTTGTATGCTTAGTTAATGTATAAACACATTTGCTTAATGTATAAACCTCCTTGGTTAATGTATAAACAAATTTGGTAAGGGTATAAACCTCCTTGGTTAATGTATAAACATACTTGGTTAATGTATAAACCTACTTGGTAAATGTATAAACCTCCTTGGTTAATGTATAAACCCACTTGGTTGATGTAGAAACCTACTTGGTTTATGTATAAACCTCCTCGGTTAATGTATAAACCTACTTGGTTAATGTATAAACCTCCTTGGTTAATGTATAAACCCACTTGGTTGATGTAGAAACCTACTTGGTTAATGTATAAACCTCCTTGGTTAATGTTTAAACCTACTTGGTTGATGTATAAACCTCATTGGTTAATGTATAAACCTCCTTGGTTAATGTATAAACAAATTTGGTAAGGGTATAAACCTCCTTGGTTAATGTATAAACATACTTGGTTAATGTACAAACCTACTTGGTAAATGTATAAACCTCCTTGGTTAATGTATAAACCCACTTGGTTGATGTAGAAACCTACTTGGTTTATGTATAAACCTCCTCGGTTAATGTATAAACCTGCTTGGTAAATGTATAAACCTCCTTGGTTAATGTATAAACCCACTTGGTTGATGTAGAAACCTACTTTGTTTATGTATAAACCTCCTCGGTTAATGTTTAAACCTACTTGGTTGATGTATAAACTTCCTTGGTTAATGTATAAACCTCCTTGGTTAATGTATAAACAAATTTGGTAAGGGTATAAACCTCCTTGGTTAATGTATAAACATACTTGGTTTATGGATAAACCTACTTGGTTTATGTATAAACCTCCTTGGTTAATGTATAAACAAATTTGGTAAATGTATAAGCGTCCTTGGTTAATGTATAAACCTACTTGGTTTATGTATAAACCTCCTTGGTTAATGTATAAACAAATTTGGTAAATGTATAAGCATCCTTGGTTAATGTATAAACCTACTTGGTTTATGTATAAACCTCATTGGTTAATGTATAAACCTCCTGGGTTAATGTTTAAACCTACTTGGTTCATGTATAAACCTCTTTTGTTAATGTATAAACAAATTTGGTTAATGTATAAACTTCATTGGTTAATGTATAAACCTCCTTGGTTAATGTATAATCCTCCTTGGTTAATGTATAAACCTCCTTGGTTAATGTATAAACCTACTTGGTTCATGTATAAACCTCCTTGGTTAATGTATAAACCTCCTTGGTTCATGTATTAACTTCCTTGGTTCATGTATAAACCTACTTTGTTGATGTATAAACCAACTTGGTTTATGTATAAACCTCCTTGGTAAATTTATAAACCTCCTTAGTTAATGTATAAACCAACTTGGTTAATGTATAAACCTACTTGGTTCATGTATAAACCTCCTTGGTTAATGTAAAAACTTCCTTGGTTAATGTATAAACCTCCTTGGTTAACGTATGAACCAACTTGGTTAATGTATAAACCTACTTGGTTCATGTATAAACCTCCTTGGTTAATGTATAAACCTCCTTGGTTAATGTGTAAACATCCTGGGGTCATGTATAAACCTCCTTGGTTAATGTAAAATCTTACTTGGTTAATGTAAATACCTACTTGGTTCATGTATAAACCTCCTTGGTTAATGTATAAGCCTCCTTGGTTAATGTATAAACCTCCTTGGTTTATGTATAAACCTACTTGGTTCATGTATTAACCTCCTTGGTTATTGTTAAAACTTCCTTGGTTAAATTAAAAACCTACTTGGTTCATGTATAAACCTCCTTGGTTAATGTAAAAACTTCCTTGGTTTGTGTATATACCTCCTTGGTTAATGTAAAAACCTACTTGGTTCATGTAAAAACCTCCTTGGTTAATGTATATACCTCCTTGGTTAATGTAAAAACTTCCTTGGTTCATGTATATACCTCCTTGGTGTATGTAAAAACCTACTTGAATCATGTATAAACCTCTTTGGTTAATGTAAAAACCTCCTTGGTTAATGTATAAACATCCTTGGTTCATGTAAAAACTTCTTGGTTAATGTAAAAACTTCCTTGGTTTATGTATAAACCTCCTTGTTTCATGTATAAACCTCCTTGGTTAATGTAAAAACTTTCTTGGTTAATGTAAAAACCTACTTGGTTGATGTATATACCAACTTGGTTAATGTAAAAACTTCCTTGGTTAATGTAAAAACCTCCTTTGTTAATGTATATACCAACTTGGTTAATGTAAAAACTTCCTTGGTTAATGTAAAAACCTACTTGGTTAATGTAAAAACCTCTTTGGTTAATGTAAAAACTTCCTTGGTTAATGTATAAACCTACTTGGTTAATGTATAAACCTACTTGGTTAATGTAAAAAACTTCTTTGGTTAATGTAAAACCTACTTGCTTAATGTATAAACCTACTTGGTTAATGTATAAACCTCCTTGGTTAATGTTAAAACTTCCTTTGTTAATGTAAAAACCTCCTTGGTTAATGTAAAAACCTCCTTGGTAACTGTAAAGCTACCAGGTTAGTGTATAAAGCAGCCAACAAGATTATGTTGCATTCTTCAAGGGTGTATAGTATAAAGTCGCAAATATCCTTTAATAGTCAATGTACACAAATTTGAGACCATTGTATGAATTGTTATTGAGTCCACTTTTCAGGTAAAAACCAGTAGTGAGTGTTGTCTTTAGCTCTTCTGGCCGAAAGTCAGATCTTATGATGTGGCATGATGTCATCTGTTGTTGCTTAAGCCACTAAGCCAATTAAATTCAAACTTAACATGGATGTTTTTATTGCCTATGAGACTATACTGAATAAATCTACTTTTTAGCTCTACTGGCCAAAGACCAGCAGGGCTTATGTCATGGTAAATTGTCCTTCCTCTGTCCGTCTATTAACATTTTTCTTGTAGACGGGATTGCACCTTCATTTTTCATTGAATCTTAACTTGCACAGTTGTTGTATAACCACAATATCACCAGTGTGATTCGATCACAAATACCCCCGCCACAGGGCTTATAAGAACATTTTTAAACGAAACAAGTTAAAAACATTTCAAGTTCAAGGCCTTGACCTTAGATATTTTACATGTAGCATTGCATGGAGGTCCCCTAAAAGATTTGTTGAAGTTGGGTCCCTGGGATCAAATTTGGGGTTTCCACAGGGTCACTGTTTTACATAGAGGTATATACGGATATTGTTGAAGACAAAATGTTATATATAGCAGTTATATAACTACAAGATCTCAGATGAGTTCTTGAACCAGCCTGATTTGATTACAAATGCTTCTGCCACAGGGCTTATAAGCACATTTTCAGAGAGCTTTAAAAAGCATTTTCTCTGAAAGTTCAAGGCCTAGACCTTAGATATTTTACAAGTAGCATTTGTTGCGAGTAGAGCAGTTCAGGTCTTCTTGGGCTTCTTGTTGATGACCACTGTTACTAAAAATTGTTAAAAATCATCTTCTCATGAACCGCCGAAACAATTTTGAAAATGTTTATTTTGTGATGATAACCAGCTAGTTTTATTAGATTTGAGCAAATGGTGTCCCAGGGGTTAAAAATTACCCCACCTGAGAGTTTGAGTAGGGGACACATGTCATTATAATAAACAATAATATATATATTTTTTTTAAAATGGAACTGATTTTGCCTATACTTTCATAGAAGCATTGATCTGTCAAGAAGGTTTAGATTTTTGTAGAAATTACTGATTTTCACTGTCTGAAGGAGTTGTGAAAGGGTAAAACTTAGGAATTATAAAAAAAATTTCCTTAACAACCAGTCAATCAAATTTGTTCATATTTGGCATATATGTGTAGGGGTTTGAACTAAGTGGCTAATATTTAAGGGGACTATGAATTTTACATAGGGATACTATGGGAAAACAAAATTCTCATTCTTCATTTATTTGTGCAAAATTATTATTCAATTTGAGTTTTGAAGCATCATCAATAAGATTGGTTCAATAAGGAGAATTGACTTTACAAAAGGAGCCAGGGGGGGTCACAAAATGGTTGAAATCAAACATTTTCACAGATCTTTTTCTCAACAACCCATCAGTCAAATTTGTTCATGTTTGATATAAGTTATCCCTATTTGAAGTTTGTATAAATCAAGGGGCTAGTATTTACAGGGGCCATTACATAGAAATACTATGGGAAAATGGCAAATTCTAATTTTTATCCATTTGGTCAAAATTGTTATTCAGTTTGAGATCTGAATAAGGTACTAGTCATAGTGACAAAGACTTAGTTAAACAAGCAGGATTGAATTCTTATAAGGGGTCAGTCAGATGGGGGGTCACAAGAGGGTTAAATTAAAAAATTCTCAAAAATCTTTTTCTCAACAACCAGTCAGTCAATTTATTCATATTGGATATAGATTATCATTATGATTAAGAGTTCTAAGTTTGTACCAATCAAGGGGGACTGGGATGTATAGAGGTCCTGTAAGGGGACTTTGAGTTTTACATAGAAATACTGTGGGAAAACAGAAAACTCTCATTTTTTCCTCCATTTGTGTAAATATGTCATTCAGTTTGTGATTTAAAACATTGTCTAGTAAAGTAAATTGATTTTGTACAACAAAGAGGATTGAAAATGGTTAATATTGGGATTTTACATAAATGTTTTTTTGTCAACATCCAGTCAGTTAGATATGTTCATAATTGATATAATTATTGCAAATGGGGTTTGAAGCTTATGCCAGTTCAGGAGCTAGGGTATATAGGGGTCTTGAAAGGGAACTTTGAGTTTTATATACAATTACAATGGGAAAATTCCAATTTTCTAATCCATTTGTTCAATAATAATTTATAGTTTCATATGTGAAACATTGTCGAGTCTTAGCAAATTTGATTTGGTTTAATAAGGAGGATGGAATTTCCAATAGGGCCTAAACATCACCAAAATGGTTGAAATTGTGAAATTTTTATAAAGTCTTCCTTTACAATAACTTCTGGCCTGAGTAACAGACTTTGTCCACTATACTACTGCCCCACTTTCAATATACAATTATTTGTAGACAAGGCTGTGTTTGTGACCATTAAAAAGCAAATAATATTGCTACCTGGTTCCCATAGATTTATTGTGTAATGTCAGCAGATTTGAGGTTGAGTTGAGTTGAGGAAAATTGAACATTGAACATTCTGAATGCAAACTGGTTCTGATGGGATGAACACATCACAGAACAAAATATTGTGTGTAAGCTGGTTTTGCTTTTACTGGTAAATTGCCATGCAATGAATCTTTTCCAAATTAAATCTTCTGTTTGGTGTTTTTGCTCATTGTTATTCTATTCACCAATCTATTCATCTTGTGCAATCATATATTACTGATCAATGTGTACCTCACTAAATTTTATCATTCAAAGTTGGATTTTCTATTAACCTAATAATTTTAAACAAAAACACACATTTTTCTTCCCTTGGTTAATTATTTTCTAGGCCACTAAAAAAGTGAATTCTTTTGTTCCATGTTCATGAGACACCAAATGCAAAGTGAGTTCGTCATAGCATACAATTCATATCTTATGAATGTTTGACAGAGAAGTTCATGTTTTATTCATAATCTATATGCAAACATAAAATATGTGAAACTAAAACTGACCATTCACAGGTATACATTAATGCGTTATGAAGACCAAAATTCTGTATAAATTTAAAAAAGGAGTTGTGTCACTCTGCCCAGTCCAAGAGAAGATTTTTGGAGCATTTTATTGATCTAAATTTATTTTAATTAAAACCAATCTAAGATAATCTACCACCTTTTCACATGATATGTTTTTAGCCCTAACTTTTGTTCAGGAAATGATTAAAAATCTTGACATCTACGAGAACTTCAGGTGTGATGTGTCTAACAAAAAGAGTGTTTACATTTTACAAATATTAACTTTATTAAGGATTTAATTCAGGAATACTAGGTTGGTGCCCATCCATACAATAATTATTAAGTGTGGCTAAGACGAAGCAATAAAGCTATGCCTTGCTGAGCCATTACTGCATTAACATGCTGAACATAAAAAGCTTTGTAGTAAAGGTCGTTCTCTAGTATTCTATTTAACATGCATAGATACCCTCTGATATATCTCCATTTGTCATAACTTAGTCATACAGTTATCCTCCTTTTATCATAACACATTATGCCCCTTTATGATATCTCCATTTGTCTTTACTTAGTCATACAGTTATCCTTCTTTTATCATAACACATTATGCCTCTTTATGATATCTCCATTTGTCATAACACAGTCATACAGTTTTCAACCTTTTATCATAACACATTATGCGCCTTTATGATATCTCCATTTGTCATAACTCAGTCATACAGTTATCCTCCTTTTATCATAACACATTATGCCCCTATATGATATCTGCATTTGTCATAACACAGTCATACAGTTATCCTCCTTTTATCATAACACATTATGCCCCTTTATGATATCTCAATTAGTCATAACACAGTCATACAGTTATCAACCTTTTATCATATCACATTATGCCCCTTTATGATATCTCCATTAGTCATAACTCAGTCATACAGTTATCCTCCTTTTATCATAACATATTATGCCCCTTTATGATATCTCAATTAGTCATAACACAGTCATACAGTTATCAACCTTTTATCATAACACATTATGCCCCTTTATGATATCTCCATTAGTCATAACTCAGTCATACAGTTATCCTCCTTTTATCATAACACATTATGCCCCTTTATGATATCTCCATTTGTCATAACACAGTCATACAGTTATCAACCTTTTATCATAACACATTATGCGCCTTTATGATATCTCCATTAGTCATAACTCAGTCATACGGTTATCCTCCTTTTATCATAACACATTATGCGCCTTTATGATATCTCCATTTGTCATAACTCAGTCATACAGTTATCAACCTTTTATCATAACACATTATGCGCCTTTATGATATCTCCATTTGTCATAACTCAGTCATACAGTTATCCTCCTTTTATCATAACACATTATGCGCCTTTATGATATCTCCATTAGGCATAACACAGTCATACAGTTATCCTCCTTTTATCATAACACATTATGCCCCTTTATGATATCTCCATTTGTCATAACACAGTCAAACAGTTATCCTCCTTTTATCATAACACATTATGCGCCTTTATGAAATCTCCATTAAGCATAACACAGTCATACGGTTATCCTCCTTTTATCATAACACATTATGCGCCTTTATGATATCTCCATTAGGCATAACACAGTCATACAGTTATCCTCCTTTTATCATAACACATTATGCCCCTTTATGATATCTCCATTAGTCATAACTCAGTCATACAGTTATCCTCCTTTTATCATAACACATTATGCCCCTTTATGATATCTCTATTTGTCATAACTCAGTCATACAGTTATCAACCTTTTATCATAACACATTATGCGCCTTTATGATATCTCCATTAGTCATAACTCAGTCATACAGTTATCCTCCTTTTATCATAACACATTATGCGCCTTTATGATATCTCCATTAGTTATAACTCAGTCATACAGTTATTCTCCTTTTATCATAACACATTATGCGCCTTTATGATATCTCCATTTGTCATAACTCAGTCATACAGTTATCAACCTTTTATCATAACACATTATGCGCCTTTATGATATCTCCATTAGGCATAACACAGTCATACAGTATCTTCCTTTTATCATAACACATTATGCGCCTTTATGATATCTCCATTTGTCATAACTCAGTCATACAGTTATCCTCCTTTTATCATAACACATAATGCGCCTTTATGATATTTCCATTAGTCATAACACAGTCATACAGTTATCAACCTTTTATCATAACACATTATGCGCCTTTATGATATCTCCATTAGGCATAACACAGTCATACAGTTATCCTCCTTTTATCATAACACATTATGCGCCTTTATGATATCTCCATTTGTCATAACTTAGGCATACAGTTATCCTCCTTTTATCATAACACATTATGTCCCCTTATGATATCTCCATTTGTCATAACTCAGTCATACAGTTATCCTCCTTTTATCATAACACATTATGCGCCTTTATGATATCTCCATTTGTCATAACTCAGTCATACAGTTATCCTCCTTTTATCATAACACATTATGCGCCTTTATGATATCTCCATTTGTCATAACTCAGTCATACAGTTATCCTCCTTTTATCATAACACATTATGCGCCTTTATGATATCTCCATATGTCATAACACAGTCATACAGTTATACCCCTTTTTATCATAACACATTATGCCCCTTTATGATATCTCAATTAGTCATAACACAGTCATACAGTTATCAACCTTTTATCATATCACATTATGCCCCTTTATGATATCTCCATTAGTCATAACTCAGTCATACAGTTATCCTCCTTTTATCATAACATATTATGCCCCTTTATGATATCTCAATTAGTCATAACACAGTCATACAGTTATCAACCTTTTATCATATCACATTATGCCCCTTTATGATATCTCCATTAGTCATAACTCAGTCATACAGTTATCCTCCTTTTATCATAACATATTATGCCCCTTTATGATATCTCCATTAGTCATAACTCAGTCATACAGCTATCCTCCTTTTATCATAACACATTATGCCCCTTTATGATATTTCCATTAGTCATAACTTAGTCATACAGTTATCAACCTTTTATCATAACACATTATGCCCCTTTATGATATCTCCATTAAGCATAACACAGTCATACAGTTATCATCCTTTTATCATAACACATTATGCCCCTTTATGATATCTCAATTAGTCATAACACAGTCATACAGTTATCAACCTTTTATCATAACACATTATGCCCCTTTATGATATCTCCATTAGTCATAACTCAGTCATACAGTTATCCTCCTTTTATCATAACACATTATGCCCCTTTATGATATCTCCATTTGTCATAACACAGTCATACAGTTATCAACCTTTTATCATAACACATTATGCGCCTTTATGATATCTCCATTAGTCATAACTCAGTCATACGGTTATCCTCCTTTTATCATAACACATTATGCGCCTTTATGATATCTCCATTTGTCATAACTCAGTCATACAGTTATCCTCCTTTTATCATAACACATTATGCGCCTTTATGATATCTCCATTAGGCATAACACAGTCATACAGTTATCCTCCTTTTATCATAACACATTATGCCCCTTTATGATATCTCCATTTGTCATAACACAGTCAAACAGTTATCCTCCTTTTATCATAACACATTATGCGCCTTTATGAAATCTCCATTAAGCATAACACAGTCATACGGTTATCCTCCTTTTATCATAACACATTATGCGCCTTTATGATATCTCCATTAGGCATAACACAGTCATACAGTTATCCTCCTTTTATCATAACACATTATGCCCATTTATGATATCTCCATTAGTCATAACTCAGTCATACAGTTATCCTCCTTTTATCATAACACATTATGCCCCTTTATGATATCTCTATTTGTCATAACTCAGTCATACAGTTATCAACCTTTTATCATAACACATTATGCGCCTTTATGATATCTCCATTAGTCATAACTCAGTCATACAGTTATCCTCCTTTTATCATAACACATTATGCGCCTTTATGATATCTCCATTAGTCATAACTCAGTCATACAGTTATTCTCCTTTTATCATAACACATTATGCGCCTTTATGATATCTCCATTTGTCATAACTCAGTCATACAGTTATCAACCTTTTATCATAACACATTATGCGCCTTTATGATATCTCCATTAGGCATAACACAGTCATACAGTATCTTCCTTTTATCATAACACATTATGCGCCTTTATGATATCTCCATTTGTCATAACTCAGTCATACAGTTATCCTCCTTTTATCATAACACATAATGCGCCTTTATGATATTTCCATTAGTCATAACACAGTCATACAGTTATCAACCTTTTATCATAACACATTATGCGCCTTTATGATATCTCCATTAGGCATAACACAGTCATACAGTTATCCTCCTTTTATCATAACACATTATGCGCCTTTATGATATCTCCATTTGTCATAACTTAGGCATACAGTTATCCTCCTTTTATCATAACACATTATGTCCCCTTATGATATCTCCATTTGTCATAACTCAGTCATACAGTTATCCTCCTTTTATCATAACACATTATGCGCCTTTATGATATCTCCATTTGTCATAACTCAGTCATACAGTTATCCTCCTTTTATCATAACACATTATGCGCCTTTATGATATCTCCATTTGTCATAACTCAGTCATACAGTTATCCTCCTTTTATCATAACACATTATGCGCCTTTATGATATCTCCATATGTCATAACACAGTCATACAGTTATACCCCTTTTTATCATAACACATTATACCCCTTTATGATATCTCCATTAGTCATATCACAGTTATACAGTTATCTCCCTTTTTGTCATACCACATTATACCCCTTTATGATATCTCCATTTGCGAAAACACAGTCATACAGTTATTGTCGTTTTTGCCATAACACATTATGCCCCTTTATGATATATCCATTACTCATAACTCAGTTTTCTCCCTTTTTTATCATAACACATTATGCCCCTATATGATATATCCATTACTCATAACACAGTCATACAGTTATCTCCCTTTTTGTCATAACACTTATCCCCTTCTTGTCATAACACATTATGCCCCTTTCAACAAATCATGCAAAGTCCTCTGGAACATTTCTTTTTTTATAAGAACTTGCTTGGAGGCCGTCATGGAAATATTATTCCAAGAAATCATGCACAGCCTTTGGGAAGATTTTGTTTCTTGGTAGCGTGAGACCTCCAGGAGATATTGTTACAAATCAAGCAAATAGAAGCTTTCTGAGAGCTTGCATAGAAGGTATTCTGGGAGATATTCTTCTAACAAATTAAGCACATTTCCCATTAAGATTTTTTATTTCATAAGAGCTTGCATAGAGACTGCCTAGGAGATATTATAACAAACCAAGCAAATCCTTCCTTTGGAATATTTATTTCTGTAAGAGCTTACATATAGCCCCTCTTGGATAATTATTTCACAAGTTCTTACATAATGTCCTCTGATGACTTTTTGGTTAGGGCCAGTTAAGAAATTGACTCTGGGCGCTGCCATATTGAAACATCACAATCACATGTTAAAAACACGGCATTCCCCACATGGAGATCGCCATTATTTTTCTAAACAGTGTTTCATGGGAATGTACAAACTGCTTTTGATATTAAAACCTGGTCATGTTCCGTCTGTTCTGACCACTTTATGGCTAAAAGTAAAATTCAGTTGCGGTGTGTGTAATAATTGATTGTGATGTTTTAATGCACTAATTGTTCTTTGCATATTTAATCAGGAAAAAAAGTGGAAATGCCTTAAATCAAGGAATTTTATCAAATTCCTTGCTTAAATCAGGAAACTTATCTTTTTTGACAATTTATGGCCGTCTCTGACAGATTCCTAATGAGTTAATGTAAATAATTTTCAAATAACGATGTATTTACTCAATTATTATAATATGCTGAACCCATAACAACAGAAATTATAACAAAATTAAACAGCTACAGTTGTTTATTTTACTCGATACAACAAAAATGTAAAGATAGTTTACCAGTGTGACATATTTTCAGCATGTCATCAGAATAAGATATATCGCCGAATATGCACAAATTTAGGAAAAACAGTCATTTTTAAGTGTTGTTTTTTAAAAATAATATATCCACAAATTAATTTAAAATATGTATACGAATTATTTTAAAATATAATATGATCACAGTAGTAAATTGTATAGAACATAGCAGTCAGTAAGTTAGACAATATAGATCTATAAGGTAGGTATCTTTTTAAATATGCAAATGGAAATACATAATGATTGAGATTAGTACATTAAAACGCCAAATTTACTATCAGGCATACCACATTTGCCTTTTTCTCTGCAACAGGGAATTCGCTGTGTCAGCCGGAATCTTGTCGGGATTTGGTATCACCTGTGTATTTAGTACCCTGTACAAGGAACCAAACTTACACATTCATTCACTTTAATTGCCACATCTTTTATAAGACCTAACTATTGGATGCTTTTTAAATGCAACCAACTTGTTTCAATTGGAACAGGCTGTTGAAATCATTTTCAAAAGCATTTTGGTTTTTTCATGATTATTTCTGCTCTAGTCGACAACTGTTGTTTTAAAAGGCTATTCAAACAGCCTGAAGGAGATTGCCTTACATAAGTGACCTACATTTCTTGAAAAAAAAATAAGCCTCCTTTATTAAAGTTGACATAATTTTATGGAAATATTTTCCCTAGAACACAATGTTTTCTCAAACTGTACAAAACTTTATACATAAAGAAATCTGTAAAAGAATGGAAAATTTGTCAGAGACAGAAACTGTAATTAGATCAAGACCACATTCATGAGGAGTGCATTTTTTTGACTCCCCAGATATCTAATACAGGTCTGTAATTGAGTAGCATTAAAGAAACCTTTTTACTTCAGCCAGTCTCAGTTGATAGGCTTATGTGACTGGCTGAACTAATGATGTGCATTACTTGGTAGATATTTTACATTTGATTGTCATCTTCCAGAAGCCAAACACCATGTATATGTTTCCGTGTCTGATGGCACTGTGGCAAATCTCATCACATGTAAATGAGAAATGAAAGAGAGAGAGTCCTGTTTTTTGTAAATTGTTGGCGTCACCTAAGAATTTGATTGTAAAAAAAGTGTAATGGCTAAAATTTTAATTAATAGCTGCAGTATATACATACTAGTTAAATTCAGCATTTCTCTTGGCAAGTAAAAGGTTAAAATAATTGTACGTCATAGAGTTACAAGGACTTCCGTTTCTCTGAGAATTTTGGACTAGATAATAAAAATCCATTTTAAATTGGGCATTTCCAGGGAACTTAATATTCATGTTTCAATATGAATATTCATCTGTCATTTGAGAAACATTCAGCATTATGAATTTTAAACAGTATCAGGAACACAATAGCTGTGTTTCAATATAAATATTGGACAGTTCAATAGAACTTATCCTTCATTCATTATAAACTTTGAACAGTTCGAGAGAACTAGTCCTTCATTTATGATAAATATTGGACAGTTCAATAGAACTTAATTCCTTCATTCATTATAAACTTTGAACAGTTCGAGAGAACTTTTCCTTCATTCATGATAAATATTGGACAGTTCAAGAGAACTTATCCTTCATTCATTATAAACTTTGAACAGTTCGAGAGAACTAGTCCTTCATTCATGATAAATATTGGACAGTTCAAGAGAACTTATCCTTCATTCATTTCATTCTTGATAAATATTGGACAGAGAGAACTAATCCTTCATTCATTTCATTCACGATAAATATTGGACAGTTCAAGAGAACTTATCCTTATTCAAGATAAATATTGGACAGTTCAAGAGAACCTTTCGTTCATTCGTTTCATTCAAGATAAATATTGGACAGTTAAAGAGAATTTATCCTTCATTCACGATAAATATTGGACAGTTCAAGAGAAAGTATCCTTCATTCACGATAAATATTGGACAGTTCAAGAGAATTTATCCTTCATTCATGATAAATATTGGACAGTTAACCCTTTACTCCATAGATATGCGTTTTCCTGCACCAATCACAGAAGGCCTTTGTAAACAGTGCAGGAAGAGTTCAGATTGCTCGTAACGAGCAATCTGAACACTTCCTGCACTGTTTTCCACTCTGTCAGTTAATATAAACATAATTCACCCAATAATTCAAAAGCCTTCTATATTACGTGTCCAAAGGGGTCTATATTAGAGGTGTCAAAAGGCGTCTATATGAAGTAAAGGGTTAAAGAGAACTTATCCTTCATTCATGATAAATATTGGACAGTTCAAGAGAACTTATCCTTATTCATGATAAATATTGGACAGTTCAAGAGAACTTATCCTTCATTCATTTCATTCACGATTAATATTAGACAGTTCAAGAGAACTTATCCTTCATTCATTATAAACTTTGAACAGTTCGAGAAAACTAGTCCTTCATTCATGATAGATATTGGACTGTTCAAGAGAACTTATCCTTCATTCTTTCATTCTCAATAAATATTGGACAGTTAAAGAGAACTTATCCTTCATTCATTTCATTCACGATAAATATTGGACAGTTCAAGAGAACTTTTCCTTCATTCATTTCATTCATGATAAATATTTGACAGCTCAAGAGAACTTTTCCTTCATTTAAGATAAATATTGGACAGCTCAAGAGAACTTTTCCTTCATTCATGATAAATATTAAACAGCTCAAGGGAACTTTATCTTCATTCATGATAAATATTGGACAGCTCAAGAGAACGTTTCCTTCATTCATCATAAATATTGGACAGTTCAAGAGAACTTATCCTTCATTCATGATAAATATTGGACAGCTCAAGAGAACTTTACTTTCATTCATGATAAATATTGGACAGTTCAAGAGAACTTATCCTTCAATTCATGATTAATATTGGACAGCTCAAGATAAATATTGGACAGCTCAAGAGAACTTTTCCTTCATTCATGATTAATATTGGACAGTTCAAGAGAACTTTTTCTTCATTCAACATAAATATTGGACAGTTCAAGAGAACTTATCCTTCATTCATGATTAATATTGGACAGCTCAGAGAAATTTTCCTTCATTCATGATAAATATTGGACAGTTCAAGAGAACTTTTCCTTCATTCAACATAAATATTTGACAGCTCAAAAGAACTTATCTTTCATTCATGATAAATATTGGACAGTTCAAGAGCACTTATCCTTTATTCATGATAAATATTGGACAGTTCAAGAGCACTTATCCTTTATTCATGATAAATATTGGACAGTTCAAGAGCACTTATCCTTTATTCATGATAAATATTGGACAGCTCAAGAGAACGTTTCCTTCATTCATCATAAATATTGGACAGTTCAAGAGAACTTATCCTTCATTCATGATAAATATTGGACAGCTCAAGAGAACTTTACTTTCATTCATGATAAATATTGGACAGTTCAAGAGAACTTATCCTTCAATTCATGATTAATATTGGACAGCTCAAGATAAATATTGGACAGCTCAAGAGAACTTTTCCTTCATTCATGATTAATATTGGACAGTTCAAGAGAACTTTTTCTTCATTCAACATAAATATTGGACAGTTCAAGAGAACTTATCCTTCATTCATGATTAATATTGGACAGCTCAGAGAAATTTTCCTTCATTCATGATAAATATTGGACAGTTCAAGAGAACTTTTCCTTCATTCAACATAAATATTTGACAGCTCAAAAGAACTTATCTTTCATTCATGATAAATATTGGACAGTTCAAGAGCACTTATCCTTTATTCATGATAAATATTGGACAGTTCAAGAGCACTTATCCTTTATTCATGATAAATATTGGACAGTTCAAGAGCACTTATCCTTTATTCATGATAAATATTGGACAGTTCAAGAGAACTTATCCTTTATTCATGATAAATATACATTGGACAGATATTTGACAGATTTTCAGCAAATTTTATGTGAAACATTCTTACACAAAGCTCTCTCATGTTTGTTCTAATAATGACCCTGTGGTCAAATTTGGCCCCGCCCAAGGGGTTTATCAGTATTTTTTTCAAAATTTCAAATATCTCCGAAAGTGCAAGGCCTTTGATATTTTGCACGTAGTACTGGCCTTCTAAAATTCCAAAATGCAAATCGGTCCAGGTTTTTTACTACCGTAAGAATCGCACTTATTTTAAAAAAAAATCACTATATGACATGCATATCCCACCCACCATGTCAGCTGCACCATGTATTTTCTCTGTTTATTCTTTAATAGGGAACTATTTCAATTAGTTTATTTGTGTATTATTTATAACATACTTTATCACATTGTGTACATTTTAATGACTGACATTATGTTTCCGCTTTACTAAATAATTTTCAATTTTCAAGGCATATTTCACAGGTCAGTATGGCATGGTAAGAGAAATTTATGAGAATTTATACGACTGATAGAAAATATCTGGACAGATTTTTTATTAAACTTTGAAACGAAAATCGGTTTTGAACTTCAGAAATCGGTCCAAAAATCGAAAAACCGGCAATTTTAGAAGGCCTGATGTAGCATCATCTAATGAGTTTCTATCAAAATTGTTCAAGCCATGACCCTAGTGTCAAAATTAGCACTGCCCCGGGGACATGTCAGTTAAACATAAGGAAATTTACATTTAAAAATCTTCTTCAAGAACAGTCCAATCAAATTCTTTCATATTTAGTGTAAAATATGATCCTTATGACTAGGGGTTTCAAATTTTTTTCAAGTAAATAGCTAGAAATGATTGGGAACTAGTCAGGAGACTTTGATTTTTACATGGGCATGCTATGGGAAAACAGAAAATTCTGCTTTTCTGATCTATTTTAGGTATTATTTCAATTATCTTCATGTCTAAAACATTGCTTAGACATAAAAATTGAAAAAGGGTCCTTTAAAAGGAATTTGATATAAATAAGGTCCTGCAGCAGGGGGAAAAAAAGAGATAAAATTGTTAAATTTCAAAAATCTTCTCCTCAAATTCTGATGAGGCATATGTGTAAATATTACATTTAAATGTCCTCTATGAATTAGGGTTTCAAAGTTGAAAAAAATAAAGGGGTTAGCAGTTCACTGGGTTTCTGTAAGGGCATAGGAATACTATTGGAAAACAAATAATTCTGTTTTTCTCACCTATTTTACATATTATTTCAACTATCTTGTGGTCTGGAATAAAGCTTAGTCATAACAGTTGAGACTGGGTCCTTTGAAGGGGATTTAATATCCATAAGGGTCAGCATGGGTCCAAAAAGAGGTTAAATTGTGAATTATCGAAAAATCTTCTTCTCATGAATTGTCCTGCTAAATTAGCTCAGATTTCGTACAAATGATTCCTTTGAATAAGGGATTCATGTTTGTTAAAATGAAGGGGTAGGATCTATTGGGGTCAAATAAGGGGACTTTAATTTTAACATAGGAATACTATGGGAAAACAGTTTGTTATTTTAGGAATTATTTTAATAATCTTGAGGTCTGGAGAATTGTTTAGTCATAACAGCTGAGAGATAGAATGTTGAAAAGTCAAAAGTCTTGGTTTTATATAAGAGTTTATTACCTCCTTTTATATTTAAAATGAATGAACAAAATTTCGATAGTTAAATGAACCCCAGCATTTCAAAGTGACTGTCTACCTATACATAACATCTAATTTTCTGATACTGCCAAAATGACTAGTTCAAAATGCAAGGGTAAATAAAAACTTATACAGTAGCTCAAACTCGGTTAGCTGGAATGCCATAAATTGCTCAAACAACCTACCCAGTCCCTGTCAAATTCCTATTTAATTTCTATTATTCTACAACCGATGGCTAGAACACTGATAGGTGGAACAGTCGAACTAAAAAGTAGGTCCCGCCAAGACACCTGTATTTTTTACACCTTACAGTCGAACAGCTGTTCAAAAATAAATATATAATAAATAACATCAGAGAAGTTTGGTATGTTAATTCATACATTCAAAGGTGTAAAGTAATTTCTACACATCATAATATACCCACTGTCTTAAAGAGGGAGAAGTTTGTTATGATAATTTGATAAGTGTATTTATAATTTGTTACACATTTGCTTTAATTGTATAGCACATGTTGCATTAATTAAGTTTATTTGATATTTATATGTAATTTTAGAAGAAATCAAATTAAAACCAATTTATATTGCAAACATTAAAGCCTCATTAAACTTCTGAAATGGACATTTTTTTATAGCAAAAAAAATGATTGTAATTAAATGTGTTTATAGTATTGCTAAAACCATTTCTGTAGACCCCTTAGTGAGTGTTTTTAAAAAAGCGAGAAAATAAATAACTTTGATAGAAATGTGTGTTTCTTAGACAAGGGGACCAAGCTTTTAACTTTTAATTGCATTTTTGTAATTCCGTAATGACTCGGTTGCTTTCTGACTGTACCTCCACCAGTGTTCAGAAGAACACAAATGAATACTGCAGTGGTAGTATGCTGATTAAGACCGTTAAATAAGGGGTTCATTAACAAGATTAGAAAAGTTATGGCTCTACTAATATCATGTATCGTTATTGGGTTGTTTTTTTTTAAAAAAATATATTGATGTTTGCAATAAAACTGTATCGAATGTAGTATGCATTATATTAGTTATACACACTGAAAAAAAATGAGTACAGAGTACTAGTTTGGTCTAGTAACTCTTGCTCAGGATCCTCCCTTGCATAAACACATGATACTATCGCACACGCTATTACATCACAAATCACTTTATCGCAGTCAATATTGAGAGGCTACCAGGGGTGGTTTGTCACCGCTAACGAGCAATAAATGAGCTCTTTGGTTCCTGTTCATTAATACTCTGAGGAGAATAAAGAGGATGTTCTTAAAAACTATCTTATGCAAGCGTTTGTTTATTTAATTTTTAACTGCATCCCCTACAGTTCCCCATACTATGTTTCTCTCTGAAGTTAATTGATCATATATTACCGACCAACACGTTTCCGAACAAGCTGCGTAACTCCCCATTTTCTGTCAAAGGTGTTTATCAGAAAAAGACGAACAATAATTTGTAAACAAAACCCATTCTTAATTACAGTATAACTTCCATATATCGAACTTCAATATATCGAATTTCTCGGTATATCGAACTTTTTCTCAAGTCCCAACTTTTTTCCTTCTAAATCTATATGGAAAAACCGCAAATATATCGAAGTTATACATATGGAATTTTTCAGTATATCGAAGTTTTTTCACGGCCCCAAAGAGTCCTTTTACACATCATTAACCGAATATCGATTACCTGTTCAAAATTTCTCACGGGAGTGATGTACATGTATTTCACACCTATGGTGCACCGGTGCGGTGATTGTAGGAACAAAGGCCCCGCTGATCATACAGCGTAAAGTCCCTTCGAGTGCTCGGATAAATGTTTGTTAGGAGTCACACTTTAATAAACATTTGATTACTTAAAGGCAGAATGGTGATAATTTACTAATAAAAAACATTAACTTTGTGTACGCAAACATGGCGGCTGCGTCTGTCATGATTACATATACGTGATACGTGATTACATAACGTACGTGTAAATCGCACGCATTGTATGACGTTTAGTTTCGTATCATGTTATCTTACATGTGTAATTTATGAACATTTTTTTATGTTTATTGTACATGTATGTTGATGTTTTATTTATGTGTGTTTGTACCAACTGATGTGCTGATGGAATATTCATGTACATGTATGTGCTTATTTTCGTATACCGGAAGTGCTCCATGTAAGTTTTTATGTTTGTACATGTTTGTAGTGCTTTAGTTATATTGAATTTTAAATGACATGCAGGGATTCAATAAATAATAAACACGATTTAATTTATGTTTTTTTTTCAACTTACCTTTACTAGTAAAAGTATGACAGGTAGATCTACAGTCATATACATGTTGCGATCTCATTACCAATCAAACTTTTACCATTACCATCGAGTGATCCAGACATGCACATATATCGAAGTCCCGGTATATCAAACTTTTCATGACGGTCCCCTGAACTTCGATATATGAAAGTTATACTGTATGTACTAATAATGTACTTTATATTTATTTTTTCGTTTGTAAAGTCTCTTAGTGATCAAATAAACATGTATTCTATCATCTGGAAGAGTAAAACTGAATCAAATTAAAACTAAAAATGACCGTTTCAGAAGTTTAATGAACCTTTAAAAAGTAAAGAGTGTTACATACAATTTTACCCTATAAATGTTAGAAATGCGAAGTTCAGTCTCTAGAGCTAAGTGTGAGGGTAAATAAAAACTTATACATACATACAAACTGCTGTATTGCTTGTCAAAAACCTAGAGCTAATTGTGAGGGTAAATAAAAACTTAAACATACATACAAACTGCTGTATTGCTGGTCAAAAACCTAGAGCTAAATGTGAGGGTAAATAAAAACTTATACATACATATATACTGCTGTATTGCTTGTCAAAAACCTAGACCTAAGTGTGCGGGTAAATAAAACTTATACATACATACATACTGCTGTATTGCTTGTCAAAAACCTAGAGCTAATTGTGAGGGTAAATAAAAACTTAAACATTCATACAAACTGCTGTATTGCTGGTCAAAAACCTAGAGCTAAGTGTGAGGGTAAATAAAAACTTATACACACATACAAACTGCTGTATTGCTTGTCAGAAACCTAGAGCTAAGTGTGAGGGTAAATAAAAACTTATACACATATACAAACTGCTGAATTGCTTGTCAGAAACCTATACCTAAGCGTGAGAGTAAATAAAAACTTATACATACATACAAACTGCTGTATTGCTTGTCAGAAACCTACAGCTTAGTGTGAGGGTAAATAAAAACTTATACATACATACAAACTGCTGTATTGCTTGTCAGAAACCTAGAGCTAAGTGTGACGGTAAATAAAAACTTATACATATATACAAACTGCTGTATTGCTTGTCATAAACCTACAGTTAAGCGTGAGGGTAAATAAAAACTTATACATACGTACAAACTACTGTATTGCTCGTCATAAACCTAGAGCTTAGTGTGAGGGTAAATAAAAACTTATACATACATATAAACTGCTGTATTGCTCGTCATAAACCTAGAGCTAATTGTGAGGGTAAATAAAAACTTATACAAACATACAAACTTCTGTATTGCTTGTCATAAACCTACAGTTAAGCGTGAGGGTAAATAAAAACTTGTACATACATACAAACTGCTGTATTGCTTGTCAGAAACCTAGAGCTAAGTGTGAGGGTAAATAAAAACTTATACATACATACAAACTGCTGTATTGCTTGTTAGAAACCTAGAGCTAAGTGTGAGGTTAAATAAAAACTTATACATATATACAAACTGCTGTATTGCTTGTCAGAAACCTAGAGCTAATTGTGAGGGTAAATAAAAACTTGTACATACATACATACTGCTGTATTCTTGTCAGAGACCTAGACCTATGTGTGAGGGTCAATAAAAAATTATACATACATACAAACTGTTGTATTGCTGGTCAGAAACCTAGACTTAAGTGTGAGGGTAAATAAAAACTTATACATACATACGTTCTGCTGTATCGCTCGTCAAAAACCTAGAGCTAAGTGTGAGGGTAAATAAAAACTTATACATACATACAAACTGCTGTATCACTGGTCAAAAACCTAGAGCTAAGTGTGAGGGTAAATAAAAACTTATACATACATACAAACTGCTGTATTGCTTGTCAAAAACCTAGAGCTAATTGTGAGGATAAATAAAAACTTGTACATACATACAAACTGCTGTATTCCTCGTCAAAAACCTAGAGCTAAGTGTGAGGGTAAATAAAATCTTATACATACATACAAACTGCTGTATTGCTTGTCAAAAACCTAGACCTAAGTGTGAGGGTAAATAAAAACTTGAAC
Source organism: Panopea generosa (assembly GCA_029582155.1). NCBI lineage: Eukaryota > Metazoa > Mollusca > Bivalvia > Adapedonta > Hiatellidae > Panopea > Panopea generosa. The sequence continues at coordinate 52,232,453 of CM055909.1, read as the reverse complement.
ATACATACAAACTGCTGTATTGCTGGTCAAAAACCTAGAGCTAAGTGTGAGAGTTAATAAAAACTTATACATACATACAAACTGCTGTATTGCTGGTCAAAAACCTAGAGCTAAGTGTGAGGGTAAATAAAAACTTATACATACATACAAACTGCTGTATTGCTCATCAAAAACCTAGAGCTAAGTGTGAGGGTAAATAAAAACTTGTACATACATACAAACTGCTGTTTTCCTCATCAGAAACCTAGAGCTAAGTGTGAGGGTAAATAAAAACTTATACATACATACAAACTGCTGTATTGCGTGTCAAAAACCTACAGCTAATTGTGAGGGTAAATAAAAACTTATACATATATACAAACTGCTGTATTGCTTGTCAAAAACCTAGAGCTAAGTGTGAGGGTAAATAAAAACTTATACATACATACAAACTGCTGTATTGCTTGTCAAAAACCTACAGCTAATTGTGAGGGTAAATAAAAACTTATACATATATACAAACTGCTGTATTGCTCATCAAAAACCTAGAGCTAAGTGTGAGGGTAAATAAAAACTTGTACATACATACAAACTGCTGTTTTCCTCATCAGAAACCTAGAGCTAAGTGTGAGGGTAAATAAAAACTTATACATACATACAAACTGCTGTATTGCTCATCAAAAACCTAGAGCTAAGTGTGAGGGTAAATAAAAACTTGTACATACATACAAACTGCTGTATTGCTCGTCAAAAACCTAGAGCTAAGTGTGAGGGTAAATAAAAACTTATACATACATACATACTGCTGTATTGCTCATCAAAAACCTAGAGCTAAGTGTAAGGGTAAGTAAAAACTTATACATACATACATACATACATACATACTGCTGTATTGCTTGTCAGAAACCTAGAGCTAAGTGTGAGGGTAAATAAAAACTTATATATACATACAAACTGCTGTATCGCTTTTCAAAAACCTAGAGATAAGTTTGAGGGTAAATAAAAACTTATACATGTACATACATAATGCTGTATGAGTTTTTTCCAATACTAGTATGTGGGGAGTCTGCTTGAAATTAAGGGTAAGGGTCTAAATGTGGGTGACTCTCATTATACATGGAAATGCTATCAGAAAACAGATGATTCTCATTGTTACCTCTACTAGCCAAAGGTCAGAAGGGCTTATGTGATGGTCTGTTGTCCATCTTCCGTCGTACGTCGTCTGTCGTCCATTGCAGCACTTTCTCTGAAACCACTATGCCATTTAAACTCAAACTTCACATGGATGTTTCTATTGCTTAGGAGACTATACAGAAGATTTTTTTTTTTTTCAATCTGAAATTCAAGATGGCCACCTTTACTAAAAATATTCCAAAACTTAAAAATATCTTCTTCTCATGAACGTCCTGACAGATTTTGTAAATATTTATGCAGTAAAGATAACCAACTATAGTTCTATTAGATTCATCCGAATGGTGTCCCTAGGGTTAAAAATGATCCCACCCTGAGGGTTCAGTTAGGAGACACATGTCATTATAATAAACATTAATTTTATTTTTTTTAAAATGAACTAATTTTGCCTATATTTTCACAGCAGCATTGTTTGGTCAAGGAGGTTCAGATTTGTAAAAATGATTGGGTTCCACTGTCTTAAGGGGTCAGGAGTGGCCCCAAAAGGGTAAAAATTGGGAATTACAAAAATTGTTTTCTTTAGAACAGGTCAGTCATATTTGTTCATATTTGGCATAAATTATTGCTATGTGTAGGGGTTTGGTTGCAGATAAGAATGAAGGGACTAATATTTCTAGGGGTCCTGTAAGGGGACTTAGAATTTTATATAGATAAACAGAAAATTCTCATTTTTCATCCATTTGAGCCAAATTACGTTATTTAGTTTGAGTTCTAAAGCATCATCTGGTCATAGGAAATAAGATTTGGTTCAATAAGGAGAATTGACCATCCATAAGGGGTCAGGGTGGGTCGAAAAAATATAAAATTTCAAAAATATTTTTGTCAACAACAGGTCTGTCAAATTTATTCATATTTGATTATCCCAATGAGTATGTGTTTAAATTTTGTACAAATCAAGGGCTTGTATCTATAGGGACCCTATAAAGGACTTTGAGTTTTATATAGGAATACTATGGGAAAACAAATTTCTATTATTTTCATCCATTTGGACAAAATTATTATTTAATTTGAGTTTTGAAGCAACGTGTAGTCATAGAAAAAAAGATATGGTTCAATACGAAGAATTTACTTTCCATAAGGTGTCAGGTTGGGTTGTAAAAGATTAAAATAGAACATTTTCAAAAATCTTTTTCTCAACAATCGGTCTGTCGAATTTGTTCATAACTGATATAATGGTAGATTATCCCAATGAGTATGGATTTAAAGTTTGTACAAATGAAGTGGCTTGTATTTATAGGGGCCTTGTATGGGGACTTTGAGTTTTATAAAGGAATACAATGTGAAAACAGAAAATTCTAAATTTTTCATCCATTTATGATTTTATTTTTATTCAATTTGAGTTTTGAAGATCTTCTAGTCTTAACAAATAAGATTTTGTTCAATAAGAATGGCTAACTTTCCAAAAGGGGCCAGGTGGGGTCACAAAATGGTTAAAATTTTCATAAATCTTATTTTCAACAAACGGTCAGTAAATTTTTTCATATTTGATATAAATTATCCCTATGATTAAGAGTTCTAAGTTTGTAAAAAATCAAGGGGCACTGGGATGTATAGAAGCCCTATTGGGGGACTTTGAGGTTTACATAGGAATACTATAGGAAAATGGAAAATTCTCATTTATGTAAATATGTTGTTAAATTTGAGATCTAACGCCTTGTCTAGTAACAGTACATTTGATTTTGTTCATTAATAAAGAGGATTGAATTTCCATAAGGGGTTGGCAGGCAATATGGTTAAAATTGGGAATTTTTATAAATCTTCCTCTCAATAATCTTTCTGTCAAACTTGTTCATATTTGATATAAATTATCTTTGCATCAGCAAGGATTGAAGATTCTGCAAATCAAGAGCTGGGATATGTAGGGAAGGTTCGCATCCATGCGTACAAAAAAACTTCTATTTAAAATAAAGCATTTCTGCTCATAACAAATCCCTCGTAGTGGGTGATTGAAGTTTTGACAAATCAAGGGGCTGGGGTGTATAAGGATTTTGTATGGGGACTATATTTTTTTTACAGATGAATGGTATGGGAATTTAAAGTATTCCTTTTCATAGCAATTAAGTTTTTGTTCAGTATGGTTGTGGTTGGGGTATTTATCCATAAGTTGTTAAGAGGACCCCGAAAGAGGGTAAATATTGTGAAGTTTTAAAAAGTGCTATGGTCACTATGAGTCAGTAGAGCATCCTCAGGCACTCTCATCAGCTGAGGCCTCTTGGTCTCATCTATAACTTCTTCATAGACTTAGTATATACAAAATTGGAAAGGAAGTGACATGTTAAACTAGTTTAGTGACTTAAGCCCATCTTAGGCCTCTTGTTCATTATATCTAGTTTAAGAGAACTTATTATTCTTGATACATAATATGTATAGGACAGTTCCAGAGAATGAACTTATACCCCCGACAAACGAAGTTTTGAGGGGGTATATTGGAGTCACCCTGAGGTCGTTCTGTCGGTCGGTCTGTCCGTTGCAATTTTCCTTGTCCGGAGCATCACTTGAAAAATACTGGATGGAATTTCATCAAACGTCATACAATGGTAGAATATAATGAGAGGAAGTGCAGTGTACAAGAAACATAACTCTATTATTGCTAATTACAGAGTTATTGCCCTTTGATATTTTTTCTTGTCCGGAGCATAACTTGAAAAGTACCGGATGGAATTTCATCAAGCTTCATACAATGGTAGAATATAATGAGAGGAAGTGCAGTGTACAGGAAACATAACTCTATTCTTGCTAATTACAGAGTTATTGCCCTTTGATATATTTCCCTTTGATATTTTTTCTTGTCCGGAGCATAACTTGAAAAGTACTGGATGGAATTTCATCAAACTTCATACAATGGTAGAATATAATGACAGGAAGTGCAGTGTACAAGAAACATAACTCTATTCTTGCTAATTACAGAGTTATTGCCCTTTGATATATTTCCCTTGTCTGGAGCATTACTTTTAAAGTAAAGATGGAATTTCATCAAACTTCATACAATGGTAGAATATAATAAGAGGAAGTGCAGTGTACAAGAAACATAACTCTATTATTGCTTATTACAGAGTTATTGCCCTTTGATATTTTTTCTTGTCCGGAGCATAACTTGAAAAGTACCCGATGGAATTTCATCAAGCTTCATACAATGGTAGAATATAATGAGAGGAAGTGCAGTGTACAAGAAACATAACTCTATTTTTGCTAATTACAGAGTTATTGCCCTTTGATATATTTCCCTTGTCCGGAGCATTACTTTTAAATTACTGGATGGAATTTCATTAAACTTCATACAATGGTAGAATATAATGACAGGAAGTGCAGTGTACAGGAAACATAACTCTTTTCTTGCTAATTACAGAGTTATTGCCCTTTGATATATTTCCTTTGTCCGGAGCATTTCTTTTAAAGTACTGGATGGAATTTCATCAAACTTCATACAATGGTAGAATATAATGACAGGAAGTGCAGTGTACAAGAAACATAACTCTATTCTTGCTAATTACAGAGTTATTGCCCTTTGATATATTTCCCTTGTCTGGTGCAGTACTTTTAAAGTACTTTTAAAGCCATCAGTGATATAAGTTTAATAAAGTTCATGAAAGAACCAAGTTGATGAATACATGGTGTTCGAGCAAAGCAGGTTCGATATTGTATTCCTAGTGCTCTTGTTTGTTTCTTATCCATAAAATTGTTGTCCCTCAACATAACTCGAAAAAGTATAACATTTATTGATTGCCATGAAAGCTTGTACACTGCACAATAATTAAAAATACCGTTTTTAATTTTAACAAAACCATAAAAAAATTAACAATACAAAAACTCAATCCATAACATTCTCTTTTATTAAGAATTTTTTTTGTCTGGAGCATAACTTTAAAACTATTGGATATAATTTAATAAAACTTCATACAATGGTTAACCATTTTCTGTCATGGCGGCGTTCGGGGGTATTCATCACCTTCAGTGATAGGTCTAGTTATCTTTGATTCATTATGAATATTAGAGGTTCTGGAAAACTTATTATCGTTTATTTCATTATGAATATTAGACAGTTCAAGAGAACTTATGATCTTTGATTCATTATGAATGTTGGACAGTTCCGGAGAACTTATTATCTTTGATTTCATTATGAATATTAGTCAGTTCCAGAGAACTTACGATCATTGATTTCATTATGAATATTGGACAGTTCTGGAGAACTTATTATCTTTTGATTCATTATGAATATTGGACAGTTCCAGGGTATTTATTATCTCTGATTCATTATTATATTGGACAGTTCTAGTAAACTTATGATCTTTGATTTATTATGAATATTGGACAGTTCTGGAGAACTTATTATCTTTGATTTCGTTATAAATATTGGTTGGTTTCGGAGAACTTATTATCTTTGATTCATTATGAATATTGGACATTTCCTGAGATCTTTGATACATTATGAATAGTGGACAGTTCCAGTAAACTTATGATCTTTGATTCATTATGAATATTGGACAGTTCCGGAGAACTTATGATCTTTGATTCATTATGAATATTGGACAGCTTCAGAGAACTTATGATCTTTGATTCATTATGAATATTGGACAACTTCAGAGAACTTATGATCTTTGATTCATTATCATTATTGAACAGTTTTGGAGAACTTATTATCTTTGATTCACTATGAATATTGGACAGCTTCAGAGAACTTATGATCTTTGATTCATTATGAATATTGGACAGCTTCAGAGAACTTATGATCTTTGATACATAACGAATATTGGACAGCTTCAGAGAACTTATGATCTTTGATACATTATGAATATTGGACAGCTTCAGAGAACTTATTATCTTTGATACATTATGAATATTAGACAGCTTCAGAGAACTTATGATCTTTGATACATTATCATTATTGAACAGTTCTGGAGAACTCATGATCTTTTATTTATTATGAATATTGAACAGCTTCCAAAACTTATGATCATTGATTCATTTTAAATATATAAAAAATAAAATCAATGTTTCACTATCAAAATTAGATTGTTGAAAGAGAACAATATATTTTCAACTTGGTAAATTAAGTTTAATGTTATGTTGGATTGTAAATGTTTTGCAGTGTTTTTGTGTTTGGTGGGGGTGGTGTTGCACTATTATGCACATGCCACAATAAGCTAGCAAAATATGTTCAAATGTTCAAAGTTCAGAAATAGTGAATATTGGTATTGTTGAGAAGAATTATACTCCAAGCAGATCAGTAAATTTGTTTTATGAATGTCTGATAAAGGCGTACACATGGTTGATTTTTTGTAATTTGTGCTCAAGTAAAGAAATTGTTCAACGGGAAAAAATCAAAAGATAATTAATATTTTGGTGAACATTTCATTTATTATATATACAGCCCTTCTCAGAAGTTATTCATTAGAAACCAATTTGATGGATGCATGGTCTGACACATGAACAGATGGTCAGGATTATACTTATGCTGTTTAAATGGTTAAGAGTTGCCTGTGCCTGTCCATCAAATTCGTTTCAGATGAATAACATCTGAAAGGTCTATAGATATTATTAATATTTGGTGTGTAGCTATATAATTATAAAATACAGGTCAAGTTCAAGATATGTCAATGGCTGTCAAATTTTACAGGAGCTGTTTTTCCCTTTTTAGGTCATCTGAGACTTTCTCTCTAGAGACCTTTTTCAATTACCTTTTGTCTGTAGTTGTCAATATGCAATTCACATTTTCGATTATTTTCTCAAAAACTGGATGCTTAATCATAATGAAATGTTGTATGTAGCTTAAGTACCTAAAGGTGGATCAAAATTGTTAATTGTATGGTCCTCACCCTGCTAGGGCTTTGGGGATGGGCCAAAACAATCAAATTCAAGGTAAACTTCAAAAACCTTCTTCTTTCTATAGGAAGCACTGGGGAACAGATGGAGAGCATGATTATAGACGTATATTCACACTTTATAAAAATTGTGTCAAAATTTTCTAATGGTTTGGCCCGAGGGTGGGGGCCTAAAAAAATTAGTATGTCCGTAAACAATTCACATTTTCGATTTCTTCTCAAAAACTGTAAGCTCAGTCGTATTGAAATGTTGTATGTAGCTTTGGTACCTAAGAATGAATCAAAATTGTTTTGACTGCTGATGAGGTTTGGCGGTTGGATCCCAGGATTAAAACAACACTCAGATTCTGGCCATGAAACTAAGATCTTACATCGTAATTGAGGTAAAATAACAAAGTATAAACCAGTTGAAAACTTGGTAAGTGATTATAATAAGATATTTATCAAGCTTTCTCTGAATGAATTTCCAAATGTTGAGTTGTTTTATTGTATGTTTGCAGGACCTGTGTCGACAACGGATGCAGAGTAAATCATCTGAGAAACCTGAACCTCTTCACGCAGCTTCACGTGTCGGTAGTGTGTCCGAGTCTCAGGTGAAAAGTCCATCGAGTAGGAGCAGCACATCCTCATGGTGTGTTATTATTTAGTATCTCTATTGTAATGTGTTACTATCCAACCTTTTGACTAATTATTCCTTATAATTCTGTTTGTTATTATGCTCAAAGGGGGAAGCATATAGTTGCCGCTTCATCCGTCCATTTGTCCGTTTGTGCGTCCTGAAGTTCTTGTCCAAGCTATTTCTCTACAATCTCTGGTTGGAATTTTATGAAACTTGCTAGGATCCATCGTTAACAAGTGCAGATGCGCATATTGTCTTTCAGTTCGATAATTTTTCACAGAGTTATGGCCCTTTGATTCTGTCTGTGACCAAATTCTTGTCCACGCTATTTCTCTCTACAATCCCATGTGGAGATGCGCATATTGTCTTTGTGTTCTAATTCGATGATTTTTTTATGAAGTAATGGCCCTTTTAGGCTGTGTCTGTGACCAAATTCTTGTCCATACTTCTCTACAACCCCATATTGGAATTTTATGAAACATGCTATGATGCATCACTACCAAGTGGAGATGCGCATATTGTCTTTGTGTTTGGGTTCAGTGATTTTTCATGGAGTTATGGCCCTTTAATGAAGTATGTGACCAAATTCTTGTCTGCGCTATTTCTCTACAACTTCAGGTTGTAATTTTATGAATTTTGCTAGGATGCATCATTACCAAGTGCAGATGCGCATTTTGTCTTATGTTCCATTTCGATGATTTTTTATGGAGTTATGGCCCTTTGAATCTGTCTGTGACCAAATTCTTTTCTGCTCTGTTTCTCTACAACCCCATGTTTGAATTTTATGAAACTTGCTAGGATGCATCATAATGACCTATTTCAAAGTATTTTGTACAATGTATTATATCACAAAATAAAAAATGATGAGTGAAAGTTGGCATCGGGTGACTTAATGTAGAAATTTGATATTTAGTTTATCCTCCTGTGAGATGATGAGAGCTCACTTCCAATTGTAATAAGTATGGCATCTGGTTATCTAATACCAGAAGAAATGTGTATGGTTTGTAATACTTATTTATTTATGTAATAAGTATGGCATCTGGTTATCTAATACCAGTAGAAACAGTGTATGGTTTGTAATATTTGTTTATTTATGTAATAAGTATGGTATCTGGTTATCTAATACCAGTAGAAACAGTGTATGGTTTGTAATATTTATTTTTGTAATAAGTATGGTATCTGGTTATCTATTACCAGTAGAAACATGTATGGTTTGTAATATTTATTTATTTATGTAATAAGTATGGCATCTGGTTATCTAATACCAGTAGAAATGTGTATGGTTTGTAATACTTATTTATTTAGGTAATAAGTATGGTATCTGGTTATCTATTACCAGTAGAAACGTGTATGGTTTGTAATATTTATTTATGTAATAAGTATGGTATCTGGTTATCTATTACCAGTAGAAATGTGTATGGTTTGTAATATTTATTTATGTAATAAGTATGGCATCTGGTTATCTAATACCAGTAGAAACGTGTATGGTTTGTAATACTTATTTATTTATGTAATAAGTATGGTATCTGGTTATCTATTACCAGTAGAAACGTGTATGGTTTGTAATATTTATTCATATAATAAGTATGGTATCTGGTTATCTATTACCAGTAGAAATGTGTATGGTTTGTAATATTTATTTATGTAATAAGTATGGTATCTGGTTATCTAATACCAGTAGAAATGTGTATGGTTTGTAATATTTATTTATGTAATAAGTATGGTATCTGGTTATCTATTACCAGTAAAAACGTGTATGGTTTGTAATACTTATTTATTTATGTAATAAGTATGGCATCTGGTTAACTAATACCAGTAGAAATGTGTATGGTTTGTAATATTTATTTATTTATGTAATAAGTATGGCATCTGGTTATCTAATACCAGTAGAAACGTGTATGGTTTGTAATACTTATTTATTTCTCATCATGACATTTTCTAACCTAATAACACAATACAGTAATCTCCCTTTGTGATATATCCATTTGTCAAAACACGGTTATACCCCATTACCATATCTCCATTTTTCATAACACAGTCATACAGTTATATCCCTTTTTGTCATAACATATTATGCCCCTCTATTATATCTCCATTACTCATAACTCAGTCATACAGTTATCTCCCTTTTTGTAATAACACATTATGCCCCTTAATGGTATCTCCATTACTCATAACTCACTCATACAGTTATCTCCCTTTTTGTTATAACACATTATGCCCCTTTATAATATCTCCATTTACGAAAACACAGTCATACAATTATCTCCCTTTTTGTAATAACACATTATGCCCCATTATGATATCTCCATTAGTCATAACTCAGTCATATAGTTACCTCCCTTTTTGTTATAACACATTATGCCCCTTAATGATATTACCAGTTGTCATAACACAGTCATACAATTATCTCCCTTTTTGCCATAATACATTATGCCCGTTTATGATATCTCCTTTAGTCATAACAGAGGCATATATTAAAGTGACAGGTATAATACATGTTAAAATTTACATAATTAGGAATAATATTAATAAATGTTTCAAAATACTCAGCCTAATAAGGCTTATCAGTCACTATTTTTTTTCAAATTTGGAATTATTTCAACACAAATATAAAGAAACTTACATGATATTATTTAACAAAATGAAAAGAATGAAAGAAAATTAATTTTAACATCAATCCATCAATGGAATGACAAAATGAAATAAAAATTGTTAAAATTTGCCTTGTTTTAAGCACGCTTTCTATAAACTTTGCGAGAGATAGTATTGCAATTTTATTTTGTAATACAATTATCCCCCTTCTCATCTTAATGTTGATATAGACCTCACCTATAAATTTATATCCCTGAAATTATCCAACTGTATGTAATCTGAAAGAAAATCATGTAACTTGAAGAAAAAAGTGCATTTTTAGCTCTATTGGCCAAAGGCCAGAAGTGCTTATGCAATGGTGCATTGTTTGTTGTCCGTCGTCTGCCGTCTGTCGTCTGTCCTCTGTTAGCAACACTTTCTCTGAAACCACTAGGCCAATTACACTGAAACTTCACATGGGTGTTTCTATTGCGTAGGAGTATATACAGAAGAATTTTTTTTTCGATCTGAAATTCAAGATGGCTGCCATTACTAAAAATAGTCCAAAACTTAAAAAATCTTATTCTCATGAACGGCCCAACAGATTTTCAAAATGTTTATGTAGTAATGATAACCAACTATAGTTCTATTAGATTTGTTCAAATGGTGTCCCTATGGTTAAATATGATTCCGCCCCGAGGGTTCAATTAGGGGACACATGTCATTATAATATTTTATGATTTTTTTTTAAAAATGGAAATGATTTTGCCTATATCTTTACAGAAGCATTGTTTAGTGAAGGAGGTTCAGATTTGTAAAAATGACTGGGTTCCACTGTCTTAAGGGGTCAGGAGGGGCCCCAAAAGGGTAAAAATTGGGAATTACTAAATTCGTTTTCTTAAGAACCGGTATGTCAGATTTGTTCATATTTTGCATAAATTATCCCTATGTGTAGGGGTTTGATTGCAGATAAGAATTTAGGGGCTAAAATTTATAGGGGCCCTGTAAGGGGACTTAGAATTTTACATAGGGATACTATGGGAAAACAGAAAATTCTCTTTTTCTTTCATCTGTTCTTAAACCACTAGGCCAATTAAACTGAAACTTTACATGGGTGTTTCTTTTGCATAGGAGACTATACAGAAGATTTTTTTTTTTTCGATCTGAAATTCAAGATGGCCGCCATTACTAAAAATAGTCTAAAACTTAAAAAATCTTCATCTCATGAACAACTCGACAGATTTTCAAAATGTTTATGTAGTAATGATGACCAACTATAGTTCTGTTAGATTTGTTCAAATGGTGTCCCTAGTGTTAAAAATGCCCTGCCCTGAGAGTTCAATTAGGGGACACATGTCAATATAATATTTTTTTTTTTTTTTTTTTTTAAATGGAAATAATTTTGCCTATATCTTCACTAAAGCATTGTTAGGTAAAGGATGTTAAGATTTGTAAAAATGACTGGGTTCCTATGTCTTAAGGGGCCAGGAGGGGCCCCAAAAGGGTACAAATTGGGAATAAGTAAAATTGTTTTCTTAAGAACCGGTATGTCAGATTTGTACATATTTGATATAAATTATCCTTAAGTGTAGGGGTTTGATTACAGATAAGAATTACGGGGCTAAAATATATAGAAGCCCTGTAAGGGGACTTAGAATTTTACATAGGGATACTGTGGGAAAACAAAAAATTCTCTTTTTTTTTTTTCATTTATTCTGAAACCACTAGGCCAATTTAACTGAAACTTCACATGAATGTTTTATATTGGATAGAAGACTATACAAAAGATTTATTTTTTCTATCTAAAATTCAAGATGGCCACCATTACTAAAAATAGTCCAAAACTTAAAAATCTTCTTCTCATGAAAGGTCCAACAGATTTTCAAAATGTTTATGAAATAATGATGACCAACTATAGTTTTGTTAGGTTTGTTCAAATGGTGTCCCTAGAGTTAAAAATGACCCTGCCCCGATGTTTCTATTGCATAGTAGAATTTCAAAAAGTGCTATGGCCACTATGAGTCAGTAGAGCGTCCTCAGGCCCTCTTGGGCCTCTTGTTTTCAGTAGCATCACCTGTTTTTTTCTCAAAAATAATGTATTTTAAATGGTTGTCAATAAAAAGTTGTATTTGTGGTTGTTTTTAGGGAAACAGACTCTAGAAAAAAGGCTATCTGCCTTTATAATAACAAAATTGTCACGTTTGAATGTAAAGTAGTTACATTCCTTAGCTGTAAGTAATGTTTAAACTTTTCTACATTGTTATGAATCAAAGATATTTAATGTAAACAAAAAGCAGGTATGAAATACTTAATGTAAACAAATAGCAGGTATGAAATACTTAATGTAAACAAATAACAGGTATAAAATACTTAATATAAACAAATAACAGGTATAAAATACTTAATGTAAACAAATAACAGGTATAAGATACTAAATGTAAACAAATAACAGGTATAAAATACTTAATGTAAACAAAAAGCAGGTATGAAATACTAAATGTAAACAAATAACAGGTATAAAATACTTAATATAAACAAATAACAGGTATAAGATACTTAATGTAAACAAATAACAGGTATAAAATACTTAATGTAAACAAATAACCTGTATAAAGTACTTAATGTAAACAAATAACAGGTATAAGATACTTAATGTAAACAAATAACAGGTATAAAATACTTAATGTAAACCAAAAACAGACATGAAATCATTAGAATCAGTAGAAAAAAGCAACGTTAATGTTACCAATTTAACCATAACATTGTTTAATAAATATAATTGTTATCAGCTGTTATTGATAGTGGTAGCCAGTTAATACAAAGTGTTTGTAAAAAAGATTTAAGTTAATCACTGTGTCCACACTTCTTATATTCGCCCCTCTCACAGACCAAATTTGATGGTTGGATGCCAAACTATTATCTCAGCTCCATAGTTCATATATCAAACTTACAGTGGAATCCAGCAACCATCAATAAAAATGGAACAACCATTTTGTTTATTATCAATTCACTGAAAATTATATGGGAACAATATTATTTTGTGTTCAGCGTGTTAACTCACATTAGATGTCAGTTTCACATGCAGTGTCTGGTATTTGAAAAAGAAGGAATGGATGAATTTGGGGATTATGTTGTACTAATTTGATATGATGCCAACAGAAAGAAAGATTCCTAGCTCCTTTTGTACGAAAAAGAAAAAAATTAAAATACTAATGCAGTCTGTTTCGTGAGATTCTATTTAGTATATAATTTGTTGCCTCTATCAGCATGCATAGGATACAGTGGTCCTATTTATGCCATCACTCATTCGACACTCTGAAAAAGGGGCTACTGGGTCAGCTTACCATTGTTAAAACTAGAAAAATATGGTTTGCAACTGATAAATTTTGTTATATTAGGACTGAGACAAATGGAATGAGATATTTCCATGGTGTGAGGGCTGGATGGAAAAGAAGTTAAGATTTTATATATGGGACCACTAGGGTCAAGGTCACTGTTGCTAAAAATAGAACAATGATATCACTGGAATATTGTTCCACCATCATGATATCACTAGAATATTGTCCAGCCATCATGATATCACTGGAATATTGTCCCACCATCATGATATCACTTGAACATTGTCCAGCCATCATGATATCACTGGAATATTGTCCCGCCATCATGATATCACTGGAACATTTCCCAGTCATCATGATATCACTGGAACAGTGTCCAGCCATCATGATATCACTGGAACATTGTCCCGCCATCATGATATCACTGGAACATTGTCCCACCATCATGATATCACTGGAATATTGTCCTGCCATCATGATATCACTGGATTATTGTCCAGCCATCATGATATAACTGGAACATTGTCCCACTATCATGATATCACTTGAACATTGTCCAGCCATCATGATATCACTGGAATATTGTCTTGCCATCATGATATCACTGGAATGTTGTCCTGCCATCATGATATCACTGGAACAGTGTCCTGCCATCATAATATCACTAGAACATTGTCCCACCATCATCATATCACTTGAACATTGTCCTGCCATTGTGATATCACAGGAACATTGTCCCACCATCATGATATCACTGGAACAGTGTCCTGCCATCATAATATCACTGTAACAAGTTTTAGATGGTTATCATGAAGCATCTTTTTTATATATCCTGGACATCCTTGTCATTTCCCCTACAGTATATGCACAGTACTTCCCCTCAATGCTGATCCTTTTATCATTGGTAAGTCCTAGATATATCCAAATGATATTGACAAAGTGGAAACGTTTAGATCATGGCTTCTAGCTGAAAATTAAAAGCTCCTGACCATCAGTCAAGCATGCACCATCAGACAAACATTCACCATTTTGCAAGCATGCACCATCGGGCAAGCATGCACCATCAGTCAAACATGCACAATCAGACAAACATGCACCATCAGTCAAGCATGCACCATCAGACAAACATGCACAATCAGACAAACATGCACCATCAGTCAAGCATGCACCATCAGTCAAACATGCACCATCAGACAAGCATGCACCATCAGACAAACATGCACAATCAGACAAACATGCGCCATCAGTCAAGCATGCACCATCAGTCAAACATGCACGATCAGACAAACATGCACCATCAGTCAAACATGCACCATCACACAAGCATGCACAATCAGACAAACATGCACCATCAGTCAAGCATGCACCATCAGACAAACATTCACCATTATGCAAGCATGCACCATCGGGCAAGCATGCACCTTCAGTCAAACATGTACAATCAGACAAACATGCACCATCAGTCAAGCATGAACCATCAGACAAGCATGTACAATCAGACAAGCATGCACCATCAGACAAACATGCACCATTATGCAAGCATGCACCATCGGGCAAACATGCACCATCACGCAAGCGTGCACCATCGGGCAAGCATGCACCATCAGACAGTCATGCACCATCAGACAAACATGCACCATCAGACAAACATGCACCATCAGACAAGCATGTACCATCAGACAAGCATGCACCATCAGTCAAACATGCACAATCAGACAAGCATGCACCATCAGGTAAGCATGCCAAACATGCACAATCAGACAAACATCCACCATCAGTCAAGCATGCACCATCAGACAGTCATGCACCATCAGACAAGCATGCACCATCAGGCAAGCATGCCAAACATGCACCATTAGACAAACATGCACCGTCAGTCAAGCATGCACCATGAGACAAGCATGCACCATCAGACAAACATGCACCATCAGACAAGCATGCACCATCAGTCAAGCATGCACCATCAGGCAAGCATGCACCATCAGGCAAGCATGCACCATCAGTCAATCATGCACCATCAGACAAGCATGCCAAACATGCACAATCAGACAAACATGCACCATCAGACAAGCATGCACCATCAGTCAAGCATGCACCATCAGACAAACATGCACCATCAGACAAACATGCACCATCAGACAAGCATGCACCATCAGTCAAGCATGCACCATCAGACAAACATGCACCATCAGACAAACATGAACCATCAGGCAAGCATGCACCATCAGATAAGCATGCACCATCAGACAAACATGCACCATCGGACAAACATGCACCATCAGTCAAGCATGCACCATCAGACAAACATGCACCATCAGACAAACATGCACCATCAGACAAACATGAACCATCAGGCAAGCATGCACCATCAGACAAGCATGCACCATCAGACAAACATGCACCATCGTACAAACATGCACCATCAGTCAAGCATGCACCATCAGACAAACATGCACCATCAGTCAAGCATGCACCATCAGACAAACATGCACCATCAGTCAAGCATGCACCATCAGACAAACATGCACCATCAGACAAACATGCACCATTATGCAAGCATGCACCATCGGGCAAACATGCACCATCGCGCAAGCGTGCACCATCGGGCAAGCATGCACCATCAGACAGTCATGCACCATCAGACAAACATGCACCATCAGACAAGCATGTACCATCAGACAAGCATGCACCATCAGTCAAACATGCACAATCAGACAAGCATGCACCATCAGGTAAGCATGCCAAACATGCACAATCAGACAAACATCCACCATCAGTCAAGCATGTACCATCAGACAGTCATGCACCATCAGACAAGCATGCACCATCAGGCAAGCATGCCAAACATGCACCATCAGACAAACATGCACCGTCAGTCAAGCATGCACCATGAGACAAGCATGCACCATCAGACAAACATGCACCATCAGACAAGCATGCACCATCAGTCAAGCATGCACCATCAGGCAAGCATGCACCATCAGGCAAGCATGCACCATCAGGCAAACATGCACCATCAGTCAATCATGCACCATCAGACAAGCATGCCAAACATGCACAATCAGACAAACATGCACCATCAGACAAGCATGCACCATCAGTCAAGCATGCACCATCAGACAAACATGCACCATCAGACAAACATGCACCATCAGACAAACATGAACCATCAGGCAAGCATGCACCATCAGACAAGCATGCACCATCAGACAAACATGCACCATCGCACAAACATGCACCATCAGTCAAGCATGCACCATCAGACAAACATGCACCATCAGTCAAGCATGCACCATCAGACAAACATGCACCATCAGTCAAGCATGCACCATCAGACAAACATGCACCATCAGTCAAGCATGCACCATCAGACAAACATGCACCATCAGACAAACATGCACAATCAGACAAACATGCACCATCAGACAAGCATGCACCATCAGTCAAGCATGCACCATCAGACAAACATGCACCATTAGTCAAGCATGCACCATCAGGCAAACATGCATCATCAGACAAACATGCACCATCAGAAAAACATGTACCATCAGTCAAGCATGCACCATCAGGCAAACATGTACCATCAGTCAAGCATACACCATCAGACAAACATGCACTATCAGTCAAGCATGCATCATCAGACAAACATGCACCATCAGTCAAACATGCACCATCAGACAAACATGTACCATCAGTCAAGCATGCACAATCAGACAAACATGCACCATCAGTCAAGCATGCACCATCAGACAAACATGCACCATCAGTCAAGCATGTACCATCAGTCAAGCATGCACAATCAGACAAACATGCACCATCAGTCAAGCATGCACCATCAGTCAAGCATGCACCATCAGACAAACATGCACCATCAGGCAAACATGTACCATTAGTCAAGCATGCACCATCAGACAAACATGCACCATCAGTCAAGCATGCACCATCAGACAAACATGCACAATCAGACAAACATGCACCATCAGACAAACATGTACCATCAGTCAAGCATGCACCATCAGACAAGCATGCACCATCAGACAAACATGTACCATCAGTCAAGCATGCACAATCAGACAAACATGCACCATCACACAAGCATGTACCATCAGTCAAACATGCACCATCAGTCAAGCATGCACCATCAGACAAACATGTACCATCAGTCAAGCATGCACCATCAGGCAAACATGCACCATCAGCCAAGCATGCACCATCAGACAAACATGCACAATCAGACAAACATGCACCATCAGACAAATGAAATGCACTGAAATTGTGTTAAGGACCAGGATTTGCATTCTAAGTTTTAAAAAATTTCTTGGAGCATGTCATGCCCCCAACTCTCCCAGTCTTAGCCTTCGAACACCCAGTCAGTTGCTCTATGTGTATAGTCAGTTTTGGCTCTAGCTACCCCTCTGCTAGTTGCACTCTTACAGCTTTATTGTTTACCAAACCAAAAAATTAAAAGGACTTTCATATCGTCTCAAAATCAATGTGACATTTTATTGATTTCATTTAAGATATTCTGATGAAATTTAGTGAAATGATTTCCATTTAATAACACTAGACTTCGTTTTTGAAGTTTTAAGCAAAAACTTTAAGCTGGGATATCAGTGTCCCATGGACACTTTTCTAGTTTTTAGCTCTACTGGCCAAAGGCGTCGTCTGTCGTCTGTTAGCAGCACTTTCTCTAAAACCACTAGGCCAATTAAACTGAAACTTCACGTGGATGTTTCTATTGCATAGGAGACTATACAGAAGATTTTTTTTTTTCGATCTGAAATTCAAGATGGCCGCCATTACTTAAAATAGTCCAAAACTTAAAAAATCTTCTTAACATGAACGGCCCAACAGATTTTCAAAATGTTTATGTAGAAATGATGACCAACTATAGTTTTGTTAGATTTGTTCAAATGGTGTCCCTACGGGTTAAATATGACCCCGCCCCGAGGGTTCAATTAGGGGACACATGTCATTATAATATTATTTTTTTTTTTTTTTTTAAAATGGAAATAATTTTGCCTATATCTTCACAGAAGCATTGTTTGGTGAAGGAGGTTCAGATTTGTAAAAATGACTGGGTTCCACTGTCTTAAGGGGTCAGGAGGGGCCCCAAAAGGGTAAAAATTGGGAATTACTAAATTCATTTTCTTAAGAACTGGTATGTTAGATCTGTTCATATTTTGCATAAATTATCCCTTTGTGTAGGGGTTTGATTGCAGATAAGAATTTAGGGGCTAAAATTTATAGGGGCCCTGTAAGGGGACTTAGAATTTTACATAGGGATACTATGGAAAAACAGAATATTCTCTTTTGCTTTCATCTGTTCTGAAACCACTAGGCCATTTAAACTGAAACTTTACATGGGTGTTTCTATTGCATAGGAGACTATACAGAAGATTTTTTTTTTTCGATCTGAAATTCAAGATGGCCACCATTACTAAAAATAGTCCAAAACCTTAAAAAATCTTCTTCTTATGAACGGCCCAACAGATTTTCAAAATGTTTATGTAGTAATGATGACCAACTATAGTTCTGTTAGATTTGTTCAAGTGGTGTCCCTAGGGTTAAAAATGACCCCGCCCCGAGTGTTCAATTAGGGAATACATGTCAATATATTTTTTATTTATTATTTTTTTTAAATGGAAATGATTTTCCCTATATTTTCACTAAAGCATTGTTAGGTGAAGGATGTTAAGATTTGTAAAAAATGACTGGGTTCCTATGTCTTAGGGGTCAGGAGGGGCCCCAAAAGGGTACAAATTGGGAATTATTAAAATTGTTTTCTTAAGAACCGGTATGTCAGATTTGTACATATTTGATATAAATTATCCCTATGTGTAGGGGTTTGATTGCAGATAAGAATTTAGGGGCTAAAATTTATAGGGGCCCTGTAAGGAGACTTAGAATTTTACATAGGGATACTATGGGAAAACAGAAAATTCTCTTTTTCTTTCATCTGTTCTGAAACCACTAGGCCAGTTAAACTGAAACTTCACATGGGTGTTTATTGCATAGGAGACTATACCGAAGATTTTTTTTTTTTATCTGAAATTCAAGATGGCCACCGTTACTAAAAATAGTCCAAGACTTAAAAAATTTTATTTATTTTTTTAAAATGGAAATGATTTTCCCTATATTTTCACTAAAGCATTGTTAGGTGAAGGATGTTAAGATTTGTAAAAAATGACTGGGTTCCTATGTCTTAGGGGTCAGGAGGGGCCCCAAAAGGGTACAAATTGAGAATTATTAAAATTGTTTTCTTAAGAACCGGTATGTCAGATTGTACATATTTGATATAAATTATCCCTAGGTGTAGGGGTTTGATTGCAGATAAGAATTTAGGGGCTAAAATTTATAGGGGCCCTGTAAGAAGACTTAGAATTTTACATAGGGATACTAAGGGAAAACAGAAAATTCTCTTTTTCTTTCATCTGTTCTGAAACCACTAGGCCAGTTAAACTGAAACTTCACATGGGTGTTTATTGCATAGGAAACTATACCGAAGATTTTTTTTTTTTGATCTGAAATTCAAGATGGCCACCGTTACTAAAAATAATCCAAAACTTAAAAAATCTTCTTCTCATGAACGGCCCAACAGATTTTCAAAATGTTTATGTAGTAATGATGACTAACTATAGTTCTGTTAGATTTGTTCAAGTGGTGTCCCTAGGGTTACAAATGACCCTGCCCCGAGAGTTCAATTAGGGGACACATGTCAATATAATATATATATTTTTTTTTTTTTAAATGGAAATGATTTTCCCTATATTTTTACTAAAGCATTGTTAGGTGAAGGATGTTAAGATTTGTAAAAAATGACTGGGTTCCTATGTCTTAGGTGTGAGGAGGGGCCCCAAAAGGGTACAAATTGGGAATTAGTAATATTGTTTTCTTAAGAACTGGTATGTCAGATTTGTACATATTTGATATAAATTATCCCTATGTGTAGGGGTTTGATTGCAGATAAGAATTTAGGGCTAATATATATAGGGGCCCTGTAAGGGGACTTAGAATTTTACATAGGGATACTGTGGGAAAACAGAAAATTCTCTTCTTTTTTTTCATTTATTCTGAAACCACTAGGCCAATTAAATTGAAACTTCACATGGATGTTTCTATTGCATAGGAGACTATACAAAAGATTTATTTTTTCTATCTAAAATTCAAGATGACCGATGTTTCTATTGCATAGTTGGATTTTTAAAAAGTGCTATGGCCACTATGAGTCAGTAGAGCGTCCTCAGGCCTCTTGGGCCTCTTGTTAAAACAATAGTTCTTGAATATTGATGTTTCGTGCAAGAAAGAAACCACTTTCTTATTTTGCTGTATTCATTCATAATACTATCTGCAAACAATTATGACCTCCAGAGGCTACATTACTACACTCCAAGCAAATGTTATATGACACCAACTTCTAAATGTTCATCACCAGGAATCAGATCTGAAAAAGTAGATTATTTAATTTTAGCAAGTTAAGGATTCAAATGAACTTCCAAGGTATAACATTTAAGGGTTCTTCAACATCACAATAATATAGAGTTGTTCTATATTTGAAAGCAGAGCCCATATTGTATCAGTCTGGTAGTCTGAATATGGCGTGATTAATAGACTCTGCTATGAATCTACTCCATGTGTTTAACTGCTGTTTTATATGGAAGAAGACTCTGGTTTATTCCTTTGTTTGGCGTCTCCAAAACCTTAAACAATCTGTACCAGTCTGCAGTTGATAGCAAAACTATTGAAAACGATTTGTTTCGCAAAATTTAGTATGATGTCTTTTGTAACAAGTTATGAATTATTGTGTCAGAAAATGATAGAAACATGGATTGTATGGTGGTGATAGAAAGACAAGTCTTTTAAAGTATTAGGAGAAATGGAGAATAGACATGAGGTGTGTGATGCTTTGACATTTCACTTGATAATGGATATATATATATATATAAGTTTTTATTTACCCTCGCACTTTGAACCAGTCATTTTGGCGAGCAGGATAAGATGATTATTAAAAATATAAAAGATGATTACACATTTCTGTGATGATTAATGAGTGATGAATGAGGATGATTTCACATAATAAGACGTGTCAACATTCAAACTTGAAGTTTATCTTTAATTAGGTTTGACTAATTTTTTTTTTTTTTTATTCTGTGCTTACTATTTACAAATGTGATTATACTCATAATAAGATGAAATGTGTGGACTGATGATTGTTTTAATGTGTAGATTAAATGACAAAAAAATCTTTTTTTTCAGTTTGTATTTACCAATTGCAGCCTTATATAACGTAAACCTGTATATTAATGGTTTATAATTAGTGCATGTAATTACTTATATTATATGAAGTGCACCTATGGTTGTTTGCTAATATTATAAGTCAAACAACACTGCTCATAGCACAAATCGCTTTGCTTGTATTATCAGCGATATTCGACCTAACTATAAACTTAAGATAAAATTTCATTCTATCCAAAGTGTTATCTGCACACACTACTTGTGTATAGTTACAATGGTAAAATATAATTGGTAATTATCTTATGTAACCATATATCCAGCGTGTCACCAATAATTGTCAGTAGTATAACCATCGACAAATTATGGTGTGCCGTAAAACCCCAATCATAATGTTTGGTGGTAGAAATGAACTGACATATGATGGTTTCCCTGCAATGGAATATATTAGATATAGATTACTTTAGGACATATTTTGATGGTTAAAGCTACTATCATGCTATACGGGGGTTTTGTATATATGAAAAGTATAAGCTGAATAAGGTATTATCCATTAGCATATTGCATTTTTAAAAACTGACCAGTCACTGTTAATCGATCCATTTTCCATCAATATTGATACAGAATGGTTTAAGAGTGTATTAAAACAAAATAAAGTTAAACTGTGAAAAATGTATATTAGTGCACCCTGCAGCTCGCACATACCTAAAAAGCGCCAATAGAAAAATATTTTAAAAAATCAAATATCATCTCAGATTAGATCTGAAATGGACTGATTATCAATAACTGGTCGCTGATATTTAGTTTAAAAAAGTAGTCTTGTGTAACTCTATATTGAATATCAGGATGGTAGGTATCCATAATATTCCCTACAACCGCTCTCAGTAGTGTGTATTGAGTGTGAAAAGCCATATTATCCCATACCGAAAGTACGTTATTATTTTTAAGCTATGAATTTGAATATGGTATATATAATTATTAAACGTATAATCATATAAATGATTATAAACTTGTTAAAATCGCATATATGTCTGCAAAGACACAATATATAACCAAATATGAAGTGAACATGTTTATATTTAGTGTAAAAGAAAGTGTTTATGCCATACATTTGGTATGTATAAGTGTTTCTTTACCCTCGCACTTTGAACTAAGTCATTTTGGCGAGCCGGATAAGATGATTATTTAAAAAACAGGATGATTGCTTAAAAAGCAAGGTGATTATATTAAAAGATAAGATGATCATTTAAAACTAATGATAATGATGATGATGAAGATGACGGCGATAATCGGTGATTACCCACTATGGAGTTTAAACACTTATTGTTTTATAAATATGGACATTCCTATTTTTACTTAATCAGTTGTTTAATTGAATATTTTTAATTGCTTATATTGATGCAGACTTTATACGATTTACTTCAACATTCAAATACTAACGTTTAATTATTGAGACTCCAGGCATTCTACTCTACCTTGTGCAGCCAAAATATGAGTTAAAAATATTAGTACCGATTGCACTAGCATTACTATGGTTCTTTAATATGTGTAAAACCTATATATTAGGCCAGACGCTTTTGCTTATAGCGCAAATAAATTTGCTTGAGATATCATAAGCGTCCGACCCAACTTGAACCCTCAACAGGAATGATTCCCGCTGATTGTTTATCTGTGCACACTAATTGTGCTCAGTTGCTATGGTAATATTTTATTTGTATGACAGTACCGTTAGCAACCGTATATACCACATACAGAGAGTAATTGTCAATATATAAATATCAACAAACTAAAGTATGCCGTAAAACCAGCAACAATATTATTTTGTTGCTGGTATGGTACTTGACTTAAAAGAATATGGCTACACAGGTATTAATGTTTAAGTAAATGAGGTTTCATATATTAGTCTATTTTCAGTCGATCGTCTTGCATAGCTCTATATTGAATGCCTATGATACTAATAACATCAATTGACATTCTCTAAAACCATTATACAGTAGTATTTACTGTTAATGGTGAACCATATAACCCTGTACACACGTACATTGTTATTTATATACTTTAAATTGTATATTTGTATTTGTATGGTACACTAGAAAGTTGTAATAACTTCTAAAAGTGTTCAACCATTTTTTTAATAATATAGCGGCAGGTACCGCTATATCATAGTTTGAGCTACGCAAGTTTATGAATAATTAATTTATTGAAAAATGTTCGTCAGCCATGCAATATTTTGCTAGTACACCACACTATTAAAATGTGACCAACCACCGCTAATCTCCCATGATGTATCAGATATTGGTACACAATGGACTAAAAGTATGTTAAAAATTGTTATTAAATTAAATTGTGATGTTTGTAAAGAAGCACCCGGCAGATTGCTCGTACCTAAAAAGCGCCATAATTAAAAAATATCTTAAAAAATCCGATATCCCCTCAGATCAGATCTGCTGAGAACTGATTAGTAGAAGTTGGTCACTATATATTTATAAGGTAGTCTTGTGTAATTCAATAATGAGTATCATGGCATTTCCTAACCATGATATTCCCTAGAACCGTACTCAATGCTGTGTAGTGAATACGGAGATATACATTTGGCAATTTACAACTCATAGTTATTGTTTTCCCATGTACAATCATGGAAAGTATCTTTGATTTGATTTGTCGAAGCTATTACTTATCTTGCCACTGATTGGCTGATTTTCAATCGGATTTTCACTTCAAGCTCAATGAATTGAAATCCGGCCAATCAGCAGCAAGTACTGTGAAATTTACTGATTGGTAGGATTTCAATCCGGTATATAAGCCTAGCTCGACAAATTTGGACATGTACTGGAAAATGGATAAAGAAAAGGGTAGGATTTATGTAAGCATTCCTATCATGTTTGTTGATCTTAGTTGTGTCACCAGCATGTAGATATTAACATGGATAAGGCCATATATCTTAATTGGGTCACCAGCATGTAGATAGACACATGGATAAGGCCATATATCTTAATTGGGTCACCAGCATGTAGATAGACACATGGATAAGGCCAGATATCTTAATTGGGTCACCAGCATGTAGATAGACACATGGATAAGACCAGATATCTTAATTGGGTCTCCAGCATGTAGATAGACACATGGATAAGGCCATATATCTTAATTGGGTCTCCAGCATGTAGATAGACACATGGATAAGGCCAGATATCTTAATTGGATCACCAGCATGTAGATAGACACATGGATAAGGCCATATATCTTAATTGGGTCACCAGCATGTAGATAGACACATGGATAAGGCCAGATATCTTAATTGGGTCTCCAGCATGTAGATAGACACATGGATAAGGCCATATATCTTAATTGGGTCACCAGCATGTAGATAGACACATGGATAAGGCCATATATCTTAATTGGGTCACCAGCATGTAGATAGATACATTAAAGAATTAAATTTTATCGAAATTTTATTTTAAGGTCGTATAAGCAAAGTAATTTGTGCTATAAGCAGTGTTGTTTGGCTTAAAATAATAGTTTTACAATTGGTAAACAACCATAGTTGCACCTCATTTAATTTAATTACATGCACTAATATATAAACCATTAATTGGTTTATTTTACATACGGCTGCATAAGGTAAATTTAATAATTAATCTACATTTTATACATTTATCAATCTATAACTTTAGTCTTATAATAATGATGATAAATAGTAAGCACGGAATCCATAGAAAAATAGTTGTAAATATAAACCTCTTGGTTTGCAAAAATGTTTTAAGTTACATAAGTTACACGTTATTTATTGAAGTAATTTCCATTCATCACCCATCAGTCATCACCCACCATTCATCACCCATCAGTCATCACAGACATTTTGAATCATCTTTTATGTTTTTAATAATCACCTTATCCTGCCCACCAAAATGACTGGTTCAAAGTGCGAGGGTAAATAAATACTTATATACAATCTTGCATTCCCACTTAACTGCTCAATTGGTCTTCCAATTTTCAGTGGTAAAAAATTTGCCCTTGGTTAACTATTCATCATTTTTTATGTTGGGTCAATTGGTTTACATCTCCATATTGGTGTAATGTGATTTGTAAATTAAAAAAAAAAGTTTAAATTTGATAAAGAATGCCATTAGATACTGATGCTCATCTATTTAAAAATATTTGTAACTCAAAGAACGACATTGATCATAAATTATTAGAAATTTTCCTCAATTATTTAACATTTGTCAATTAGTAATAAAAGCAACCAATAATTTCCATCAAGTCCATAGGGAAAGAGGTCATTGCATTTTGCATTTATTCTGATCTGATTGCGTGCTTAAAACATCTGCTTGAACATTTAGGCAGCAAAAATCTTTCCCTCACAGGAGTCAAGAGTTGTATGAATATTATGGAGAAATAATCCAATATATTTTTCTTTGATTTTTGCCAAATTGGATAATGTCTATGAATAAGTCCTATTTTGGGAGCAATAAAAGCCATAATGCAGTTTGGTACTACACAGTCCACGTCCATTTCACACTTCAGACTTTGACACATTTTGTCTTCATTTCCTCTCTTATGTATTAAACAGGTCATCAAGAAAAAAATCTGTAGAAATACTATGGAGATGATTAGGCATTTTGAATGGTCGAAATATTCTTTGACAATTGGAATCTGTATTATAATCTTTCACAATTAGAAACTGTGAAATCAGTAAATATGCTTTGGTGGTTGAAACTGTGAAGTCTGTAGATATTCATTGACAATTAGAAACTGGGAAATCTGTGGATAATCCTTCACAGTTTGAAACTGTCAAATCTGTAGATATTCTTTCACAATTTGAAACTGAAATCTACGGTTGAAACTGGGAAATCTGTCGATATGCTTTGATAGTTGGAAACTGTGAAATCTGTAGATAATCTTTCACAATTAGCAACAGTGAAATTTGTAGATATGCTTCAACAATTTGAAACTGTGAAATCAGTAAATATGTTTTGACAATTGGAAACTGTGAAATCTGTAGATATTCATTGAAAATTGGAAATTGGGAAATCTGTAGATATTCTTTCACAATTAGAAACTTGGAAATCTGTAGATATTCTTAAAGTTTGACAATTTTGAAACTGGGAAATCTGTAGAAATGTTTGCCAATTGTAAACTGTGAAATCTGTAGATATTCTTTCATAACTTGAAAGTTTGAAATCTGCAAATATTCTTTGACACTCGGAAACTGTGAAATCTGTAGATATTCTTTTACAACATGAAACTGTGAAATCTGCAGATATTCTTTGACACTCGGAAACAGTGAAATCTGTAGATATTCTTTCACAACTTGAAACTGAAATCTGCAGATATTCTTTGACGATTGGAAACTGAAATCTGTAGATATTCTTTCTTAACTTGAAACTGTGAAATCTGTAGATATACTTTGAGATTTGGAAACAATGAAATCAGTAAATATGCGGTTAGAATTCCATGGAAATTAGAACCTTCTATTTTGGACTGACTGAACATTTCTGAAGCTGAAAAGACAAATGCTAGATCTACATTTATAACCATGGCATCACATCAACATGACCTTATGCTAAAAATCAAAGGAAAAGCGCCCGTTTCTGGTTACATTTTTTGCAGATTAATTTCTTGAAATTAACTTTTCATGAAAACTCACAAAACAGTGACAAACGTGTTCTCTGTATAAGATGAACCATGGGTGCTATTAACTGGCCATTCAAAACTCATATTTTTGCAAAAAGTGCAACAACGTAGTTTTGTAAATTTCATCACTCCGTTTTTTTCAACTGAGCAAAAATGGCCACTTCATCCATTTAGTTTAAACTTATTTATTTTACTTCAATTCAAGTTGCACTCAAAGTCTTCCTGGGCAGATCCAGTACTGAGCATATGTGAAAAAAGTGTCTTGCACGCATAACCGTGACAGGGGATTGAACCCCAAACCCTCCGATCATGCATCTGATGCTCTTGGCTACCACTGGACCATACGCTCAACTTAATAGCACTGATAGGATCGTCTCCATACAGAGACGGTGTTTATCTTTGTTTTGTGAATTTTCATGAAATATTACGAAAGTGATTTGCAAATATGTTACCTGTAGTGTGCATTTATAGCTCTACTGTCCAAAGGCCAGAAGGGCTTATATGATGGCACGTTGTCCGCCATCTGTTCCGTTAGCAGCACTTTCTCTGAAACCACTAGGCCAATTAAAACGAAACGTCACATGGATGTTTCTATACAGAAGATTTATTTTTTTCTGATGTGAAATTCAATATATTACTTAAATACTCTAAAACTTAAAAAAAAAAAATTCTCATGAACGACCCAACAGATTTTGTTAGATTTGTGTCCCTAGGGTTAAAAATGACCCTGCCCTAAGGGTTCAATAAGGGGACACATGTCATTATAATATTTTTTTTTTTTTTTTTTTTTTTTAAATTGATATGATTTTGCCTATATCTTCACAGAAGCATTGTTTGGTGAAGGAGGTTCAGATTTGCAAAAATGACTGGGTTTCGCTGTCTTAACTCTTTACTTCATAGAGATATAGCAGTATTGCCTATCCTAACAGATACAGGTAGAAGGAAACAGATGTCAATAAACCAATACCCAGCTGATAAGGTTTCTGCACCATTCCCATAGGGGATATTTAAAAATACATGCTGATTGCACACCCAGTTCATTAAAGTCATTATTTCAGTAAGAAATATTGATTTTATACTTTTTTTGTATGTGTAAAGTTTGTTGCAAATAAAAATTTCTTTCTGGTGATATAAAAATTATTATTTTGTGGCAATTGAATAATGAGATATATGGGTAGAAACTAAAAAGATTTTGTTTCATTTTATTTTTTCTTTAAATTCAACACTAGTTTATATATATATCTCGCTTATAAAGTTAATATTTCCGCAAGATATATTGATTTTACACTTGTTATGTCAGTGTAAACTTTGTTGAATATTGAATTATCTTTGTGATGATAAAAAAAAAATAATTCTATGACAATGGAATACAAAGATACACGGATATAAAACAAGAAGACTTTTCATTTCAATTCATTTTTAATTTTGACACAAATTTATACATACCAATATTTTACAATGATATTTTTATATGTAATATAATTCAAACAAATAAACTTAATAAAATAATTAAAATAGGAATAGTTAAATAGATATATAATTTTTTACTATTTTACCAAAGGTATCATAAATTTAATGTTACTACACTTATTTATATACAAAATATGCAAGAGTGTTCAGTTATGGTTGTACAATTTTTTAATCTTTACTTTTTGGTGGAATTTGTAAATTTATTTTCCATTTCAGGTAAAAGCAGCACAAAATTTAAATTAAAAAATATCAAATCCTCCTGAAAGTTTTGGTCCCGACTGCTATGTGCGAACTTTCAAACTGAAATAAGACAAAAACATACATAAGTTCACTAAACAGACAAAACAGATTATTTACAGTAATAATTAAGGACTACCTTTAATACTAATAATAAATTATCAATACCTTACTTATAATTTATACAACTACTGCATATTTATTATTAGAATCATTATTATGAATAATTAACGACAATAATAGATAGGGGAAGTTTGAATTATAATAATGATAGGTCTAGTTACAATTTATCAGTTAGTATAATGGTCAAAATAGAAATTACTTATTATTCTTTTATGTGTTCTATTACCATGCTACAATTTTACCTATGAGAAAAAAACGTTCTATTACTTTCCCTTCTTGCGCATTTTTAAAAAGAATCCCTATGCTATTATTTTTACATGTAGATCTACTTGTATGTAAATAAATTGCTTCTGTCATCAAATCAGATCAGAAAGTCAAAAGTTAGAATCGGACATGAATTCAAAATTAATCTAAATCGGTAATGCGTATAATATTTATAAATTAATTAGAACGGGATCTTTCACAGACGAACAGATAATTAAAAAAAATAATTACCTTATTATAATGACCAGCAGACATCATGCTGATCTGGGACGCCTTATAGTTTTATTGCCCCTTCATGGTATAAAAATTCCGGTCACAGGTGTCAGCTGTGAAAACAAACCAGTATTGTCGCATATTGGCGCGTGCATTTGATTAGTCCATATACCCCCAGGACATATATCACGGCTTTGGTAAATTGCCGAACTGCAAACTGACATAATTTATGACACCCCCTCCCCAACTTCTAACCACCCGAAACCATAACGGTAAGCCACGGTAGCGTACATGATTCTATCCCAGTAATCACAATCAAAACAAACAATGATTTATTACCGTGTCAAATATCACAGTCAGCACGCATGATTTTTAAAAAAAAATCAAAATATGCCGATGTACATTTTCGGAAAATAGTGTTGACCTTTATTTTTCTGGAAAATTCCATGACCTCGCGTGTTCGCTGGTATTTACGATCGGACGGTATTTTTTAATGTAACCTATGGTGCCATGCATAATTTTACTACACTAACTGCAATGCTACACGAATATTAACACCTGTCATTGAAAAATTAAATTGAAACATATTGTTTTTGCAATTGAAATTGGGAGATTTTTGTTATTCTTGCGTAAGTATGGACAATGCAATGAATTCGCGTGATCATTGATCAATTGAAATGAATTGTTTTAGCGATTGAAAATGTGGATATTTTTGTTATTCCCGCATAAGCATGGACAATTCGATGATCCGCGTGATCACTGATGTGACCCTATTTACGATTGGACGCTATATTTAATTCTAACCTCTGATGTCATGCATAATTTAACTGTGTGAAATGCAATGCTACACGAACATAAACATCCGGTCCTTGAAAAATAAATTGAAATGTGTTTCTTTTGCGATTTAAATTGGTGATATTTGTGTAATTCCCGCATAAGTCTGGTCAATTCAATGACATCGCGTGGTCACTGATATGACACTGTGCAAATAGACGCTATTTTTATAAAAACTTTAAATAGTAACCATATTATATCTTCCGTAAATTTACTTTGTGAAATGTTGCACTACACGAATATAAACTTACGATCTCTGAAAAATAAATTAAAAGGTGTTGTTTTTGTGATTGAAAATAGGGAGCGTCGCAATGCGTCTTTATGAGAATGAGACCATGCGTCCAAATGCTTCTTTATGAAGGACACGTACCAGGTGTCCAGATGCGTATTTATGAAGCGGGGGGCAGGGTCGTCGGAATGCGTCTTTATGAAGTATAGGGTTAAGGGGTCAGGAAGGGCCCCAAAAGGGTAAAATTTGATAATTACAAAAATTGTTTCTTAAGAACCTGTATGTCAGATTTGTTCATATTTGGCATTAATTATCCCTATATGTATGGGGTTTGATTGCAGATAAGAATTTAGGACTAAAATTCGTAGGGGCCCTGTAAGGGAACTTAGAATTTTTCATAGGGATACTATGGGAAAACAGAAAGTTCTCTTTTTTTCATCTATTTAGGCAATATTATTATTCAGTTTGAATTCCGAAGTATCGTCTAGTCATAGGAAATAAGATTTGGCTCAGTAAGGAGAATTGATTTTCCATAAGGGGCCAGGGTGGGTCTAAAAACGGTTAAAATAGAAAAAATTTCAAAAAATTTGTTCTCAACAACCAGTGTGAAAAATATGTTCATATTTATAATGGATTATCCCAATGAGTATGGGTTTAAAGTGTGTACAAATCAAGGGGCACTGGGATGTATAGAGGCTCTGTAAGGGGTCTTTGAGTTTTACATAGGACTACTATGGGAAAATTGAAAATTCTCATTTTTTTTTCCATTTGGGTAAATATGTTGTTCAATTTGAGATCTAAAGTATTGTTTAGTAATAATTTTCACAAGTTTCCCCTCAATAATCTTTCAGTCAAACTAGTTCATATTTGATATAAATTGTCCTTACATCAGCAAGGATTGAAGATTCTGCATATCATGGGGCTGGGATATATTGGGGCCCTGTAATGTGACTTTTACATAGGTATATTATATTAGGAAAAACTGTTTTTTTTTTATTTTGCATCCATGTGTACAAAAAAACTTCTTTTTAAAGCTTGAATCATTTCTGCTCATAACAAATCACTAAGAGTGGGTGATTGAAGTTCTGACAAATTAAGGGGCTGTGTTGTATAATGGTTCTGTACAGGGGACTATATTTTTTTACAGATGAATGTTCTCAGAATTTAAAGTATTTCCTTTTCATAGCAATCAAGTTTTTGTTTAGTATGGGTGTGGTAGGGGTATTTATCCATAATTATTATAACACTCCATAGTATCAGGTCATGTTTATTCTCTGGTGCATGTAACTACAAAATGATTGCAATTGTTCAAATTTACATTCTATTTCAACGCTCCCTTAATCCATTTAATCCAATGAGGAGCACCGCAATAATTATTATCAAACAAACAGTGCTGACACCTCATGCTTGTGTCTGTCAATCAATGTTTATTTCTTTTCATGGGCTTAATTCTATAAATAAAAATTAAACAAGACAGTGACTGTTACCCAGGAACAAGAACAAAAAGTGCAAACTCATATTTTTGTAAGTTTTCAACTAAGCAAAGTACACCTTAGCACTTTTTGCAAAATACTCATCATTACACAAGTTCAATTTAATTCACTCAATAATTTTCAGTCACCTGACCTTTATCAAAAATTGAAAATTTAATATTGCAGCTAGGTAACGTCCATTTTCCTATAAATTGTTTTTCTATAATGATGATGTGATGTCACATCCTGTATAAACAACGTCAAAAGACGTAACATCATTTCCCGCACTATATATTAATTAAAGAAATTGAACTCAAATGTGCAACCAAGTGGAATTATATGAATAGACTTCTGGTCTAAATATGTTTATTTTTATTTGGATAATACAAAATACACAAAAATAAAAATAAAAATGGGTTACAAATGTTTTTTATTGAATAGTTGTCATAAAATATAGAACATTATAAGCAGGTATGTTTAATACTTCCTCTGCATATTTTACTATGTTCCCGTGAAACCCTTTATAGAGTTGTAGACAATCAAAAAGTCAACGGGACCTGAAAAAAAAAAAAAAAATATTTCTATATTTAAGTATAACCCACATCCATGTTTAAGACCTTAAATACTTGGGAAAAAAACTGTGTGTAATATTCAAATGTTTACAGTATTAATCATCTTATCCCACCAGAGGTGCAGCAAAGGGAGAGGTAGCAAATCTGCTAATTGTCTTTTCTTGCTTGCCAAACAGAGTAAAGTGCAAGGGTACAATAAAATAATAGTATAAACTATACTCGGTATTTGTTGTCATCTTCATACAGAAATGTTCATCTTCATAAATAATGAGTATAAACTTTCCTTGGTATTTGTTGTCATCTTCATACAGAAATGTTCATCTTCATAAATAATGAGTACAAACTATACTCGGTATTTGTTGTCATCTTCATACAGAAATGTTCATCTTCATAAATAATGAGTATAAACTATACTCGGGTATTTGTTGTCATCTTCATACAGAAATGTTCATCTTCATAAATAATGAGTATAAATTATACTCGGTATTTATTGTCATCTTCATACAGAAATGTTATCTTCATAAATAATGAGTATAAACTATACTCGGTATTTGTTGTCATCTTCATACAGAAATGTTTATCTTCATAAATAATAAGTATAAACTATACTCTGGTATTTGTTGTCATCTTCATACAGAAATGTTCATCTTCATAAATAATGAGTATAAACTATACTTTGTATTTGTTGTCATCTTCATACAGAAATGTTCATCTTCATAAATAATGAGTATAAACTCTACTCGGTATTTGTTGTCATCTTCATACAGAAATGTTCATCTTCATAAATAATGAGTATAATCTATACTCTGTATTTGTTGTCATCTTCATACAGAAATGTTCATCTTCATAAATAATGAGTATAAACTATACTCTGTATTTGTTGTCATCTTCATACAGAAATGTTCATCTTCATAAATAATGAGTATAAACTATTCTCGGTATTTGTTGTCATCTTCATACAGAAATGTTGTCATCTTCATACAGAAATGTTCATCTTCATAAATAATGAGTATAAACTATACTCAGGTATTTGTTGTCATCTGCATACAGAAATGTTCATCTTCATAAATAATGAGTATAAACAATACTCAGTATTTGTTGTCATCTTCATACAGAAATGTTCATCTTCATAAATAATGAATATAAACTATACTTTGTATTTGTTGTCATCTTCATACAGAAATGTTCATCTTCATAAATAATGAGTATAAACTATACTCGGTATTTGTTGTCATCTTCATACAGAAATGTTCATCTTCATAAATAATGAGTATAAACTATACTCGGGTATTTGTTGTCATCTTCATACAGAAATGTTCATCTTCATAAATAATAAGTATAAACTATACTTTGTATTTGTTGTCATCTTCATACAGAAATGTTCATCTTCATAAATAATGAGTATAAACTATACTCGGGTGTTTGTTTTCATCTTCATACAGAAATGATCATCTTCATAAATAATGAGTATAAACTATACTCGGTATTTGTTGTCATCTTCATACAGAAATGTTCATCTTCATAAATAATGACTATAAACTATACTCGTTATTTGTTGTCAACTTCATACAGAAATGTTCATCTTCATAAATAATGAGTATAAACTTTACTCGGTATTTGTTGTCATCTTCATACAGAAATGTTCATCTTCATAAATAATGAGTATAAACTATACTCGGGTATTTGTTGTCATCTTCATACAGAAATGTTCATCTTCATAAATAATGAGTATAAACTATACTCGGTATTTGTTGTCATCTTCATACAGAAATGTTCATCTTCATAAATAATGAGTATAAACTATACTCGGGTATTTGTTGTCATCTTCATACAGAAATGTTCATCTTCATAAATAATGAGTATAAACTATACTCGGGTATTTGTTGTCATCTTCATACAGAAATGTTCATCTTCATAAATAATGAGTATAAACTATACTCGGGTATTTGTTGTCATCTTCATACAGAAATGTTCATCTTCATAAATAATGAGTATAAACTATACTCGGGTATTTGTTGTCATTTTCATACAGAAATGTTCATCTTCATAAAGTTAGTAACCATGCAGGTAGATGACTCATTTATCCCTCCCCCATCCACTATTGCTATACTTGGCATACAAAATTGCAGCTGTTAATTATTAAATATGTATTGATTAATTATTTTGCTGGTTAATGAGAAATATTGAAGCGGCAGTTCCTTGTTTGCCATTGTAAAATTTCACATAAATGTCCTGAAACAAATTGCCATTTTCGTTGCCCCACCATTCAAGTTCATGAATATTTCATTAGTA
This sequence comes from Panopea generosa, assembly GCA_029582155.1. Lineage (NCBI taxonomy): Eukaryota > Metazoa > Mollusca > Bivalvia > Adapedonta > Hiatellidae > Panopea > Panopea generosa. The sequence goes on along the minus strand of CM055909.1, from coordinate 52,197,364 downwards.
ATATGCGACAGATACTAGTATGTAGTATTGACTTTCCAGGGCACTAGTGCTACTCTGTTGTCTTCGAGGATAATCATGAACATATTTGTGAATAAAGCAATTAGTGCTTTGACAGTTTATTAATATTTACAAATTTCTGCTGTCAATGTTTTATGTGCTCTGAGCCATGATTATCCTTAAATATAAGGACAAACTCGAGCTGTGTTCAGAAATATTTGACTCGTAAGTTAGGACTGCATCTGTGTTCACTTACATTTGACAATTAAATTGAAAATAAATTGGGATTTTAACTGTATTGAGATTAAAATATTAAGATATTAAATTTTGTAACAGGAATTTTAACTCCTAAAAGTGAAATGGCTATGTTTATGTGATTCTACCAGTATATAAGGACCATATCAGCAACAACTGGTGTTCACAGACACACTTTCTACTTGTAAATTAGGACAGCAACAACTGGTGTTTACATACACACTTTCTACTTGTAAATTAGGACAGCAACAACTGGTGTTTACATACACACTTTCTACTTGTAAATTAGGACAGCAACAACTGGTGTTCACAGACACACTTTCTACTTGTAAATTAGTACAGCAACAACTGGTCTTCACAGACACACTTTCTACTTGTAAATTAGTACAGCAACAACTGGTCTTCACAGACACACATTCTACTTGTAAATTAGGACAGCAACAACTGGTGTTCACAGACACACATTTACTTGTAAATTAGGACTGCAACAACTGGTGTTCACAGACACACTTTCTTTTTGTAAATTAGGACAGCAACAACTGGTGTTTACAGACACACATTTACTTGTAAATTAGGACTGCAACAACTGGTCTTCACATACACACTTTCTACATGTAAATTAGTACAGCAACAACTGGTGTTTACATACACACTTTCTACTTGTAAATTAGGACAGCAACAACTGGTGTTCACAGACACACATTCTACTTGTAAATTAGGACTGCAACAACTGGTCTTCACAGACACACTTTCTACTTGTAAATTAGTACAGCAACAACTGGTGTTCACAGACACACATTCTACTTGTAAATTAGGACAGCAACAACTGGTGTTCACAGACACACATTTACTTGTAAATTAGGACTGCAACAACTGGTGTTCACAGACACACTTTCTTTTTGTAAATTAGGACAGCAACAACTGGTGTTTACAGACACACATTTACTTGTAAATTAGGACTGCAACAACTGGTCTTCACATACACACTTTCTACATGTAAATTAGTACAGCAACAACTGGTGTTTACATACACACTTTCTACTTGTAAATTAGGACAGCAACAATTGGTGTTCACAGACACACTTTCTACTTGTAAATTAGGACAGCAACAACTGGTGTTCACAGACACACTTTCTACTTGTAAATTAGGACTGCAACAACTGGTCTTCACAAACACACTTTCTACTAGTAAATTAGGACTGCAACAACTGGTCTTCACATACACACTTTCTACTTGTAAATTAGGACTGCAACAGAACTACACAGACAATTTGTAAAAAAGGAATGCGGCTGCTCATTAACTTTTACTAATTAATTATAGGAATACATCTTTCTGTGTTTATGGACTTTTAAATATAAGTTTGATGACAGAAAGGTTATAGGTTTTTATTGATTTTTCTACTGATTATGTATACTGGACTATTTCAGATATTGCCGCAGAGTTATACGATAATTGCCCTTGCACAATTTCATGATATTGGAGATGAATCCAATTACTTCCTTTAGAAATTGGTAAAACATACAGGTATCGTCCCGCTCTGACACTAATATTAAGAAGACATGATGTGTTACATACCCTTGGGTATAATATATCTATTAGTTTTGACATGGACTTCTACAAGTCTTTGGTTTTGATAAGTATGTTTTAGTGTTTTTTATGTGTAGTATAAAAAGAAATTAATGCATTTTGCTAAAACGCTAAAATCATTTGATTCAATTTAATGTGTAAAATAAAACATAAGTTAATGGTTTTAATTACAAATTTCAATATACTTTGATATAGTTTATTTTATTATCAATCAACAGTTAAAGATTGATTATAATAATTGTGTTACTATCAATTAATAAAATTATTACGGTTATTTAATTATAACTTTCATTTGAAATAGACATCTTTATATTAATGCATGTGTTTTAATAAAGCCTAAAACTGTATTTGACAATAATTCATTTGTAACAACTTCTTTTAAGTACCTTGTTTTATAATATCATAAGATAATGTTGTTGCACATTTGTCGCATACCACTTTAATATATCAAAGCACTGTAATGCTGATGGGGGCGGAGCATATAAGATGTAAAATGTCGCTTTTGTTTTAGACAAACACGTCAGTTTGCATACGTTGAAGTAGAATAATCCCGATTACCTTTGATTCTTATACATGGTACAGAATCTACATGTTATACGCTTAACGTTGACTCTTTTCTCGAACATGTCAGAAACGTAACTGAATGGTTTGCCTTTGAAAGTGTATTTCTGCTATAGTAAGAATATTAACTTTTAAATTTGGCAAATGTCCAACTTCAAGATATTAGTTCAACTCAATGATATGAGATTTGTATCTTCAACTCAACTCGTGATATTTTCAGAGATGTCATGCTTTCTATCATAAACAGTATATATAAAATAGCAAAGTACTCTGAATCTAGCACGATGAATTCCACTTTGAGTCTTTATTGATTTCTCTAGCGCAACAGTGAAACAATTCGTTTAAAAGACGAAAAGTAGAAATGTGTATGTCGACATTGATAATTGATATATATGCTCTCCTGTATGATTTGAAGGAAATAAAGATATATATATATATTTATATTTTCTAGGGCCCTATATCACCCCGTAAACGAAACCGCACTAACCAAAATGTTATGGCGCCGATTTATAGACACATCTGGATGTTTGCGTATTTTCGCTACGGAAACACAAATGCTTTAACTCTTATCTGTTTAAGTAGAAATTATCTACCGTTCCAATTATTGGAAATATGTGAAATATTTACTAAATAATAAAAAAACAGCACTGACATTATTCATAACTCGATAAATCTCGAATTCTTTTTAGGAATACAAGTCTATTTTTAAACATTTGGGAGAAACCGCAAGTCACATGATCGACATTAGCATATCTCTATTTTTAGAACGAGTATTGATTGTTTATTGACATAAGCAAGGAGTATAGTTCATTGGCATAAGGGACATATCTAGAAAAGTTTCGTTACCGTACACATTTTTAAAATGATAGAAAAAAGCGAAATCAAACTCCAGAATCAAGTACTTATTATCTGAAGTCCTTGCCGAAATATACGACTCTTTCAATGTGCATGTTGGCGATATAGTTCGTGACCTGGAATTTGATTTACAAGATGGCGTAATCTTTTGGTTCAGCGCGTCTGTATTCATGCGCTTTCATTCCTTTGTGCTGATTAATGCTACAGAATATATACTTGGAATTTATATGATACGTAATTGTTTATAGGTATAAATCGTTGCTGTATGTTATAATATTAATATTTTCGTTGAAATAGGCGAATCTACTGTTTATAGTGAGTTCGAGAGCTTATCAGGTGGAACTATTTGATAAGTGGTTGTTAGGTCTGCATTAACACGAAACACGGTTGTAGATTTGCGGTATTGAAAATAAAATCATGTTAGCTCTGAGAGCGGCTGCTAAAGCACCGCCCCCAACTAGACGGTCTATTTTTAGCTCTACTGGCCAAAGGCCATGGCGATGGCGCGTTGTCTGTCGTCTGACATCTGTCGTCTGTTAGCAGCACTTTCTCTGAAACTACCAGGCCAATTAAACTGAAACTTCACATGGGTGTTTCTATTGCATAGGAGACTATACAGAAGATTTTTTTTTTTCGATCTGAAATTCAGGATGGCTGCCGTTGCTAAAAATAGTCCAAAACTTAAAAAATCTTCTTCTCATGAACGGCCCAACAGATTTTCAAAATGTATATGTAGTAATGATGACCAACTATAGTTTTGTTAGATTTGTTCAAATGGTGTCCCTAAGGTTAAATATGACCCCACCCCGAGGTTTCAATTAGGGGACACATGTCATAATAATATTTTTTTATTTTTTTTTTTTAAAAATGGAAATGATTTTGCCTATATCTTCACAGAAGCATTGTTTGGTGAAGGAGGTTCAGGTTTGTAAAAATGCCTGGGTTCCACTGTCTTAAGGGGTCAGGAGGGGCCCCAAAAGGATACAAATTGGGAATTACTAAATTCGTTTTCTTAAGAACCAGTATGTCAAATTTGTTCATATTTTGCATAAATTATCCCTATGTGTAGGGGTTTGATTGCAGATAAGAATTTAGGGGCTAAAATTGATAGGGCCCTGTAAGGGGACTTAGAATTTTACATAGGGATACTATGGGAAAACAGAAAACTCTCTTTTTCTTTCATCTGTTCTGAAACTACTAGGCAAGTTAAACTGAAACTTCACATGGGTGTTTCTACTGCATAGGAGACTATACTGAAGATTTTTTTTTTCGATCTGAATTATAAGATGGCCGCCGTTACTAAAAATAGTCCAAAACTTATAAAATCTTCTCATGAACGACCCAACAGATTTTCAAAATGTTTATGTAGTAATGATGACCAGCTATTGTTTTGTTAGATTTGTTCAAATGGTGTCCCTAGGGTTAAATATGACCCCGTCCCGAGGGTTCAATTAGGGGACACATGTCATTATAATATTTTTTTAAATTTTTTTTTTAAAATGGAAATGATTTTGCCTATATCTTAACAGAAGCATTATTTAGTGAAGGAGGTTCATGTTTGTAAAAATGACTAGGTTCCACTGTCTGAATGGTTCAGGAGGCCAAAAGGATACAAATTGGGAATTACTAAATTCGTTTTCTTAAGAACCAGTATGTCAAATTTGTTCATATTTTGCATAAATTATCCCTATGTGTAGGGGTTTGATTGCAGATAAGAATTTAGGGGCTAAAATGGATAGGGGCCCTGTAAGGGGACTTAGAATTTTACATAGGGATACTATGGGAAAACAGAAAACTCTCTTTTTCTTTCATCTGTTCTGAAACCACTAGGCAAGTTAAACTGAAACTTCACATGGGTGTTTCTATTGCATAGGAGACTATACTGAAGATTTTTTTTTTTTCGATCTGAAATTCAAGATGGCCGCCATTGCTAAAAATAATCCAAAACTTATAAAATCTTCTTCTCATGAACGGCCCAACAGATTTTCAAAATGTTATTGTAGTAATGATGACCAGCTATAGTTTTGGTCGATTTGTTTGAATGGTGTCCCTAGGGTTAAATATGACCCTGTCCCGAGGGTTTAATTAGGGGACACATGTCATTATAATATTTTTTTTAATTTTTTTTTTTAAAATGGAAATGATTTTGCCTATATCTTCACAGAAGTATTGTTTGGTGAGAGAGGTTCAGGTTTGTAAAAATTATTGGGTTCCACTGTCTTAAGGGTTCAGGAGGGGCCCCAAAAGGATACAAATTGGGAATTACTAAATTCATTTTCTTAAGAACCAGTATGTCAAATTTGTTCATATTTTGCATAAATTATCCCTATGTGTAGGGGTTTGATTGCAGATAAGAATTGAGCGGCTAAAATTGATAGGGGCCCTGTAAGGGGACTTAGAATTTTACATAGGGATACTATGGGAAAACAGAAAATTCTCTTTTTCTTTCATCTGTTCTGAAACCACAGGCCAGTTAAACTGAAACTTCATATGGGTGTTTCTATTGCATAGGAGATTATACCGAAGATTTTTTTTTTTTTCGATCTGAAATTCAAGATGGCCACCGTTTCTTAAAATAATCCAAAACTTATAAAATCTTCTTCTCATGAACGGCCCAACAGATTTTCAAAATGTTTATGTAGTAATGATGACCAGCTATAGTTTTGTTAGATTTGTTCAAATGGTGTCCCTAGGGTTAAATATGACCCCTTCCCGAGGGTTCCATTAGGGGACACATGTGATTATAATATTTTTTTTTTTTTTTTTTCTAAATTGAAATGATTTTGCCTATATCTTCACAGAAGCATTGTTTGGTGAAGGAGGTTCAGGTGTAAAAATGACTGGGTTCCACTGTCTTAAGGGTTCAGGAGGGGCCCCAAAAGGATACAAATTGGGAATTACTAAATTCGTTTTCTTAAGAACCAGTATGTCAAATTTGTTCATATTTTGCATAAATTATCCCTATGGGTAGGGGTTTGATTGCAGATAATAATTTAGGGGCTAAAATTGATAGGGGCCCTGTAAGGGGACTTAGAATTTTACATTGGGATACTATAGGAAAACAGAAAATTCTCTTTATCTTTCATCTTTTCTGAAACCACAGGCCAGTTAAACTGAAACTTCACATGGGTGTTTCTATTGCATAGGAGATTATACCGAAGATTTTTTTTTTTCGATCTGAAATTCAAGATGGCTACCGTTTCTTAAAATAGTCCAAAACTTAAAAAATATAGTTCTGTTAGATTTGTTCAAATGGTGTCCCTAGGGTTAAAAATGCCCCTGCCCCCAGAGTTCAATTAGGGGACACATGTCAATATAATATAATATTTTTTTATTTTTTTTTAAATGGAAATGATTTTGCCTATATTTTTACTAAAGCATTGTTTGGTAAAGGAGTTTAAGATTTGTAAAAATGACTGGGTTCTTATGTCTTAAGGGGTCAGGAGGGGCCCCAAAAGTGTACAAATTGGAAATTAGTAAAATTGTTTTCTTAAGAACTGGTATGTCAGATTTGTACATATTTGATATAAATTATCCCTAAGTGTAGGGGTTTGATTGCAGATTAGAATTAAGGGGCTAAAATATATTGGGGCCCTGTAGGGGACTTAGAATTTTACATAGGGATACTGTGTGAAAACAGAAAATTCTATTATTTTTCATTTATTTTGAAACTACTATGCCAATTAAGCTGAAACTTCACATTGATGTTTCTATTGCATAGGAGACTATACAAAAGATTTATTTTTTCTATCTAAAATTCAAGATGGCCGATGCTTCTATTGCATAGTAGAATTTCAAAAAGTGCTATGGCCACTATGAGTCAGTAGAGCGTCCTCAGGCCCTCGGGCCTCTTGTTTAAAAATAAGACTTAAAACTGAACGCAAGTTAAAAAATTTAATTCAAGTTTTTTAAAGAATTATTACCAAGATATTAAAAAATTAAATTGAATTAATAAAGCAATTGCATAATGAGAAATGTTTTTGATTACAAAAGAAATGTATTTGAATTTGAAGTTTTTTCAAGTTTTTTTTTAGCTCACCTCAGCAAAGCTAAAGGTGAGCTATTTTAATCACCCGTTGTCCTTCTTCCGTCTGTTTACTGTTTTGTTTGGTGCACTCTAGCACCCGCATTTTTCATTGGATCTTCACTAAACTTATATAGTAGTTATATAACCATAGTATCTCGGACAAGTTTATGAACTGGCCAAATCAGATGATTAATGTCAGAATTATGGACCTTGATACACTAAAAAATGCACTATTTGGCTGTGTGTGCACTCTAGCACCTGCATTTTTCATTAATTTTGATCCTCATTAGATTTGCACAGTAGTTATATAAGCATTATATCTCAGACAAGTTCTTGAACTGGCCAAATCGGATTATTAATGTCAAAGTTATGGCCCTTTAAGCCTTAAAAAATATTTGACCTTGTGAGCACTCTGAGCACCCTCATTTTTAGCTCTACTGGCAAAAGGCCAGAAGGGCTTATGCAATGGCGCATTGTCCATCGTGCATTGTCCTTACATCAGCAAACAGTTGAAGATTCTGCAACTCAAGGGGCTGGGATATATAGGGAATGTTCGCATCCATATGTAATGCCCATTTATCACTGTATTTTTTTATAAAAATTAAGCAAAAAAAAACAGGTCTAAATGTTGTGGTAAATAATGGCTAATGACACAATATTCACATCTCTGCCTGGCATGAGTTTGAAATAATAAGTTTCCAAAAATCATTTTTCTTATTTCACTAGCCTAGTCAAATAAGAAAAACGAAGGTTCCGTTCATTTCTGAAGCAGTTTTTGCCGATTTCTGTGAATCATGTTGGCAAATAATTATGCATGCAACAAACACTGGGTATTACTCGTTTCACGGTGTTTTTTTTTCATTTACATACACTCTTACACAAAGCATACAGTCACTTGTATAGACTAAAAATACTACCGATACAATTTCTGTTCCTTTTATGTAGATTTGTTGATGAAAGTATTGTTTAGAAAATGCATTAGGAATAAATTATGCAAATTAGATTGTGCAAGCGTTTACGGAGCAGACCGAATAACAGCGAAGTCTTTTGAAACCGAAACTTAAATGCTTTTTTTTTATTACTCGATTTCTCTATTTCTTATATATTTTCTTTAAAATTGTACGCATCAATAACAGTTTAAACTGCACAGCAACAGACCAGAGTGAAATTAGCTCTTATTATGACATTCACTGGTAAACACAAGAATGTCGTAAGATGGGCATTACGCCACTTTAAGTTTTATAAAACTAATATTGTGAATTTCAAAAAGTGCTATGGTCACTTACAGCCAGTTGAGCATCCTCAAGCTCTCTTGGGCCTGTTGTTTATTTGATCCTCATCAAACTTACACAGTAGTTATATAAGCATAATATTTCAAACAAGTTCACAGTTATTATGTAAATGGCGACTCAGATAAATGTTATCAGATTATGCCCCATGAATTGTCAAAAATTATGTGTAATTGTGTTGTGTGCACTCTAGCACTCGCAGTTTATATTTGATCTTCATTAAACTTACACAGTTGTTATGTGACCGTTATATTGTGGAAAAGTTCTTGAACTGGTCAAATTGGATAATTAATGTCGGGTGTTATGGTCCTTGAATCAACAAATATTGCATTATTTAAATTTACTTACACTCTAGCACCTGCAAAAATTTGGCATTGTCTCCTCTACCACAGATGAGCGAAATAGTGCCAATCTGGTCCTCTCGTTAGTTTAAATATGAAATTGACATTAATCTATAAAATACATAAATGAAAAAAACCTTTAAACTATACATAAATTGCAATATCACCATGATTGTGTTTATTATAAACATTTCGGGGCTGACCAACATCTGCATATAGCATGCTGTATTGGTTACAAGGAAAACAAATCAGAATTACATTTTATCTCATGTTCAAATCAAAATGGAAGCAAGATGCAATAAATATTTTTAGTAAGCTTTTGTGATCGCCTGGTGTCCGCCGTCCATCATCTGTTGTTGGTCGTTAACTTATAGATTCTAACAACTTCTCCTCTGAATCCACTGGGCCAATTTGGATATAACTTCACAGAAATGCTCCTTGGTTGACCCTTTACCAAGTTTGTTCAAGCCATCTTGATTCGTCAAAAAAAACATGGCCGCCAGAGGGCGGGGCAAGTTTAATTAGTAAAAATTTAAAAATCTTTTTGTCAGAAACTACTGGCTCAATTTTAAAATAATTTCACAGAAATATTCCTTGGGTGACCATCTACCAAGTTTGTTCAAGCCATCTTGATTCGTCAATAAACATGGCGGCCAGGGGATGGGGTTACCTTACTATATAAGCTATAGTTAAAACTTAAAAAATTTGTCAGAAACTATTGGCTCGATATTAAAATAATTTCACAGAAATGTTCCTTGGTTGACCCTCTAACCGGGCCACTTACATAGATTCCTCTCTTAGTAGGTTACGTACACACTGTGACATATTGTCAATAAAAAAAGTTTGAAGGCTTGTCATTCATAGAGAGACCCAAAGGAAAGAAATGAAACTTACATTTTATTGTTTGTCAACCTCTCCACTACCAAAATATGATGAGAAAAGTAGGGGTCATGTGTCGTATAAGAGATTTTTTTCTGTTCAGTGTGTACACTGTTGACAAAGTGAAAGTAGACCTTCAATATCATGTATTCATACCCCAATTTCCAGGCATCTATTTTTTTTCTAAATTCACATTTCAAACATAACATATATCAATAATGCCATTCAAATAAAAAAATAAGTATTAAAATAAGGAAAATGCATTTTTAAAGGAGAAGAAACATTGATTATTTATAACTGTGATTATACAACAACCCCACGGAAGCATTTCCTTTTTCAAATGTAGTAAACTATGCCTACAATAGCATAAAACTTTGAAAACCAAAAATAAGAGATAGATTAGACTGCACAAAATTTAAAAATCAAAGCATAAATCTTACTGAACCAAAAAAAAAAAAAAAGATTATAAGTGAATTATTCAACTCATCCAAATTTTAATATAAGAAATTATATAAATATGACTGTAGCGTGAAACTCCAGTGTGACAAAGCTTAGAATACTGTCCAAAGCAGACACCATGATGATATGACTGAACAATTGTTAAAATCAATGCTAAACACCATATCATAGAATACAATGTTCAATCAATAAACTTCAACTTAAAATTTGTGATAACTTTCCTTAGACATAAGTAGCATTATACATGTATCTGACATCTTCTGACAGTAGCATTCTACATGAATCTTACATCTTCTGCCAGTAGCATTATACATGAATCTGACATCTTCTGACATTAGAAGCATTAAATATGTATCTGACATCTTCTGACAGTAGCATTATACATGGATCTGACATCTTCTGACATTAGAAGCATTATACATGTATCTGACATCTTCTTACGGTAGCATTATACATGAATCTAACATCTTCTGACATAAGTAGCATTATACATGTATCTGACATCTTCTGACAGTAGCATAATACATGAATCTGACATCTTCTGACATTAGTAGCATTATACATGTATCTTAAATCTTCTGACATAAGTAGCATTATACATGTATCTGACATCTTCTGACAGTAGTAGCATTATACATGTATCTGACATATTCTGACATAAGTAGCATTAAACATGTATCTGACATCTTCTTACATAAATAGCGTATACATGTATCTGACATCTTCTGACATAAGTTGCATTACACATGTATCTGATTACATAAATAGCGTTATACATGTATCTGACATCTTCTGACATTAGTAGCATTACACATGTATCTGACATCTTCTGACATAAATAGCATTTTACATGTATCTGACATTTTCTGACAGAAGTATTATAAATGAATCTGACATCTTCTGATATTACTAGCATTATACATGTATCTGACATCTTCTTACAGTAGCATATACACGAATCTGACATTTTCTGACATTAGTAGCATTATACATGTATCGAAATTCTTCTGACATAAGTTGCATTATACATGTATCTGACATCTTCTGGCATTAGTAGCATTACACATGTATCTGACATCTTCTGACATTAGTAGCATTACACATGTATCTGACATCTTCTGAGATAAGTAGCATTATACATGTATCTGACATTTTCTGACAGAAGCATTATACATGAATCTGACATCTTCGGATATTATTAGCATTATACATGTATCTGACATCTTCTGACAGTAGCATATACACAAATCTGACATCTTCTGACATAAGTAGCATTATACATGTATCTGACATCTTCTTACATAAATAGCGTATACATGTATCTGACATCTTCTGACATAAGTTGCATTACACATGTATCTGATTACATAAATAGCGTTATACATGTATCTGACATCTTCTGACATTAGTAGCATTACACATGTATCTGACATCTTCTGACATAAATAGCATTTTACATGTATCTGACATTTTCTGACAGAAGTATTATAAATGAATCTGATATCTTCTGATATTACTAGCATTATACATGTATCTGACATCTTCTTACAGTAGCATATACACGAATCTGACATTTTCTGACATTAGTAGCATTATACATGTATCGAAATTCTTCTGACATAAGTTGCATTATACATGTATCTGACATCTTCTGGCATTAGTAGCATTACACATGTATCTGACATCTTCTGACATTAGTAGCATTACACATGTATCTGACATCTTCTGAGATAAGTAGCATTATACATGTATCTGACATTTTCTGACAGAAGCATTATACATGAATCTGACATCTTCGGATATTGGTAGCATTATACATGTATCTGACATCTTCTGACAGTAGCATATACACAAATCTGACATCTTCTGACATAAGTAGCATTATACATGTATCTGACATCTTCTGACAGTAGCATTATACATGTATCTGACATCTTCTGACAGTAGCATTCTACATGAATCTGACATCTTCTGCCAGTAGCATTATACATGAATCTGACATCTTCTGACATTAAAAGCATTATATATGTATCTGACATCTTCTGACAGTAGCATTATACATGGATCTAACATCTTCTGACATTAGAAGCATAATACATGTATCTTACATCTTCTGACATAAATAGCAGTATACATGTATCTGACATCTTCTTCAGTCATGGATAACAAGCACATAATTTATAAGACCATCATTCAAACATTGTTTGCTGTCTCCCGATCTTAGTCACAAATAATGGGTACCGGGTAGTTAAGGATTTTTTTTTCACTTACAGTTTTTTTAATCATGCAATAAATGTCATACACATACATGAAATTGCTTGGATGAAATATAAAAAAGTTATATTTCCAAATTTTATGAATTTTTTTTTAAAATCAGCTATTTTTTATGTGAAGGTAGCATGGCAGTCAAAAAAGTATTTTTATTTTTGCCTAATTTGTTAAATAGTGTTAAACACTGTTTGAAATAGATAAAAAGAATTCTTAACTTTTTAGGTGTAAACACATACGAAATCACCATAATAAGAACTTTTGTAAGCACGCAAAAATTTATTTTTAACTCACTCAAATTGTCTAAATTTATATAACTGAAATTAGGAATTTTCATAAATCTTCCTCTCAATAACCTTTCTGCCAAACTTGTTCATATATGATATAGATTAACATTACATCAGCAAGTGATTGATGATTCTGCAAATCACGGAAATTTGAAATTTTTGCAATCATGTGGGCAAAAAACTTCTATTAAAATTCAGAAAGCATTTTTGCTCATACATATCCCTATGTGTGGGTGATTGAAGTTTCACAGAACTGTTCATTTAGTGACCATGTTTGTTCAAGTTATCTTGATTCGTCAAAAAACATGGCCACCAGGGGGTGGGGTTAGTTTACAGTATAAGCTATAATAAAAAATTAAAAAATCTTCTTGTCAGAAACCACCAGATCACTTTTAAAACAATTTTACAGAAATGTTCCTTGGGTGAACCTTTACCAAGTTTGTTCAAGCCGTTGTGATTTGTTAAAAAACATGACCACCACAGTGAGGTGCTAGTTTACTATATAGGCAGCTATAGCAAGAAAAAACTTCAAAAATCTTCTTGTCAGAATCTACTGACCTGATTTCGATGTAATTTCACTGACATTCACCATGGGTGAACCTCTACCAAGTTTGAAATCTTCTACGCATCGGTTACATCATCAAAACAAATCAAAATTCTAACTACTTGCCCGTCTCGTTTTTCTGGAATTATATAATCTACTTAAGTTGGGTGACTCAAGGTCAGTCAGATGACCTATATAGGGCCATCTTGGCCCTCTTGTTTCTATAGTGGTTTGTCAGTTTTGATGGAAATAATCAATAGCTTTCACAGCAGAACTTTGTTGGCTAGAGCATGGATGGCTAGAACACCACATACAGCTTGTACCCATTAACTGGTCCTGGCCTAATCCCTATTTCCATGTTTATAACATGTATGGTATGAAGTTTTACTGTGTATGCATAAATTACTGAAACATATTTCAGTATTTTCCCAAACATTATTAAAACTAAAATCACACAGTATGTTTACATTGCTCACCCAATTTTTATGCTCCCCCAAAGGGGGGAAGCATATAGTTGCCGCTTTGTTTGTCTGTCCGTCCATCCATGCATCCCCAAGTTCTTGTCTGTGCTATTTCTCTACAACCTCTGGTTGGAATTTTATGAAACTTGCTAGGATGCATCATTACCAAGTGTAGATGGGCATATTGTCTTTGTGTTTCCGTTCGATTATTTTTCATGGAGTTATGGCCCTTTGTTTTTGTTTGTGACCAAATTCTTGTCCGGGCTATTTCGCTACAACCTCTGGTTGGAATTTTTGAAACTTGCTAGAATGCATCATTACTAAGTGCAGATGCGCATACTGTCTTTGTGTTCCGGTTCGATGATTTTTCACGGAGCTATGGCCCTTTGATTGTTTGTGACCAAATTCTTGTCCATGCTATTTCTCTACAACCTCTGGTTGGAATTTTTGAAACTTGCTAGGATGCATCATTACCAAGTGCATATGCGCATACTGTCTTTGTGTTCCGGTTCGATGATTTTTCACAGAGCTATGGCCCTTTGATTGTTTGTGACCAAATTCTTGTCTGCGCTATTTCTCTACAACCTCTGGTTGGAATTTTTGAAACTTGCTAGGATGCATCATTACCAAGTGCAGATGCGCATACTGTCTTTGTGTTCCGGTTCGATGATTTTTCACGGAGCTATGGCCCTTTGATTGTTTGTGACCAAATTCTTGTCTGCGCTATTTCTCTATACCCCATGTTGGAATTTTGTGAAACTTGCTAGGATGCATCATTACCAAAAGCAGATACACATATTGTCTATGTGTACCAGTTTGTTGATTTTTCACGGAGTTATGGCCCTTTCATTGAGTCTTTGACCAAAGTATTGTCTGCGCTAATTCTATACAGCCCCATGTTGGAATTTTGTGAAATATGCTAAGATGCATCATTACCAAGTGCAGATGTGCATATTGTCTTTGTGTTTCGGTTTGATGATTTTTCACGGAGTTATGGCCCTTTCATTCTGTCTGTGACCAAATTATTGTCAGCGCTATTTCTCTACAAATTGTTGGAATTTTATGAAACTTGCTAGGATGCATAATTACCAAGTGCAGATTCAAATAATGTTTATGTGTTCCGGTTTGATGTTCTTTCATTCTGTCTGTGACCAAATTATTGTCAGCGCTATTTCTCTACAAATTGTTGGAATTTTATGAAACTTGCTAGGATGCATAATTACCAAGTGCAGATTCAAATAATGTTTATGTGTTCCGGTTTGATGTTTTTTCATGGAGTTATGGCCCTTTCATTGAGTCTGTGACATAATTATTGTCTGCGCTACTTGGGGAGCATCCATCGGTTCCACTGATATTTTCTTGTTTCTACTATTAATGCAATCATTATATGCAGATTTGTACACATGTTGAAGTACAATGTTATCTGTTTTTAGCTCAGCTATTCTAAGAATAAAGATTATACATATCTGAGCAAGGTCGCCATCACACCTTAGTTAAAGTTTTGCATGCATGGCAATATTTCAATAACTACTGCATGTATTGCATTGAAACTTTACACAAGACTTCCTAGTGATCAAACCTACTAACTTTTGGTTAAATATAATGCAAATTATGGTCCTTGTTTGACATAGAAATTCTGGTTAAAGTTTTGCATGCAAAGTACCATCAAGTCCATATCTCACCAACCACTCAATGTATTTAATTGAAACTTTATGTAAGGATTAATTTACAGTCATGAAGTTTATATCTCAGCAATTATTGCATTGTTTTGGATTCAAACTTTATACAAGGTTTTGCAGTTATAAGACCTACTCAATTTAGTAAGTGAGACAACTGTTGTTTACTTGGATTGGTCATCAGTCTCAGTCAAAGTTTGTACTTTTGTGACAAATGATTTGAATAGTTAAATAGTGGACTGCTCTTGTTATGACTTTATGCCAATATTTTATTATTTTAAGGATGATTTCTATAGTTTTTCATGCACACCAATTCCGTGCATAAAGAGAAGCAATTTTGTAGAGACCTGCCAGAGTTACCACATACTACTATACTACAACTGACTCTATTTCACTTGGCATCATTTATGGATATACCTGAAATAAGTCTCTTATATTGTGTTGAATCTATGAAATATGCAAATCGGTATAAAATAATTGTTGATAGTAACTAAATATAAAATATAATATAAATCTTAATATTTATACAAAATTTATATCCTCATTTAGTATAAAAAGGTGAATTTTGCAACTGCAGTTTATTTAACGATGGCATACTTAAAGCGCTACTTTTAGCTCTTCTGGCCAAAGGTCAGCAAGGCTTATGCGATGGTGCGTTGTCCTTCGTCTGTCGTCTGTTAGCAGCTCTTTCTCTGAAACCACAAGGCGAAATAAACTCAAACTTCACATGGATGTTTCTATTGAATAGGAGACTATACAGAAGAATTTTTTTCTCGATCGGAAATTCACGATGGCGGTCATTACTAAAAATAGTCCAAAACTTAAAAATTCTTCTTCTCATGAACCACCCAACAGATTTTGAAAATATTTATGTACGGTATTTACCCTATGTATTGGGATAGCAACAAATAATTAAAAACTTTGCTGTCCCAATACATGTTATTTTAAGAAATAATATATTTTTTTACTGTCCCAATACATAGGGTAAATGCGGTAATTTCGTCCTAAAACATAGGTTAAATACGTAAATGTTGGTATGTCTATGCACCGTATTCTGTATCGTATTTTTAAAAAAATATTATTTTTTTACTGTCCCAAAAGATAGGGTAAATATGGTATAGTTTCTTCACAATACAAAAGAAAACATAAAAAAAGTTGGTAGCACGTCTGACTGGATTATCAGAATCAGTTACTTGTGGAGGTGTATCTCTGGTGATTAATTCCAGTGGATTATCAGATTATCAGTTACTTGTGGAGGTGTATCTCTGGTGATTGATTCCAGTGGATTATCAGATTATCAGTTACTTGTGGAGGTGTATCTCTGGTGATTGATTCCAGTGGATTATCAGATTATCAGTTACTTGTGGAGGTTTATCTCTGGTCATTGATTCCAGTGGATTATCAGATTATCAGTTACTTGTGGAAGTGTATCGCTGGTCATTGATTCTAGTGGATTATCAGATAATCAGTTACTTGTGGTGGTTTATCTCTGGTGATTGATTCCAATGCATTATCAGATTATCAGTTACTTGTGGAGGTGTATCGCTGGTCATTGATTCCAGTGGATAATCATATAATCAGTTACTTGTGGAGGTGTATCTCTGGTCATTGATTCCAGTGGATTATCAGATAATCAGATACTTGTGGAGGTGTACCTCTTGTTATTGATTCCAATGGATTATCAGATTATCAGTTACTTGTGGAGGTGTATCCCTGGTCATTGATTCCAATTTATTATCAGATTATCAGTTACTTGTGGAGGTGTATCTCTGGACATTGATTCCAGTGGATTATCAGATTATCAGTTACTTGTTGCATTGTATCCCTGGTTATTGATTCCAGTGGATTATCTGATTTTCAGTTACTTGTGGAGGTGTATCCCTGGTCATTGATTCCAATTCATTATCAGATTATCAGTTACTTGTGGAGGTGTATCTCTGGACATTGATTCCAGTGGATTATCAGATTATCAGTTACTTGTTGAATTGTATCCCTGGTTATTGATTCCAGTGGATTATCAGATTTTCAGTTACTTGTGGAGGTGTATCCCTGGTCATTGATTCCAATTCATTATCAGATTATCAGTTACTTGTGGAAGTGTATCTCTGGACATTGATTCCAGTTGATTATCAGTTACTTGTTGAATTGTATCCCTGGTTATTGATTCCAGTGGATTATCGGATTTTCAGTTACTTGTGGAGGTGTATCTCTGGTCATTGATTCCAGTGGATTATCAGATAATCAGTTACTTGTGGAGGTGTACCTCTGGTCATTGATTCCAGTGGATTATCAGTTAATGTGGAGGTGTATTGCTGGTCATTGATTCCAGTGGATTATTAGATAATTAGTTACTTGAGGAGGTGTATCTCTGGTCATTGATTCCAGTGGATTATCAGATAATCAGTTACTTGTGGAGGTGTATCTCCGGTCATTGATTCCAGTGGATTATCAGATTATCAGTTTCTTGTGGAGAAGCATCTCCGGACATTGATTCCAGTGGATTATCAGATAATCAGTTACTTGAGGAGGTGCATCTCTGGTCATTGATTCCAGTGGATTATCAGATAATCAGTTACTTGTGGAGGTGTATCTGTGGTCATTGATTCCAGTGGATTATCAGATTATCAGTTACTTGTGGAGGTGTATCTCTGGTCATTGATTCCAGTGGATTATCAGATAATCAGTTAATTGTTGATGTGTATCTCTGGTCATTGATTCCAGTGGATTATCAGATTATCATTTACATGTGGAGGTGTACTCCAGCAGTGGTTCACCTTCAACGATCCCAGGAAATGGATTGTTTGTTAGCCCTGGAAAAAATGTAGCAGCTTCTTTAATAGTGGACTTCCTGATAGAATAGAAGTGATATTCATACAGATTTGATTGAATGTGAGGTGTGACCATATCAGATACTATCCTTTCTGTTGCTGTCAAATCATATGAAAAACAAGCATACACTATTAACATTGATTGTATCTGCCATAGACACAACCCAGCAGCAGTCCATGGATACATATTGTTTTTGGATGTGCCACAATGATTTATGTAAAACATTGAAACTAATGTACTGGGTTAAACACTCCTGCTATATGGCGCGTTGAATTGAACACCCTATTAAGCTTTCTTCGTCCCCAGAGAAGCACAGTTTAGAACCTCATAAAATGGCAATTTAATTGTTTGTCACAGGGGGCTGTAAATGATGTGGTTTGGGGGAGACAGTCTCACACAGATGCTAGCTCCTGCTACTTCTGGAATAAAGGATTTCTGTAGTTGAAAATGGAATAAGGGAAAAATCACTAGAAGCAAATTGTGTTTCTTTTTCTGTTTGTTATTGGTTTAAAATGGGAAATACAATTTATTTAAATGAAATGAAGCGTAAAAAAGCTAAAACAGGGTCCTAAATTGATAAAAAAAAATTCAAGACTCAAAATTTTAAAACATGTAATGCAGACAATTGAGTGAGAAATCAATGGAATATTTTAAATTAAATCAATTTCAATTAATATTTAGAGAAAAAAGAATTGAAAATGTTTGCTAAAGATTTTACTTGGTTTGATTGTCCAAATTTTGAAAAAATTGAGTTTTGAGTCTTAAGTTTTAGAATTTAGACCCAGAAAACATAAATGTTAATGAGTTGGAGTCATTACTACATTAATTAAAGTTCGCAATATGATTTCAAATTAATTTTGGTCCATATCTTTAATTTTGGAATAAATGGTAATTAAAGACAGAGACAACTTCAGCCAATCACAAAATCTTAATTATACATAAACTACTTGAGGTCAAGTTGAACCGATGGATCTATATTCCAATGTTTTTTCAATTTTTTTACACGAAAAGTAGATATTCACAGGCTATAAGTATATATAATTACTTCATCTAAAATCAGATAGCGTCGAGTACTTATATTTTCTAAAATTAAAGAGTATCAATTAAACATCAAATTTCACATTCTACATTAAACCAGATAGTGTCAGATAGACATAAAATTAGTTATACTATCCAAAATCAGAGAGTGAATGAGATAGACATGAAATTAGTTATACTATCCAAAATCAGACAGTGTATGAGATAGACATGAAATAAGTTATGCTATCCAAAATCAGACAGTGTATGAGATAGGCATGAAATTAGTTATACTATCCAAAATCA
Organism: Panopea generosa; assembly: GCA_029582155.1. Taxonomy (NCBI): domain Eukaryota; kingdom Metazoa; phylum Mollusca; class Bivalvia; order Adapedonta; family Hiatellidae; genus Panopea; species Panopea generosa. The sequence continues at coordinate 52,177,725 of CM055909.1, read as the reverse complement.
GACAGTGTATGAGATAGACATGTAATAAGTTATACTATCCAAAATTAGACAGTGTATGAGATAAACATGAAATGAGTTAGACATGAAATAATTTATACTTTCCAAAATCAGACAGTGTATGAGATAGACATGAAATAAGTTACGCTATCTGAAATCAGACAGTGTATGAGATAGACATGAAATAAGTTACGCTATCTGAAATCAGACAGTGTATGAGATAGACATGAAATTAGTTATACTATCCAAAATCAGTCGGTGTATGAGATAGACATAAAATTAGTAATACTATCCAAAATCAGTCGGTGTATGAGATAGACATCAAATTAGTTATACTATCAAAAATCAGACTGTGTATGAGATAGACATGAAATAAGTTATGCTATCCAAAATTAGACAGTGTATGAGATAATATTGAAATGAGATAGACATGAAATAAGTTATACTTTCCAAAATCAGACAGTGTATGATTTAGACATGAAATAAGTTATGCTATCCAAAATCAGACAGTGTATGAGATAGACATGAAATAAGTTATACTATCCAAAATTAGACAGTGTATGAGATAAACATGAAATGAGATAGACATGAAATAAGTTATACTTTCCAAAATCAGACAGTGTATGAGATAGACATGAAATTAGTTATGTTATCCAAAATCAGACAGTGTATGAGATAGACATGAAATAAGTTACGCTATCTGAAATCAGACAGTGTATGAGATAGGCATGAAATTAGTAATACTATCCAAAATCAGTCGGTGTATGAGATAGACATCAAATTAGTTATACTATCAAAAATCAGACAGTGTATGAGATAGACATGAAATAAGTTATGCTATCCAAAATCAGACAGTGTATGAGATAGGCATGAAATTAGTTATACTATCCAAAATCAGACAGAGTATGAGATAGACATGAAATTAGTTATACTATCCAAAATTAGACAGTGTATGAGATAAACATGAAATGAGATAGACATGAAATAAGTTATACTTTCCAAAATCAGACAGTGTATGAGATAGACATGAAATTAGTTATGCTATCCAAAATCAGACAGTGTATGAGATAGACATGAAATAAGTTACGCTATCTGAAATCAGACAGTGTATGAGATAGGCATGAAATTAGTTATACTATCCAAAATCAGTCGGTGTATGAGATAGACATGAAATTAGTAATACTATAAAAAATCAGTCGGTGTATGAGATAGACATGAAATTAGTTATACTATCCAAAATCAGACAGAGTATGAGATAGACATGAAATTAGTTATACTATCCAAAATTAGACAGTGTATGAGATAAACATGAAATGAGATAGACATGAAATAAGTTATACTTTCCAAAATCAGACAGTGTATGAGATAGACATGAAATTAGTTATGCTATCCAAAATCAGACAGTGTATGAGATAGACATGAAATAAGTTACGCTATCTGAAATCAGACAGTGTATGAGATAGGCATGAAATTAGTTATACTATCCAAAATCAGTCGGTGTATGAGATAGACATAAAATTAGTAATACTATCCAAAATCAGTCGGTGTATGAGATAGACATCAAATTAGTTATACTATCAAAAATCAGACAGTGTATGAGATAGACATGAAATTAGTTATGCTATCCAAAATCAGACAGTGTATGAGATAGACATGAAATTAGTTATACTATCCAAAATCAGACAGTGTATGAGATAGACATGAAATTAGTTATACTATCCAAAATCAAACAGTGTATGAGATACATAAAATTAGTTATACTATCCAAAATCAAACTGTGTATGAGATAGGCATGAAATTAGTTATACTATCCAAAATCAGTCGGTGTATGAGATAGACATGAAATTAGTTATACTATCCAAAATCAGTCGGTGTATGAGATAGACATCATATAAGTTATACTATCAAAAATCAGACAGTGTATGAGATAGACATGAAATTGGTTATGCTATCAAAAATCAGACAGTGTATGAGATAGACATGAAATTAGTTATACTATCCAAAATCAGACAGTGTATGAGATAGACATGAAATGAGATAGACATGAAATAAGTTATACTTTCCAAAATCAGACAGTGTATGAGATAGACATGAAATTAGTTATGCTATCCAAAATCAGACAGTGTATGAGATAGACGTGAAATTAGTTATGCTATCTGAAATCAGACAGTGTATGAGATAGGCATGAAATTAGTTATACTATCCAAAATCAGTCGGTGTATGAGATAGACATAAAATTAGTTATACTATCCAAAATCAGTCGGTGTATAAGATAGACATCAATTTAGTTATATTATCAAAAATCAGACAGTGTATGAGATAGACATGAAATTAGTTATACTATCCAAAATCAGACAGTGTATGAGATAGACATGAAATTAGTTATACTATCCAAAATCAGACAGTGTATGAGATAGACATGAAATTAGTTGTGCTATCCAAAATCAGACAGTGTATGAGATAGACATGAAATTAGTTATGCTATCCAAAATCAGACAGTGTATGAGATAGACATGAAATAAGTTATGCTATCCAAAATCAGACAGTGTATGAGGTAGACATGAAATAAGTAATGCTATCCAAAATCAGACAGTGTATGAGATAGACATGAAATTAGTTATGCTATTGAAAATCAGACAGTGCTATCCAAAATCAGACAGTGCTATCCGTAATCAGACTGTGTATGTGATAGACATAAAATTAGTTATGCTATCAAAAATCAGACAGTGTATGAGATAGACATGAAATAAATTATGCTATCTGAAATCAGACAGTGTATGAGATAGACATAGAATTAGTTATGCTATCCAAAATCAGACAGTGTATAAGATAGACATGAAATAAGTTATGCTTTCCAAAATCAGACAGTGTATGAGATAGACATGAAATTAGTAATGCTATCCAAAATCAGACAGTGTATGAGATAGACATAAAATTAGTTATGCTTTCCAAAATCAGACATTGTATAAGATAGACATAAATTAGTTATACTATCCAAAATCAGACAGTGTATGAGATAGATATAAAATTAGTTATGCTATCCAAAATCAGACAGTGTAAGAGATATACATAAAATTCGTTATACTATCCAAAAATCAAATAGTGTCAGAGATCGACATAGAATAACTTATGCAATCTAAAATCAGAGATAGTCAGATAGACATAAAATTGCTTATGCTATTTAATATCCGAAATAGTCAGATGACATAAAATTGCTTATATACTCAGGTATGCTTATACCGAATATAACATGGTTCCAGGGAGGCAAAGAATCGAACCGCGATATAGACGAAAGAGTGTTATAAAAATTGTTGCTATGGGAAGTCCTACATGTTGAATGAGACATCATCTGTGGAACTTTGTGCAAATATCTTTCTGTCTCTTTCTTTCATTATTATAGTGTATTATATTTTCTGTTGTGTACACCGAAAATTTGAGAAAAAAAACAACAAAATATCTTTGTTTTGAAACAAAAACATTGTTTGTCAGCCATCTTGGCATCATGATCCAACATTATGATTTTGCCAAGTAAGCCACCTAGCAAGAAGTCTTTATTTTAGCCCCCGATTGGCATTTGGCAGTACTGTGACCAGTAAAGTGTCAACATTTGCATGCATTTTTGACTTCGTGAAAAACATGCCAAATAATGTGTGATTAACAGACAGACAATTGTTTGTTAGCATAGATTAATTTAAAGAGATGTTGTGTATAACCATAAGTAGTTTATAATCCAGTCTGGTTTAATTAGGTGTAATTGATGCACAAGTTTATAGACAAGGTCACATTTGGAAAAATAAAACGTAACTTTTCCGATTTAGTTTAGATTTTTCAATCAATTCACGACTGCGGCGTGGTCTAGTGGTAGAGCGTCCGCCTCACATGCAGAAGGTCGTGGGTTCGATCCCCGGCCGGGTCATACCAAAGACTTTAAAAATGGTACTAGAAGCTTCCTCGCTTGACGCTCAGCATTTAGAGGAGAGTTCTAGGTCTGGTCGGCCCGGTGTCAGTATAATGTGACTGGGTGGGGTATCATACCATGTGTCTGTGGCATGATATTCCAGTGTGACAGCGCTCAGAATACTGTCTCAAGTAGACACCGTCGCGATATGACTGAAAAATTGTTAGAAGCGATGCTAAACACCATACAACAACAATCAATCAATTCACCAATTATTGTCATAATGAGATTTTTCTTGAATCTGGTAAAATATATCAATTAAATTTGATAGTCATAGAAAATCCGCATTATAACAATTTTCATGTTGATCAGACTTCACTATATTAAAACAGCAGTGTACTTAAAATTACTTATTATCCCCCCGCTGAAAGCGAATGGGGAATGGTCTCAGTGAGTCTGTGTGTCCGTCCGTAACACTTTTGTCCAGAGCATATCTACAAAACTATTTAAGCAATTTTGTTTAACCTTCACACAATGACCCAGGGCATTGAGAGGAAGTGCAGTGTACAAGAACCATAACTCTACCTTGCTTACTTTTTTAATTATCTCCCTTTAATAAATTTACTTGTCCAGAGCATTACTCCAAAACTATTCAAGAGATATTGTTGAATCTTCACACATTGACAGAGGACATTGAGAGAAAGTGCACTGTACAAGAACCATAACTCTACCTTGCTGTCTTTTTTAATTATCTTCCTTTAATAAATTTACTTGTCCGGAGCATAACTCCAAAACTATTCAAGCGATATTGTTGAATATTCACACAATGACAGAGGACATTGGGAAGAAGTGCAGTGTATAAGAACAATAACTGTACCTTGCTTACTTTTTGAATTATCTCCCTTCATTAAATTTACACTTTTGTCCATAGCATAACTCCAAAACTATTCATAGGATTATGTTGAATCTTCTCACAATGACTGAAGACATTGAGAGGAAGTGAAGTGTACAAGAAACATAACTCTATCTTGCTTACTTTTTGAATTACTCTAGAACTATTTAAGGAATTTGGTTCATAGTTTTCATAATTATAGAGGACATTGAGAGGAAGTGCAGTGTGCAGGAACCATAAATCTTTCTTCTGTCTTTACATTGTTCCCTTTGTTATTATATTTTATTATGCTAGTCTGGAACAAAACTCAAAAAGTGTTCAAGGGATTTAGTTAATGTTTCACACATTAAAAGAGGACATTGAGAGGAAGTACAGTGTGCAGGAAGCATAACTCTTTCTTGTCTTCACAGAATTATTCCCCTTTTATATTTTCCCTTGTTTGGAGCATACCTTGAAAAGTTAATGCTTTGAAACTGCATACAATGATAGAGAGCATTGACAGAAAGTGGACAGTACAAGAATTTACCTCGGCAGGGGATTGGCCCAGATGATGTCCAACATGGCTGTTGTACTTTTTAAAAAACAGATAGTGTTTGTTCACATTTAAATGCTGCATAAGTATCTTGTAATGAAACAAATATAAAAACAGACTGCTAGGCATATTCATCGACTCAAATCATAGCTTTTGTATAATGATTGTTTTCAGTTCATGCAGATATATAGACACATTTTATAGCTTAAACATATTGATCAAGAATGTTAGAATGATAAAAAATGCAGAACTTACATTAAAATGTCACTTTGAGCATACAGAGCACTGTGCTCCAAGATATTACCCAGGAGTATTAATTTATAACAATCAAACCTTCCTGGCATAATTGTGTATTATTTCATTCTGAAACATTGAAAAATCAATAGATATTTCTCTAGCCTGAGACTGCAGTTCAAATTTTAATCTGATTTGTGAAGAATATTGTCACACAGTGTGTTAAGAAGTTCATGGTGCTAATTCCCAATACTCAATCATTGTTGTTAAAAGACTTAGACCTAATGTAAAGCTAACAGCTAGTCCTCCGACGACAGTACCAAATCTTGGATCATGAACAGATCTCGATACACCTGGGACTTATTTATAATCTTGATAAATAAGTAGACAATTTTTTCGATCAATCATCTCCATAGAGAGTTTCCAAAAAGGAGTATGAAATTACTGGCCAGCTTAACACATATGCGGTTATCCTTACATATATAGCTACAGGAGAGGATGTCCTAACTGCCGGCTTAACACATGTGTGGTTATCCTTACATATATAGCTAAAGGAGAGGATGTCCTAACTGGTCAGCTTAACACGTGTGGTTATCCTTACATATATAGCTTCAGGAGAGAATGTCCTAACTGGCCAGCTTTACACATGTGTGGTTATCCTTACATATATAGCTACAGGAGAGGATGTCCTAACTGGCAAGCTTAACACATGTGCATTTATCCTTACATATTTAGCTACAGGAGAGGATATCCTAACTGGCCAGCTTAACACAAACGTGGATATCCTTACATATATAGTTACAGGATAAGATGTCCTACAGGAGAAGATGTCCTAACTGGCCAGCTTAACACATGTGTGGTTATCCTTACATATATAGCTACAGGAGAGAATGTCATAACTGGCCAGCTTAACCCGTGTGGTTATCCTTACATATATAGTTACAGGAGATGTCCTAACTGGCCAGCTTTACACATGTGTGGTTATCCTTACATATATAGCTACAGGAGAGGATGTCCTAACTGGCCAGCTTAACACATGTGCAGATATCCTTACATATATAGCTACAGGAGAGGATGTCCTAACTGGCCAGCTTAACACATGTGTGGTTATCCTTACATATATAGCTACAGGAGTGGATGTCCTACAGGAGAGGATGTCCTAACTGGCCAGCTTAACACATGTGTGGTTATCCTTACATATATGGATACAGGAGAGGATTTCCTACAGGAGAGGATGTCCTAACTGGCCAGCTTAACACGTGTATTTATCCTTACATATATAGCTACAGGAGTGGATGTCCTACGGAGAGGATGTCCTAACTTGCCAGCTTAACACGTGTATTTATCCTTTCATATATAGCTACAGGAGTGGATGTCCTACAGGAGAGGATGTCCTAACTGGCCAGCTTAACATGTGTATTTATCCTTACATATATAGCTACAGGAGTGGATGTCCTACAGGAGAGGATGTCCTAACTTGCCAGCTTAACACGTGTATTTATCCTTTCATATATAGCTACAGGAGTGGATGTCCTACAGGAGAGGATGTCCTAACTGGCCAGCTTAACATGTGTATTTATCCTTACATATATAGCTACAGGAGTGGATGTCCTACAGGAGAGGATGTCCTAACTTGCCAGCTTAACACGTGTATTTATCCTTACATATATAGCTACAGGAGTTGATGTCCTACAGGAGAGGATGTCCTAACTTGCCAGCTTAACACATGTGTAGTTATCCTTCAGTGTTTTTTTCTACCATTTTTATAGCCGTTATTGGGTCATATTCCCAATGGCAAATAGTATCTTTTTTTCCCAATTGAGTGAAAAAAATTCCCAATTGAAAGCTTCAGTAATTGTAAATTGAAACTTCCATAATTCCTTGCTAATTAGACAAAGCTTTCCCCATTCTGAATTAAGTAATACATTGATTCTTTAATTAAATGACCAGAGAAACAAGTGTACACATTTTTATGAAGTTGAACAATTATATTCAATGCATAAGTTTTCCCAATGTTAATGAAAACGCCGCTAAAGTTCCCAATTCAAAGGGTATGGATCATTTTCAAAAATGGTGAAAAAAACCACTGTCCTTACATATATAGATACAAGAGAGGATTTTCTACAGGAGAGGATGTCCTAACTGGCCAGCTAAACACATGTGCGGTTATCCTTACATATATAGCTACATGAGTGGATGTCCTACAGGAGAGGATGTCCTAACTGGCCAGCTTAACACATGTGCGGTTATCCTTACATATATAGCTACAGGAGAGGATTTCCTAACTGGCCAGCTTAACACATGTGGGGTTATCCTTACATATATAGCTACAGGAGAGGATGTCGTAACTGGCCAACTTAAATATGCAAACAAACATGATAAAGAATGGCCTTTTTTTTTTAAAACCAAACATAAATGCAGGAGAGGATATCCTAACTGGCCAGCTAAACACATGTGCAGTTATCCTTACATATATAGCTACAGGAGAGAATGTCCTAACTGGCCAGCTTTACACATGTGTGGTTATCCTTACATATATAGCTACAGGAGAGGATGTCCTAACTGGCCACCTAAACACATGTGCGGTTATCCTTACATATATAGCTACAGGAGAGAATGTCCTAACTGGCCAGCTTAATAACACAAACATGGTTATCCTTACATATATAGCTACAGGAGAGAATGTCCTAACTGGCCAGCCTAACACAAACGTGGTTATCCTTACATATATAGCTACAGGAGAGGATTTCCTAACTGGCCAGCTTAACACATGTGCGGTTATCCTTACATATATAGCTACAGGAAAGGATGTCGTAACTGGCCAACTTTAATATGCAAACAAACATGATAAAGAATGGCCTTTTTTTTTAAAACCAAACATATAAATACTCTGAAAGAAACTCCAAGTGCACTCTGGTTTTAATTTATAGGTTCACCAGAGATAAACAACGCTGAGATTTCATTGTTTTATGGTTCAGTCACATTTGTGCTGATTTCCGAAAAGGCGCCCGGGCAATGAGTTATTTGGCCAAAATTGGCTGGTAAGCTGGGGAACCGTAAGGACGCTGAGAGATTATCACTATCGGCCGATTTTTAGACGACCTACGGGTCGCCTGGAGCTTTTAGCGCCGAGATAAAAATTGCAGGTGTCCCCTCAATTGACCCAAATTAATCAGAACTTAACCGGCAGTCTCCCATAAGTATGATATATGACAGCCCAGCCATCGTCAGATAGCCTTGCGGTATCCTTGCGATAGTCTTACTGGCTACCAACGGTATCCTTCAGATGTCTGTTCGATTTAATCCAGCAAATTGTTTGAGGGGGCCGCGCGGTGCCCGTATCTAATGTGACCATACTCACGGCAAATCCCAGACATCGGAAAAAAGTCCTCTGCGCAGGGAAGCCGGCTGATTCCTACTTCCCGGCCAGTGGCCGGGGCAAATGTGACTGAAGCATTACTCGGCCATAATTACCAGAAAGTACAATATTCAATTCAAAATGTATCAAAGCTATGTAGGCTGGTAATTGATTTTTCGTCTTTTACATACAGACTAACTTGTCTTTGCAGGCACCTCTTATAAGCGGTCACCTGTGTTAAGCGGCCTCTTCAAAATCCCCCCAGTGTAAATTGCCTATATAAAGTATATGTATTAAACGGTCACCTCTTTAACGGGGCCAGTGGCCAGTATATTTCATCCCAATGCCAGTAAGCAGTCAGCAGCCAGGTGTAAGCAGTCAGATGTAGTGGCCCACCCTTATCACTTTGCGTCATATTTTTGGCTGGCAGCTATTCCAATCATATTGTATAATCCCGTGATCAATTAACACTTCTGCTTCTGTTATGAAAACACACCACTTTACCCAGAGCGAGTGTGTGTATATACGGTCTTATAAGCAAATAGAATAGCGAGATTCATGACATTAATTTGTTAGCGAAACTGTTACCTAGACTGGGTACATGACTGTTCAAGCGATAGTTTTATTTAGGTTTATGATGTGTGGTAAAACATTGGTAGCAAATTTCACTGAGGTGTTTATGCATCGAACTAGGTAAGATCAAAAAGATAATTGCAATTGGTCAGTTTGTTTAAATTATAATTAAATTAAAATTTATCGGCTATGAAAGTGGGTGCGAATGCAATGGAAAAACATTATTTTTTCATATCATATTATTTTTTTTATTATTTGCGATTGACTGGATGCATATCTTACACAATGTCTGCTGCGAAAATAAAGTGTTTGACTTTGGATGAAAGTGTAAGAGTGGTTAAATGTCTGAATTTTTGGCAAAGGTATCGATAAAACACAGAATGTGTCCTAACATAACTGCAAGATAATGGAAGAATACAGGCTACACTTTTTTACTGGATTTACCTAGACAGCCTTTGATGTAATGATATATGTGGGACAGCAGATATTAGATAACTCTTACATAATTATAATGCAAGTTATTACCCTTATTTGACTTAGAAATGCTGGTTAAAGTTTGCAAGTACCATCAAGTCAATATCTCATCAATCACTCAATTTCTTTGATTAAAAGTCTACACCAGGCTTCAACAAACCTACTAAAATAATAAAGTTAGACAACTTTTGCATAAACATAATGCAAATTATTCCCCTTGCTTGACTTAGAAACTATGGTTAAAGTTATGTGTGCACGTATCTCACCAATCACTCATGTATTATATTAAAACTTCTCACAATACTTCCCAGTTAAATAACTTGCATGAATATAATGCAAATTATTGCCCTTGTTTGACTAAGAAATTCTGGTTAAAGTTTTGTATGCAAGCACCATCAAACCCATATCTCACCAACCACTCAATTACTTGGTTAAAATTTACACAAGACTTCTTAATCATCAAAGCTACTAAAATAACTCAGTAAGATAACTCTTGCATGAATATAATGAAAGTTATGGCCCTTCTTTGACTTACAAATTTTGGAGAAATTTTTGTTAAAGTTTTGCGTGCAAGTACCATCAAGTTCATATCACAAAAAACACTCAATGTATTTGATTGAAACTTTATGTATGGCTTTGTATTCATTAAACCAATTAAATTAAACAAGTAAGATAACTCTTGCCAGATTTTTTGCAAATTATATTTAACTTAGAAATTCTATAACTCAGCAGCCACTGCATGTACTGAATTGAAGTTATTGCAGTTATAAGACCTACTCAATTTTTAAAGTTAAATAAGTCTTGTTTGCTTGCATTTTGTCATGCTGATGTGTCCTCTCAAGATAGCTTACCTTTTACTGCTTAGGTGGCGTCTCAAGATTGCTTACCTTTAACTGCTGAGGTGGTGTCTCAAGATTGCTTACCTTTAACTGCTGAGGTGTCCTCTCAAGATTGCTAACCTTTAACTGCTGAGGTGTCCTCTCAAGATTGCTAACCTTTAACTGCTGAGGTGTCCTCTCAAGATTGCTTACCTTTAACTGCTGAGGTGGCATCTCAAGATTGCTTACCTTTAACTGCTGAGGTGTCCTCTCAAGATTGCTAACCTTTAACTGTTGAGGTATCCTCTCAAGATTGCTTACCTTTAACTGCTGAGGTGGCATCTCAAGATTGCTTACCTTTAACTGCTGAGGTGTCCTCTCAAGATTGCTTACCTTTAACTGCTGAGGTGTCCTCTCAAGATTGCTTACCTTTAACTGCTGAGGTGGCATCTAAAGATTGCTTACCTTTAACTGATGAGGTGTTGTCTCAAGATTGCTTACCTTTAACTGCTGAGGTGTCCTCTCAAGATTGCTAACCTTTAACTGCTGAGGTGTCCTCTCAAGATTGCTTACCTTTAACTGCTGAGGTGGCATCTCAAGATTGCTTACCTTTAACTGATGAGGTGTTGTCTCAAGATTGCTTACCTTTAACTGCTGAGGTGTCCTCTCAAGATTGCTAACCTTTAACTGCTGAGGTGTCCTCTCAAGATTGCTTACCTTTAACTGCTGAGGTGGCATCTCAAGATTGCTAACCTTTAACTGCTGAGGTGTCCTCTCAAGATTGCTAACCTTTAACTGCTGAGGTGTCCTCTCAAGATTGCTTACCTTTAACTGCTGAGGTGTCCTCTCAAGATTGCTTACCTTTAACTGCTGAGGTGTCCTCTCAAGATTGCTAACCTTTAACTGCTGAGGTGTCCTCTCAAGATTGCTTACCTTTAACTGCTGAGGTGGCATCTCAAGATTGCTTACCTTTAACTGCTGAGGTGTCCTCTCAAGATTGCTTACCTTTAACTGCTGAGGTGTCCTCTCAAGATTGCTTACCTTTAACTGCTGAGGTGGCATCTCAAGATTGCTTACCTTTAACTGATGAGGTGTTGTCTCAAGATTGCTTACCTTTAACTGCTGAGGTGTCATCTCAAGATTGCTAACCTTTAACTGCTGAGGTGTCCTCTCAAGATTGCTTACCTTTAACTGCTGAGGTGGCATCTCAAGATTGCTTACCTTTAACTGCTGAGGTGTCCTCTCAAGATTGCTTACCTTTAACTGCTGAGGTGTCGTCTCAAGGTTGCTTACCTTTAATTGCTGAGGTATCCTCTCAAGGCTGCCTACCTTTAACTGCTGAGGTGTCGTCTTAAGGTTGCCTACCTTTAACTGCTGAGGTGTCGTCTCAAGATTGCCTACCTTTAACTGCTGAGGTGTCGTCTCAAGGTTGCTTACCTTTAACTGCTGAGGTGTCCTCTCAAGATTGCTACCTTTAACAGCTGAAATGTCTTTTCAAGATTGCTTACCTTTAACTGCTGAGGTGTCATCTCAAGGTTGTTTACCTTTAACTGCTGAAGTGTTGTCTCAAGGTTGCTTACCTTTAACTGCTGAGGTGTTGTCTTAACATGGCTCACCTTTAACTGCTGAGGTGTCCTCTCAAGATTGCTTACCTTTAACTGCTGAGGTGTCGTCTCAAGATTGCTTACCTTTAACTGCTGAGGTGTTGTCTCGAGATTGCTTACCTTTAACTGCTGAGGTGTCCTCTCAAGATTGCTAACCTTTAACTGCTGAGGTGTCCTCTCAAGATTGCTTACCTTTAACTGCTGAGGTGGCATCTCAAGATTGCTTACCTTTAACTGATGAGATGTTGTCTCAAGATTGCTTACCTTTAACTGCTGAGGTGTCCTCTCAAGATTGCTAACCTTTAACTGCTGAGGTGTCCTCTCAAGATTGCTTACCTTTAACTGCTGAGGTGGCATCTCAAGATTGCTAACCTTTAACTGCTGAGGTGTCCTCTCAAGATTGCTAACCTTTAACTGCTGAGGTGTCCTCTCAAGATTGCTTACCTTTAACTGCTGAGGTGTCCTCTCAAGATTGCTTACCTTTAACTGCTGAGGTGTCCTCTCAAGATTGCTAACCTTTAACTGCTGAGGTGTCCTCTCAAGATTGCTTACCTTTAACTGCTGAGGTGGCATCTCAAGATTGCTTACCTTTAACTGCTGAGGTGTCCTCTCAAGATTGCTTACCTTTAACTGCTGAGGTGTCCTCTCAAGATTGCTTACCTTTAACTGCTGAGGTGGCATCTCAAGATTGCTTACCTTTAACTGATGAGGTGTTGTCTCAAGATTGCTTACCTTTAACTGCTGAGGTGTCATCTCAAGATTGCTAACCTTTAACTGCTGAGGTGTCCTCTCAAGATTGCTTACCTTTAACTGCTGAGGTGGCATCTCAAGATTGCTTACCTTTAACTGCTGAGGTGTCCTCTCAAGATTGCTTACCTTTAACTGCTGAGGTGTCGTCTCAAGGTTGCTTACCTTTAACTGCTGAGGTATCCTCTCAAGGCTGCCTACCTTTAACTGCTGAGGTGTCGTCTTAAGGTTGCTTACCTTTAACTGCTGAGGTGTCGTCTCAAGATTGCCTACCTTTAACTGCTGAGGTGTCGTCTCAAGGTTGCTTACCTTTAACTGCTGAGGTGTCGTCTCAAGATTGCTACCTTTAACAGCTGAAATGTCTTTTCAAGATTGCTTACCTTTAACTGCTGAGGTGTCATCTCAAGGTTGTTTACCTTTAACTGCTGAAGTGTTGTCTCAAGGTTGCTTACCTTTAACTGCTGAGGTGTTGTCTTAACATGGCTCACCTTTAACTGCTGAGGTGTCCTCTCAAGATTGCTTACCTTTAACTGCTGAGGTGTCGTCTCAAGATTGCTTACCTTTAACTGCTGAGGTGTTGTCTCGAGATTGCTTACCTTTAACTGCTGAGGTGTCCTGAAGATTGCTCACCTTTAACTGCTGAGGTGTCGTCTCAAGATTGCTTACCTTTAACTGCTGAAGTGTTGTCTCAAGATTGCTTACCTTTAACTGCTGAGGTGTTGTCTCGAGATTGCTTACCTTTAACTGCTGAGGTGTCGTCTCGAGATTGTTTACCTTTAACTGCTGAGGTGTCCTCTCACGATTCCTCACCTTTAACTGCTGAGGTGTTGTCTCAACATTGCATACCTTTTACTGCTGAGGTATCCTCTCAAGATTACTCACCTTTAACAGCTGAAATGTCTTTTCAAGATTGCTTACCTTTAACTGCTGAGGTGTCTCAAGATTGCTTACCTTTAACTGCTGAGGTATCATCTCAAGATTGCTTACCTTTAACTGCTGAGGTATCCTCTCAAGATTGCTTACCTTTAATTGCTGAGGTATCCTTTCAAGATTGCTTTCCTTTAACTGCTGAGGTGTCGTCTCAAGGTTGCTTACCTTTAACTGCTGAGGTGTCGTCTCAAGATTGCTTACCTTTAACTGCTGAGGTATCCTCTCAAGATTGCTTACCTTTAACTGCTGAGGTATCCTTTCAAGATTGCTCACCTTTAACTGCTGAGGTGTCGTCTCAAGGTTGCTTACCTTTAACTACTGAGGTGTCCTCTCAAGATTGCTTACCTTTAACTGCTGAGGTGTCATCTCAAGATTGCTTACCTTTAACTGC